>CM050164.1:268733906-269933906 GCA_027410445.1 Discoglossus pictus
CACTGAACAATGTAGAAGAAAGCACTTTTGAACTAGTGATCGTGTGTTTGTTCGTTTGTGTGTGTGTGTGTATGTGTGTGTATATATATATATATATATATATATATATATATATATATATATATATATATAATGTATGTATATATATATATGTATGTATGTGTATATATATGTTTTCTATGCTTCCCAGTCTTAATCCGCACAGTGCTTTTGATCACACAGATTTGTATCCAGTAACATATTTACACAATAGTCCTGTTAGTTGACTAGCTTTTTAAAGGGATTCTTCAGACTCTGAAAAATGCATTGATGGTTATGTTTTTGGAGGTTTAAGTGTGTCATTGATCAAAAATAAGATTACAATAATTTACATAATTTAATATTCCTTCGGCCATATTCAATCTGCAGTACAGTAGTATCGACCACTTTTTTCGTCTTCTAAGTTCAGGGTAACATTTAGTATTTGTGCAGCCCTGGGCCTATTCATTGTTGTGCTGTATATATCCTTTAACGTTATCCTTTCATATATCTATAAAATACTAAGATAATGACACATCCATGTCTGTCTATCCACATACACAGGGGAACATAAATGGCTAAAACGAAGGAGCCAGGAAGATTTTGTAGGAGCGAGAAAGACTGTGGTCTAGTAGCCTGGAAGGAAGCCCTTAATAGAAATGCATTACACTATAGTTTATTTAGCGGACATCTAGTGAATGCTTCTTTGTTTGGATGACCATCTTATAAACGGATTTCAAAATAACCAGAATGCCTTATTTGCTACCAACAATATGTTTTTATGGAGACGATCTCAAACCCTTTTTTATATCAATGCAAAACCTATCAACTCTACCCATTTGTTTGTTTTAACAAAGCTAAACAATACTTTTTAAGGTGCAAGTTTTGATATATAAGGTTTCCAGAGAAGTGTTTCTGTGGTTTTCTGTGCTATTCTTGGATTATGTAGCTAAAACTGCAATAATAGTTCTGTACTATAAATGTAGAAGTTTCTATGACACAGTACAAATGGAAATCCCCAGCCTATATATCCATTCTTTAATTGGTAGTGTTTTTGCTCATAAAGGTTTCTGAAGGGAAACTTATATTACAAGGTTCACATGCTTTTCCAACACTTTGAAAATGACATTTATACTTTGTTTTTGCCCCCCCAGTTACATTTTCAGATTGAGTTGCACAAGACTCGGGCAGTGGGCTATTGGCTATGTGACTGGTGATGGAAACATCTTACAAACGATACCTCATAATAAACCCTTGTTTCAAGCTCTGATTGATGGCAGCCGAGAAGGATTGTAAGTTGCAATTATCATATATAAATCACTGTATATATTAGAGATCAAAGTGGGAAACACATTATTATGATTCTAAATGATGGCGGTCTTCTTATCGGTAATACACATTTTCCTTGGTGCCCCAGCACTGAGTATATGGAAGTAAAATATGGCACTGTAATACTTTTTAAATGATTGTATGATCATTGATATTGGTATTTGATAAGTCTGTTACCATATACAAGACCCTTATCACCCATCATGCTGTATTATACTTCAACGCATAGGAATAGTATGTTGAAGATTTATATTTAAATTATGTTTTGTAGAATTCCATTATTTGTTTGTGTTATCTGATTAGGATTGAGGGCCTCTTGAACAGCCCCACCGCAATCCAATGCAAAATCTAAGGCTCTAGAACAAGATTGCTTGGAAATCACTATATTTTCTTAATTTAATAAAAACTTGACATTCCACCTATAAAAGAGTAAGAAAAACATGGTTCATATGTAATATAATTCTGTATTCACCAAGAAATGCAAATGTAATTTTTTGTGTGTACAAATAAAATGTTCCTACATTTTAGTGCATTGGTTGTCTACCTTTTTCCTGTAGTCATCCCAATGTGGTCTGTTATCCTAATTGCACAAGCTCTTTCTTATATTCAAACATGTTGTACATCATATGCATTCCTCACCCTTCTTTCCAATACTAATGGCCCACAGTCCGTGAGAATGCTTTTCCCCTTTGGCTGTGGACCACGATTGAATATGGTATGTTGCTCGATACTTAGCATTCATCATTTAAAGATTTACCGGTAGGCCACAATATACCATTTGGGAATTAATGAGTCATGCCTCTCAATAATATTCATTTGTTGTATTATGATTTCGGCTTCTTCCTCCTTTACCATTATTTCCTTCAAGTATACAGTTTAATTATATTTGTTTTAATTTATTGGGTAGTGAATGCTTTATACATTATCAGAGTATATTAAATTAATCTTCTGGATACTATTTATTTATATTCTTCTTCTAAAAATCAACTTTTAAATAAAGAATAACTTTATGCTTATAATTTAGCAGTTGCAGTCTATATTAATTTTAATAATTGTATTTTGCCTGTGCATTTTCTCTGCTCCTTGTTTCACACAAAATATAGGCCAAGTTAAACTTGTATTGAAAATAAATTGCACATTTCCAATTTTCACAATGTTGGCATTGTAGATTAACTGCTAATTGATGCTACAATATTCTCATTCTGAACAAAATTACACTTGCCGTCTCCAGAACTGTCATAAACATAGTTTTGACAATACTGAGCTCCGTCTGCTACATTTTCTAAATAACACAATTGTTATTCACTTGCTCTGACAAATATTATCTTTTTTGTGTTTTTATATACCAACAAAAATTCCAATATATCCTATGCTATCATCATTTATTTTGTCATATACCATGTTAGAAATTATTTTTATGGGGATGTATACTTTCCACACCATCCTGTATCTAAATATGGGAGATGTTTGTTTAGTTTTAATTTGTTACTTATTTGTTATTATAATTTGAACACAATTCTACTTAACAAGAGAAAACAAATACCCAAGCCAGTGTACTTCCATTTGGACAAAGCAAAAACACTTTTAGATTGATACCAATAATAATTTATAGAAGAGGTTTACTATTATAGTCTTATAGTTGGAACCTACTAGGTATCCTGAGTTTTTTTTTTTTTTCCCCTTTACATCTTCTTTTCATTACTAGCACAGTATTACTGGGTTCAAGACCAGATATTTGTTGATATATATAAATAGTAATTATTTATGTGAATGATTCCATTTTAGGGAAGTCGGCATAATTGATTTGTTTAGAAGTGCAGTAATGAGGCTATGGGCCTGGGGTCGATTGTGGCCCATTGCCTGATTCCATGTGGCTCTTGGCATTATTTAGCCGAGCACATACACCTCAGATACAGTCTGCCAGTGTATACACACAGCAAATTGCACCATCAAGCTCAGTGAGCAAACCACATTGTATCAAGGCCTACACATTTATTTTAAAATAAAATTTAATGCTTCGTGTCCAAAGCTTCTTTTTATGTGAGGGCTAGTGGCCAAAGATGTGAAAAAGTTCCACAGACCTGCTTTGGAAGTTGGTCTGGACAATGTGTTAAGGCAAGTGTGTGTGTAACATTTTGCTCCATATATGGGTGGCCAACATTAATATTTGAATGTGTTCTTTTTCCAGCTATCTGTACCCAGATGGGAGAAGTTATAATCCTGATCTCACAGGTTTATGTGAGCCTACGCCGCATGATCACATTAAAGTTACCCAGGTATGCTTGTTATATGATCAAGGTTGTTTGTCATTTCTTTCTTATTATTGACAGCAACCTTATGCCACTGTTAAACCAAACTATTAAATATCTAAAAACATGTTTTAACTGTATTCATCCTTCCATATATTTGGAACCACTTCTATGCAGTGTTCCTGTGTGTTTAATTGGTACCATAAGTTACATTGATATTTGCATATGACTTTAAATGATTCAGGTATATGTGCTGTGCTATACTGTATATGGCGAGCGCTTGATAAGTCACTTGTTTTAGACTTCATATTGTTTTTTAGTAGATTGAACCAATGTTTCTTATTCTGCATCATCCTTGGGATTGGTTAAGCATGATACCTTTTACTAAATGTTTTAAATGATAAATTTTTGTGAAATCCTCATTAATGGCAGGAGGCACTCTGTTAGATATACATACATATAATGAGCCAATTAAGATTATTTGCAATGGCATCAGGTATTCATGAACAGGATACAGAAAAGCAATTTAAATTCAAACTGACATTTTATACTGGGCATATACAAATCATTTTCATTCACAAGGCATAAACACCATTTGCATTGTAATAAAATTACATAAGTGCAATGGGGAGAGAAAGACATAATGGAAAATAAAAGTGAATATAAAACCTATGTTTATTTAAAATAAAATAGTTAAAGTGTACAACAGTCTTCATTTGAACAAAACACATCCCTGAAACAGAGTAATCTCCCAAAATTACTGCATCTTATAAGTAGTAGAGGAGGATACACAGATGCACACCTAAAATGTGAATATAAAAAACGTGCAATAAGAGTTGCAACATGCGTGTCTACTCTGCTCCAGCACGCTGCCCTTTAAATGTATGTGTTGGTGGATTAAGTTCAGCTGGGTACAAATCGAGTAACCTTTTAATGACATTCTGTATGACATGTCTGTTCATGTACATGCTAATTCTTACATTTTAATATTTCTTGCAGGAACAATATGAATTATATTGTGAAATGGGCTCTACGTTCCAGCTGTGCAAAATATGTGCTGAAAACGACAAGGATGTAAAGATTGAGCCTTGTGGGCACTTGATGTGTACCTCTTGCTTAACATCTTGGCAGGTACGGTAAAAGCATTATTGAAAGTGTAGAGATTCCAGTTAATTGTACTTTCTTCAAAGCCCATCTCAAGATTTCGAATGTTTGTCAATGTAACGATTAATTGTTCATGACTTAAGTAGATGCAGCTGTATGCCGATCTATATTCCATGCTGTTAAAACAGATGCCACAATGATGTGGAACATACAGTAGAATTAAATGTAAGTGCAACTTGCAATAGGATCATCTTCCCAAGTGACAATTCAGGAAAGCAAATAAAACCATGAAAGGACACAACTGAGAAATATTGCATATAACCGTTAAAGAACCACTGCACAATGAAACAAGAATATTTGTTTTAAAACTTTGAGTGTAAGGATGTGCATAATTAAGCAGAAAAAAATCATACATCTAGTTTTTAATTAGAAAAAATAAACGTTGATGCCTTTGGGCTCTGGTGGAATCAGTGATACATTAGTGGAAGTTAGGTGGCATTTACATTTATTATAGTTTGCATTTTCTGAAGCAAGGTGTCTGCTTTTGGACTAGTGATGCGGAGGCGTGTGGTATCAATTCCAATGTTGTCCAATTATCTTAAAGGGACAAAGAAGGTTTCTGGATTCCAATAGAAATTTAATATACGGTACCTATATATTTACTTGGTGTACTTTATTTTATTAAGCAGTGCATAAAAAATCTGGGGGGTTTTCTAGCTAAAATCTTACAAATAGTTCCTAACTGGTTTCTCCCCACTGCAGCTCCTGGAAACTGTGTGCTTCTAAGTACAGGGTGTGCAGTGTCTCATAGCAACCAGACAGTTGCAAAATTCTGCAACATGCTCCCTGAGAGATGTCAATGACAGGCTAATTTGAATCACTGCACTTCAAAGTCTGTGTATGATTTGTATGATTTTAGGCAGAAAAAAAAGAGATTTTAAGCACTTCTTACTAAAGTACATAAAAGTAAAAAGATCCATAAGTATATTATATTCCTAGTGAAATACAGAAACCTTCCATGTCCCTATAACAAAGGTTCCCTCTTTTCTCCTTCCCCTCCCCTTTCACCACTGATAACCGTAACACACATTCTCATGATTCAGCTCTCAAGAAGTGATATAACAAACACAAATTGCATTCCTGTACTCAAAAACCAAACTCTTCAAAAAAAATATATTTCCCCAAAAATGTTTTATGCCCATGGTTTACAAAGCTTCCAGTATTGTTTCTTGACAAACTAGTGTCTGGTTTTTAAATATCAGTGGTCCTTTAATACATTTAAGGCTGTGTTTTTTTTTTTTTTCTTCTAAAACCTCATTCTCATTGTCCAGACTAGTTCTTCAAAAGACAATTTTATAAATACAGGAATGTGCTGGTCCTTCAGAAGTGTTTGTTGTGGATTAGTATTTCTGCTTTCCTGTGTAATAGATGTTGTTGCCTACTCCATAGAGGAAAGAAATATTCTACGGAAGTCTGAGATCACATAGGGTGCTATAATTAAATCATGTTTATTAAAATGGGGTATGTCTAGATATATATAAATTGGGTACAGCTTTCAATTTTTAAATGTCTTAACAAATATATTAACAAATATTACATTGGTTTTATGTTTTTGTGCCAAACATGTATTTACTTTGTTGTTGGGATACTATAGTCCAACTACATTGGTTTAGTAGTTGGCAGGTTATCTGTCCGTATGTGTGTGTCCGTCTGTGTATCTGTCTGTTTCTGTCGGACTAGCTGTATATATCTATATATAGAGAGATACTAGTTTATATGATATCTATTAGCCATTCATCAAAATTAGAAGTTGGCACAGTCTGTGCAGTTGATATAAGTTACAATTTTGTGTCAACTGTTAGATCTTGTCTGTGGTTAGTATTAATTGCTGTCCTAATAGCTTATTATTCATGCCTCGGGAAAGGTTTCCATCACTTTTTTACTTCTGGAAAAAAGCATGGTATTTCAAATTGGCCAAGGAAATCTTCGTGTGTGCAGAATATTAAATAGGCTGTGAATAATTTTCTGGTCTGGAGGTCAGTTTGTTCCAGTCATCAAGTCTGAAATGTCTTCTGAACAGTTCAATGATATCTGCTCCAAAAAACGATGTTCCTTGAATAATGACGACATAATACAAAAGGCTCTGCCTAGTGCTTTGTCTCTGATTTATTAAAATCGAGGATTTGTTCTATATTAAAATGACAAAAAAAACGTATTATGCTACTTCTTACAATAATTATTGTACTCACCACAGATTATTAGTTGCACATGTACAATACTGATAGTCAATTGTTCTGTGCGTTCTTTTACATCTTTGTGGCTCGTATTTAAAGCGCATAATAACCTTTATTATTGGTGTTTAGTCATAGGTATTTTATTAAAGACTTCAGATAACGTTTCTGTTGTCAGCGTCTTGTAAAGGATGCCATAAAATGGAAGCACACATCATAAAATGACCACAGATATTTTTTGGTTAAGTCACACAATTAATATTTTTTTAAAGTTTAAAATACAACTTAGACCCGTATCATAGTGAATTTGGCAAGACTGATTTATAATTATGTTGTTATGTGTCAAATTAGACACGTGAGAATGAAAAGGATATTAAAAGCTTTTTTATTTTGTTGCATCCTAAAGAGGGATATGATGGTGTACCACTGTGTTTTTTGTTTCTACAATGCAGAATACAATATACAAAGAGGCTTGCACCTGTCGGCCAATAATTAGTAATAATAATTAGTAGTATAGATGTATGAGCCATATATGACTGCCAATGAAAGCTACAGACATTCATATGCTCTTTCGAATTTCACTTTTTTCGATGCAAAACACAACTTTGGTAATGTTTATAGCTGCTCTTTTAAATGCATGAAAAATAATAATTTTGGTTAATGTCCTTTTTGTTTCCTTCGCATTAAGGTATGTACATGTAACATCATACATTGGATTCAATTTCCACATGAAAATAATTTGTAGCAAGCTGGAATCATGGTCGGATTTCTAACAAGGAACACAAGACAGCTGCCTAGGGGCGTATCCCTGAGAAGGGCCCCTTATTTACATAACAATCTGTTAAAATGTCAATTTGTTTCTTTTATACACATAGCCCCTGTCTGCTCCAGCCAGGCACAAAGAGCATTTTGGGGATGGTGCTTGTGAAGGGACAGGCATGAAGTGTGCTGCATTATAGCAAACAAAACAGGGCACCACCCTGCTCCTTAATGCACACTGGCATACAGGAGGTATCCATTGTTTATGCTACCTCTTCCTTTCTGCCACAGAGGTGCTTCAAGCTCTCCCCCTTGGCCAGTCCTTAATGTAAATAAATATTTTTCAGAACTTGCACAGGTATACATTTTGTTTTGTCCTGTTGCTATCCTGATATCTTGTATTGCTGATTTATCTCTTCCAATTTTTAACTCTTGTAAACCCAAAAGCCTTAACTGCTTTTAAATCCTTTTGTTATTCTCCACAGTTTTTGGTATCTTTTCTTTGGAACTTGACATTTTGTTGGTTTTCTCCAACGTTCTAGACTAGTTTTCCAGAGTTCAAACTCTGTGAAACCTTTACAAATATCCCTAATGGTCATATATTGGTTAATTGTTGATTAGCAGCAAAATCAGTAATTGACTAAAAATATAGGTTTTAAAATCTACAAATCAGAATCTGCTGATCTGCTTTTCACCACCTCACGGGAGGCTTTCTAACTGGACTCTTTCTCCAACACTTTCCCTGCAGTGACCACTGCAGGTAAACAAACTGGTCTGAAAGAAGTTTTAGGATAGCCTGAACATATCTGCTCTCACCCCCTGAACACGTAACAAGAGCAAACAAAGATCTGCTGTGCTAAGTTTCAAACATATGCTTTAAAAAGTTACACTAAATGTTGTTTCATCTAAGTCCATTTATAACTAATAACTTATTAAATCGACAAACACATTTTGTGTGCCCACTACATTAATCATTGGTGGTGACTCAGTTATTTTGATCTTATCATACAGAAAAGGGTCTGACGGCTGATAACTGGTGTCGGATAAACTGGCTCTTCTCAAGTGATACTGATAAGCTTATCAGTGTTTAACAGTTTCAGACACATGATTTTACCAAAATCTATTATCATGTTTTCATTGTGCAAATCTGTCATTATATTTAAAAGTCCTTTACTTCAGTATTTTGTGCTTTTGGATGGTGCTGGATATGCAACAATACTACTTGTTGTTGTTGTTTAGTAGTTTAGTCCCGTCTGTCTCTCCGTGACCCTGTAGACCATAGCACGCCAGGTACATCTCTCAATCACTGCCCCTCTGAGCTCCATGAGGCTCATGTTCATTGCTACAATGATTTCATCTCTCCATCTCCACCTCTTCTTATGCCTTCAATCTTTTCCAGCATCCGAGTCTTCTCTAGAAAATCCTGCCGTCTCATGATATGGCCAAAATATTGGAGCTTCAGCCTCATGATCATACCTTCTAGTGAACAGATTATCTTCATTTGCTGAAGTACAGATTTATTGGATCTTCTTGCAGTCCAAAGGACTCTACGTAGTTTGCACCAACACCACAAATCAAAGGCGTCAATTGTACAGCGCTCAGGCTTCTTTATGGTCCAGCTCTCACATCCGTATGTTACTACTGGGAATACCATAGTTCTAACAATGCAGTCCTTTATTGATAGTTTAATATCTTTATGTTTTACTAGCTTGTCCGAGCTTGACATAGCTTTCCTACCCAGAAGCAAACATCTTAATTTCATGGCTACAGTCACCATCTGCAGAGAGATCTTAGATCCCATGAAACTAAAAGCTGTCACTGCCTCCACTTCTTCCCCATCTTTTTGCCAGGAACTGATTGTCGCGTGCCATGATCTTTGTATTTTTTAATGTTAAGCAGTAGGCCAGCTTTTGCACTCTCTTCTTTAATCCTCATCAATAGATCCTCTAGTTCCTCCTCACTTTCAGATATCAGAGTAGTATCATCGGCATATCTGAGGTTGTTGATATTTCTTCCAGCAATATTGATTCCGGCTTTGGATTGATCCAGCCTTACGCATGATGTATTCTACATATAAGTTGAATAAATAAGGTGAAAATATACAACCTTGTCAAACACCTTTTACAATCTTGAACAACTCTGTTGTCCCATGTTCGGTTCTGACTGTGAGTTTTTGGCCCAAATACGAATTCTTCAGGAAGTGGACAAGATGATCTGATACTCCCATCTCTTTAAGAACTTGCCACATTGTGTTGTGATCCGCACAGTAAAAGGCTTTAGAATAGTCTGAGGCAGAAGTAAATATATTTCTGGTACGCTCTTGCTTTCTCTGTTATCCAGTGGACAGAAATATCTTTAAATATTTCTTTAAATCTGTAAAAAAATGAATTGTTAAAAATGGAGGCAAGAACTTAACAATTTATTGCAAATTTGGCACATTGTTCTAGTAATCTTTTCTCTGCTTTTGCTTTTCTTTCCAATTCTGTGCTGCATCAGATAGTAATTACTAGAACAGAACTAAAATGGACTTTAAAGCTATCAGCCAATTCTCTGAGATTCAAAATGCACTGATTATAACCTTCAGATTTTGTATGGTTTACATTTTTGCTTGCAGGCTTTTGAGTTATTTAAACGTTAGAGCTGACTAAAATGTAACTGTTAAATAAATACATTTTTGTATTTCTGCATTTTTGAAAAGTTAAGGGCTGATGTGCTTAAAATAAACATTTCTAAGATATATTTATTTTCACCCTAAAGCTGGTCCCAAAACAAAATGGGTTTAAAAAACGTTCTGCACCAAATCCTGGTTTCTTTTACAGTAAAAAACACATTGAAATCCCATCCCAGTCTATAAATTAATGTGATTGGCTGAGAACTGGACAATTGTAATACTCTCTGAAGGATAACTTCCAGCTGATAGAGATAGCATTGGATCTTGGACCCCTATTTTGGTGGTTCCCTGGAGAAAATAACTCTCTTCACGTCCAAATGCAAAATAGCAAGTAACAGTATTATGAATTGTTAAAGCATTCTCCTTTTCCACCTGCAGTGGCACATTGTATAGAAGTAATCTTTATTTTTAATTGTGCTTATTGAATGTTGTTGTGCTGTTGGCAACACTCATGTTGTCCCATGCAATGGAGGAAGAAGAGTAGCAAAGTGATTGATTGGCTTAATGATGTTGCAGATCAACATGAAGGAAGCCTGCATAGAGGTAAAATAGCAATCTTTCTGGTGGTCATTTCCCTGAAGGTTCAGTAGCGAGTAAACGCAATAAAAAAGATGTGTATGTAATGTGTAATTAATTATGCCCTTAAAGGAATATGTTCTAAAGATGTATAAAAATGTCCTCATTCACAAATATTTTTTTTAAACTTATTGGAACCCAACAGAAAATCCCTCTGTGTGAGCAAAGAGTACACAAGACTCTAGATTTCCTTGGCAGACACTTATACAGCTATATTGCTACAAATTGGCTGACAGGGACAAGCCTCCAAAGATTGTTGCACATTCAAAGCAGTATATTCTGCTCCAGGAGCTTTCTTATCAAACAGGGAGCACACTGTTGAATCTGAAAGAGGGCATTTGATAATGTTGAACAAAGACAAAATTGCATGTAATAGCCCTTTAAGTAAGTATTATTATATATACTTATAATTTTACTTTATGATAATAATGTAGTCTGTTTGCACTTCACATTTTTAATTTATATATGTTTTAACTTAACAGGAGTCTGATGGACAAGGGTGTCCTTTCTGCCGATGTGAAATAAAGGGTACAGAGCCTATTATAGTCGATCCATTTGACCCAAGGGATGAAAATCGCTGCTGCATCATGATGGATAGCTTAGGTACTCCCATGCTGGACTTTGATGATGACGACGATCGGGACGATTGCTTGATGATGAATCGTTTGGCTTCTGTGAGAAAGGTAATACAAGTTCTCAAAATAGACTATGGTATTAATACTCATTACAACAAAAAGCAAGGCTTTTGGACATTTTGTACATATAATGCAGAATTCACTAGTTGGACAACCAACACATTTGGAGTGAAGTATATGGAATATTGTACATGATCACATTTGCCAGGAAACACTGTAGGCATATTTGTGTGTAGTCATTACTTTCTGCATTGGTTTATTTTGACTAGTTGCTGGAATTAATCCATTACACTAAATAAATTGTGTAGTAAGGGGTTGTTTTGGACCAAAATGTGTCTTCATGACCTCTGTTTGTTTGTTTATTTTTGTCTGTCCTCTTGTAAATATTGCATTGGGCCAAAACTGGCACTGATATTTTATTGTCCTCTGCCAGCTGTTGAAAAGTCACTGAATATGGCAAAGCTTCAACATCTAGTTAGGTTTTATTCGCTGCTCTCAGTGTTATGTTTGCATGTCTGTTCAGATGATGGAAATTATGTGTTATCTGTGCCTGGTTTTTACCTGAAAGGTAAATGCCAAAATAAAAATTGCTAAAAAAAATATATGTTTAGAGGGGTTGTAATGCTTTTGGAAATAGTAAAAAAAAAATAGAATAGAATAAGAACGTGTGACCAGAAGTCTAATACACTTTTTGTGCAGAGAAGGGGCAAGTTAACAAAAAGTGTAGGTATTTTATGAAAACAATGTTCACTGTAACTTTTAGAAGTTAATTAAAGGCATATCTACTGTAAGTTTCCTGGATTATGAAGGCATCTGATAGAGGAGAATATGTAATGTATGCACTTTTTTTAAAATTATTTTTGCATGATACCCTACCATATCTATGCTAAATCCAGTCAGTTTACAAGCAGTTTATTTTGAGAGTTACACCCCTGGAAATCCCTGCTAAAATTTCCATACAATTCATAATTTGTTTTGGCCAATCACAGACAGCTAATACATTGTTTCAATCTGTGATGTCGGTTTGTGTAGCAAGGTATCATGAATAGAAGGAAGCAAGGATAAGCTAAGACATTGCTATGTGGATTTCTGCATTGTGCTTTTGTTGGGTTGAAGATTTGTATAGGTTTTAAAAAACACACCCATATTTATTGTTTCTATTGGTAGGTACACTGTGCCTATGTAAGCAGCTCTGTATGACTCCATGTAATGTGTGTTTCTAATATAAACAGCAGGTGTCAGATTAAAAAAGGTAAAAACTGGAAAACTTGGATAAATCTTTACGTTTTTGTGTAGCAGAGCTGATTCTCCTCTCCCGATTAGGTATCCAGGCATGGGATTATCACTACCAAGGAGACTATCCTAAGATGTCTGCAAGACCGTCTGTGTTTGAGCGCTGTTACGTTCTCTTTCGAAACAGCCTGTGTGTATATGTAATTATTCATTTGACCCTCCAGTTGGGTGGCTGTTACTCATTCCACACTGAGTGTGGTGTCAGCAGCCAACAGGCAGGTGCTTGTCAATTTTTAATATATGCTTGTGCTGATTAATTGCTTGCCATATTTCTTTATCCAAAGCAAGACAAGTGGCAGACTTCTTGAATTATGATGTCTACATCAAAGAATTCAAAGTATAATTATGTGTGAAATTAAACCCTGCTTGTTACATGCTTTGCCAAAAAACTTGCTGTGCACTCTCTGGTAGCTATAATAATAATTACACATTGGGATGTGAAGAGACAGATCATTATAAGAAAATTATTTGAATCTTCCAATTTTTATTATTATATTTTGCCTTTCTGCAAGATTATTGGCACCGTTTCAAATACTTCTGAAATCTGCCAGAGTTTCACTTTTGTACTGTAAAACTTTATTGCGATAGTTAAAATTTTGCACTCTCAACAACACTAAAAGAGTATAACATGGTATCGGTATAGTATTCTTACACACTTCCTCTAATATTAGTGTGCACATGTATAAATTTATTTGGAGACTGAAAAGTTAGCAATGCTAACCCTTACTCTTAATGAGAATATACCGTATTGGTCCGAATATAAGCAGCACCTTTTTTTTTTTTTTTTTGAGCTTGCGCGTTACGAGTGCGACTTATATTTGCGACCGTAAAAAAATCATTGCCGATTTTGCGAACTTTGCTTATTACGTGTGCGGCTTCTATTCACGAACGCAAAATTACTGCCGATTTGCGCGATTGCGAGTTAAGGATGCCGATTTTCGTGCTTTAGACTGCGGTATCGAATAGCGATTTACAGTTTTAGTGATTCTAACATCCTGTAACCTGCAAAAAAAGCTACAGTGCTAATTAGGAAGCCTGTTTCTTGCAATGGATGATCACTTTGAGAGTCTTTTTCTCTCCAATTTTACGGGTGCAGCTTATATTTGAGTACTATCTTTTTTCTATTTTTTCCCCTTGAACTTTACGGGTGCGGCTTATATGTGGGTGCGGATTATATTCGGACCAATTCGGTACTATATCAGTTCTACTTGTCATTTCAGTTTCTGTACAGTGAACTTTTTAAAAATAAATCTCGTTATAGATGTGTTGGATTTTTGCTCTTTTGTGTTTGTGTTGTGTAGAATCGTGTAGGAGTCTATTGATTTACCTTTTTAACTGCAATGGGTGCAAGACATGCTACTCAGTATGTTGTTGTTGCCTTTTTCTGTCAGTAGTTACTTATAGTGTACAAAGTTCAAAAGTGCAGTTTATTGTGTGTTTTGAGACTCTGAGACTTTATTCTTGTAAATAGCAATAATCCTTCAGATGAGCCTGATGTTGAAAGCAGCTGCAGCACGGACACATTTCAATTAAAGCAGATGGATCGTTCCGTGCTTTTAAAAGTATAGTTTCTCTGTTTTACCTTTATCTGATCTAACACATGATGCTTATATTAGAAGCACACATTACATGGAGTCATTCTGTAAATGTAGAGATTGATATAAAACTTTTTTCCAAACCCCAGAGCTGCTTACATGGGCGCAGTGTACCACCCAAAAGAAACACTGCATTTGGGTACAGATTTTAACTCTTCAATAACCTTCAAGCCAGCAGCAGCTCAAAGCAGAGATCTGCAGATCCTACTTCCTTCTACAGGGAGACTATGCATCCAATGATTCCTTCCTGCACAAACTGCTATCACAGATTGATACAATGCATTAGCTGCCTGTGATTGGCCAAAATTAATTATGAATTGTATGCAAATTTTAGCAGGGATTTACGGGTTGTTAACTCTGGATACGCTTGCAAACTCAAGAAATGTAGCACATTTTAGGGTAAGTATAATAATGTTTATTTTAAGATTTTTTTTTTCATGCAAAAAAATTTTGTTTTTTTTATACACTACTGAGTCTCCTCTATCAGATTCATTCATAATCCAGTAAACTTAGATATGTCTTTAAAGTCTTATGTCACTTTGTGAATCTGTTTATCTGCTTCAACAAGTTTGAAAGTAAACGTAACCGTTTTACAATCTGGATCGTTTAGTAACCTTCAGAAACCATTTTCTTTGCAAATCATGACTCCTCAAATTATATCAGATTGTCTACCTTTTTCTCTTTTTTTGAAGATGACTGAAAGACAGAATTCACCAGTAACATCACCAGGGTCATCCCCTCTTTCACAAAGGAAGAAAACACCCCCTGACCCACTGCAAATACCACATCTTAACCTTCCACCAGTGCCTCCTCGGTTAGATCTTATTCAGAAGGGCATAGCTCGCTCACCTTGTGCCAGTCCTACAGGGTCACCAAAGGTAAGTCCACCTTTAGTTCACTCCTTTCTGTCAATTAGATGGTTGGCCTTTACTTCATATTGTTAGCAGTTTGCTTTGTTTATCCTGGTATATTAAAGCAGAAACGTGATTTAGTATGGGTGCCTAAATCGGCAAGACTGAGCCACTAAGTATAATATCACACAATCCTGAGTTGGTGTGCCTCGAGGTCCAGGATTAGGAGCTGCTGATATAGGTCATATGGTGTTATTGTATTGCACACTAAACAAAAGATTAACAAATAATTTGCACAAAATGTTCATTTTTAGTGACTGCTAAATAGACTTAGAGCAGGGTTTATCATCTACATTTCTTAAAGTGGCATAGAAAAGTTTCCAATCATCTTAAAATCACCAGTACAAACAAGTACTTTCTTTCCTTTATATTGTAAGCTTGTGAGTTTTTAATCCTATAAATAATATAGAAAAAATAAACCAAGCAATCGGCATAAATTACCTAGAATACATTTATGGAAATACATACCAAACATGCTAGGTATGAGTAGGTTAGTATGAAGTAAAATCTAAACTACAAGGCATAAGCAAATTCATTTCTTTAATTAACTAACCCAATCCTGTAGACACAAATGGAGGCATATATATTTACCATAAAATACATTTATATTACAGATCAAAAACACTCAACAAATACGATGTCTAAAAACATAAAAACACAGTACTGTCCTATCCAACGGAGAATAGCATCTTTAAATCATGTAACTGTCATGTTAAAGACAAGTAAATATTCATTTCAGGAGGTCTCATAGAGAAAGATTATAACAGAGTATTACCTATAGAAAAAATTTCTTAGCCAAATATAGTGGTTTAGTCGCATGGAAATGTTTTTTTTTTGTTCTACAACAATCTGTTAAAGTGCAGTGCATTCAATAAAAAAAAATAATATATATATATATATATATATATATATATATATATATATATATAAATATTTAAAACGTAGAATGTGGTTACCATTTGGGGCCTTTCTGATCTACCCACAAACTGAGATTGTTAATAAGAGATCATTGCATTTGTTACTAATAAGCCTCTGAGGCCCCGGTGTCTTCAGTCATAGGTGCAATAGGTCACAATAAGCATGCCTCGTTTTTTTTTGTTTTTTTTTCCCTTCAATTGACTGTAATGAATACAATGGCTAACAGCTCAAAATGGCAAACTCTCATGTTTGTTTACTATAAGAGTGTGTTTTTCTATATAACATTTGAATATGTTATTCCCTGTAGTTTTTAAATAATACTATATTATACGATATTTGAAACCTTTACTGTGTCACATAAAGGACTCCTGTCCGGACGAGATTGGGGATATGCCTATGTCTAAACAGTGTTAAATAAATGAATACGTTTTTAAGTTATTATTATTATTATTATTATTTCTACCAATTTCTTGTTCTTTCTTATTCCTATTCTCCCCCCTCACCCCAGATAAGAGACTACACTGTAGGTGGTTCTTGAATAGAAACTTTGACCTAAAATAGCTGCATTCAGTGTTCATTATTGAGTACAAATTATTTTTTAAATAAGGTATTTACTCCATTTTAAGCCAGTGACTAAAACACCAGTTCTTATACAACAATATTTCTTAAGTTTTTTTTTTGTCTGGAGTACTATTTACTTACTACTTCCTTTACTGGTACTGCCAGGTATTGTTTTACCTTATGGGAATCGCTGAAATGTATCTAAATAATGCATGCACATTATTGATTGAAACAGCATACATCATATACATAAGACAACTACATTTTCCATGAGGTCTGTTTCGTCTCTGAAACTTTTTCATATAATATCTTTTTATATCTTTGTTTTAGTCATCTCCATGTATGGTTCGAAAGCAAGACAAGCCACTTCCAGCACCACCGCCACCTTTAAGGGAACCACCCCCACCACCGGAGAGGCCTCCTCCAATACCACCTGACAGCAGAACATGTAGACATCTGCATCACGCAGAAAATGTGCCTTGTAGGGATCAGCCGATGCCCCTTGAAGCCTGGTGTCCAAGAGACATTTCTGGTGCTAATCAGTTAGCTGCGTGCCGTTTATCACTTGACGGTTCTCCTAAACTTGGACAAACCGCAACTTCCATTTTGAATGGAAGGCATAGTCGTATGAGTTCAGATGTTGCATTTATGCGCAAGCAGCATAAACGTCGAGAATTGCCTTCAGAAGGTATAAGGGTAAGTAGCAATTGTTTGACATTTACTTATCAGTTTTGTAATAATACTCTTTTAGAGACCAGACAAATCAAAATAATTTGTAGATCGTGTGTATTAAGGGGATTTATTATTATTATTATTATTTTTTTCTTAGGTATTTTCTAACGGTCTTCTAGGAAGTGAAGAATATGATGTGCCTCCCCGGCTTTCGCCTCCTCTCTCAGCAATGTCTTTACATCCTAGTATAAAGTAAGGAATTATTTTTTATTCATGAATGTAATGACCGTTGTATAGATTTTCATGGGGCCTCATTCTATTATCGGCCGTAGGAGCTGGGGGGCTGCAAGGACCGGCCGCAAGCTATTCGGCTATTCTATTCCCTTCCGGCCAGGGGCTCCGGCAGGCTTGCGGCCGGCGACTTGCTATCTCTTGCGGCCGCTCGCGCCGGAGGAAAGCCTTTGATCTAAAACGGCCGCAAGAAAGCCCAGGTTGCTATTCTATTGCTCCGGGAACCCTCTCTGCAAGGCTAAAAGCGAGCCGCAGCTTACTTGCAGCAAGCAGGTCCCGCTAGCACCAATTAAGCACATAAAATAGCCCAAATAAAGCCATCCTGCACTTTGAGGAGACTATAAAGAGATTGTAGGTGTTAGCAAAAATAGCACAACATTCCCCTATACTCAAATCCGTAAAAACACATTTTTATTAAATATGTCAAATATCCATGGAAAAAGTCCAGAGTGCTTGGAGCACCTCAGACCTGGCCACGCTGCGGGCGGAAAATAAACAGTTAATGTAAACTCGGATTTGGGCTGATGTGCAAGCTTGAGAGGGGGTTACTATTAATCCTCATGTCCCCCAATATGATCCCTAGCATTTACAGAGCTTTACAGTGCAGTCTTCAATTTATATTTAACTTTAAAATTTTTGGAGCTTATGGCCGGTTGCAAGATATGCGGCCGGCCGTAAGGGGAGATCCTTGCGGGGCCGTATAATAGAATTGCAAGGTAACAGGACCCCCGCAAGGAATCGCAGCCTTACGGCCGATAATAGAATGAGGCCCATGGTGTTTAATTCCTCACTTATGTTTCTTTTAACCAGCTATCTGCATAATGACTACATGTATAAATGCTTTATGTATTAAGAATAATAGTAAGGTGAAGAGACAACTGAAGAGCAAATGCTGTATTTACCAAAATAGCGGACATTATTTAACATTAATTTGGCTTTTTGGTGCAGAAAAGTGCTTAATTCTAAAGGGCGCAGGTGCGTATGACAAAATGAGGACATTCAAAATAAATATGCCATTGACTGACCTGCTTTTGTTCTGAAAAAAAAAAACACAACTTTGGGGCTGAAGGTAGTCACTTATGATCTCGGCAACAATCTTGATGATACAAAATAGTAAAACTGCTTATTCTTTTGTCTTCCTTTGCAACAAACAAAATACTAGCAGATTTAACCTCTATTCCAAATGGAGTCCAGGTGTACATTGCAGGAAACTTCATAAATGTTACTGTTAGGTTTGGAAAGCAACATGTTTGTTACTTTTATATCTTAAATTGCATTTTTTATACATATGCCCTTTAATTACTTTGCTTATGTTTCTATTTAACTGTAGATGACATTGATTAACTGACCATTTTTCCACAACAAATCTCTATTGAGTTTATGATGATTTACTGTGGAAATACTGATAATTTATCCACAGTAATTAGATGCAACCATTGCTATCAGTATATATTTTCTATCATTAAAAATATATTAGGCACGCAGTGGTATGGAAAATATTTTGTCAGGTCTAAGAATTTGACCTAGCGTGGCTCGGAAGCTAAATTGAGGGAAAGAAGCAATTTTATTTCTCCATTTTTAAAATGATTTATTACATGGCTGCAGAGAAAAATCAGTCCCCAATTAAGATACTGGCAGTACTTTTAAAATTAATATTTTCCACGCACTAAACTTGAGTTTGCATCTATGCAGTTATTTAAACCTTAATACTGCTTGGTTCATAATGTTTGGATCCAAGCAGTATCTGACATTGATATGATTAACTTAATTTTGTTTTAATTAACAAAAACATTTCTAGTCTACATTCACAGATACAATTCAGAAAATTGATGTGTGAACCTCTGAACTGGACATTTATAAATAAAGTGTATGCAGTTAGTACAAATCAAAACTTCCATATATAGTATAATTTAAAAGTATCGGGAGGAACAAACACATATTATTAATAACTAGAAAGTTGCCCGTCAAAAATGACGGGATTAAAATTGCAAGCCTGGCAATGCTATTTGCCACACAATATGAGGCTTTTGCTCCTCTGAGCACCTTCGACGCTCATCGCAAGCCCCGTGCTGAGTGCCTTCTTAATCCTCTGTGTGTCTGCTGAATGTTTGCGTGTTACACGGTAAAGGCAGTTTGTTTTGTTTTCAAAGACCGGCGTGCCTGGCGTTGTTGGTGTAAGTGTTACTGTCTTTGCCGTTGTGTATTTTCTAAGTCAAGCATGCCTGGCTTTGCTCAGCCTCGTTTTCCTGCATTTTCAGAATTTTTTATGTTTTTTGGCCGCCATTATTTTCTTTGCTTAGCCGATTTATGGATTGACGAAAACCCACAAATATGGCTCAAAATCGCTTGTAACCTCACTCCCAGGCTTCCTGGCTCTCCCCCTGTCCTATGTGTGTGTAATTATATATTTTTTTAATGTTTTAGGGCTTTTTAGAGTTACGCACTTGGCTCGCAGTTGCGCCCCTCACATTGCAGCCTACATGCTGCGCTGCTGCTTCGCCTGGTGAGGCTCTCATGTGCGACGGCACCGCTGGCTGCAATGAAAGCCTTACATCGAGAGGCTTGGCAGATGAGCGCCTTCGGTGCTCATCAAGCCCAAGTCCTGCGCCTGACATGGTTTATTGCAGTAAACTTCCCTTCTAACTTTAATCCTTTTTGTTTTGGCTCCTAATTGTTGTTAGCTAAATCCTGGATACTTGCACATACCCAGAGTGATTTTAGGAAGTGTTTGGAAGCTGAGAACAATGTTTAGTATTAGAGTCTAATCCAAAGATAAGACATAATGTTAAAGAGGAAAATCCAAAAGGCTGATTGACAGATGAGAATAACAAGCTTCAATCTATAGTCATATTTATTTTGTTATAAATGAACCTTTTCTTTGTCCCTTTGAATCAAAGTGATCTGTACTCTTTGTAATTACTCCCCTCTGATGTATATGTAAATGCATTGTATCTATTCCTCTCCTGAAGTTGGGAGGGTTCTGTTTATTTCTGAGCAGACCTAAAGAAAAGTCTTCCACAGCTTTGTGCATTTCTTCATACAAAGCATAAGGGGGATTAATGTCCTGCTCCTGTCTTTAGTGGAAAGATAGACAACAGATTGTGTCATTTAGAAAAGTGGAGGCTCCTTTATATAACTATTATTATTTTTTCCTTTTATTTGTAACTTGCCAACATATGCTGTAGCGATATACAAGGGTATGTTCAAGTCAAAACAATATTAACACAACGCAAAAAGAGGAAAAAAAATGCTTTAAAAACAAACATACACAGTGCTCTCCCTAAAGCACATAGCAAGAGTGAAAACTCACAAAGTTACAATCTATAATGAAAAGGAACCGCTTTTGTGTAGTTCTTTGTGTATTATACCTGGCAAATGAAATCATAACATTTGCTGACTGGCATTTAAAAATGCCCTAAATCTATTAGAAAGTCTTAAGTGTATTAATTGCCATTGCTTGTGTTGCTATAGATTAGCCAAAACATGTCCTATTTAAAAAAGTAAGCAGCACTTCACTCCGCATAGCAGCAGGAATGTTCTTTACAATTGTATTGGTGCCAGTTTAATTGTATTATTGAAGGAAACAATTTGCCCAACACTTTGCAAATCTGCTTCTGTTCAGCTGTAGTTGTGGGCAGATAATGGGGCTGAGGTCCAGTTGACTGGATGCCAGTTGGTATTTTAAAGTGACATAGAACAGGAAAAAGCAATCTAAATGTGGGCCAAGCCTTCGCTGTATGTGAGGATAGGTGCCAGGATATGGATGTAGCGCAGCAGTGAATTTGGCTACAGACTAGCTTCTAATGAGCCTTGTTAGGAATACAATGGCTCCGAGAATCAAAGCAGTGATGCACATTGCCGGAGAAAGATGAGCCACAATGCTCCACATCTAGAAAGAAATCCTTATGCAAAGCACAACAAACCTCTAATGGATTGCACAGCACTGAGAGCGGAGGAGAGCCTGGGAGTTTTTCCAGGGCCTGGCATACACAGGCTGCGAGAAGAACCTGGGAGTTATTCCAAGACTTGGAGTAGCTTTAATCTAATGGGGTTTATAGTGGAAGCTGCAGAGCAAATAACAGCAGCATGTTAAGCCATTTCTGCAAGAATTAAGATTTATTTTTTTTCTTTCCTGCGTAGGATCACAGATTTGGCATTGCACAAATGTGTATATGTTTATAGAATTAATAATATACAATGGCATGAGCTGTTATTCACTTGCTTGAAGAACTCACAATACATGATTGCTCATCAAAAATACATTTCAATTTAAAGATTTAAAGTACAGAATTCTCTTGTAATATTAGAGCATTAGTAAGTAAGGGGAAATTGGCCGTTGACCTTACAAGACCATATGCAAATAAAGTGTGATTAATAGTCCCTAATATAAACTGTTTTCTTTGAAATGGAAACCTACAGATAATTTGGAGAATTTAGCACTTGCAAGATGGACTTTGCTGTAAACAAGTAATGATGATTGTCTTGTAGAATTGGGGACTGTCTACTTATCTTCCAATGCTCACAGGGACTTTGAGATCAATCATTTTGAACATGTATTTTCATTTGCTTTGTACTGATTTGAACCGCGTACATTTTATCTGCATAGGAGTTCCTACAAATGTGATTCATTGTACTGTTGTGTTTAAAGGGATTACACCCTCCACAAGAACTAGTCTCTGGAACAGCTCTTAGAAGCCACTGCTATGGAAGACAACATTTCTTGATATCAAGTAGATCTGCATGGTTATTTCTATTTGGGAGGCTAAGGAACCATTTTTAGTGTTTTAATAGACAAGATTTAACACCCGGGCCCGATTTTGGTTAAATATTACACTGTTGACAAATGACTGTTAGACTTGCTTTAAATTCTGCGGTAATAAAGATGACTGTATCTCAAGAAAAAATATCCTTTCATCAGATATACTTTTGATGACTGGTTAACAACATATATGTTAGAGTTTTTTCTTCTGTGTCCTGCAAAAGAAGTAATTTGTCAAACTGCAAACTTCATTCTTATCCTGTAGTGTAGATGACCCCAATCTCAGGCTTGGCGCAGCCCCCAAAGTGGCGTTCAAAGCTGACGTTTCTGCACCTTGTTACATAGAACAGACAGAGGATCTTGAACATCAACGCCCCACATTAGTGAATCCGTCCATGTACTCTGTTTAAATATATTAAAAGGCCTCTTTAGTTATTCAATAAAACATATAGAAACAAACGACCAAACTTGATAATGGGCAATATATTTTTAGAAATATAAAAATAGTGTACACAGCCTTTACAGTTTTAACTTGTACATGTTTTCTGTTGGGATCCATTTTCTTCTCTTAACTAAGTCTGTGTGGTGTTTATCCTTAAACAAATGAGCTTTGCATCGGACCCAATCAAAGCACTGTAGATGCCACATCCCCATTTTTTGCAGACCGAACCTTTCTGTGCGTTTAAAGTCTCCTCCCATTTCAGGCATGATCAGCAGGAACCAATTGCATGCGCAAGGTAATAAATTACAGGCTGTGTTTTCTTTTTACATTCCAAAAAACATTTTCCCAATTTTCAAGTGTAGTTCTTCAAAAGGATATATCTGAAATACAGACATGTCCACAATAACAATAATGTCCACATTCATACATTTATTGAAGAATAGTAGAACTTAAATGAAGGAACCACTTACATATCAATAAATGCTTTTTATTGTGCTTTTTATGGGCCGAAATCCCTTTTACTTTACAACATAAGAGCTTTGTTATTTTATCTTTTCTACTAACAATGTTTATGTCTTGTGTATCCACTTGCTGTGTCCATTTGTTTTTTTATGATTTCATTTTATTATTTAGTATTATTATTATTATTGTAAAAACTCCCTTTCCTGCTTGAAGATTTTGGTATTTTTCATATTTTATAGTTCTACAAATCAGCAGGACAGCTTTGACTTCATAGTTCAACGGGCATGAAATGTACCATTTGGAATAGAACAGGGAATTTGATTATATACATTGGGGACAAAAACATGGCATTATGGCACAATAAGAAATACAGATGATTTTGTAGTCACACCACAATAAATAAAAGATCCATAAAATTATAGTATCCCAACAGCTGCAACTAGGACAAAGTGCTATATCAATAAATAAGCAAACATGTTTGGGAATGATAATAGTTAAACAGCTTACTGTGTACAGTTCTGGTGATTGTGTCTCCAAAAGAGCGTAAATTGGAAACCATTCAAAAAGAGGAGTCTGACTAAAGTGGAGCATGGTCTAAAAACTAAAAATGTGATGGTGATATGTATAGCTTAAATGGCAAAGGGAGAAGTGATATGATGGACACCTTCTACATGTAAAGGCATTTTTTATATAGATCAGGAAGGAGTTTTTTCATATAGATCAGGAAGGAGTTTTTTCATATAGATCAGGAAGGAGTTTTTTCATATAGATCAGGAAGGAGTTTTTGCATATAGATCAGGAAGGAGTTTTTTCATAAATCTAAAAAAATACAATAACAGGTCTTGGAGCAGCCTTCTAGTGCGACAGTACAGCCATCACAAACACCCGAGTGTGCACAATGGTTTCCTGTGTATTAAAGGACCGCTATAGCCCCTGACAATATATGTATGAATGGATGGATGGTACTGTGGATTAAGATAAAATATAAGGTTTTCTGTTTTTATGCTCTTGGCATACATAGCTGCTAATGTGAGTTTGTTACAAGCATGGGAATATTTTCTGAACTACAGTGGTATTTTAAAGTAGGAGCACAAACAAAGTAATGGCTTCCCCCAGTTAAAGGACCACTCTAGCATGTTAGCAAGAGGAGCTTGTTATTTTAATTATGCACTGATTTATTTTTTTAAATAATTTATAGTAGCATTATTCAATATAATATTCATTTTCAGTCTAGACTGTCTATCTCCAGCTGGGTGTTTTTCCCCCCTTGCTGGTAAGGTCATTAGATAAGTGTTGGGGGCTTTGGCTGAGATACGAGAATAAACAATCATTGGTGTGCTGCCCCAACAGTAAATGTGTGTTGCCTCCAACACCTCTAACACAACAAGTCTCCAGCCAATGATTACCATTTGATTGGTTTTAAGCATTATGTCTGACAATTCCGTAACTTCGTGGTACACAAAGCCACCTCCCCATTGACATTATAGTGAATGGAAACCAGCAGCAGCAGAGTCTGAACTGTGACGGTTATGCCCATGTTTACCAAATGGCGAATGCATTTTGACGTATTGATTCGCCTCAATGTGCCACTAGTGTTCAGCATTGAAACTGGCGAATTTATCAAATGGCAGCAGCGAATGTATTCATATTGCCTGTTGTAATGAGTGGTGTATGTATTGTACTCTATGTATTGCAATACATAGAGTAACTAGTGATAGTTTTCAATGGGAAGCCTATTCTGTAATATAAAAACACAATTTTACATCTGTTTTATATATACTTATACATATATGCCTAGTAATTGAATATCATAGAATGGTGATGATGATAACAACAAATGTTAATACTAATTTAAAAATAGTAAAACAACAATATAATGTTTCTTTACATTATATTGCAATTACTCTGTTGTAATAAATGCTTTAACCTTCAGTGAAATGTTAGGCATGTTTCCTTGCTTTAATTGGTTTTATAATAAACAATAGCATGCCTGTTTTTAATAGGCGATACTAAATGTTTCATGGTTTTCCTTGCTATTGAATCAGTTATTTAAATTGACAGGCATACAGAGGGCACATTTGTATACCTTTTTTTTAAACAATTTGTTAAAATCATGAAACAAAATGTTTTGTCAGTGTAAGAATACACGCTTGAATCAATAGCCGTTCCCCTATGTTTTCTGTGGGAAGCTTGGCTGCCGTTCAACAGTTGGATGAGTTTTTTTGCTCGTGTTCCCATCTGGTTATTGAAATGTACTTTTGCTCCCTCTACAGAACATTGTACAAAATTACAGTGATTACAAAGTTTTCTTCAATCTGACGGAAAACCTAGCGTAACGATCTAGTGATAGAGAAGCTTTACATTGTTCAAATGTATCTAGATTGTTAGAGGAGAATGACTTGACTCCTTATACTCTCTTTCATGGAGCATTTAAAATATAATAAGTAAATTGCACACACCTGAAGAATTAGGGTGGGAAGCATAATCCTTTCTTAGGGTCACTACACTCAATTTGTTCACGAAATGAGATTCCGTCAAGGAACATGATTTATCACCAAGAATGGGAATTAGCAAGGTGACAGACTAGGGTGACTCAAGACTTGAGTTTGACGGATATAGCACATAGCCGATTCAAGTGGTGAAATGCTGCGTATAATTCGCTTTTATTGCTGTAGTACTGTTCCAGATTTTATTAAGATTTTTCTTGAACCAATACGTTTCGTTGCTTCTTTGGAATTTGTCCTAATCTACGGTGAATTATCACTGTAATAACTTCACGTGCTTGCATGTAACAAATGACCGCCATTAGCAGCTATACAAGGCAGAAACATAAAATCGTTATGTAGAAAGCCTTATATATAGATAACTTGGATTGTGTCATGTGGGTTCCACCTTGGGCTGCTAGTCTGTCTGTAGTTTGAGTGGGAGGATTGTCCTATGGGTGGTGGTACTCTTCTACTGCGTTATATTGCTGCCGGTCTATATGACAGTCTGAATTGAATAGAGATCTTAACTGAATCCGCTGTTGCTCCCAGGGTTCTTATCCTGTTATGACAAAGACAATATGTCATCATTAAAGCAAAATTAAATACAATAGTTAAACTTTAAAGTTTGTTATTACTTATGTATTGTAACAAAATTCTGCATATTATCAATTCAACTTCTTCAGCGATAATACAATAAACCTGACACTTCTGTGGCCCTTCAATTCTTCTGGTGGTTCTGGATTGATATAATTCTCTGTCTGTGATCGGTAAACAACCTCTTTGTGTGTACTTTGAAAGTTAATAGTGGTGTTCCCCTTTCTTTATTTTATTCAGTCGATACAGTAGCCTTGTTTATTCTACAAAATAAACACTGTCCATTTAAAAAAAATCTTCTTATGGTTGCATTTTTAGAGTGAGAAATTTGTCCAAGCATTTTGTTTTCCTTGTTTTTCTTTAATTGATACAACAGACCTGCAGCTATGTAAAATAAATAGAATGACGCACAGAACCTTCAGCATTATGTGGCAGCACACCCTCTAGTGGCGTATTTATGACCTTGCCATAAAATATTTTAATGCATCTGTAAGCACATAATGTTTGAGTGTGATGTGCCCAGCAAGGATATAATCTAATTATTTGTGCTGCATATAGACAGTTCAGAGGGTTTAATCTTTATATTTTTTTTGCCATTTGGTTTGGTTTCACTCTCTTAAATTAGAAGAATTACATAGAAGACATTTTGTGCAATATTCTGAAATATTGTAAATATTTGTGATGTTTTTATATGTAAATAATTGACTTTAAACTAAATAAATGGAGAGTATGTTTAAGTAAATTTGTAAACTGAACAGTTTTTAATGTGTTCCAAGCTTTTGTTTTAAGTAATCCAGTTGGAGAAAGATGCAGAAAGCTGTACTTATTTATTTATTTATTTTCAATTATGGTCTATATTTACATTTAATCTAGTGACAACTCTCCCTGTATGGCACAGATAATACAATAATGTCATGAATAGTGAGCATTATTTTACATGGGGAACTGGAGAATGACAATAAGATGTGGTCAGGCAGTAATTGTAATGGAACAATTTATTCTTAAAGGTATATTTGTTGCCCTGTTTTTACCGTTTTCTAATGTAACACAAGCTTCTTATATCAAACACATTACATGGAGTCATCCTATACGCATACAGACTTATTTCATATAAAAATAAAACTTGTTTTCCACACTCCTAGAGCTGATTACATAGGCACAGTGTACCTACCAATAGAAACACTGCATTTGGGAATGGATTTTAACACTTTACTAACCTTCAAACCAACAGCAGCACAGTTCAAAGAGCCACACAGCAATGTCTGCCTCCTCCTGCTTCCTACTGCAGAGGACAACACATCCCATGATTCCTTCCTGCACAAGCTGCTATTACAGATTGCTACAATGTATTAAAATGTATAGCCTTCTGTGATTGGCCAAAATAAATTATGAATTTTTGCTAATTTTAGGTTGGAGGGGGTTTTAACTCTGAAAAGCAACTGCTTGCAAACTAGAGAGTTTGTTAATGTTTACTTTGTATTTTTTTTATAAACTACTAATTCTCCTCCATTCGATGCATTCATAATCCACGAAACTTAACTATGCCTTTAAATGTTGGGCTGTCGATGAGGATAGGGATATTTGGAATAATTACAAGGATCTTCATTTATGATGGTTTCCCCAGAAGTGGGAAAGTTGAAAGGTTTGCAGAGATTGTGTATTTTTTTTAAATAAATATATTGTCCTAAAGATGTCACTTAACCTTTTTTAGTATAGGTGGGAGTTCTAAATTTGCATTTTAGACACTATTTGTTATACTTACTGCAAGCCTGCAGCCCTGAAAATATATCAGAGCATCCAATGTGTTTGTGTCTCGGTTGTCTTATATTGGTGTTTAAATGTGTTGGCATATTCTGTAGTGGCTTTCAGTTGAGAGCAGTGCATGCATGAGATCATGAGGAGGACTAATGAATACAAATAGATGTAAGGAGATTTGAGCACAGAATTGAATGTAAAACAAGCCATTTTGCAGCTGTGGGAGCAGTAATATATTCTAGCATAGCAAGTCAGCAGGGTGGCTACTAATAAATCTTTTAGTTTTTGTGTTAAAAAAACAAAACGAAAATGGTGCGTGTGACCTTGATGAAGAAGCCCCTTGGCCTTTTAGATCTTCATAGCACGTTTATAAATATTTACTCTATTGCTCCTCTAAAAGCTAACTTCTACTACTTACCTATAACTTTCCTGCAGGACCTATATGGTAATCGGTACTTCTGTACAGTGTGTGTTTTATGTATGTGTGCAGATCCCTATATGGATACAATAGATGCACAAAAATCCCAGTTTAGATGCTCACAGAAATGTCTAGAAATATAATTTACTTACTTGAAAGGGTCATGCACCTGGTTCCTACAGGTTCTGAATAGCTCATATACATTGAGGAAGGATTTTTTTTATTTCCCATTGAAACATCAGTATCTTACCTATTATGGTGAACTGGCATAACCTTGTATGCTCTTTTTATTTAAAATAAAATAAAAACAAATTTTTCCGCTATTTTAAGACACACTTTTTACCCCATATAAACATCTCTAAAATAGGGCACATCTTAGAATCGTTTAGTGGGGATGGAACCGTTTCAGAAGAATCAGACTGATGAATCAAACTCTGTTACTGATAGAGATGAATGAAATGTCCTTAGTGAAATTTGGTATTACGGTATTGTTTTGTGTACATTGTTTACATTTAGTGTGTTTCCCTATCGTCATTGTTAGTAAATTGAATTCTATTATAATATATTCTAAGAAGTTATAAAAGATATTCTAAGAATTTTTTTTGGGTGTGTTTTGTTTAGAATCAAAGCTTTTTTTCTGTTTTCAGTACCACCAAGAGAAAAAAAAATTAGTGAGCGTCTTACAATCAACAGCGTCTAAAATAGATAAAATAAATAAAAAAATTAAAGTAAGGATTAACACTGTAAACACTATATATAATATAGTGTGCGTGTAAGAGGCAGAATGATGTAGATATATAGAGATGGATATACATGGCTATAGATAGAGATGGATATGTATAAAGATAGATATGTGTATAGATACATAAGGATAGATAGATGGTAATACATACATTTATTGGTGTTCTGAATATTTGGATACAATGATTCCATCTTAGACTACCACTATTCAAGTATATTACGCCACTTTAATCCTCCTGCTATAAAAATCTACCTTCAGGAATAATCCATGTATACAACTAGATATTGTTTTTACTCCATTTTAATTTACCCAATGGAATCTGTTTTACTGCAGCAATTGAAATGTCAGGACCAATCTACGTCCATTTTTCCTCACAACCATCAGATCTGCTCAGTTACATGAAAATGGTAATTCTTTAGTAAAAAAAGAAAAAGGATGCTGATAAAAATAGAGTCCTTTTGCAGAACAAGTAAAAGCCTCTTTTGTGAGGTGTTATTCTCAAAATCGCAATAAGATTTATTTTCTCCCCGATTTAATCACAAGGCAATCTGTATCATTATTTGCTGCGAGGTAACAGACATCATATGAAAGCCAATTTATACACTGTTGCAGACCTTAATGGATGACAGTAGTTATTTGACCATGTTATGGTCCAAACTGAAATTGAAAAATCTTTGCTGAAAGCATAAAGGATGTTTTACTGCTGTATCAACCTAAATAAAAATGTTTTTTTTGTAGTAAAGTACCACAGTTTGTACTTTTTAAATATGTTTTCTTTCTTCCCTTTAGTTTGTAACCTAACAAATCAATAATAATGGATTCTGCTCCTCTATTGTAGATGTCAGGCTGCTCAGGAATGAGAAAAAAAGCCTTATCCAGTATTTGTGTGGGGAGGGGGGTGGTTAATATCACCTTTTTGTATCTATTAGAAAGACCAGATATGTAATGGTAGTTCTTCTTTCATTACTCTACAAATTGTTCTGATAGTGAAACCATCTTTGGTAGCTATTCTCTGTACTACTTACAGATATTTCATTCCAATGGGACTTTCAGTGTCTGTGTTGAGAGAACTTCGATTTTGCTTTCAATACCATTGCCTATCTGATCTGTCTGTATTTTTGATTTGCCTTTTCTTTTTTCTTTTTTTGCTTCCTGATGTTCTTTATTGTTTGTTTTTCTAAATAAAGCCTCTTGACGCATCATTTGTGTGAGTATTTTTCCAGCAGTCCTTGGAGATAATGAAGATATTTTTTTGGTTGTTGTTGCTGCACATTTTTATCACTTAATTCTTTAATTTGTTGGAAGTTTACTGATTTTGCAGCATATATGTATAAGCACTGGAATGTTGCAGTCTCACTGCTTAGAAATAATTATAATAATTAGCAAACTATGTCTAATTGATGATTAGACTTGGGTAAGAAGATAAGTTTGCATTTAATTTGGTTTTCTGTTTTAATTTGATGGTAAAGAAAATTCAATTGTGCTTCTGGTTTTAATACCAATAACTGCTAGGTGTTTTTTAAATCAACAGAAAAAATAGTTTTTTGTTTTCAAGAATTTAAAGATATATTTAAGTTTCATATGTTATAAATACATCTGATAGAGAAGCAGTAGTGTATGAAAACATTTTTGCAAGGAAAAATACCAAACTAAATAACTGCTAAACTTAGCATAAAATTCATAATTTATTTTGGCCAATCACAGACAGCAAATTGAAGAGTTGTTTTTAATCTGTGAAGACAAAGCATCATGGAATGTTTAGTCTTGTTTTACCCTGCATAATGAAGCAAGGATAAGCCTAGGCATTGTTCTGTGGATTTCTGCATTGTTTGCTGTTGGCTTGAAAGTTAGTATAGGGTTAAAATCTGTACCCAAATGCAGTGTTTCTGTTGGTAAGTACACTGTGTCTATAAAAGCAGCTCTGGGGATGTGGAAAACAAATTGTATTTAAATAAATTAAATATGTATATGAGAGAAAATTAAAAACAGGGAAACTTAGATATACGTTAAGGTTTGCTGTATTGTATGAAAAAATCCATATGTAACAATTGAACAACATTAGCAGCTGCGAGCATAAAAGCATTTTTTTACAGAAATATTTAATTTGTGTGACTCTGATTCCATCATGGACTTTGATTCTGTTTAAAGGGAGTGGTTTTCATAATGGAGTTTACTCTTATTTAGTTCTGTTGTCCATTAAATATCCACAGCAGTAGTCTTTCAACAGCACTGAATAAAGATGCTCTCTGAATCTGAAGTGCCTGTCGGGTTTTTAATTCTTTTAAGTACAAAGGCAAAATATCTGTTACCATTAAAGCAAAATTGAATGCAATTGGTTAAAAAAAAAAATAGCCTGATTGTATTTATTTAAAAATTCTTCCATACAGAGTTAGCACCATGGAAGTGTCATACTTCTAGTATGTTTTTATGAATAATTTGACTTGATAATGTGCAGGTGTTTACATCATAAACCCTTTTTAAAGCTGAACAATTAATATATATGTGTTTGTCCTTTCTCAGATTGAGTACCTTTGACCCTTACAACTAGATTAAAAAAGTCTGTGAAGGCTCAACATTGATATGACCTTTATAAACAAGCCAGAATATTACAAATCACAGCAATCTGTTTTTCTAATGGATATAATTATTACAGATGTTGGTTAATGCTGGATAATATATTAAACATTTGTATTTCCTAATAGTTTTAATATTATCATTAACCCAGATGCATGACTATTGGCATCATTGTAATTTAGATATTTTCTACAATCACCAGTATTCTTATTATTCAATGAGTAACACGGCCCAAACTTTAAAAACATAATATAGAATATAAGCTGGCCTAAAAATGGCACCATTCACCCTGCTGAGCACTACTTTTTGGTATTCAATCCTTTGATAAAAAAATGAATTATTTAAATGTCCATGTAAGAAAATTAGAAATGAAAATAGTAAGATTTTGCCAGTCTATCACAGATATAGGCATTAGTTTGCAGCACACAATACATGTGACCTTGTCTGACCTTGACTTAGCTTTAGTCATAGTCAATGGCTTGTTAGACTGGCCAAACCGACAACTAATTGAAATTAAATATTGCACCAGTAATTTAGAACTTAATATGTCTAAATCATACAATTCTTATTATAATTTCTCAATAAGCTTTAGGGAATATATTTTGTAAGTATTTTAATGTAGTAATTGCAATTATTAAAAATGTTATCATTGACAATTAATTAATGCATAATATTACTATGGATTTATATTACTGTGAAGATTTATATTACTGTGAAAACTGAGGTTTCTTATTTCGAGTAATCTTTTTGGAAGACTTTTTTTTTTTTTTGTTAACTTAACTTGTTAATTGTTAACGGATGTTTTTTGAAAATAAAAAAAATACATGTAATTATTTGGCTGTTCTATGCAAATTTTTCTTTTAGTTTTTCAAGCTGTCATTTTTACTTCCTTTTTTACTTGTGAAGTTGTTCCTCTTGTTTGGTGCATGTAATTTCAGTCCTGTTTCAATAGACTTTCCAAGAGGTCTGAATTGAGAAATGATATGCAATTTTGCTTTAATGGAGGCTGACATTGAATGTAGTTTCTTTATTATTTTCTAAATAGTTGCCCTTTGTTAAATTAAGCTCTGTAAATATTAAACGTAAGTGGTCTTAACAGTTGTACGTGTTTCCAGTGCATTAAATTACCTTGTCTACTTTTTAGTACCAGTTAGTAGATCAAGATGTAGGCCATGCATTTACTCTTGTCAGATTAATTGGTGATTTATTTATTTGTGGAAAACTTATGAATTAATCTGCTCCTTTTATTTCCTGTATCACCACAAAAAAAAAAAAAATCCACACGTGAAAAAAAATACCAAAATAAACATTTTTATACTTTACCATAAAGTTTGCTAAATCGCTTGAGTTTGCAAGCAGTTTATTTTCCGAGCAAACACCCCTGGAAATCCCTGTTTAAAATTAGCATAAAATTCATAATTCGTTTTGGCCAATCACAGGCAGCATTGTATCAATCAGTGATGGCAGTTTGTGCAGGAAGGAATCATGGGATATGTAGTCTCCTGCACAAGGAAGCAAGGAGGAGCCCAAATATTGCTTTGTAGATCTCTGCATTGTGCTGCTGTTGTCTTAAAGGTGTGTAAAGGGTTACCATCTGTACACAAATTCAGTGTTAGTTTTGGGAGGTTTATTGTGCCTATGTAAGCAGCTCTGGGTGTGTGAAAAACTAGTTTTATTTTTAAATAAAATAAATCTGTGTGTACAGAATGACTCCATGTAGTGTATGTGTGTGTCTGTGTCTCTGATATCCACAGCCTGTGTTAGTCTAGAAAAAGGTAAAAACAGGGAAACTTAGACATACCTTTTAAGCTGCTAATAGTATACAGCATAAATAAACACAATGTCCTATTTTTCCCATCAACTAAAATATATTTTTGCAAAAGTAGGAACTCATGCTGTTTCCCTCACTGTACGTTCAACTTGTAAGAAACACCAACTATCAAACTAAAAATTATTGTGCGTGAGATCACACTGCTAAAACATCTTTGAGACTATTGTTTATGTTGCTTAAGTCCCACAAGGGATAATAAATGGAACAAATAGAATCAGAAATCTTTTTAAAACTGAACAGATATGTTTCTGTTTTTATTTATTTTTTATTTATTTTTTCTTCACAGATCCCTATATTCAGTCCTTGATTTGCTTTTCAGGTCTTTTGCCCTATAAAAGTTTTAATATAACTTTCACATACCCTGGTTAGGATAATTTTCTTGTACTGGTACAATGTAATGATTTTAATTAAAGGATTCAAATTCAGTATAATTAAAAAATAAAGGTAGTAACAAGTAATAAATCAAGTCAATGTAATAGAAAAGTGTATTAAATGTAATCGTGTAGTCTTTGTTAACCCTTTTTGATCCTCACACTAAGCTTAATTAAGATATTAATCTTTACGAACGACTCCCTTTGCATTTTCATATGCTAAGAGTACTTGTAATGAAGATTGAGACGGTGGACATTGTTCTCTGCCTCCATGAAGTTACTATAATAACAGAGCATGTGCAGATCCCCAGGGAGTAATTAAAATGATTAGTCTTTCAGACAATGCTAAAACATTATCGAAGAGTCAGAAATCTTTTTTTTTTTTTTTACAAAATTATAATTTTAGTCCTTAAATTACATTTTTAAATATTGTTCAGTTGATACATTCCTGATTGCTACCTGTCATTTTACAGTGCACCATCTTTTGACCTTTTGCTATGTCATTTTACGAGTGATTAAGGCCACAGGTAATGTGTGTGATATGTCACACACGGCACAACTCTGCCGATGTGGCTTCCATTGTGCTCCAGTAACTATGTCTATGGCACACGGAGAGAAAGGGGTTCAGGATTCTTTTTAATAGAGCTTTTAGTGCAGATTTTTTAAATGGTAATGTATTTTATAAGCTGAATAGACTTAAAATACAATAGTGTTTAAGAATGTCTTAATACAATAGAAGTGCTGTTTTTAAACAGAAGTCCAGTCAAGCAAAATCAATTTCCTGACTCCACATTATAGTCAAAATCAACGTTGGGTTTTGAATGCCATGTTGAGTGTTTTTTCATTTTCAAAGTTTAAGATGTACTGTTGTTTAAATCGGCAGTTCACATTTTTTTTTGTTTTCCATGAACACTTGAAAAGAGCTGAGGAGAATTATCTAAACACAAATTGCTCTTATATCAAGAGTTCACTTACAGAAATTCAAATACATGCATAAAAGTTAAAGCACTTGTCTTTTCTAGCTACAAGTCCTCTGAATAAGAGGTAACTTGAGTTGCTGAAGAACCCAAAACAAGATTTAGCTGTAACAACTTAAAACTCGGCTGCAGTTTGAGTGGCTCTTGAATTAGAACATTTGATCTAGTCAGTTCAGCAATCTGAGTGTTGGTGACAAAAATGGAACTTAAAGTGGGAGTTTGAGCTCTCCACAAATGTGGGGCAATAATTGGCAAACTAGACCAGTTACATAGCTTTTATGTACATAGTTAATCATCTGTAAGCAGACACTTAAATTTAGGAGGAATTCAAAAAGGGGCTAAGTTCTACAGTCACCCTGAAACTGCCCCACAAGGAAGTACAATCATTTTGTTCTCCCTTATCAGCTCTACTTTACTGTGAGGATACCATGTTGGGGACCTTTCCTGTTTTCACAAGGTGGCGCTGCTGAGATTGTCTTCTATTACCTAGGGTTAAGGTTAGATTTAGGGGTTAGGGTTAGATTTAGGATATAGTTTGGGGGTTAGGATAGTGGCAGAGGATAAGCTTTACACAAACAAGAAATTGAAAAAAATCTCAGCAACGCCAATTAGTGGCCGCTGGCTGCCACTGCTGTCGGGTAGAGAATTAGCCCATGCTGGTTTCTCAGCTAATCACAGGCCACATCCTAGGATGTTTTGTCTTTACTATTCACCTTTATTGGCTAGGAAACGTTAGTCACTGTAAAAGAGAAGTGGCAAGAGGAGCAAGAAATATTTGTGAAACCATTTTAGTGTGAGTTTAAAACATGTTAAAACAATTTTTTTGGTTTATCATATGGTCTTCTCTGTTTTTAAATAATTTTAGCTGATTTCATGGAGAGAAAAAAAAAACACATAAATTTAGTCTGTTTAACCCGCCTGGCGGTATGATTATTTCAGTATTTAGAATTTTAAAGCTGTACATTCTAAAATACTGACATAATCATACCGCCTTTAGACACCAATACCCCTTCCCCCCTCTCCTCCTCCATATCCCCCCTTATCCGCCTCATTCCCCCTTATCCGCCTCATTCCCCCTTATCCGCCTCATTCCCCCTTCTCCTCATTTCCCCTTCTCCTCCTCATTCCCCCTTATCCACCACATTCCACCTTATCCTCCTCATTCCCCCTTATCCTCCTCATTCCCCCTTATCCTCCTCATTCCCCCTTATCCTCCTCATTCCCCCTTATCCTCCTCATTCCCCCTTATCCTCCTCATTCCCCCTTATCCTCCTCATTCCCCCTTATCCTCCTCATTCCCCCTTATCCTCCTCATTCCCCCTTATCCTCCTCATTCCCCCTTATCCTCCTCATTCCCCCTTATCCTCCTCATTCCCCCTTATCCTCCTCATTCCCCCTTATCCTCCTCATATCCCCCTCATCCCCCTCATCCTCCTCTTCCCCCCCTCATCCTCCTCTTCCCCCCTCATCCTCCTCTTCCCCCCTCATCCTCCTCTTCCCCCCTCATCCTCCTCTTCCCCCCTCATCCTCCTCTTCCCCCCTCATCCTCCTCTTCCCCCCTCATCCTCCTCTTCCCCCCTCATCCTCCTCTTCCCCCCTCATCCTCCTCCTCCTCCCCCTCATCCTCCTCCTCCTCCCCCTCATCCTCCTCCCCCTCATCCTCCTCCCCCTCATCCTCCTCCTCCCCCTCATCCTCCTCCCCCTCCCCCTCATCCTCCCCCCCTTATCCTCCTCCTCCACCCTCATCCTCCTCCTCCTCCCCCCCCTTATCCTCCTCCTCCACCCTCATCCTCCTCCTCCTCCCCCCCCTCATCCTCCTCCTCCCCCCCTCCTCCTCCTCCTCCCCCCCTCATCCTCATCCTCCCCCCCCTCATCCTCCTCCTCTCCCCCCCTCATCCTCCTCCTCTCCCCCCCTCATCCTCCTCCTCTCCCCCCTCATCCTCCTCCTCTACCCCCCTCATCCTCCTCCTCTCCCCCCCTCATCCTCCTCCTCTCCCCCCCTCATCTTCCTCCTCTCCCCACTCATCCTCCTCCTTTCCCCCCTCATCCTCCTCCTTTCCCCCCTCATCCTCCTCCTTTCCCCCCTCATCCTCCTCCTTTCCCCCCTCATCCTCCTCCTTTCCCCTCTTCATCCTCCTCCTTTCCCCTCTTCATCCTCCTCCTCCTCCCCCCCTCATCCTCCTCCTCCTCCCCCCCTCATCCTCCTCCTCCTCCCCCCCTCATCCTCCTCCTCCTCTTCCCGCCCTCCTCTTCCCCCCCTCCACTTTACCCCTCTTCCCCCCCATCCCCCCTTATCGTCGTCCTCCTTCCCTCCCTCCTCCTTCCTCCTTTCCTCCTTTCCCCCTGCCCCCTCTCTTCTCTCTTCTTCTTAGCCTCCGATCAGCTCCTGCTCCTGATCGGAGGCCTGCAGCGTCTCTTGAACCGGCATATGCTAATGACGTAACATGCTTGTGACGTCATTAGCATATGCTGGTTCCAGGGAAAGGCATAAGACGCGCTTCAGGCCTCTGATCAGCAGCAGGAGCTGATCGGAGGCCAAGAAGGAGACTTGAGACTTGAGAGGGAGGAAGGATAAGGAGTGAGGAGGAGGAGGTGGGAGATGGGGAGGAGGAGGTGGGAGATGGGGAGGAGCAATGGTGTTCTGAAGGGGCCCAGGCAAACTCGGCAGCACTGGCCCCCTCCACATCCTCCCTGCGGTAACCCTGAGTGTGGCTTGGTGTTACCGATTTTAAGAAGTGAAGATTAATCCTGAGTCACTCGAGATTACCGCTAGGAAGGTTAAAGTTATATGCAAGTGAGCTGGGTTATTAATGCAACTGATAGAGGAGAATTAGTAGTGCATGAAAAAATACCAAAATAAACATTTAAACTGTTACCCTGAATTTATTGCATTTGCAAACTTTTCTATCAATGTTGACACCTCCTGAAAACCCCAGGGAAAATTATCATACATAATACATTGTATTCTTTTTGTCTGTGTGAACGGAGCTGCAGCATTCCTTTAGATTTCTGTAATACCCAGAACAAGGTCCGTGTCCCTTCATTCACTGATTGTTTTATCTACATAACATCCCAGGTGATACTTCCCGGAGCCCCAGTGATTTTACCCCATCGCCTCTCCCAGCCCCAGTGATTTTACCCCATCGCCTCTCCCAGCCCCAGTGATTTTACCCCATCGCCTCTCCCAGCCCCAGTGATTTTACCCCATCGCCTCTCCCAGCCCCAGTGATTTTACCCCATCGCCTCTCACGGCTCCAGTGATTTTACTTCATCACCTGCCCCAGTCCCTGTGAATTGCATGGACTCACACAGACACATGCACAGAAAACGTTGCAGGTCATTGCAGACCATAAATCAAGCATAAATGCTCATTCGCCTAAAAGACAAATTAAAATAGGAAGAATAAGCTGAAATGTTTGGTTTCAGTACAATTATAATTTGCCTGGAATTAACAAGGAGAGGGTGTATGTCTAAAGAACAACCGTGTAACCGCACAAATTTTTTACTTGAATGTTGATTTATGGTCCTTTAAGGACCCAGTGTAGCAGCCTCATCTAGCTGACTGCATACAGCATTGCAGATTAGCTGTGATTGGCTGCAAAACTGAGCATGCTCACAAAGACAGGGTACATTTTTTATAAAAATGAACCCTCTCAGGAGCCTAGCTCAATGCTCAATCCTGGGGTGTAAACATCACCTGCAACAGTTTTTTTTTTTTTTTTTTTTTTAATGCAAAGCTTAAAAAAAATGGTGCATGCAAATAAATGTAGTCATTAACTACTAATTCCTCTCTATTAGATACCTTTTAACATGTGTAATGTGCTATCTTATATTGGAGTATATAATGTACTTCTAGAAAGCACAGTACAAGTTTGTGTATGATTATTATCCCAGCTGTTTGCAGACCACCTAAATAAAGCTCACAAATTTTTCCTAAGAAACACTGAGGGAAATATCTAAATGGCAGTGATACCAGTACTCCGTGATCTAATCCTCTAACATAACAATTTCTACTATTTACGATATTAACAATCCACTGGTTTAGCCTTTACATAACCTCTAGCAGCTGCAAACACCCATAAAGAGGAGACTGCTGTAAAACTGCTACTTTTAAGCTTTATTCACTGGGCTAGTAATAACCAGTAAGTGTTAAAATTGCTGCAAAGTTGCTGATTGCAAGGTCTAATAACAGGGAATATCGTTACATGGCTGATGCTATTGCAAGAATGAATGTTGAAGATTGTTATAAAGTTTCTGCTAAAAGTGTTTTAGCTAAACATAATTCTCCTATCATCTGAGCTAGGCTACCAGGAAGCTGACAGTATAGGTATTACACAACTCTTTATGACTATTATTATCCACAAATTGGGGATGATTATAAGTTGCTATTATTAGTTCTGTATAATCATTGCAACACCGTGACAATGATGCTGCAATAATCTTTTGGGTATCGTAACAACATACATATACTTTCTAATTCTATGTTCCTTTTTAGTTACTATTTTTTCCTACAACTGTGATCAGGCAATAAACAAAATCTCTCTCACTTACTTGAAGTGAATGTTTTTAAGACCTGTAATAAATAGCCAGTAAGAAACAGCACTTATTTTGCTATTAGATGATCGGTTAAAACGTGCATACATTTTAATAAGATTATCTATTTGCATATTGGTTCATTGCAAAATGTAAAAAAAATCACTTGTTTGTTTCTGTGATGATATAGTTGCATTTTAAACAATAGCCTATTAGTAATATAAGTTGCAGACATTTATTTGAGCTGTACGTTTCACTTTTTTCTTTATCATTCTTTTTCTAAATCTCTCCAGAAGACCAGGAGAGTATAACATTCCCTGAATGTGAGAAAATCCCTAAAATTCTCGCCTAGAAAAGTATTTCAGAAAGATGCGTTTTAGCACACACGCCATGTTCAGCCTGAATCAAAACTATGGTCTTACTGTTGAGTGAGAGGAACATCTTCGTTGGCTGTGGAGGTCTAGTATGAGACAAAAAGTTAAAATAAGAGAAAATGGCAAAAGCATTGTGTTGTGCATCGTTTTTAAATGTGCCTAATTATTAAAGGGCCATTGTAACATCTTTAAAAGTTATATATATTTCTTTAACTTTTATTTTAAACATACATATCATTAACAAAAAAAATACATAAGCATAAAGTATAACCGTGCAAAATAGTTAAATATTGTTTTGCATTGCATAACAAAATTTTATTAACTTGGAGATCGAGGTAAGACTTTATCTTATTGTTAGCCAAATATAAAGGAGGAAGATTAATACCAAACTGTTGTTAAATCTACATTATTATATTCTGCCCATGGTTTCCAAATACTTTAAAGTTGTTCTTCCTGATCCAACATGGCACAAGAAATGTTCTCTATTCAGAACATTTGCCAAGCTTTTTTGTTTTTCTCTAGTCGGTTAATGCGTTGTGTTGCAGCCAGAGAGCCGTAATAACCATTGTAGCCCCAGTTTTTGCCCATCATTTTCCCTGCCTTGTTGTTGTTCAGTCATGCCTGACTCTCCATGACCCTATGGACCGCATCACACCAGGCACATCTTGTGTCTGGTTGTGCTTATCCATAAGGTTATCTTGGCAAAGATACTGTAGTTGGTTGTCTGATCTTTCTGCTATGCTATGATCTGCCCATCTTGGATGACCCTACATGGTATAGCTCACAGCTTCACTGACATACACATTTACCACAACAACGTAGCGATCCAGAATGGGATCTAGATCTTACAAAAGCCCATTTAGTGTTATGGAGTACAATGTTAATTCATAAGCTAATGCATTTTTTTGTCATTTCTTGTACTGTTCTCCAGAATATTTGTTTGAATTTTAGGGCATTCACACCAATTGATCTGTCAAATTCTTTATATCCTGTGGGACATGCCAGTAGTATGTGTGCCTTGTACTTCTTTTTTTTTATTGGAATTATGTACCCAAAGTATAATATTTTATAGTTTCTTCCTTTTAGACTGAACATTTCTTGATGTTCTGACCTCCTAATTCTTGTCAGGTTTCATTTTCCATTTCTCTGTTTAGTTCACCATTTGTTTGTTTATGCTAATGGTCTATTTACATTTGTATTAAGCATGTTATTTAATTGTGTAGTATAGTGCCAGACCATCTCTACAATGCAAATATTGGCTTTCTAAAATGGTAAGGTTGTAAGAAGTTTTTTTTTTAAGATACATTTGTATATAATGTTTTACTTGAAGGTATTACTCTCTGTCAGTCACATAAATCATCATTTTTTTTGACTTATTGAAAAGTCATTAATTCACCATTTCTTATGATATGAAATAAGCATGAAACATTATATTTTAGTTCATTATTAATATATATGAATATATTTGCAAATAACGTCAAAAAAATACTTTGGCAAAAAAGTATATATAATTTAAAAACACTGTTCCCTTCAATGATGACTGCTGCTGCATTCTGCCCCGCCATTCTCCCCCGCCATTCTCCTTCTCTTAGAAGACAAAAAGAGTCATTACCACTTGCATTCATTTTGCAGGCCAGACTGCCTGGAGCATGCTCACTTTGGAGAAGGAGGGTTATGGGACTGCAGCCACGGCCTCTTCTTCTACAGAGCATCATCCAGGTAATCTGACCTGCATAATTAATGAACTCTCTGATGGTTGTATTTGTTTTCTGGAAAATGGTGTCAAGGAGGTGGTGGGGGGGGGGGTGTTTTAAATGTTATGTTCTTGCTAAAGTCTTTTTATTTTTATTGTTATGTAAAGGTGGACTTGAAACAGATATAACTTGAAAAGTGTTTACACTAGCCCTTAAATTGTTACTCTGAGTTGGGAGATAGTAGACTATCAATGCATCAATAGTGAAAAGATAGATCCAGTGTCACCCCACGGCACCCCTGTTGATTATATCACTGGATGGTTACTAGGAGCATGACATTACAAAGAGAATGTGAGTTATCACTGTGTCAGAATAGAATGCGTATGTTTTACTGAGGGTTTGTTGATATCTGGCACCAGTTTAATCTGTTTCTCTATTATCATAATTATCTTGAATCTTGTTGAACAGTATTACTCCATGAAACCTCTTGGTGTCAGGAGATCCATTTATAGTTGTCCTCTTGAAGTGTGCCACATGCGTCTACAATTTAGCACGGCCAAGAAAAAAATAATCGGTTTGCTGACCTTATTAGAGATGTATCTATTTTTATTTTCAAAAGCACCATCCTTGTACACAGCCCTTAAGAAAGGTTGCAGCACAATAGAGTACAAGAATATTACAAAAGGTGTACATGCAGGGATGCACAGAGGGCAATCACCGCTCAGAGCTCTGAATGTGAATAATTATTACTGCAACTGAGGCACTGGGGTAAATGCTTGGCATGCTGTGTAGTGACTCCTGGCACAACATGATCTTCGCTATAGGGATCTGAGAGACAACCACCTTCCTTCTCGTATATGTGAGTAAGGTGGTTGGTCCATATGTTTGATTATACAATATACTCCAGCATACTGGTTGTGGGGGTTCGATTACCAAATCATAGAGGAATCAATAACAAACCTATACATGATCAATACAATATTTCATTGTTTTTAGAACTCATTCATTCATACATTTTCTTTCTGTCCTTATTTGGGATATCTAAATAAATGAAAAACATGTCGTCGTCTTGTTTCTTAAACTGCCACACATTAATCTGCTTAGGTGCTAGGATGCACAATAATTTATATAAATATGCGCATGCCTATTCAAGCAGTACTTTTAAGTGTGTAATTATTTCTGGAATAACCTGAAGGAATAATACTTTTGTAACTTCATAAATAAGCTGAGCGTATTTATTTTGCAAAATAGGATAAACATGATTCTATTTTGTTATAAAATAGAGTTCAGACTTAGTAATTAAGTAGTTGAAGAAAATGTTTTTCAAGGAGATATAATACCATATTTATTGTTAGAAATAACCGCATAACCAATTGTTTTCGTACACAAACTAACTTTGTCATAGATATTGAAATAGTCCTATAAAAAGCCACAGTGTTATTTTATTTACATAAAGTACAGTAAAATCCTGGTTATCTGGCACCTAATCAACCTGCCCTCTCAAGCAACCAGCACCGCCATCAATTCCCCATTTATTTTTTCTGCACATAAATGGCCCAGTTTAGGTGCAACTTCCTTTTTAAAGACATGTCAAGGGTTTTTGGGGGGGTTAAGGGACTCCCCGTGGGTTCCGGATAACGGGTAGTTTACTGTATATGTTTTGTTGGGAGTTTTAAGTCTACTAATTTTGATTAGAAATACTGAAAGCTAAGATCTTCCAGAATGTAATGTAAGATCATTTGCCACTTAAGAGGTGTTTTAGACCTGTTCTTTGGATGCCGTGATATTACTTCCACAAACCACATTTAATGTTTAAAGTCCTAGTGCAATTACAGGATTGCATTGTATTAACATTGATACATGTATAAGTCATCTTATTTAGTCATAAATCCCTTTCACGTTAGTTCCTTAAGTTTATTTTTATTTGTGTGTTGTATTTTGTCCATAAACTATCTGTTGTGCATTTATTAGAGCATGTTTTCTAAATTCTGGAAGTTTTTTTTTTAGATTGAAAATACATTATGTTAGTATATTTTAGTGTCAATTTAGTATTAATTATCATAAGAGAAAAAGGATGGGGGAGAGAGCGCACAAAACCTAGTGCAGGTCACCTCTTATAATAAATACAATATACTAAGCAATCTGTTTAATTCACCTAAGACTTATTAATGAGCTGAAATAGATTTGAATGTAAGTGAAAGTGAGTTTTTAGTTTAACGTTTCTTAAGAGAATCGTAATAAGAGTATAATTTTTTTGCTTTTTTGACAAGACTTCCTGCTCCTCCAGAGGGAGGAGAAACAATATAGCTCCTGAGTCACTTTAATGTGATTTTTTCCACACTGCAAGCCAGGAATTTTTCATAAAAAATGTTTTAACCATAAGTTTATATATTATAAACTACAGTGGCTTTTTAACAAAAGTACTAGAATTGATAATGGACAAATGATTTTATTTTTTTAAATGTGTCTTCAATTATATGTAATTTTGGGTACTATCCTTGCTGGATTATAAGTAACACTATATTTGTGTGCTTATGTGACTTGGAGCATGTGAGGGAATCTTGGATGTTGAAATCTGCTTATTTTAGGTGTATTGTAAAACTTTAAAAAAATGTGTTTACTTAACAAACCAGCTAAGGGGCCTACTTCCAAGATTTTGCAATGGCTAAAAAACTGTTTTAAAGGACCACTGTATTCAATATTAATCTTACAATGATCAGATGCAATTGATCTGCTGCTGGATTCCCATCACTATGAGGTCAATGGGTGGAGTCTGTGCTTCACTGTAAGTCACATCTTATATTAATCATTGGCTGGATACTTGCTGTGTTAAAGTGGCTTGAGTTTGCAACCAGTATTTGCTGGGAACAATCTGTGAACAACCAGTTGGCCTCTAATCTAATAATACTGTTCTTATAACCCTTTAGACCTATGTCTCCGTCAAACTCCCTTTCTCCTTGATGATAGTATCAGGGGCGAGTCATACAGCTCAACTGGATGCTCATACTCTGTTTCAAAAATGTATTTAATATAGATTATTGCTGTTCTAGATCATTGCATATGAACTGAATTAATGATCAATGCCTTATTAAAACAACTAGCTCCTTTTGTTAGGACATTTGTTGGTCAATAAATATGTACCACTTGTTTTAAGGTGTTTTCTTATTCTTTTTATATAGGTGTCCTTTGTTAATAAATTCATTATCAGATAAAGTAAGGAACTCTGTAGAAGAAGATGAAGGTGAATACAAAATCCCCTCTTCTCATCCCGTATCTTCACGTCAATTACCGCTTCACTGTCATAATGTAAAACCTTTTTCTAGGTAAGCAACTAGATGTTATTTTACTTTATATAATTTATCTGCCTGTGATGGACCATTTAGAACCAGCAGGAGGGTGTTTTAAAAAGTTGTATTTTGTGAAATATCTGTTAGATTACCCTCATCTAGCAGCAATTCATCTAAGCTACCAAATAATTTAGTAACCTTTCTGTTTTCCATGGAGTGCAGACATTTTGTGAATTTATATTGATCTCTTTGGACCACTTGTATCATAAAATTTGTTAGGAAATAAATTTGTCAAATAGAATTCAGTTAAGAAACAATTTGAGGAAAAAATAACATATAACAATTAAAAGATAATAGAAAAACAATATAAAACTGAAGAAATGCAAATGGAATTAAAATATTTATTTCTGCATTATAAAATATTGATTGCAATTAACTTTTTTAATTTCAATATATTTGGACTTCTCAAATTTTGTATCTTCTTAAACCTTTTGAAACCTTTTAATTGGTGCTTTTAAATATTATTTTGATTACTTTAGTGGACCAGTGGACCACAGTTATGTACTGTTGGTTGTTCTTAGGGTATGCTGAATAACTATTGTAATTAATCATTGTTAAATATACTTAATTGATGAATTCAGATTAGTATTTAAATATTAGTTAAGTTACATCTACCTTAATCAGTTTTGCAAGAATCATTTGACTACCGTTGCATTACAACAAAAACAAAACAAAACTTTTATTAAACTTTTACTCTGTATTTAAAAAATATATATTTTTGATCATCCCCCCAAGACTTTATTAGCTCTGGTTCTGTCCACCCTCTGGATAATGCTTTTGGGGTGGAGTCTTCTTGTGTAGTCTGCCTTTTGTATTACATGGTATTTCTTATGTAAAAATATCTATTTGGAAATAGAATTGGCCATTAGGAGAGCACAAAATGATGAGTCACTTAAAGTATTCTCTTTTGAAGATCTTGACTTGTTAATGGTCAAAATGTTTTAACAAATTTTTTATAAAGAAATACAGACTTACATTTTTGACTTTTTTGTATTTTTTTTTCCTAATGACATACAGTTTTTCTTCCTAAAAGTATTAGATTTCTGAGTCAAATAGGAGGAACTGTGGATTTATGATTTCTATCGGTTTATGTTCAAAAGTGCAACTAGCAAACTCGATAACAGAAATCTGTGGAAGAATAGTAGGATAACCCTCGCCCTCAAGTTACAGAGAGACTAGAAATCTAGGATGGAATCCTCCATGACAGAGGCAGAAATAGCTATATCGGAGTATAGATAAAGATATATATGTGTATATATATATGTGTATATATATGTGTATATATATATATGTGTATATATATATATAATATAATATTTTTCTCTCTCTGATAATTTCACAATTTGTATTCACTTGCAAGAAGATAATTTCATATCATTATGAATACTTTTATCGGATTATTATATTAAACCGAAACATGTACGTTTTTACTGTAAGATACAAACTTTTAAGACTCTTGGTTCAGTTTTCTTATAGCATTTGTATTAAATCCGCATGCTAGTTTGGTCTTACTGTGTGATGTTCTCAGAGACCCATGGCATTGATTATTACTTTTCATGTCTCTTAGACTTTGTGAGAATGGACAGTGTTTGACAAATGGCACACACAATGGCACATCAGAGATGAAAAAGTTAAAACCTCCAGATCTAGGTATGTAAAATTATAATTTTATTTCATTACTAAAATGTTTGTATAAGTAGTTTTGTCATTTTTATTGAAGGACCTCAGCCTAAATAAGGATACTTTCAAATCCTGACCTGTTGGTGGTCTCTGGGGGTGGGTTTGGAACCTTTGATGTATTAAGGTGGATGCAAATACTACCCTTAAACTGTGATTAAGAAATATGTGCATCCAACTTGTTTTGTTTAGGTGACGTCTTTCCAACAAGTACTGTACCAGTTCCTTTACCTCCAGCACGGCCTTCAAGTAGAGAAAACCAACCGCATGGTTCTTCTCTCATCAGGACACCCTCCGATTATGATCTTCTGGTGCCCCATCCAGGTGCAGATATAGAAGCTTCCCCCCCCCCCCCTTTTTATCTACCCTTTCAAATCACAACAGTGGAATGCAGCCTAATTTTCTTTCTCCTTAATATCTTTAATATTTTAATTCCCTAAAAAGATATGCTATTGGTCTCTTCAGTCTTTTTAATATCATTAGCATGTCATATGTTTTCCCAACAAAGTGAGCACAAGGTAATATGCTAAAGCCCAATGTGTGTAGCTCCTCAGTAGTGTTTAACTGGGGTCCTCCTCCTATAGAAACAGAACAAAAAATGATTTATAATACTAAACAAGCTTTTTATATTGCTAGTGAGCATTAAAACTAATTGGGGCTTTATTTTTATGGTCCCAAAAATATTAAGTAAAACAAATATATACTGTGTGTCTGTATATACATGTATTACCTCATCCATGTAGTAGTATATTGTGAGGATTTTGTTCCACAGTTATATTTGCATACAATACATATACTGGTGTAAACAACATATGTGCTATTAAACTAACTGGTACAATATTTTTTTTTAATTATTATTGTTTTAGACGTTCAAAAGTGAACACAAATGTACTATTTATTTACTATACTATAATACAGTGGAGGGCTTCTATCACTCTTTTGCCCACCATATATTAAATGTTTGTTGTAGTAAACTACCTCTCCACCTAATCTACTATGCAAGCTAGGAACCGGCCCCACACTGAGGCAGTAACCTTGAAGCAGCGGTCTGTGGGTAGGTTTCCTGTCTTGCGTATAATCCACCCTGAGCTTTGCTAAAAGCTGACATGATTCCATGACATTCTAACCATTAAACTTAAACAAGTGAGAAAACAAATAACTTTTTTTCTGTATCTCCACAGCAGCAACCAGCTGCTTAAGTAGGTTTGCTACAGATCAACAATTGATCAGTCTTTACCGGATATAACACTCCTTAGGGGCAGAGAAAAGTTCTTTTGAGCCTTGAAAAAAAAAAATGCTTCATAAACACCTTATAGAGGCCCCTTTTAGTAATGTGAAGCCAGTAAATACTGAGAGCCCGATTCAGTTGAGCTTTCGAAAGTTACTGGAGCCCATTAGTGGGCTCCGAACAGGTTACGAGTTACGGCTTTGAAAATTTTTGCGATGGTGATACCCCGAACTTACAGCCTCCCGATGCCTTTGATCTTTAACTTTCGCAAGAGTTACGATGGCTAAAATTGCAAATCGCTATTCAGTTGCTCCAATTCCCCAAGCCCGCAAATGTTTCGCACCCGTAAATGGCAAATGAAGGAGAAAATCCTACGAGTGCTAGAGAGGACCCGCAAGGGGGTTAAACAACGGGGTTAAACACTTATTCGTAGCATTGTTAATGCAAATAGAAATTCAATACTGCACTATAAATAACGAGGAAAGTGATGAAAGGCATTCAAATTTATTGCACAACAGTCTCAAGCACACAAATTGGCAGTATATAAGATTTATTTTTATGTCTCATTTCGGGGGTTAAATCAATCTCTGGTATCAATGAATTAATATATATCAGGCCACCCATATGGACTAGAAAAGTATTGGCAATCATTTTCATAATTCTTTATTTTGCAGGTTAGCGAGTCTGATCGCATATCGGGCCCCCGAACCTAATTGATTGACATGTAACCTCCATGTTTTACTGCCGTAATAATGACAGTCTCATTCCTATTGGCTGATTCGAAATGGTCGGTTACGGGCTTGCTTAATTGATCATGTTCCCGCCCTGAACTGCTACGAACTAGTGCATGGTTTACGGGGTCGACTTTGGGCCAGTAACTTGTGGGCTTGAGCAATTAAATAGCTCCGGAATCAGAGACGAATGGAAGCCCACAACAAACTCGCAGACATTTAGCCTACATTGCGGGCTTGCAATTAAATTGGGCCCTTAGTTGTTAATTTCCTATGATGAGTATAAAACCTGAATGTAGCCCCAAAATAGGACACGTAATCTGGTTATAAATATGTCTTGCCTTCAAGATGCAAATGTTTTTTAATCTGTCTGTATCTTTCCTTCTGTGAGTGTCTGCCAAATGAATATAATCTCTCTATATGAATTTGATATTTGAGCAATCTTTCCCTTTAGAAGAAATGTATCAAGTGGGCTCAATTTCACTTGCAGCTTTTGAGTCTCAAGTGACAGCGCACCTTAATGTTTGCTTTTCATTCATTTTCTCAAGTTCATTAATAACCTGGCAATTCATTAGCAACTGCCTAGCAATGTGCATTTCAAAAACTGCATTAGAACACCGGTAGAACTAAACCTTTTTTTAGTTGTACAATCTCTGCTTGCTTTTTTTCTGCTTTTATACTTAATGGCAATCATTATTCTTGTCTAAAGCTCTTGTGTCAGTATATTAAACTACAATGGGATGTGGGGAAACAGTCCCACACAATTCATATTTCACTGCCCAAACAATGCACTGAAAACAAACATCTTAATGGCAAATTAAATATTTTTAATAACCACATTGATGTACTAAAAGATGATTGATGTGTGCTCTTGCTTTGTGGTAATGTTGTATGCACTTTCTTTCTACTTCTGCATGATGTTTATCACTGTTCCAGTGTGAAAGTACACTAATCGAAAATTTCAGAACATCACTTTTATAAGTTAAATTTGGGTCTGATGTATTTTTCCATTAGTATTTACGGCTCACAGAGGAAGCCTTAATTCCCATGCTTGTGTTTCAAATCAACCATTTAGGTGGCTACCTGACTTATACATGTACGCCAAAGCAAAATATGGCCAACGCCTTGCAAAACAAGCAAACAATTGTGTTTATTATGCAGTGCTTGCATTGAAACCCAGAATAATAACCTGGCACAACCAGCATAATTGACACTGTCGCATTCATTTGCTTTGCAGCATAATTATTAGACTGAACCTGATTTTTTTTTTTGTATGGTCAGGAAGCTTACTGCACAAAGGGTTTTTTCATTTCCTTTCTTTCCGTACTTTCTGTTGATTACAGCCTTTCAGAAATCTCTGTTGCTTATCAGACCTGTGCAATGTTTGTGTCACATCGTTTTAAGTGCAACTCTGGGAGCAGGCTCAATCTCTGCTTACGCGCGCAGTTCTGTTGTCTCATTTGTAACCCAGAAATGCTAGGAGAGAAGATGAATAGATAACATGCTCACTATGTAATGTGTCTTTAGTTGTTTTAAACCGCAATTCTTTATTTGTGGCTATCTTGGTACACTGTGCTAGTTCTGCTGATATCCTGACAAAGTTTAGGTTACACTGTAAAGAAAAAGAAAATATTATACTGTTTATATTTAAAGGGGCACTGAAGTCACCATATGTGCTCTGTGTGATAGAGGATAGAAAATGCATTCATTTTTAAAATTGTTGCTAGTTTATTTGTTATGAACATTTGAAATGAGTTGTTTTATGCTTCCTTTACTTTGTCAGAATACAATATACTGCATCAGCCGTTGGCGCTACTTAGAACCAGGTGATCAGTTTGTGGAAGGATTAGTTACATTTTCAATATTAAGTCTATCTTAAATATATTTGTGTCTTTCACTCCTTGCAAAGCATGTAGAGACTTACAGCCTTATTAAATTGCGATTCGGCCAAGTTTTTAGTTGGTGAAGACCTTGCTTTTGGATAGAAGTTCACCAACTAAAAACTTCTGTAAAAAAATATGCTGTGTGCTTATATAAATTCAGATTGTTTCACATCCCTCTGTTTTTTTTATTTTTTATTTTTATATGAACTGTTATTTTGGTTACATGATAAAACTTAATATATATAAACTTTGGCATAAGACAAATATGGGATTTGTATTGCTATTGAAATAATTACTTCAACTAAATAAAACCTATTAATATGAAAAAACAAAAGGGAACAGATGGAAATTTTAACCTACAGTTTCACATACATTTTGCATTTCCTGGAGCACCAGTGAAGGAGCAGAACTCAAATATAATTTCTTAAGAACTGTAGCTTTGCCCCGGAGTGTGAGTTTTAGTATATCAATTCCCTTTTGAGGTACCATCAGCAGTGCCTAGTTTAGTTGTTTCCAATTCCATCCATTAACAGTTTTGAGGATTTGATGATATCCTTATTTTAGCTAAGTTTTTGAATGTCTTCATCAGTGTCTGACATTCTTATTGAGGTCATAAAGCTTAGGTATGGATATCCTGAAATCTAGTGTGAGTTGAGGACTGGAGTAGGACCTACTTTTAGGGCACCAACTATTTTTATTGTTGATATTTATTTGTAATCGTGTTTTGCAAAACTGGAAAATGGGATATTATTGTTTTTTAAAATAATCAGAACTAACTGCATGCACATAGCTAATTTCATTGAAGAAGATTAAATAGATACATGAATTCTATCCATATGCAGGTGATGAGACATATAACAGTCCCCCTCCATCGCAACCCCCACCACCTCCCCCGGCACGTGCCTGCGTCACTGAGCATGCCAAATCCAATGCGTCGGGAAGTAGGCCGAATTCAGGCGTGGAATTGTTCCATCCTTCATTGGGTAAGTACCACAAGCAAGAAAAGTTCAAACCTAAATAGAATAAAATTCTCATTATTTTAATATTGTTTAATTGCACCTACACAATTTAAAATATATTTGAGCAAAATCCAGTGAGAGTTGAAGGGCTTGGACTGTCGATGTATGGGAGGGGGGCTTTGGGAAATTCCTTGCTTGATACTTATCTTCTGCAATGGGAAAATATATTTATCTAAAAAAAAACACAACTCAAAATAACACGAGAACACAATTAATAGTTTATTGTAACTTTTTTGAAGAATTACCCTTAAAATGGGGAAAATTAAAAAATAATCAGCATTTAATTTATTGCTTTAAAACTAAATGTTTCTGTAGTGGAATCTACCATGTTGATGTTTGCTGATATATGTCCTCTGATAGGAGGAGACTTTGAATGCAGAGGAAAGTTCAAATGGACAATGACAGTGCAGTTAATAAGACTAATGGGAAGTTCATTAGTTTACAATTACATAAATTTACCAACAAGAGCATCTGAAAGAATCAGAGAGAATTGCATATAAAAGTGAAATATTTAAATGTTATCAAGTTTAGTTATTCAATTGACCACACAGGGAAAGCTGTGCTTCACTGGTAATTTAATTACGGTAAGCACTATAAGCAGGGCTTATTATGCTTTATTCAAATGGGAGATAAGGTGAAATACATGTGCCACATCTAAAAAAAAAAAAAAAGTACCTTTTATTTAAAAAATTGTTTTTCTGAGACGTATACAAAATATAATCATAATGGATGTCCCTGCCAAGAGAGGTTATCATTTGAGGTGTGTAGGAAGATAAGTGCTCCTCTTGGGCAGCAATTTACTGTAGTTCTTCATTTAAAAGGTGTGTTTTTTTTATGGATTTGCAGCCTGAGTGGGTGGGTGATGACGACAAAGGCCACTTTCACTCTTTGGTTGTAAAACTTTTATTGTGTTTTATTCCAAAATGGTTCCATTAAAGTATGTGGATTGTTTCATTGAACCACTTTAATGAGAATAAATAATAATTTATATAGCAACATACCTGTAAGGTAATACCTGCAGCAATGTATGCCTATGTTGTTTTCCAACATACTCTGTATAATATGCCTGACTGACTTTTCCATAGCACAGAATTTCAGGGCAATAGAAGTTAAACTACATTAATTTTAAGATTTTTACAAAGAGCCAATATATGAGAGAACATTGACAATTTACAAAAAAATTAGGATAAATAGATTTTTAGTTTTATTGTAATAAAAACAAGTTGGTTTTTCCACCATCTTTAGGCTGAAGCTCCTCCCATCTGTTTCAAACTGTGGAAAAACTTGCAACCAACATCCCCATAGCTGTATATTTATTACACATTTTTACTGGCAGAGCTTTTAGAAATTTACATTACTTCTATGGCTTTAAAAAAAATAGGAGGATCTGTATCGCAAAGATCAAGGGGAGAACAACAATTTTACTTACAAAATATACATATTTTTAAAATATAGTACAAATAAGATGTCATGAAGGCTGAACCATTACATTATTGGTGATTCAACTGTTGTGTAATGACTGCAAGATCTCAGAAGGGCAGGGACCTTATCTTCTCATGTATCAGTATATGTGTACAAACATGCTGTCTTTTATCCCCCCCTTTTTTTTTACCTTAGCTTTACATAATCTGTTGGCTCTATACAAATAAAACATAATATTAATAAATAATTTACACTTAGAAATATAGCTAGTTATGCCTGAATGTTCATAGGTTGATCTTGTACTGTGCCATATTTGGCTCCAGGGATGACTATGGTATGATACATTTGTCCACATATTAAGATCCAGGCTTCTGCCATTTCAGACTTTACGGGATTCTCGCTTCCTTTTTATACTATAGCGGTACAAAGATGGCAATGATTCCGAAACTATACAAGCTGTTTTATTTGTTAAAGATTGTTTTAAAATAATTTTGATGTTAAACAGCTTTATAAAAACACCCAAGAGGATAATACTATGTTATACAAAGATATGCATTTGTTCAAGTATATTACCCACTGCAAAGGCAATTAAAACAAAGGAATATCTTCATTTAATGAAGATTCTTTTTTTAAACCTTTTCTTTAGCCCCTCAAGGAACACAAGGAAATAATATACTTTAGAATCAGTACTGTTAAGGTCTTCATTTCTAAAAAGGGGTTAAATGTGACCTTAAGGCATTTTAGATGACATTAGAATTTTTTGATATTCCTAGTTGTAGTGACAAGATTAGCAAGCTTGTGCGCCTGTGGCATGAATTAATTGTAATAAGTAATTTCCTGGCAGATAGTGGCCATCAAGCTATTCCCTTCTGTAATTATGGTTCTTTTAATGATATATATTGTGATGGGCTGCAAATATTTATATTTTTGTAAAATGGGCTTCTTAAACAGATGCATTTGGCACTTTATTTAGGAAATTTCATGACTAGGATTCTTGTTCATTTGAATCCTATTTTGTTCCAAAAATTCTATTTAAAGCTTTTTAATGAATATCCATAATTAATCATTATATAGACAACCTTTGAAAAAGCACTTTTTTTTTTTATTATAGACTGGTTTTAGTCTATGGAGAGACGGAAGCAGAAATGTTGGTTTGTAGTGGAATAATAAGATGCTTACGCATGTAATACAATAGAGGAATTAGTGTATTCATGCAGTTGTTCCCAAAAAAGTTTTTTCTATGAACCACTTAAAAGTTGACTAGGGCCTTGGATAAAAACCTGAATGTTGCTGATGCTCTTAAAGGTATATCTAAGTTTTCACCGTTTTTACCCATTTCTTATCTAACACATGCTGCTTATATCGGAAACACACACATTACACTCTCTCGCAGACAAACCCTTTTTTATTTATTTATTTTCACACCCCAGATCTGCTTACATAGGCACAGTGTACCTATTAATAGAAACACTGCATTTGGGTACGGTTTTTAAAACTATACTAACCTTCAAGCTAACAGTAGCACAATGCAGAGATCCACACAGCAATGTCTGAGCTGCTCCTTGCTTTCTTGTGCAGGAGAAAAACAAGACACATCCCATTAAGCTTTTCTGCAAAGACTGCCTTCACAAATTAAAACAATGTTATAGCTGCCTGTGATTGGCCAAAACAAATTATGAATTTTATGCAAATTTTAGCAGGGATTTTCAGGGGTGTTTTGGCAAACTTTGTGGTAAGTTTGTTTAATATTTATTTTGGTATTTTTTCATGCAAAAAATGTTTTTCATACACCTCTGATTCTCCTCTATCAGATGCATAATCATAATCCAGGAAATTGAAATATGCCTTTTTACAATTATAATTGACTGTGCCATCATTTAAACCAAGTTAATACCAAGGTACTTTTTTACTGATTTTTTTTGTATTCCTTTTTATTAATTTTAAATCATAATTCTATTGTAATCCCAGTTGTACAGGGAACAACCTGAACAGAGACACTGGTGGTCCACGGACCACAGCTTGAGCACCTCTACAGTAATGCATGGAAAGCACAAAAATGATACTGTAAACTTAATATAACGGTGTGAAATCTGGAAGTCTAATCCAAATTCTTCCTCCACCCTCCGCCAGCTCTGCTTGGCAGTGAGAAATTCATGCTGCCCATTTAAAAGTCATATTCCTGATTTCTATCCATTACCCTAATGCTATTGGCTGATAAGTCTCTCTCCCTGTAAAGGAGAACTGTCAAAAGGTGAAGGAAATATGTGGACATTGCTAGCTAATTTGTATGATGTTTTTGAGTATTTCATTAAGAGAATTATAATCAGAGTTCCTTTAAAGGGACATTGTAGTAGAAAATGCTATCTAATGCCTATTCTCTTAATATCTTAGAAGGGGTCTTTGACATGTATTATTTTCCTCCGTTTGTGCTGAGTAATAACACGGATAGCTTTTAAATTCAATTTGCCCACTTCAAAAGACACATAAACTACTAGTGGTGATCTTACAGGTTATGGAGTATAATAGTTAATCACTTTAATTTTTTTGGCTTTTTAGCTTATTTAAATTAAAAAAAACATGAAAGTTCCTTCAAAACACAGAATGTAACTTTATGTTTTTATGTTTGTCTAGTGTTTTGAGTTTTATACATTCTTGTAAATAACCCAATGTCTGCAATGTTAATTTTCCAGATGAAATTGGCCTTCAGTGCTCAGATGTACTATGCAACATTACAGAACTACAGTCATTTTAATTAGATGTGTTTCAATGTATGGCCAAAACTTTATATCAGAATAAATAAAAAGATCTTTAACAAACCAAGTAAACAATTTTACATTGTGTTCATGTGGAGGGGGGATGGGTTGGAGAGAGAAATTGGATCATTGAAAAAGATAGAGATATGTTAGTATAGAAATAGTGTTTTTGCACTGCACTCTGGGAAACCGGCCATATTAAGCATATAGTGGTCAACATATGCAGGTACTGTATTCTCGTCTTTTTAAAATAGAAAATATTTTATTTATTGGAAAAAAAAAAACTTTTTACATAAACATGGACTTGCAGTGTGTCATTCTACTGAAAGTGCATTCACTTTGATGTTGCAAAAATCATCATTTTAAAAGCACTTTATATAATGGTATGCATTAAACAAATGTATGGAGAATAACCTTTCGACGTTTGAACTTTTCAAAAACTCTTCTATGTTTTTACTCAGAAATCTCATCAGCCAAGTGTTTATTCCAATCTAAAAATTTTACTATTGCAGCAAATGGCCAATGATGAGTTCGGCAAGACTGGGTGGAGGCTTTGCTTGTCTTCCATTTCACACCGAGATTGTTTTAAAATATTTTTTCAAGATAAAGGATTGTAAGTGCTCAAGAATCTGTAACCCTGCACCGTAAATGGTTAATATATGGTCAGGTTTTGAAAATACTTTGCTGTTAAAGATACTTGTAATTCCTGAAAAGTCTCCAATTTGAAATTAGCCTAATTATTCCGTCGGATCAGCAAGTGGTCGTATTCTTTCAATCATGTGCCTTTAACCTGTAAACAATTCTAGCAAAACCCAATGGAGTAATTCGCAATAACTAGCAATCATTACAAGGACTTCAGAATGGCAGCCATCTTAGCTTGTCGCAGGCAACATATCTAAACATCATAACAATATGTAATTGTACCATCCATAAGGTGTGTGTGTATGTATGTATGCTCCATTTGCAGAGTGCTCATTTGGCCTCTCACCTCAGTCCAGAGATGAGCGCCTTTGGGCCTCTCCCCACTCTCTGACCCCTGTGTCTGACCTCCCCTCTCTCCCTACCCTCCTTCTCCCTGCCCCGTTTCCCCCCCTCACCCCTATGTCTCTTTCCACCATCTCCCCTCTCTCCCTCCCCTGTGTTTCCTCTCTCTCCCTGATCAAGTCTTGCGTGGCTCCTGTTGAACGCCTATCTATCCTTTTTTAGTCTTGCTTGCCTCTGGCTGAGCGCCGTTGGTTCTTTATTCAAAGTGTTGCGGGGCTCGCGATGAGCGGCTAAGTGTTACTGCCTTCAACCTCATTTTGAGCCTTTTTTTTCAAACCATTACTGGTTTACGGACACCATATTTTTCCTTGCTTAGCCGATTTTCTATCTCCAAAAATTAGCTTGCAACCTCACTCACATGCTCCCTGCCTCTCCCCTGTGCTGTGTGTGAGGTTCTAAGTACCTTTTTTAAGTAATTGTCATTTTGAGCGGTTATCCAAAGTTTTCAGTTACGGGGTTAAAAAAAATAGTGGACATTAGTCGTATTTTTTCAAAGTGTTGCGTGCCTCTTGCTCATCGTGCGCCTGGCCTTTGGCATTCATTGCCAGCCTTTTTCAAGGTCTTGCGGGCCCCTTCAGCGCTCATCATGGGCCTGGCAATGAGCGCCTTTGGCCATTTTTTCAAAGGTTTGCTAGCCTCGCTTTGAGCACCAAAGGCGCCCTTCGGCTCTCACCTTGGGCCTAGCAATGGGCGCCTTCAGCGCTCATTGGCAGTCTTTTTTTCAAAGGCTTGCGGGCCTCGCGATGAGAGCCTCTCCCAGATCCTTCTGCTTATATTTTATCTTATTGTAGGCGACTGAATAAAATTGCTTCCACCAGATGTTAGAGTGATGACAAAGATGACGAGGAATCAGACCAACTGTCCCTAAATGTCTAAATTTGTTTTTTTTAATGGCAGCATCTTTATGTATATGTTTTCTAATTTAGCCCAATATTGTGTTTACATTGTGCATATGACTTATGTTTTCTTTGGATTCTTTTCATTTATAAGAAGTGAATTTGACTGAATGGACAAGATTATCTCAATACCTTTACTATACGTGTTTGCTACTTTGCAAATTGCATACTATTTTTAAATCATAAAAAATTATATGCAGTAAAAGGGCCGTATTCTATTGCCCAATTTGTAAACTGATAGACTCTTAAAACTGCTCTTAAAATTGCCACATATTCAATTAGCTACTCGCAATCCGATTAAGAGTTACTCGCCCACAATCGCTATGGCCTAGCCAAAGCCTTAAAACAGGCCTTAGAACTCCATTGGATTCTATCACAGCTCGAATATCACGAGTGCTAAATAAAGTTAGACAAAATTGTTATTCTGTGAGACCCGTAGCTCTAGCTCGCAAATAATGTCTAAACCGTAACGGAAAAAATGTAACTTCCATGTTTTACTGACGTCATGATGGACTCATTTACTATTGGCTGTGTCTAAGAAATAAATTATGGGCATGCTTAAATATTGTCAGATCATATGATCATGCCCCCAGACTTAAAATGGCAGGGTTTACAAGTTTAGCCTTGCGGTCGGGATTTGCAAGCTGGAGTCAATAGAATGCATCTAAACATATATTTAAAAAAAAAAATAAACCATCCTCAGCCAAATTTGTGAGTTTGAGGCATTTGTGAGAAGCTAATAGAATAGGGCCCAAAGTCTGATGGCAGAAAGGTGCCGCCTTATAATTCAACCTCATGTACAACACAGTTAAATATTTTTTACCCCAATGACTGCGTTATATTCAGTAATCAATTGTTCTACGTTGTAATAAGACAACAGAGTGTATCTTTATTGCGAAATTTCAATAAAACTGGCAAAAGTTACACTGCAACCCACGTTGGTGGGTTGTTATACAGAATGATCGCAAAATAATTGTGTTAAAGTTAATGTATGATTTTGTTTTATTTTTTTTAAAATAATATTTAACGGAAACCTTTGCTTGTTTTTATGTATGGCTATAAATTAAACCATATTTGTAATCTCCCTTTATGTCCATTTATGCTTTATAAGCATTCCCTTTGGAAAGCAGTTTGCATGATAAACCAGCCTGAAAGTACTGCAAAAGAAGAATTTGCCAGAACTGATATATATGAGTGACCACCGCAGACATGGGTCACTTCCATGCTTAAGTGCTGAAGACATTGGCTGGAGAAAAATGTCACCTACCTTATCTGGTACACGTTTGAAAGCTGCAGTTTAATCACTCTTCCTTTATGCAGTTTACCTGTGGTCTAGATATAGTTACTATCGCCTTAAAACAACATGTAAGCTCAAACTGTACTGAAGCATCTGTGCTCTAGACTCAACATAAACTTCTGTCTCATTTTGAAAGATAACCTTTAATATGTATTTACTTTTTGTTTTGTCTTAGATCACTGCCTGGAGGCTCCTTTGCCACCAACTCGAAGATTAACAAGTGAAGTCAAAGTAAATAGACTTTCCCAAGATTATGATCAGCTTCCGTCCTCTTCGGGTAAATTTAGTTTAATATTAATCTTGTGGAATGATCTGTTATAGTTTAGCTGACATTACCAAGACAGTCTGCATCAATAACGCAAAAAAAATGTTTTAGTACTTGTTCTCTCTATCCATGTCAGTAGTACAGATGTTCATTCAGTATTATTGAACTTAAAGGACCATACTTGGGATCATACTTGTGAAGTACCTAACAACATACCAGCATTAACAGCTGTGTAAGCCAGGAATATAAGAGCATTTTATATTTAGATGACTTGGCTTGTCTCAAGGGGGATTCAATTCTCTGTCTGTAGCTTGATCGGGTAGTTTTAATCTTCTCTTTCAACAGAACTGAATAGGGATCTTATTCGTCTTTACAGCTCCTCTCAGGTTTATGTTCACTCTAAAAACAAAGACAGAATGTATTTTACCTTTAAAGTAAAACTGAATCCAATAGGTAAAATTAAAAGCTGTGATTATTTTAAACTCTGTAAAATATTTTGCCCATTATAAAGTCAAGTGCTTCAAAAGTACATACGGTAAATGTGACACTTTATGGAAGATGTACCTATTTTGCATAGAGGAGATGCAAGTTTAAATAATAGAAACAGTTATAACATTTAGACATGCAATAACATTCTAATACAGGGTATGGTGGTGAGAAAAAAAATGATTAATCCTGCTAAATTTTTAAATCAGGAAGACTGAAAGAGGGGTTCCTAGTTCCTCATATTTATTTCTTCTTGACAAATCAGTGTTTTCTTAAGTTAGAATGTTAATTGTATGCAATTCTGGAAGATATTTGCCATGGGCTAATTGTCTAAATTGTTTTAATTACGTGTCCATTTATTAAATGATGAAATTAAAGGAAACTCCATATTCAGAAAGTTAACAATTAAAAGGGAAATTGCAATAACATATAAATAACATATAACTAAATTGTGTACATAATATATAAAATATATGATTTTATAACATATGATAAATAACTATAAAGTAAAAGAAGAAATGGAAAAAATCACTTCATATTGTTGTTATGATAATATACAATGTTTTTTTGTTTTTATATTCTTATCGCCTTTAAAAAAAAAACAACGTGTTTTCATTTGTATTTAAGAAATTATATTATGTCGGTTAAATATCTCACAATTATATTTTTTAAATCATAATTGTTTTAGAGATATATAATGGTGCATTAAAATACAGACTTACATATAGAGCAAAATGTTCTGTTTACATTAATAGTAATTGCTATGTTGAACTAAAAATGTGAAAATAATCGTTTGTCTGAAGCACTATTGTAACCGAAATACCATTACTAAATATAGATTAAAAGATTGCATTCCTTTGACCTTTATGTGTTGTCAAAAGCCTTCAAACAATTCTATTTGTAGACCCAGAGATGGAATGTGCATTTCTGCCATGTGTACTAATTGATTGGATATTCTTCTGACAAGTCTTATTAGCCATTACATGCTATAAAAAAAGTTCTTTTTTCTCATTGTAATTCTATAGATTGTCCGCAAGCACCAGCCAGACCACCCAAGCCACTTCCCCGCAGGACTGCACCTGAAATACATCACAGAAGACCTTACAGTTCTGACTGTTCATCGGAAAACGTAGATGCAAAAATAGCCAAGTTAATGGGCGAAGGGTTCTCCTTTGAAGAAGTTAAGAGGGCTCTGGAAATTGCTCAGAATAATGTAGACGTGGCTCGCAGTATACTGAGAGAATTTGCCTGCTTTCCCCCGGTGTGCCCTCGACTCAACCTATAGAAACATTACCTATTATTAAGACTGGACTTACTAAACAAAGCAAATGAATGGATTTCATTTCTCTTTTTTTACTTTAAAAGTACCATTCCAAGTTTCAGACATATTGTGGCGCTAATGGGCCTGACTCATATCATTGCCAACCGTATCGGAAAGAAAACTAAATCAAGGCCCATGTGACAAACATAACATGTAGAATATACATGCATATAGAAAAAAAAAAAGTTTACTTCATTCGAAATCTGTGAATTTTGTTTTATTGTTTTCTTTTATAGTTTGCTTTCTATAATATTACTGTCCTTACTCATTGGATATTGGTGTTGTAGTATTACAGCAACACATTCTGACCTCACTGCATTCTGGTAAATGCTTTATTTTTTTCTTTTTATTATTTTGTACAACATTTTAATTTATCCAAAAGTGCAAACAAGTGGCCTTCACTACTGACATTCTGAGAGTTATTTTGTATTAAGGAGAAAATATTTGAATGTATAATGAATGCAATCTTCTTGTCGGGAGGTTACCTTTAAATAAGTATTTTGATACTGTTTAGCAAAGCTGTGTTACTTTGGGTTCGATAACTTTTATTCTTCTATGATTTTAGAAGATAAAGCATAAAAGCAAAGGCTCACAATAAAACACAAAAAAAATATTAAAGGTGGACTGCCAGTACAGTGTTTTTGTGTGTGTGTGTAGGTGGGGGAGAGAAGAAATAGCAATATTGTACAACTCCTAAGCATTTTGATATGTAAATTGAGAAGAAATCTTATGGTGTATCTCTTTTTGCTACAGTATAAGTATTTTTCAATGGTAGATTATCCTGTTTTTTCACAAATGTGTTTTGAAAGTGATAATGTCACCTACTGAAATGTTGGGCCATTAAAACTTCAGTATGGGCCAGAAAATGTCCCTAATTGCACAACTTGTTGGGCTACTTCCAGGCTCTTATTGTTGGTTAAAGGTGGCAGTCATACCTCATGGGACATGCTGGTGATATCTAAATCTGGAAAAGGACACTGAATATTTCTCTTAAATTGCATGTCAAACTCTCCTCAAGCCAAACATGCATTAACATTTTCTAGTAGGCATGTTCTCTTTAATTTATTGGTGTACAGGATCATTTAAATTGCTTAATTTAATCTCTGGTAAAGCGTTCAAGTTTCATTTAGAACAGAGTATTAGAAAAGCAAATACGTTTCGTAGCTGCATACATTTTTAAAATGTAAAGTGATGCACTTTAAAAAAACAAAAAAACAAAAACAGATGTATGTGTTTGTTACCATTTCATACAGAATTCCTAATCACAAAGACTTTTGGGGGTGGGGGTTATGGCAGCCGTGGGGCTTTGCTTATTCTCTCAGCACAGTGTTTGCAGTCTTTTATGGCAGCATTGGGATCTGAGAGACAAAGCCTACAACAGAAACTAGAATTTAGTTACACACTGCTGTTTTAGTATAATTTCTTTGGTAACGTTAACCCTTTGCACACCATTATGGTGTATCAATGTATTCATTCTTCACAAACATTCAGGGAAAGTGAATTTCTCTCCCCATAGTTGATGTTGAATCTGTTCTAGCAGTGTTCATTGTTAATATTGCAAATCGTTAAATTTTTTAAAATAGTAAATCAATTGCAATAAAGGACCAATGTTAAGCCTGTATACGAATGCTGGACCATTCATTTGTGACAATCAGCTTTTACATTGCAAAAAGATTGTATAAATACATAAAGACTAGGCTGCAAAAAACAACATTTTACAAGTGTGCGTGTATATATATATGTGTATATATATATATATATATGTGTATATATATATATATATGTGTGTATATATATATATATTATATATATATATATATATATATGATAATAATTGCTGTGTTTTAATAATAAAAAGGCACAGGTGGCAAGAACACCTTTTTGTCATTTTCATGTATAGTGTTATACAAATGTTTTTCTCCACATTCGATACTCTCCTTTACCCTCTACCACCTTCTGTCCACTTCTGTCTCCAGGCTGAAGACTTTCTAGCCACTTTAATAATAAAATTGAAAATATCCATAATTAACTCTCCTCTCAGTGTGGCCCTAACTCACCCTCCTCTCAACAAACTGACATTACCCAACCTTTACTCTTACCCATTCCCACACCCATATTGTCCTTTGAGCCTGTAACTGAGGATGAAGTATCTAGTCTTCTATCAACCTCTCATCTTACAACTTCCAATCCTTCCCTAAACACTGGCAAGTTTTCATTCTCTTTAAATTACACACATTCTCAAGAAACCCTCTTCTGATCAAGTTTCTGCATCTAACTACCACCTACCATCTCTCCTGGTTTGTAAACTGCTTGAGCATATCATCTACAATCACCTTTCCCAATTATTTTCAACTCCCTCCTTGACCCCTTCTAATATGGCTTCCGGCCCCAATATTCCACAGAAACGATTTACTAAAGTCACAAAGGACTTGCTCAACATCAAGTAAGAGGGTGACTTCTCTATTCTAATTCTCCTGGATCTCTCTGCTGCCTTTGAGACACGGTTGACCATCCTCTTCTTATCCAAATTCTCCACTCTTTTGGCAGCTGTGACACTGCTTTCCGCTGGTTCATATCCTATCTAGAAAACTGAACATTTAGTGTCTCCTTCTCTAGCTCTTCTTTTTTGCCTTTTCACATACCCCAGGGTTCAGTCCTAGGTCTCTTCCTTTTCTCCATCTATACTTCCTCCTTTATTACCCAAATACTTTTTTTTGGAATTAAGTATCATCTACTTCTCTGCACCAGAAATATCCCCTTATCGTCTTAAGTTGCTAATGAGCTCCTATTCTTTCCACTTTCTTCGACAGTTTCCACTCCTCACATCTCTCTAACTGTTGACCATACCATCATCAATTCAACCTCTCAGGCCAGTTGTCTTGTGGTTGTTCTGGATCCTGGCCTCTGCTTCATTTCTCCCATACAATCAATTGCTAAATCTTGTAATTTTCAATTAAAAACTTCTCCAAAATACGTCCTGTTCACTCACAAGACCCAGACAAAATTTGAATTCACTCTCTCATTATATCTCGCCACATCTCTCTCCTCTCCAGCCCATAATGAATGCTTCCGCTAGACTAATCTACCATACTGAACGCTCAGTGTCTGCAGGAACTCTTTGTCAAGTCACTCCATTGCTTCCCATAGCTTTCAGAATAGCATTTTAAATAATGAACTTAACGTATAAAGCCCTCAACAATAACGTACCGTCATATCTCTCTGCTCTTGTCTCAAAATACTCTCCCGACATCCTCTTAGCTCTGCAATTGACCTCACTCCCACCTTCAGAGCTTTTCTTGTTTTGCCCCTATTCTTTGGAATTCCTTGCCTCGCTCCACTAGACTATCCACCTGTCTCAAATCCTTCAAAACCTCACTAAAACTCATCTGTTTAAAGAAGCATATCAAGTTCAACCTTATATGCACAATATATTGTACCTCACCCAAACACTAAAGACAGTAAGTTTGCAAGTTTGCAAGTTTTCAATGTTGTTAGGTGCTTTATGAAAAGCACTTTGTACGCTTGATTTTAAGCTCAATAACAGGGCCATTCATTCTTTTTTTAATCTATTAAAAAAGTTTTTGACTTGTGGTTGAGCATATCTGCATTACTTATGGGCCAATAATGAATTGCATTACACTTTGGTATAGTTACTTTTCTATTTACTCAGAAATAGTTGAGAAACAAAACCATCCATTGTATGCAAATTATTTTTGTAACGTTATCTAGGAGGAAATGCTGCATAATAATTATCTGTAATGGAATTAATACAAGCAGTAGCACAAGTTATTACAAATATTGTAAACAGAAAGGCATTGCAGTGCAGTTCTGGCTATATCAACGGGAATGGAAACTAAGATTTGCATGATATATTCAAACAAAGTCATAAAAATAAGGATGCAGACAAATTGTTGACAATTTTAAAATTATATAAAAAATATTGACTTCATGCACAAGTAAGTGAAGGAAAAATGCTTTGCCCATTAGTAGAGAAAAAAAAAACAGACTTTTTTTTTATTCATTGAATGTCTCTACTGCTGTTAAGGTGCGGTCTACTGGGAGTTTTTTTGTACAGTAACAGCAAGTATTCTTACATGTTAAAGCATTAATGGGCAATGGACCATCCTGAGCTACTTGTGACCCTCTAAGGCTTCCCATGTGGCTGCCTTCATGTTTTGTGGAGTGGGAAAGCAAGTTCCTCTTTCACGGCGCACAATCAATTCTCTCCTTTGACAACTAGTACAGTATATCACCCTTTATTGTGCCATAAAACACTTCTCAATAGCTATTTCTCTATTCTTCCTTAATTCAACTTTCTCTCTCCCACAGCGAATTTAACATTTTTTTGATGTATCTAGCAAAAGGAGTTAAGTGTATTGTGTGTCCTTTTTGCAGTCTCGGGGGCTGAGTATGCAGCTCTTCCATTGAAAAAAGTTTCAAAAGGCATATGGAAGTTTCCCTTTTTTATTTTACATTATAATAACCACCTAAGTGTTTGCATATCTAAACATTTCATTAACAAGTGCTTAAAAGCTCTATTTTCACTCACTCACTTTCTAAGCAGTCCCTTCAAAGGTCTGCCCCCAGCTGCTCATGCATACAAGGTTTCTATTGGTACTAAATGTACTAGCCAACGAAAGACTGTTTCTATAAAATATATTATTACTGTTATGTTATTTTAAAACTTGAAATACTTTAGTTGTTATTTTTAAAGAGTGATCAAGAATATGTTAGTATTGATTACATATAAACATTAGTAGTATCAAAGTATTCCAGAAATAGATTAAACAGTATGGCCCTCATTCAATTGCAGTTTGGCCAATTGAATAGGGCTCTAAATAAGCACATAACATATCTTTTTTTAAGAAGTTTTTAGTTAGTGATAACTTTGCTTTTGGATAGATGTTTACTAACTAAAAACTTGTTTAAAAAAAAAATGCTATATGCTTAGAGCCCTATTCAATTGGGCAAATCGCAATTGAATGAGGCCCTATGTGTCTCCTGGGTATGAAGGATCCGGTGAAACAAAAACTTGTACTTGTGCAATGTGATAGAGCTGTGATGCTGCAATCAGGCTGTAATATGGCTTAAATTGATCAATCTATAACCCTTAAGAGTGAAACACAATTGTTATATTTGAATCGGTACTCAGCAACACCTCAAAACACAACTTCAGCATATAGTTGAATCAATAATCTGTTAGTCATTTCCTGCCATATTTGTAATCTCAAACTTCCTACTTTATTTTCAGTATTGTCTCTTATCTGTAACTATTCTGAATATATGGATATATTCAGAAAATATATTATTATATCACAGATTTTTCTTTATATGTTTATACAATTAATGTTTTTATTGTTAATCATGTATGAAGTATCAGTCTTGTATTAATAATTTAACACTGTACTTAGTTTTATTATTTTTATTGTTAATATGTTTTTCTTGATCCTGTAAGGACATGCCCACTACCTAGTTATTGTAACTAAACCATGACCAGCAGTCCAGGCATGCACCCTCTAAGCGTATTCAATCACATATTTCCTGAACATACCAGCCAACTGGATTTCCTCTTCAGCACATAATATTGTGTGAGTGATCCTTCCTAATAGTTTTTTGCGTTCCTCCTTTTCATTTGTATAAAATATATTTATGTGTGTGCTATGGTTCTTATTATGAAACCAATATCCTTTGTAAATCATATACTTACATCAAAACATAAGTCAAACTGGGTAAAAGATAAAATCCAAATGTTTTCACCTTATTGCCTAAAGAGTTTTTATGATCTAAGCCAATAGAAAATCTTTATACTGGCACATAGTGTTGACAAAACATAACAAGCAGATATTATTTTTAATTCAACATAATCTTGAATTATGTTTGATGGAATTGTTTGCAACCAAGCCAAGATCTGTACAAAAGAACACAATTATGAGTACTACATTTCAGTCTCGTCTCTACTATTAGCATTAAAACTTAAAGCACCTGGAGAAAACCAACAATGAAGATCCCAAAATCGAATGCCAAAGATGTTTTAAATCATCTTTATAGCCTTCCGATTTAGTGTGGGAGAGTAATTTTGTGCACAGTAATAATCTGTGTGTACAATACATAATAAAAATTGAAGACGATAATCTACTTAATGCTTTCCATGACTTTCTTTGAAGTATGTTTGAACTTTCATCCATGTTTGATCATTATATAAATATAGGTATATACACTTTTCAGCACCTTGACAGTAATAACACTACAACCCAGCCACTTATTGCACTGAAGTTTCTCATTAATGTGTTTTTCCACTTTATTTATAATGCCAGCAGACCAGTCATATCAATCATTTTCTGTCTTCTACTTCACTGAGCAAATTTAATCAGGTCTAAAGACCACAAACTTTAACATTAATATTAAAAACTCTATGCTTTGTATACATTATCCTCAACTTGTGCTTGTTTGCTCAGCCCTGGACAAAATCCGAAACAAGAAGTTGGCTACAGGAACTAATTTAAATCATTAAAATGCATTTGCTTTGTCCAGTAATTCCAATTAATGTGGTAGCAAGTGGACATTTACCAACCAAAATAATTATATAAAAGATTATTTTTTTACAGTGTAAGCACATTCCTGCATTAAATCTCATTTTTCAAATTATTGCTTACTTCTAGGTTTATGTCAGAAGATTTGTTTTTCTGTATCATTCAGAGCAAGGTACACATTTTGTATTTTTCTGTTAATGTTTAATGCATAATATGGCTCAGTGCGGCCATGTAAATCCAATAAACTCAACAGATTGGATAAAGTTATTTAAAATCAAAACATTGTAAAGCTACAAAATAATTATTGCTATGGTGTCCATGGTTGAGCTGTACAAGATTTCATTTTAATATAATACGTCCTATCTACACATCAGCAAAATATTGTCTTATTATAATTATAGTGTGAAATTGACCATAAAAACATTTTTTTTTTTCTCTCTCAAAGTTGTATCTCGACTTTTGCACGGGTTCATTATCTTATCTGTTTTCATTTTTTACCTGAACGTCTGACAAGCTTGAAGTTCGTTTTTTCATAAAATTCATTTGGGTAATGTCTGTCAAAAAAAGAAAAATTATTGCATTTTGAAAGCATTAATTCAAGGGCGACTGCAATCTATTTTCAGTTTGTCAAACCATTGTAATTCTTTTAGCATATTTTACTTGTGACAAATATGTTTTTGTTTCATTTATGTATTAAGCTATTTATTTATTTTTTTTTCATTTTAGGTTACTTTTAATTAGTAATTTTATTGTGAAGGTGTTTTATGAAGCAAATGTAACAGAATTGTGTCAATGATTTATTGTGTAGACTGGCGCTTTCTTTTTAATGATGGCACCCCGGGTTAATTGCAAGTGTCTCAGTGGGGGTATGCAGAGGCTGAGCAGCACATGGAAGTGGGGGAGCTAGCTGACCACAGGGTAATTTAGAGACTGCAAAAACTGAATGTCCGATTTGTTGCCTACTGTGAAAGAACATGCAAAAAGAATTTCTCAAGAATAGGTTTGAGAGCTTGAGACACAACCTTCTTTAAATAGTATGTAAAAATAAATCTTAAGTACCTTCTGGAGCCTGCAATCAGATAGGAGTTTAGTGCATGTTAGTGGTTCTGCTAAGATTTCTCTTTGTTCAAGTCGCCTAATCATTAGGTTTAAGTGCTCATACACTCATGATTAACCCCTGCTGTTGGTCCCTTATACACTTACAGATCATGTTTAGATCACATTTCTATACTATAAGTAAAGCGACTTCTAGCAGGGAAATTTCAGAGCTAGATATTGTTTGTGTAGGTGTACCAAACAGCTACCCTTTGAAATGTTAATAGGCCGCTGTGGTGTAGTCTCACATTCACTCTATTTCATAAAGTAACAAAAAAATAATCAAAACGGCCATTAATTTTAGTAAAGGATAACTGTGGTTGTATATTTAAAATATACAATTTTAAGGAACTATACTTGAAAGTGTACAAATATTTTTTAGAATGGAAAATAAATTACAACTCTAATATACAGTATTACCTTTTATTTGCAAATATATTCCTGTGCAGTGTACAATTTAATTCCCACTGGCCAGCTTCCTGAGATGGGAAGAGATTGCGCAGGAAGTTTCTAAATACACAATGGAAATATGGGATCTACAACTGCCAGACATTTCAATAGCTGTGACAGAAATCTCATTTGTTTATAAGGTCACCTCCTCCTGAAATAGAAACTGTCAAAATCTGCTAATAGAAGAAAACTGATTGATCTAAAGACTGTATTTTTTTTTTCACTTTCTAAACAATTTCCCCCTTATCAAGTTTAGTTATTGACAAGACGATATAGCAAAAAACTGCTACCACAGGATCCTTTGAAATCTAAACAATCCTTTTTTAACTGAAGCCTGCCAACGCCTTTTTTAAAAATCTATTTGAAGGACTTGTTTTTCAAATAGCGAATGGAATTTTTTTTTTAACCTCATATTTTTGCCTAATATCAAGATAATTTGCTTAAAAGAGCACCTTGAAATGAGACATTGCGTAGAATTTTAATCAATGGTGTATTTATTCATAGGCCACCTTGTCCCACATTGAGGAGGCAAGATGGAAGGGACAGCAGACAAGTAGGTTCAAGATGTTTCAGGGCTGAAGCAGGTAAAGCCAAACGAGTTAGGAACAGGATGAACAAGAGCGGAAGAGTAAAATAGATAAGACTGATATGGAGACAGGTGGGAGACTCCTATCAGAATGGACATATGTGAGCATGAATACAACTGTTCAGAGAGTCTGGAGAGTGCTCCCTATTCACTGCACATGCCCATTCTCTTGGTACTCTGTGTCTCTGCTGCACCTCCCACAGAGACCCATAATTGAAATAAACCAGTAGAGAACACTCCACATTGACCACTTTCCTGAATCGAGTAACTACACACAAGTTTCAGCGGATTAGAAATGTATTTTATTCATATTATACATATAAAAGTGCATTATTTAGCCAAGACATAAAACTCCTAACTTGTTTTGTGCATTTAGCACTTTGTCAGAGGACTTCTGTTGGAGTGGTAACAATTTTATAGTTATAGCTCCTCAAAATAAATGCAATATATATATATATATATATAATTAACCCCCTGTGCCTCCCCCCTCTCACTCCCCTGTGTCTCTTCTCCCTCCCTCCCCTATGTCTCCTTTCTCCCCCTCTCCCTCCCCTGTGTCTCCTTTCCACCTATCCCTCTCCTCCCCCCCTCACCCTCCCGTCTCTTCCCCCCCCCTGCCCTGTCTCTTTCCCCTCTCTCCCTCCCTGTGTCTTCCCTGTCCCTCATGTCTCTCCCCCCCCCCCCCCCCCCCGTTTCCCTCCCATGTGTCTTTTTCACCCCTCTCTCTCCCCTGCGTGCAATGCACATGCGTGACGGACAAACATGCAATAAATATACTAATAAAATATATTTTTAATCTGCTGAAACTCCTGGCATACAGTGACTTGAGTAGGGAGTGAGGTGAGTGTAGGCTGCCTTTTATAGGTCAGCACGAATCCTTATTATGTTTCAGACTTAAATATGAATATTACAAGATCAGATTACTTTTACCAATCTAACTACTGATAATTACCGTATTGGTCCGAATATAAGCCGCACCCGCATATAAGCCGCACCCGTAAAGTTTAAGGGGAAAAACTCGCAAAATTGGAGAGAAAAAGACTCTCAAAGTGATCATCCATTGCAAGAAATAGGCTTTCTAATTAGCACTGTAGCTTTTTTTTTGCAGGTTACAGGCTTTACAGGACGTTAGAATCACTAAAAAACCGTAAATCGCTATTCAATACCGCAGTCTAAAGCACGAAAATCGGCACCCTTAACTCGCAATCGCGCAAATCGGCAGTCATTTTGCGTTTGCGAATAGAAGCAGCATACGTAACAAGCAAAGTTCGCAAATCGGCAAGGATTTTTTTTACGGTCGCGAATATAAGCCGCATCCGTAACTCACAAGCTCAAAAATCGGAAAAAAGGTGCGGCTTATATTCGGACCAAGACGGTATTACCCCACAAAATGCTGAATAATTTTTTCATCAGTGTTTTATTTTTCAACTATGTTTAAACAAAAATTTTGATATTTTTTTAAAGGCATTCAAATAAGTCCACCATGAAAACTTAATTGTTTCATAGGGACACGTGACATATTTCATAGGGCTTTACAGTGATCATATGTTGCCACCCTTGTGTCACATGAACATAGACATCAGTTAATTTTCGGTGATATTTTTATATAGTTATATAAACGATATAGTTATATAAAGTAATTTTATTTATATATATTTATATATATATATATTTTAGTAATAATTAATTACTAAATAAATTATTATACTTTACCTATTTCTAATTAACATATCCAGCAATCAATATCCTGAAGAGCTAACAATCTCTTTTTATTTTCCTGCAGCATACAATGTACAGTTGGACTGTTGCTTGCCCTGATGATAAAGTGTCAGCAATGTGCCAATTGTGCAGTATAAGTAGGCTGCATGCGCGAGGCCAAACCGTTGGTTTAGTCGGTTGAAGCACCATTTTAGATTTGCAATGTTATTAGTTGCAAGTTAGTGTTGTAAAATGGTGGCGATTGTCTATGTGTTACGCAGAGCTCACAAGCATTTTTCCATCCTTTCTAATAGGTGTATTTGTACCCTCGTACGTTTCCTGGGTAAGTGTTAAGCGGCTGGCGGTGTTTTGCGCGGTTCGTGGTCGTGTAGCCCATCGTTTTAATTTTTTCGTCTGCCATTTTTTTTTTCTTGCTTAGGCAGATTTTTGAGTGTTGAAACTCACCAAATTTGGCTTAAATTTTTGTGTAATCTCACTCCCAGACTTCCTGACTGTCCTCCCGTGCTGTGTGTGATGTTTTTGTTGTATTTTTTGTGTTATTCATGTTTTTCGATTTGCGCGGTTCGGCCATTAACTTCGTATTTTTCCAACCTCATATTTTTTTTTTCTAAGTTTCGCGCCTCACTATTTTTTTTTAAGTCCTGCGTTCCTCCACTCTTGCAACCTAAGCAATCCTGGCGCTTCCTACTGCTTGGAGTCTAAAGTCCCACTTTTTTAATGCCTCATTGGCTCGCCTCGCAGGAGCGCCTACGGCACTCATTTTTGTCTAAGTCCTGTGTCTTTCAATGCTTCAACTGCTTGCCTTGCTACTCGAGACTCGCAGGCATTGAGCGCCTTTGGCACTCATTGCCTAAGTGCTGCAAGTTTTAATGCCTCAACTGCTCGCCTCGCTATGTGAGATTCGCAGGCGATGAGCACCTTTGGCGATTATCGCCTAAGTCGTGCACAACAGAGCAAAGCATGACAACGTCTCGCAGTTTCACGATTATATGTGATCAATTCCTCAAAAGCTCTATGGTTCTTACTACGATACCCCATTTGTGTATTTCCTTGGAGAAACTAAACACCTGTTGGTCACTACACATATATGTGTTTGATATTATGGGCTATGGGACCATCTTGTGGGGTTTTTTTTCCCTCTTGGGAATACGCTAATCATCTTCCCAAGAAGATACCCTGACATAAGGAAATATTATTTAAAAAAGAGGGAAGTTTCATTGGGGAAATATTTGTGAAAGGTGTACTCCGAGCAATCTTTCAAATGATAAAGATAATGGATTTTAGGGGGACAGTGAGTGCTTTCAATCTTCTTTCAATCTTCTTTATTCAGACTGAGGAAACCAGGAGTTTAGGGGAGGTCAAGTGATCCTCCGTTTCACTATAGATGACTTTAATTGGAAAATGTTCTGCTCTAATGACCTTTTTTACAACATAATTGGTGCACATTTGGGTAATATTATCGCCTTTTTTATTCAGTAATAATCAGATGCCATGGGGGGAATTATGAACTGCTCTTTTTGAAAAGAGAAGGTAATCCTCTTTTGAAAAATGTGCTTATGCTCCAGTACATAGCAGATAGTTATTGGGTGTGACTTCTATTTAGCAGTCACCAACAGGTGTGCATTAAATTAAATAATTGGTAACGCCTGTAATTATCATCTGAGTAAGCTGTAGTTATAAATGTCATTATTTAGAATTGGGTTGTTATTTTTACTGACCGTAAATGGGAGACTGTCATCATAACTACAACTTGGGTTCTTCCTGAATACCATTAAAATTAGCTATGTATTGTTCAAGCCATTTTTGCAATTAATACTTGAGATATTAAACATAATCTATGATTTTTTTTTTTTTAAATACTATAAAGTTGTATTTTTTCAAATAAATTGTCATTTATTTTGTTTGTGCTGATGTGCTGTATTTTTTTGGCAGAAACAATACTTTAAATGTCAGTGAAAAGTTACAAAAATTACAGTACTTAGTCAACAGAAACTACACAATAGAAGATGAGGATTCTCTGGAGACAAAGCTGACAACTCTACAAGTCTCATTGTTGTTTGGAAAACAAAATAGCTATGGCTAGAGTATGTGGATCTATTTATCTATATTGTTTTGTTATTTCTAATTAGTTTTTTATGTTTGTTTGTTTTTTACTTGCATCTTACCAAGGTCTCTCTTTTTCAGTTTAATTGCATGCATATTTGGGCTCTGCATGATAGATTTTTTTACATTTATTAAATGCATTTTATTGCATTTAATTATTTTTTTATTAGCATAACATAACAAATTAGTGGGAGTCTGAATGATGTATATATATAGACCAGTTAGAACAATGTTGATTCTTGCAGAACCTGGTGTCAAATTAAACTTTCAGACCTTAACATTGTATTGTTCCAGTTGCTTTGTTTTAATCATACCCCAAGAAGCCTATGTTTACCTTCAAACTGCTTTAAATTTGTATAAATCTCTTTAAATACACAATTAAAAACCTAACACAGCTAATGTATTTAAAAGTTTCCTGAAGTTCAGAGTTTAGGTTGCATACAGCCCCACTATATAAAGTTATGAATTACTACTATTTTGATAATTTCACTTTAATTACTTTAGGTGGCTTCCATGTTGTCTCTGCAGGCTTCTCCATATAAGATCTAATTCACAAAGCAAAGCCAGTGTCTTTCAATTGCTTCATATGGTCACTTGGTTTAGCTTCTAGTACAGGAGGCAACCGTGTCTTTCTTACTGTTGACAACGCCATCAACACTCCAAGCCTGGACTTTGCACTCTCCTTCATGGCTTATATTCAGTCACGAGCCAAATCTTACCTCTTTCACTTACAAATCAACTCCAGAATTTGCCCCCTCTCGCAAAAAGTTCTGCAAAAAAAGCAAACACGCACTGATTCGTTGACTGTTAAAGTGGCTCTTAACCAAGCTAGCTACCAACACTTTATCCACTCTTCAATGCCTCATTTATGTTTCTGCAAATTGTATCCACGTCCCTCTCATGTCATGTGCTTCCATTCACTGGCACCCCATGTCCCGCTGAATAAAACTAAAACATAAAAAATGAAAATAGAAAGCCCTGAATAATCCTGCACCTGGCTAGAACTGTGGAATCATCTCCCAGTATACTCTGAACCTCCATCTTCTGCTGCCGTTTTATATATATATATATATATATATATATATACACACTAGCGACTTGCCCGTCAAAAATGACGGGACAATAAAATGTGAAGCCATGGCAATGCTGTTTGCCACACTATGTAAAGCTTTTTGTATTCTGAGGACCTTTGGCGCTCATTGCGAGCCTCTCCTCTAGTGTACTTTTGCTCATCACAAAGACAGATATATACTGTATATATATATATATATATATATATATATATATATATATATATATATATTTTATAATAATTAATTAGGTAAAGTGTATTAATTTAGTAAATAACTAATTCTAATTAATATATCCATCAATCAATAGCCTGAAGCGCTAACAATCTGATTTTATTTTCCTTAAGCATACAATGTGCAGTTGTATTGTTGCTGCCCTGAGGAGAAAGTGTCATCAATGTCCCAACTGTGCATTTAGTTGTGTAAAGCGCCATTTTAGATTCGTAATGTTATTAGTTGCACATTATCGTTGTAAAATTGCGTCGTTTGTCTATGTCCTACGCGGTTCGCAAGCATTTTCCATACTTTGTAATAGTGTATTTTGTACCTCGTACGTTCCTGTGTGAAATAGGTACGCGGTTGTCTGTGTTTTCGGCGGTCCGAGTTATGTAGCCTTGTTTTAAATTTTTGATCTGGCCATTTTTTTTCTCGCTTCTGCGATTTTCGAGTGCCGAAATTCAACGAAATAAACTTAAATTTGCGTTCCACCTCCTCGCCAGACGTCCTGGCTGTTCCCCCATGCTGTGTGTGATGTTTTTGTTGTATTTTTATTTTAATTTTTTTTTAGTTTTTCGTGTTTTTTGGTTTGCGCGGTTCTGCCTTTAACTTTGCATTTTTCCCTAATCTCATATTTTTTTCTAAGTCCCGCATCTCGTATTTTTTTTTCTAAGTCCATGTTCATCAACTGCTTGCAGCCTAAGGCGATCCCACATTTCCTAAGTGGATTTCCTTTGGAGCTCCTTTGTGGCTTGTTTCATTGTTCAAGTCCTGCGTGTTTCATTGCCTTGACTGCTCGCCTCGCAGGCAATGATCGCCTTCATCGCTCATTGCCTAAATGCTGCGAGTTTTAGTGCCAACGGCTCGCCTTGCTATGCAAGGCTCACAGGCCAAAGTGCTTTGAGTTAACGGATCGCCTTCGCTATGCGAGTCTCGCAGGCGATAAGCGTCTTTGGCTCTCATTGCCTAAGTGCTCCGAATTAACGTCTCACCTCGTTAATGCAAGGCTTGCAATCGTACGCACCACGCAAAGCTTGATGGCGTCTCGTAGTTTTGACACTATTATATATGATATTTATGTCTTAGACGTTAAAATGTGAACACAAATGTACTACTTATATACTGTACTAAGTAAGTTGCAGGGCTTCCATCGCTAATTTGCCTACCATATATTAAATTCATGTCCCTGCCCAGATTCCCAGAATGCAGTGTAATAACTGTATTTCTCGGAATTCTTAGCAGGAAACAAGTTTCTTAACTTGTTCTAGACATTGAAATGTGAACACAAATGTACTATATATACAATGCAATTTATTTAAATTTATATATATATATATATATATATATATATATATATATATATATATATATATATATATATATACATATATATATATATATATATATATATATATATATACAATGCAATTTATTTAAATTTATATATGTTTTAACATCTGTATAATTAAGGGATCTATACAAAAAAATGATTACTGGGCTATTTCTTTAACACAATGGTTCCGTGAAGTTAAATATTTTGTGGATGTTTTTTTTTTTATCCAGCAAATATAATATAGGAGCTAGACGCTCCCACTATATTAATCATGACTGGAACATATTTAGTGGCCATGTTGGTTTATCTTCCTGGCTATAAAATGAAAAACACTGAATCCAATGCTGATAATACATATATGTAAGAATAAAAGCAACCAGTGCTTTGATGGTTTATTCCCACACAGTAGGAGAGAACAATGTTATGAGATTCCTGGGCCTGCCAGGGCTAGTAACCCAGACCTCATGGGAATTTGTTACAAATATACATAAATCTATCAGTATACTTGTAGATAAAAGATGGTGCCCGTGTCCCTTTAAGAGCCTCCTGGAGCCTGTAATCAGATAAGAGAGCCCAGCATGCCAGAGTTTTTTCTGAACATAATCATAAGATTTAAGTGGCTATAAACTCACATGATAACCCCTGCTGCTAGTCTCTTATTTATTCATATATTATATTTATTTCTTGTTTCTACAAAAAAAAAGACCAGGAAAAATAATACAAAAATTAAAAAGTAGCGCAAGTTGTATACCAGTATAGACACTGTGACATCTTACATTTGAAATATGTCCCATAATTACTGCAACATCAGATAAATTCTTTTCAGCAAACTAATTATAGCTGGTAATGTTCAGTAAGGTTGTTTCCAAATGTCACTTAGCTGATAGGTGATTGAACTATAAGGTTGCTTTAATCTGTGAGGAAGAAACACTACATTGTTATTTACATAAGTGCATAAAAATCAATAGAATTCTGTATGATTCAGAATAATCTCAAATGCAGCATTCCTAGAATAAGTATTCCCTCACCATTTGGAAACAAAAAGAAAGTCTTTAAAGATGACAATATTTTGTGCAGTGCTGTATAGAAAGGGTAAATACAGTGAGTACATAAGACATTGCAGTGCAGTTCACACATGTTGATAGATGAAGGTGTTAGAGGTTCCTTGCACCTGTGAGGTTATAATTAATGTATTAATTAGGTCTTTATTAATTAAATTATTTTTTGGCTATCATTCTTTTTTTTAATCTTTGACGTTTCATCAAGCCCCTCTTGTTCATGGAATCACTATTTGGGGACTCTGCAATATAAAAATGTTCCTGACGTTTTTAATCATTTTTGTGAGATTCCATGTTTTCAAACATATTAATAAAATAAGTTAAATGGTTAGCACTGTAGTAATATTTTATTTGCCATTAACATTTACATCATGAAAATGTTACTGTACTAATTGCCAAAAATATGTGAAAAAAAAAAAAAAAAAAAAAAAAGATTAAATGTAATGTGCCGGAGTTTGGACTGAAATTGGTTGTCTATCATTGCTGCAGGCAGTATAATTACCTAGGGAGCCAGGCAGTATCTTTAACAGGATATGTTCAGACAGGTGACGTGGAGGTTGAGAGGAAATAAAAGGAGTTAATGGGGTTTGAAATCATCTCACTGTCTTCGCCTCTGTACCTTTCTCTCATCCAACGCAGACACAACAAATATGCTGTAGACATGGAGTGTCTCCTACTTTTTGGCCTTGTTCTACATAAAACAGATATGATTGTTATTTATAAAAGCTATTAGGCAATACTGGCCAGATATGATATCTGTCTCTTATTAAACCATTTATTCATCTAAAAACTAATAGTAGATGTAGACCATTTTTCTGGTTATTATAGGTTTATTAACAAAATAGTAATTCGCCCACACTGGATTATGTCTACTAACCAAACCACACTTCACCAATCAATCGCAAAAATTTGACGCGTACCTAATTTTACCTCCTATATTGTAAGTGGCTCATGATAGCAGGTCTCCCTCACGTTTGATGCACCCCCACTGTATAGCAAGGTATATTTAATGCTGATGTAAATAGATAACAAAGTATAGAGTATGCCTAAATGAAGATAAAGTATTTAATAGCAAGGGACTAGAAATTATCTGGTTGCAGAGTTAAAAAGTTGTGGCGATATCTCCTGAGATGTGAAATGTAAGGGAATCTACAGACACCATTGATAAAAAATATAAAAATAAAGTGCTCATAGAATGGAAATGTTGAGAACATGTAAAATATGTACTGCTTATCCTAAAAAACATTTGTTTACTGAGGAAATTTTCCAGATTATGGAAGAAATGAGAATTTATCTACCTAAAAAAATATATTTGTTATAAACATTTAAATTAGTGTTGACAATTGGACCTTAAAATTGCTATTTTAGGCAGGATATTAAAAATCATCCTAGCTGACCATATTATCTCAGATTGTCACCTCTTGTAATGGAGAAGAATATGACTAATTAGGTTGAATCTCACACAGGTTGTATGTGTTAGATCTTCTGGCATTATTATGATTCAACAAAAATGAGCATGTTTTACTTATTTTGACATAAAATCAGTATATTGGTGTTGGGTACTTGTAGTTTTGGTGCTGGTTGACCTGTTAAGTTTAGTTTTAATAATATGTTTGCTCTGCATGGAGGATGTTGGGCAAATCAGAAACTGGTTTGTGTCTGTGTTTGGCCACATGCATATCAATTATGTATACATAGACGGATGAGCAGGAGTCAAAATTAAAAACAAATTGGTTCTGATTTGTCTTAAACTATTCTTGTTACCTTTGGAAAAGGCTTCATGCTGTTCAAATATCTCTTTGAATAGGATATTTTCCATAATAGTATGTCTCAAAGGACTTGAGGTAGAATAAGGGAAGCTGTGCCTCATTGCCGCCTACTTGAGGCTAAAATAATAACCCTAATGCACTTGTAACGTTTTAATAGCATGGATTCCATACTGAAAATGCCTGACTTTTTTTGCCTTATGAAAAAGTAGCGGTAATTGGTATTCAAAAATGCCACATCCCTTAGGATATAAACAGAAGAATACATTACCTTGAAAGAAACAAACATTGCTCTCTGTAGGAAATACATTAAAGGCATTGAGGAGTGAGTGGTGTGGTTACTAGTGCCAACAGGCCCGTAGTGTAATCCACTAGCACGGTGATAACATGATATATAGGGTAATTCAGTATAAGTATAATATCATAAAAGGACAACTTGTGTTTAGGTGAAACTTACTATTTAAAGGACAGCTGTGCAATGACAAACGATATATGCTTGAAAACCTTGAGTTTGAGCACAATCAGGCAGGAAAAAAAATCATACAGCTAGTTTTTAATGAGACAAAAAATAAATTATGATGCCTCTGAAGGACCCTGGAGGAATTCATATATAAGTTGTGTGTGATTATTTTTCTGAGCTCTGGTTGTGTCTCTTGATGCAACTTCCTGCATCTGGGTATGTGAGGGGAAAGGGGTGTGGTGTCAAGGTCAGTGATATCCTATTATCTTACAATGCTCTGGACATCTGCCAGCTCTCTAATACTCCCTCCACTGATTGTATAAACACAATCCACCATCATCCAGGATGTGATGTAACAAACATAAGCTGGATTCCTGTACTCATGAACAGTATTCAAAATGTAGATTTCCCGCTGAAAAATATGTTTTATGCTCATGGCTTACACAGCTTTTAATATTGCTAGATACACTATAATATTTGACAAAGTGTGCTTACTGCACAGGTGTTACACAAATGTCAGTAAATCCTGGCTGGCAATTGCTGTCTGCCATGCGAAATAAAGAGTGCGTGAAGAGAGAGAGGGCACAAAGAGAGACAGCAGGCACAGAGAGAGGGAGGTGGCACAGAGAGAGAGGGGGCACACAGAGAGGATACAGAGAGAGGGAGGTGGCACAGAGAGAGAGGGGGTACACAGAGAGGACACAGAGAGATAGATGGCACAGAGAGAGAGGGGGCACACAGAGAGGACACAGAGAGATAGATGGCACAGAGAGAGAGAGGGCACGGAGAGACAGATGGCACAGACAATTGAAGATAACATAATACCATCATTTATGACAAGTTACATTTCGGTAGATATTTGACAAACAAGTGCCTTTAAACTCAAATCTATATGGTCCATTTGCACAATGACAAAACACAGATCAAAACCGAAGAGCTCATTGCTTTTTTTATTTATTTTTTATTAATATGTCAATATCTATTTGAAACTTAGTTGTACTTAGCATTTGGTTATTGCTTTGTTACAATCATTATTATGGCTTCTTCTATTTAAACATTACCATACTGTAGGAAGATACTTTGTGGAGATGGTCAGTGACTGCACCCAAATTTTAGTTCTGCAGCATACTCACTTTATTTGACTATGGGCAATTACTATTCTGTTTGTATATATCCATCTGTAGACAGAGAGACACAAGTGATGTGTTACATTTGCATGATATTTATGTATGTCTTCATTAGGGGAAGGCTGGCAGTAGAAAAATATTTTTCCTCTGTCCTCATAATGTTTAGTTGGTATTTTATTCATGTTAAATGGAAGTCCCAAATTTTCCTAATGTGAACTAATTTCTCTCATCATAATCAATAGTTTTTTCTGTGCTGCACCACAGTGAAACAAGACATCACTCCGTGCTCTGCCATTTATTATTTAGCAAATATACTAGCCTTATACAAATGTAAGGCATAAAAACAGGCAACTCAGCATTAAAAAAGAATTACACTTCAAACAAACTGGATTAAGGTTTCCAGACATTGCACTAGAGCTCTGTTATATTTTATATGAACATTTGAATACTTAGCTGCACTGGTCAGTGTACCCTGTTACAAATGCTGTGAAGAAATTGGAAAATGTAAATATATTATTTATAACTGATATACAGTATATTCAGAAGTTAATAGCTGCTGCAGAAATAAAAAAGGGGGATTGAACTTAAAAGACCATTGAAGTATATTTATAGGGTGCTGTTATGAAGAACCTTCAAATAAATAGTTGTTTGAAACTAATAAATACCGCCTTTATTTTTTTCCTATAGAATCTAGGCTCTCAGGAGCACTGACTTAGTCTCCTTCTGTATCAACAAGTATTGAATGCTGTCTGTATATAATATATTTTCCCATTGTATATTGTTGTTTTTCAGTCGTGTCCGACTCTCCATGACTCAGATTAGGCCACATCACGCCGAGGCACATATTGTGTTCTGGTTATGCTCATCCATAAGGTTTTCATGGCAAAGATACTGGAGTGGGTTGCCGGTTCCTTCTCCAGTGGACTGCAATTTGTCTGACCAGTCTGCTATGACCTGCCCATCTTGGGTAACCCTACATGGTTTAGCTCACAACTTCTTTGAGGTACACAAGACCCTGCACCACAATAAGGTAGAGATCCAGAAGGCCCCGATTGTATATAGTGATGTGTAAAATGTTGCCGCTCCACAAATAAAGGTTATCCCATATAATAGTTGTCAAACTACGAAACGTCGTCACTCTTTGCAAGAACTGCATCCCTCGCAAAGCGAGGGACGCAGTTCGGGCTGCAAATGCGGACGTGGAGGCTCTACGCTGCCTCACAAGTGGTAACAAACAGCCACAGAGGCGGAACTTTGAAAAAAACATCTAACACGCAATGACTAAATACGGACTTACACAAAAAAATACAGGCTGCGGAATTAACTTGCAAAAATAAGACCTTAACGGCCAAACCACGCACAGCAGAAAACATAAAAAAAACACTAAATACACACACAAATAAAATAAAAACCTTACCCACAGCAAGGGGGGACACCCAGGACCTCTGCAAGTGAAGTTACACCTCAATTTAAGTCCAATTTACAGAGTTTAGACACTCGAAAATCCTCTAAGGGAGAGAAAAAATGGCCGCCGAAAAAAACCACAACAAGGCTAAACGACCCTAAAGCCACAAAACACCACCAAGCACATACGACTTTTACAAAAACTGTACGAGGTACAACATATACTATTAGCAAGGATGCAAAATCATCCACACCCACGTACCACATACAAATTCGCCGCCTTTTTTACAACACTAACTACAGAATGCGGAAGTACACAGCTACACTAACGTTTTCCCCATGCGCACGCAGCCTATTTACACTACAAACTGCACACATTGCTGACACTTACACCTAAGCTCAACAACAGTGCAAATCTACATTTTATTCTGCAGGAACATCAAAACAGATTGTTAGCTCTTCAGCACATTGCTTGCTGCATATATTAATTACAAATAGGTAAAGTATATTAATTTATAAGTTCATTAATTAATTATCATGAAAAAATACATATACACAAAAAAAAAAACCACAGTATCGCAAAAAAACACAAAGCCCTTCGCCACGTGCCTCACTAGGAGCGCCAACGGTGCTCATATGGACACAAACTACACCAGGGGACAGCCTTGCAATAAGCTCAAAAAGGACATCAGAGCGGCCCTTACAATTAGAGCAACAAGCTCCTTGGATACAAAAAATACACCATCCGAGAGGCTCGCAATGAGCGCCGAAGGATCTCAGACGACCAAAACACTTACTATCTGTGCTAACAGCATTACCTGTCTTACAATTTTATTGCCCTGTAATTTTTGATGGGCATGTCACTAGTTAAATATATTAACTATTGTACAGTACTCAATTTTGCTTTAATGGCAGCAGACATTTTGTCTTTGTCCATAACAGGATTAACAACCCTGTAAGGAACACAAAGACTGGTATTATTCATTTGCCTTAAATTAAAAAAATAGTAAAAATGACCAAGGTGACATATGAGATAAGTTATATGTTAATTTGTTGGCTTTAAGTTTCTTCTTGTTACTACCCGGGAAACCTATTGCTGAAGCTTAATAAAGATAAAATAAGCAAACCTAATATTGTTCTACAACTAACTTACATGATGATAATGAGGAAAATGTTGAAAATGGGAGGAGGCGGATTGCATGATCAATACAGTAGTTATGTTCTTAATATTTGCAAATTATACACCTAATATGTTAAATGTTCTTAAGAATATAGGCAATTAAGAATGAGAATAAGAATCTAAACAATTAATCATTTATATAATAGAGTCATTGTTATATATTTATAAAACATGTCTATGAACAAAAATGTAACTCTGTATGTCATAAATATGCTGACATTAAAAACAATAAAAAAAAACCCTGTGAGGAATTGGAGGGGGCTGCGGATTCAGATAATATCTCCATTCAGTCCTGTTGAAGGACTTCTACTTTAATTAACCTCTTTATGCTCAGGATTTCCCTTGCTGTGGATGTTAGCCGTTGCGTCATAAACATTAAGCATTGTTACAAACTACAGTGGTTCTTTAAGATTTTAGGGATCATCCTTCATTTAACAAAATGCATTATGCAAGGATGACAAACATTTTATTTCCAAAATGTATTCAACAGATTGTATTAAGTCGTACTTGATGCATAAAACATACACATATTATATTGTTTATGTGTCATATTTTTCTTTGTCTCCCACACAAGATGCCAATCAGACAGTAGCAGCATGACCTGGCACCAATGTGCAGTGTATCATAAAGATCCAGCCATAAAATGTGTATCCAGGCCATTAGATGATCTTTTACGTTACTGTAAGGAGGGCTGCATTTTATAGCACTTTAGACTCAGCTGTGTTTTATATAAAAGGAATAGAAACGAATGGGCTCAGAGTCATATTATTGGGATAAATGGTATGTCAAAAGGTGTGCGACATGATCCTTAGAATAAAAGGATCCACTTATCAGACTCATCCATGACCGCCCTCATTATAGATGTGTGTTTTGTGATCTATGAATATAATATGCACCTGTTTTCCCTGTTTTCCAGTGTCTGTGCATGGAAAGTAGATGCACTGGGGCACAAACAAACCTCCCAGCACAAGAGGCTCAAACAGGAAATCGAAACAAAACCAGTGCTTTATATTCTCCTCACATTTGCCGATTGCATTTGGGCAACATTCTACTCTATTTGCCTAATCCGCCTCTGTGCCCTGAATCAAATAATCTGTAGCAATTTCCATTTAACCAAAATAATTGGTTTATTCCTGGAAACATTACTTACAGAGGATTCTGTGTTTGTTAAACTAGATCTGCAGTATTTGGAAGCCAAAAGTTTAGCTTGTTTACACATTTTTAACTACTTTTTAATGTAAAATGCAAGTCTGGTTTATCTGTTCACTACTGCTAGAATTGTATTTAAAGGGCAAAAACTAATCTTATGTAATAAACTAATAAGTAAGTAGATTAGAGACTAGTTGAAATAATGTTCTGTAATCTTACAAGTCAATTACTGGTTATAGAAGCCGTATAGACTGTAACCTCTTCAGGGTTCAACTAAGTTATTTGTTATTGTATGGCATTGTACTGTATTTGTTTTTCTGTGTACCCCCAACTCATGGGTGTAGGAACTGGGGGAGATGGAGGAGACAAATCCCAACGCCCCAGATTTTTCTATGTTTGTATGTATGTATAAATAAGCTACTTTACGACCTGTGTATACAATGAGCTGTATCCCCCCCAGAATTATTCTGGCTCCTCCACTCCTCAACATTTCTAATAACTCAACCAATCAGTTCATGCATACTAAAAGCATTATTCTCTGGTGTTACTGCAAACTCCCCACTGTCTTTTCTGTAAAGGGACAACATTGTTGAATATTTTTAATCATATTTAAACAATTATAAAGTTTTTCTATTAATATGACTGTTTTACAGTGTAGAAAAATTACAAGTGACAGGTGCAGGGTTGTTTTCCCCTTTTGTTCTGATTTTGTATAGAAAACCTCTATGTGCATATTGTATTTTACACATATTTGCAAAACAGACTTATGAAAAATAAGCGTGTGTAAATGAGGATAGTGGAGAGGTTAGGAGGATTTGCAGGATTTTGATCTAAAATGTGACAGTTGGGAGGTTTGCTAAACTTATCATATTAATCATATCTTCTAATATTTCTATTAAATGTAATATCCAGGAGCCATGCAATGCATAATATCAATATTGTAATTTAAGTCATTAATAGAAGTTGGATCAAGATTAACCACCTCCAGCATGTAAAGGCCCTGTTCATTAACAAAAAAAAAAGCAATACTTGCAAAAAATGGCTCAAATAAAGGCAATTAACAGCATTAATATGAGAGTAACAAATTAAAATGGAAACATGCAAATGTAAAAACAATATACAGAAAAACAACTTTGGTTCAAAGTGCCAAGTAGCATGTAGCTCCTACCAGGGGAATAGTAAACCTGCACTTTGGAAGCCTCTTGGTCTCTGCAATCCCAATGTATAGGTCATCCTGTGGGAGCAACTGTAGGTTAGTGGGATAGCATTATAGGAATTATGTTAAAGGTTTACTCCACCAGATGTGAAGCAACTGGCTCCATTCCCGGCAAAATGATTGTTCATTTCAATCAAGCACCTCTTTTCTAAATAAAAAAGATTTAATTTGGATAGCTTTTATATAAAAATGCAACACTTCTATTCCCCTTAATAATAATGTTGTTGTTGTTCTTCTCTGAACCCTCTTTAGTTTTACAGGATCCTGTTTGAAAAGTGATGCCCCAATATGTGCTCCTTTAACATTTGTGGGGAAATCTAAGTTTTAAACATTACACCACCTCCTCGGCCTTCCTCCACATATAGAGCCTTATTAAATTGTGATTCTGCAAATTTAAAAGGGCTCTATTTAAGCACACAGCATATATTTTTACAGAAGTTTTTAGTTAGTGAACTTCTATCCAGAAGCAAGGTCTTCACTAACTAAAAACTTCTGTAAAAAATATGCTATGTGCTTAAATAGAGCCCTTTTAAATTTGCCGAATCACAATTTAATAAGGCTGATAGACTAAAAGCAAGGCATGGACCAGGTGGGTGAGTGCGGTGGGGAGTTCTGGGGTGGCTACAGAGAGGGAGAGTCTGAACTGGGGGGTCCTGCAGTGACTGAGTGAGTGGTTAAGTGCCGCATTGTTTATGCGCCGAACTGGTGTTGGTGCACGTGCTTGTTGGCGCGCACATGATGTTGCGCACGTCGCCTGAGCTCTAATGTCGGTGTGCCAGCTTTTATACCCTGTACTTATTAGTACGGCTCTGAGAGAGAGCTTGCCCTTTAAGAGCAGCTTCACCTTTCTCAGTAACGAAGACAGAAATGCTATGCTGTCAACATCTTACGTTATTGACACTGCTTCTTACAATTAAACACAGAATACTGGAATCATACAAAGGACTCAGGTTATGTCTCAATGATCTAAACCTCAGTGTTTATGTTTAAAAAAACACAAGCAACCCTTTAAAGAAAATAGAGGCGCTATTTAAATTGTAGACATTTTTATGAGCTGTCTCCTTCATGGTCCAAAAAACCACAAAAGTCCTGTTACAGTTCATGCTTTGTGCGGTCTGGGGAATTTAGTCTGTCTGCTCTGGCTGTATACAGTGTAGTCATTCTATATCATTACCATGCTGGAGTATTTATTCACAACTGTTTTTGTTTTTAATTACTAAAGTTTCTGCTATGTTGACTTATGCAGCACTATTTCCATTAAAGTATACATGCTCCACACAAATCACCATTTTTATGTTTTATTTAATATAAAGTTGTAAAGTAAAAAACTCTATGATCAAATACAGTAAGCAAGAATGTCATATAGTTATAAACTAAATATAAACAAGGATCATAGAAATACAGTCTCTAATAAACTGCACTAAATTGAAATATATATATACATATACTGTAAATAAACTGAAGTAAATATAATAGTTTAATAGCCTTAAAACACAGAAAAATCCAAGTGTTAAAATTGACTGTGAAGTGGTCCATTATGCATGTAATTACTACTTTCTATGGGAAAGTTGGTAGAAACAGTATATGTGGCTTCAGATAACCACTTCACAGGGCATGTGAAGCATAGTCATTTTTTTGTTAAATGTACTTTCAATTTTTGAGTCTCAGTATGGGTATGTAAAAGAAAGTAGGAAGGGATGCTTGAACAGTACCTTTCAATGCTAAAATAAAATAAAAATAGCATAATATAGTCAGGCAATGGTTTATATAAAAAAATATAAAAAAATTACACTCACAAAAGTGCACCTTTGACTGGCAACCTATTTTACTTGAAGGACTACATGTGAGTCTCCAAAACACTTCCCCTTAACACTACCTTATAAGTTTAGCCTTTTTGTTGAAAACATAGCAAATATGGCGAGAGACAGAGAGAGAGACCTCAATTCCCATCTGGAACTAGCCTGAAATTTAGTCACTTATTAATTGGCTATATTTGAAGTTATGCCGCAGTGACTTCTGATATATGGTGATCATTGCCATAGATGTTTGCAGGGAATTTATTGTTGTGGGGTAGAGTAGTTGTCATTTCAGGTGGTGGAACCTAGTGTCAAGGAGATCCATGAGCAGAGGTACCAAAAGGGGTACAACAAGAATCATAGTCAGACAATCCAAAAGTGGAGGCAGGCAGCAATGAGAGAATATGCACAAACAGTCCAGAGCTCAGGCATCCAGAGATGGGATAAATGAATGAACAGGTCCAGGCAAAACATAGAACAATCAATATTACAAGAACAAGTACTCCAAGCTGTAGCCCTAGTGCAGAACAACTGAGCACTAGTGTTTAGTTCAAAGGACATGCAAATGGTTTTGTATGACACATACAGCAAAAACAAGCAGCAAAATAGAACTGGCAACTTCGCTATTGATATTTTGCTGTGACAAGATATGGTGCATGGGCCAAATACAAAGCATAGAACTCAACAAGTGTAAAACATATTGTAGCCTAAAAAGATACGAGTGCAAGTGCTATATGCCAATTCCTGGATTGGAGCAGGCGCTGTACCAAAGCAATTAAGGCTTTGGAGTTCTGAAAGTAAAATTTGAATTCATACTAAAACATAGAAATAGAATTCAACTAAAAGCATATAATTGTATGTATTTTCACACAAATGTGTAAGGTTTCTAAGAATTACATTAAATTAAATAGTTTGAAAAGCTTTTATATTATGTTAGTTAGATATTCCTGTAAAACAGGCTCTTTTCTGAAATTGAATTAAAAGGATGTGGAAATTACCAAAAAAATAAAAAATAGAGACTGTGAAAACTGAAGCAGATTTTAAAATGTATCAAGAGTTGATTTTATTTTAGCCATTTTTACTTATTTTGTACATAGACCTCCCACAACCAGCTGCATAGATAAGGATGGATGGAAGTTTGGACACATAATCAAATCGTTTTTTTCATGTGACCAGTTAGTAGCCATCAAACAATCAGAGCTCACACATGCTTAATTATGTATGGGAGAAGTGATGCTCTATATTGGAAAGTGTTATACTGTGATGGCGTAGAGCAGTGGAATAAGTGATTGTGTCTGGCAATGCAGTGCAAAGCCCAAAGTTGTCTTACACACATTCTTACAGTTTATACCGATTCACTGTTTTGTCATGTGAACTTAATAACATTTTTAAAGAGAAAGTATCTGAATTTAAACTTGGTTCATCTTCACTACTACCAGATGCAATAAACAAACTGCTCAGCTGACTCATATTGGGTGTAAAATGAGTATCAGTGATGGTTATTACTTAGTTCTGCACTGCAGGTTCCAGTTTCTCCATTGGTGCAGACTCAACTGCCACTTGAATCACCTATATTAATTAATTATACGTGTTAATTGCAAATATAGTAGCTAAAACAACACTCACAGCCTAGCAGACAATATTTAATATGTAGAATAATTTCCAAAACAGCATTTTTTGTGCAAAACTTGTGTCATGCAAATAATGTATTTTGATTTTTACATTTTATACAGTTCTACAGAACTTGCAAACAGTTGATACCAACTACCTGTTATTGAGAGTAGGGATTGAATTTAATATTTGTGTGACTCAAAGGAGTGTTACGGAAAATGTAGTGTCATTGGGAGCTAATTGCAATCAAATGATGTCTGAGACGGAAAATTTGGCAGCCTGAAAAAAGAGCGAAAATAATTTAACAGTTCATGGTCCAGTGGCATACAGCTAATGGTTGATATATTTATTGGCAGTGGTTTACTGGCAACATACTGTAATTAAACAAGCTCAGTAGCCAAAGGTGAGGAAGAAAACGGTTCTTCACATTAAGGGCAGTCAGAATGCTGAGCTCTACCATTGGATGTCAATCTGTCAAACCTGAGACTATTATGAACCTAACACCTTAATTGTGTTGGATTTGAGGCTTGGTTCCTCATATATAACACAATTAAGGGGTTAACACCCCCCATAGACCCCCTTAATATCCGCTATCTATTATTATCCTGAGAATCCCTAGATTCCCCTCAATACCCCTATCCACTCTGAACCCGGATATCCCCGGGATTCCCCCAATACTTGCTGTATAATGCTCTCTGTGGCATCTAAATATTAATCCCCAACATGTTGGTTTCCAAGGGACCTTGTGGCAGTTAATATTCTAACATTTCTAACCAACCCGGTGAATTCGGATTGGTTAGAAATTATACCCTTGAAATGTTGAGCATAATGACATCAACACTCATTCTGATAGTGTCTGATTGACACATATTCCAACCAATTATAATCTGGCAACATATCTATTTAAGGCCGGAAAGCAGGCCAAAAGCCATTAGTCACTGCAGTAGCTCCTCCAATGAGCTAAGTTAGAAATATATATACATATATAGCGGTTTGTTTAGGTGGAGGTCCATTTCAATGGTCCAGAAGATTAGGATTGTGGGCTACAAGTAAGATGGACAGCCCTCTTATCCAGGGCAGAATAATGAGGACCAGGGCATCGTTGATCAGGGCATCACATGGTATACCTTCCCCCACTAAACGGCTTAGTACTTTTTAAGCATAGCATAGGATGGATTATGCACAAACAGACAGTACTGGTTTCGGTCTAATTTGTGCAGGTAGGTTTTAGTGGGGAGGCAGTTTACCACAACAATGGATTCAAGAGTGAAAATGCATCTGTGGGCTCATTTGCATGTCCCAGTTTCCCAGAGTGGCAGTGGAATAGTACTAGTAAACTCTGTATGGTGGAGGGCTTCCATAGCTCTTTTGCCCATCATAAGTTAAAGGTTTGTTGTGGTAACTGCCTCCCCCAAAAATCTACTGCATAAACCAGAAACCAGCCCACACTTATGAGATCTGTTTTATAGATTGAAAGAGTAAACTTAAGGACAACAGATCTCTATTGTGTGCACACCATTTAAATTCCTGTTCTCAGACTAGAGACAAATTGGAAGTCCCTGCGAGCCAATGGTGCGGGAGAATCTAAATTTTAACCCAGTCTGTCACACGTTGGATGTGCAATCGTGAACATGATCAATTAGTCAAATCCGTATAGTAACGGGTTTAGACATAGCAAATGGCAAAAATAGATTGCCATCACTACTAATGAAAGTGACATCAGCCCTTGGGACCCCAGCGGGCAGTTAAAGAGTTAAGCCCTGTCACGGGGGGTGGCACCCCCCCAGCACCTAAAATTAACCACTCCTATGCTGGGGGTCCCCAGAGGGACCCCACATTAACCCTTGCAGGCAGTGGTCCCGATTGGGATCCCCGCTGCATTTTAAAATTAAAATTTCCCTGCAGCGGGTCCAGACCCCCCGCTGCAAGGGTTAATGTGGGGGACCCCCAGCATATGGGCATTAATTTTAGGTGCCATGGGTACTTGGAGTGCCCCCCGTGGCAGGAATTAACTGTTCAACTTCCACAGACTCCCGCAGCAAGGGTTAATATGGGGACACAGCGGGGATCCCGATGGTGAACCCCAGCATAGGGGGGTTCATTTTATGTGCCGCGGGGGTACTTGAAGTACCCCGTGGCAGGGGTTAACACTTTAACTGCCGCTGGGGTCCCGATCGGCTTCAAGTATGCAGTTGTGCTCAAAAGTTTGCATACCCTGGCAGAAATTGGGAAATGTTGGCATTTATTTTGAAAATATGACTGGTCATGCAAAAAAATTAAGTCTTTTATTGAAGGATAGTGATCATATGAAGCCATTTATTATCACATAGTTGTCTGGCTCTTTTTTAAAATCATAATGATAACAGAAATCACCCAAATGGCCTTAATCAAAAGTTTGCAGCATTATGGGAGCAGTTTTACATACCCTGTGTGCCTTCTAAAGCTAATAGCAGAGCTGCTCTCTGTCTGTTCTGCCCATGCCTTTCACCACAGACAAACTGCATTTCCCAGGCTGCTTTTCAGCACAACAGGAACCCAGAGTGAATTCAAAAGTTTCAGCTAACCTGATTGGCCAAAACAAATTATTTTACATTTTATGCTAATTTAGCCTGGGTTTGGAGGGTTTTAACCCTGATTTACAACTGAGAAATTGCAAGATATTTTGCAAACTTCAAGGTAAGTGTTTAAATGCTTATTTTCTGATTTTTTCATGCACATTTTTTTGCATACACTACTAATTCTCTTCTATCAGATGCACTCATAATCCAACTCACTTTGATATGCCTTTAAGTCCTTATTATTAGTGTTGAAGAATGTGATCATACACACCAACCACATATGTTCCCGCTTGTAACAATTTATTTTGTACCCTGAGAGGGACTGAAATTTATTTTTCATCAACCATGAAGATTAGACATGGATTGTCTACCTTACCTCCCTGACTGGTCTCACAGGCAAATCCTTTGAGTGTCTTTCTGATGTTTGTGATTGAGAATCTTCCTCTGAAAAAACCTGGTTTTCTTGTCCTATCAGTTTGAGGAAAACATTGTTTAACTGCTCTTCATAGATTTGTTAGGATTTTGTATTTTATATTTAATAGTTACATAGGTTTATAGGAGGCTGGAGTGGAATCATTTGAATTACCCTGAGTTTATGACATTGTAAAGATTTCTGAGGATTGCATTGTGTCTGGAAATGGGCTTGTAGAACTCCTCAGTCGGGCTGGGTTTACATCTGAGGCGCCCCTTGGCAAAGGCTCCTCAACCCCCTATACACACACATTGCAGTTTGTTTTACGTGGCCTTGGAAAGTGCTGGTAAACTGTGCAACTATGCCATATCATGTGTTTAGATAAGTCATAGTACTTTGTTTATATAATTATATTACTACCCAAAACTCCCAAAGTGTAGTGAAAGCATTGTATGTGCGGTTTTGTGCTAAAAAACAGGTATATATAGATAAGACACACATACTTTCACTCCTCTTCATCTGAGCTGGACTCACTTGCACACCCACCCACCATGCTACTTCACCAAGCCCCTAGTCCCCCGCTTTCCCCTCTAATTTATTCACCTTTTGTTTCACTTATTTGGTTTAGTATGTAAGCTTGAAAGCTCTCAGTCCTTCACAGAGCTTTGTATGATTAATAGCTAAAAGGCAGGGCCCTCAATTAATCTCATATCAGTCAGTCTAAATATGTATTGTCGTACCCCTTATTTACTGTCTATACTTTGTACTATTGCTTAGAAAGGCTTTGGCATTGGCCCCAAATAGACTGGGCTTATCCTCGTGCTGTGTGTTATCATTGTTGTAGCTGTGCCATGCTGTTCTTTAGGGTGCACTATAGTATTGCACTATAGTACTGTGGTTTCTGGGAAGCTCTATTGATTGTTTTTTTTTGTGTAGGTTCTAATTCTATTTATATTTGAATTGATGCTTAGTCATAGATGGTGATATGCTCAGTGTCTGTTCTATATAATTTATGCAAATAAGATAAGAAAGAAGTCATGTCTTTAGAGAGTCTTGTGGGCCTTAGAGTGAAATGTGTAGTCTTTTGTAGTTTTGTGCATGAGACGCCATGGGTCTATTAGTCTTTGTTGTTTTTTACCTTTTTTTCTACTATGTCTATGTTTTTATTTTGTGATTATGATCTATCTAAAGTTGGAGAGTCTACTGTGTTGAAGACTGTGATCAGGAATATGGGAATGTCTGGAAATTACATGCTTGGAGTATTATTTACTGGGATTATTGGGTGCATATATGTTTGCTAGTTGCAATGGAATTTTCCTAGCTTTAAGAAGAATATGTTTAATCTTGTATTGGGGTTAATGATCTCTTTCATTAATTCAAACAAGATTTTTTTTTTTATAAGGATGGCTACTCCTATTTTCTTGATGTTGAAGGGAATGTTCAAGTTCTGATTTGGTCAAATGTGTTTTTTGAAAGTATACTATATCTGTTTTTAGGCAGTTTAGCTGGGCTAATATTTTGAAATGTTTTGCGGGGACATTGACGCTTCCACATTCCATGATGTGATTGGGGTAGGTGTCTGTTGGTGTTCTGGATTGTTTAGTTACATTGTATGGCATATCAGGGTTACATGCGTTGGGTCTGAGATATGTCTGTCCCTGGAATAAATCTGGTATTATTCTGACTTTGGGGACGACAGGTAACCTGGGTAAATTACTAAATAAGCAGATTCTGGTAAATATAAACTATAGATGTTATTCCTGCCAACAATTATATAGAAACACAGTGTAATATATATATTGGAGTGGTAGATTTTGGTGTAGTAGACTTGACGTGACATATTCTTGGACTAGATCAGTGTTTTGAGTGTACAATAGGTGTTTTTTTCTAATCTCTCTCAGGGAGCCACAGTGGATATGTATCTAAGTGCAATGAAATTACATTTACATGAAAAAACATAATGATCATAACACAGAATGTTACATCAGAAAAACATAATTCATGAAAGTAATAATCAGAATTATTTTTGTATTTTAAAAGAAACATATGTTTTACTTTGGTCCAGATTAAGTAAATTAATTACTTTGATATTAGTTTTTTAAATAATAAAGTCTTTCTAATTATCTTACAAAAAATAAAAAAATAAACACAATTTGAAGGATATCAGCAATTGGAATTAAATAGGAACTCTTTGCCGTTAAGATATTGAAAATGTATGTGGTAAAAATCCTACTTAAAACACATGTATCTGTCTATTTCTCAAAGCATCAGTCAGATATCTATAAAAAACTAATCATTTTACAGTGTTTTGCTTACATTGGCCTTAGGAGAGTCTGCTCTTTTAAGCTAGTGAGTCCATAAATCAAATGGCATTTGCTGCCAAGCACAGAGAGCCCTTTATTAAATCTGCTCTGCCGCCTTCATTCTGTGCTGCAGATAACCTGGCCACTACAAGTAGATGAGTGGCTTCAAAGTGAACTAATACAAAAAAGGTTATCGGTCCCTGTCCACAAAGCACTGTTAAGTTTCTAAAGCTTTTTCAAATACCATACATAGTTTATTTTTGTATGAACTTTCCATATTGTGAAAGGTGTGAAGGAAATGGCATTATGGGAATTGGTCTTAAAGTGAAGTGCTCACTGTGCTTCAAAAGTATTGCTACTTTGGGGCTATTTATCAGATTCTCTTGGCTGCAAAATATCATATCAAAATATCATATTTATCACACCTGAAAAGCCAATCTGTTTCTTTGGGAATTGTTTGTTATTATTAAATCTGTTTCACTGAATTTTTCCTAGATGTGTAGCTAGCAGACAGGGATAAATTGACCTAACTCTTCACACTTGACTCCAATATATATATAAAAATTACACAGTGGCATTTACTAAACATTTAACCTTGTTCATTAGGATTAGAGATAAACATATCTATTACAATCCAATATGCTGGGAGCTCCACTGCACTAGTATACTCAGCAATTTCCCACAGCGACTTTCCAGTGGGTGCTTTTCATCCAGACATGAAAACGCCAATAAGAAATTTACTGAATCAGGTTTCAGGGGAAAATGTTAATTAATTTGTTCACATTTCCTAAGCAGGTACCCTAAGCTTCATCTACTTTACTATTTACACAGCACAAATTTACATAGTTCAGCTCACATGGGAACTCACTGAAGCACATCCCCTGTATGAACTTTGCTTCTATTGGAAATCCCTGGAACCAGAAATTGTAGTTGAAATATGTAACCTTTTATAACAGTAAGCTGCTGTTTTAGTAGATGAATATACAGTGTCTTGTAGTACTATTATCTGTTATAATGTGATTAAACTCAGATAACCACTGAATTTCTAATACTCAGCCATTACCAACCAAGTGTTTATATGAAAGCTATCATTTCATGTTTTGCTGTCATGCTATGTTTGGCTGTAACGGGATACCTCTTGCTATATGATATATAATAGGAAGCTTTAATATATTTCTGCATAATTGGATAGTGGAGGTGATAGTCCTGTCCTTCTATTTTCATGCTATGCATTATGACATGCCAAATATGTATGTAGCTCCACTTATGAACCAATGTGGTGTGTAAACGGGGTTGCCCATTATTGTTCTGCAGACAAACAGCCTCATGAAGCACCCCACTGGAAAGTAATGTAACATGCTTGTAGCACCTTAAAACAGAATGTATACAAACAGATGATATTGTCAACTGTGGTAAACATTATATTAATCAAATACAAATAAAGAAAACCCAAACATACATTTTCTGCTTAACTTGGCAAATATTTGGAGTGTTTATAAATCATTCTGAATACAATTTTTTTTTTTGTGTAGTTACAAAAATGTGTATGTCATTTTCTGTCAGGATGCTTAAACTGTATTATAATTTGTAATAGTAAAAGGAAAAAGAAGATTAAAACATACTCTATAGGTTCACTAAGCTTTGTAGAAGACTGTTTATTTAATTATGGGAAAACTGCCATTTCAGCCCTACATAGCTTAGTAAAATACCTGAATGTTCAAGAAAATATTCTCAGTTATATTGTATGTATATATCTGATATCAATCTGCTCAAATGGCCTTGAAAATTAACTATTAATATTTCTCCATTTAATTACAATTAGTTGTTCTAAAAAGTATGAATATATAAAAAATATATTAATAATGTATCCAGTCCAGGTCCCTCTCATTATTTTTGAGTAGTAGCAGAGATAAATTCTATATTCCTTCAGGTATGCAGTCATTTTTCATTGTGTATATTTATGTGTAGAGAGGCAGTTGTGTGTGTATACTATATGGTATCCCCCCCCCCCCCCACACACACACACACAGATTTTCTTTGGCTCCTGCCCCCGTGCAGTGTTCAGAAAACAAAGATGATTATTCCTACCAGAGAAAATGTAGTCCCAAATGTATAATGCATTTTAAAAACCTATTTTAAACACTGCAAAAGTTATTTTGCATGAAACAATAATGACTTCAGCTGTATAAATGGTCAACAAAGAAGGCACACAAAAATAACCACAAAAAGTATTATTGATACAGCAACTACGGTTGTATTCAAAAGGTTGCATACCCTGGCAGAAATTGTGAAATGTTGGCATTTATTTTGAAAATATAACTGATCATGCAAAAAAAACATTTTTTGTGAAGGATAGTGATAATATGTTGTTTGGCTCCTTTTTAAATCATAATGATAACAGAAATCACCCAAATGGCCCTGATCAAAAGTTTACATACACTTGAATGTTTGGCCTTGTTACAGACATACAAGGTGACACACACAGGTAAAAATGGCAATTAATTGTTAATTTTTCGACACGTATGACTTTTTAAATTGCAATTAGTGTCTGTGTATAAATAGTCAATGAGTTTGTTAGCTCTGACGTGGATGCACTGAGCAGGCTAGACACTGAGCCATGGTGAGCAGAAAAGAACTGTCAAAAGACCTACGTAACAAGGTATTGGAACTTCATAAAGATGAAAATTATATAAAAAGATATCCAAAGCCTTGAAAATGCCAGTCAGTACTGTTCAATCACTTATTAAGAAGTGGGAAATTCAGGGATCTCTTGATACCAAGCCAAGGTCAGGTAGACAAAGAAAGAGTTCAGCCACAAGTGCCAGAAGAATTGTTCAGAATACAGCTTCTGCCACACTGTAATTTGGAGTGACAAGACCAAAATAGAGCTTTATGGTCACAACCATAAGCGCTATGTATGGAGAGGGGGTCAACAAGGCCTATAGTAAAAAGAATATCATCCCCACTGTGAAGCATGATGGTGGCTCACTGATGTTTGGGGGGGGGGGGGGGATGTTAGCACTAAAGGCACAGGGAATCTTGTGAAAATTGTTGGCAATATGAATGCAGCATGTTATCAGAAAATACTGTCAGACAATTTGTATTCTTCAGCACAAAGGCTGCACATGGGCCGCTCTTGGACTTTCCAGCAAGACAATTACCCTAAGCACAAGGCCAAGTTGACCCTCAAGTGGATACAGCAGAAAAAGGTGATGGACCTTAAGATCATCGAGCCACTCTGGGGAGATCTCAAACATTCGATTCATGCAAGACGACCAAAGACTTTGCATGACCTGGAGGCATTTTGCCAAGACGAAAGGGTTGCTATACTACCTGCAAGAATTAGGGGCCTCATAGACAACTATTAAAGAAGACTGCACGCTGTGGTTGATGCTAAAGGGGCAATACACAGTATTAAGAACTAAAGGTATGCAAACTTTTAAACAGGATCATTTCATTTTTTTCTTTGTTGTCATGGTTTTTTTTATGATTCTGCCATTCTGTTATAACCTACAGTTGAATATAAATCCCATAAGAAATAAAAGAAATGTGTTTTGCCTGCTCACTCATGTTTTCTTTAAAAATGGTACATATATTACCAATTCGCAAAGGGTGTGAAAACTTTTTAGCACAACTGTATGTAGCAAACAAACAAACTTACATTTAGTGGACTCTACTTTTGTTTGCCTGTAGCCTTAAGAGTGGTTATCTTACTGAGACATACTCTTCTACTGGTCAAGTGGATAGTTGTAGTGGCAGCTTTCCAACAGATCTGAATAAAGATATGAATCCATGTATTCTCCCATTCCCCCCAAGTGTCCCACGAAGCACATGACTGCTACTGTAAAAGAAAAACTAAATGCAGGATTTAAAAATGAAAGTCTGTTTTTATTTTAAACATTCTAAAAAATGTGTATATTTTGCCATTATGAAATCAAGTGCTTCATAAGATTACACTATAAATATAATACTTATGTGATACTTTAGTTAGTACTATTCATGCACCCGTGTTCATAATATATACCAGGCCTAAGCAAAAAAAAAGTTCTACAGAATTGAAATACCATCATATGTTGCAAAGAATAGTGGAGTAAAAAAATAATTATATAAAGAATTATAATTATTTAATCTATTACAACTTCAGGTAAGATAAAGAAAGATATTAGTAACATTTACATTTTTTTTTAAATTTATAATCCATATGTTCAGAATAAAAAATTCAAATTAAATGTACTGATTAGAATGTCTGATAACAAAGAAAACAATGAAGAATGTGTAAGAAGGGAACACATTCAAAGAAGGCGAGATTGAAAGTCGCTGGAGACTCAGAAAAGGTTACAAGAAGAAAACTGGGAGAGAATTTCAAAGAAAAGAAAATGTGTGCTAAAGTTAAATCACAGCCTCGGGGAGCTACGAATAAAAAAAAAGGGTGATAAAGATTATGCATGTGAAGAATATTGCAAATATAGTAATTTTGACATATATACTCAGGAAAGTTCATTATTTACATGTGTAATAGTAGAGTCTCACAGTTGATGTTTATTGAATGTTGTTTGTCAGTTTTGTGGGGCTTATAATTGTAAACAGGAAAAACCTTGAGATGGTAAGTTCATTAGTTGTTGTAAGAAAGGAAAGGTAAGACTTCCAGAAAGAGACGAACGCCCAGCAAATTTACAAAGTATAATGAGTGACCCTACATTTCCAAATTATAGTAATTTCAAACAAAACATACAGTATTATAACAGTGCCATTTCATTATGCAAAATTAGCTGCTAAAGATCCAGGACATGGCCCTTACTGTTTTTAAAGTCCAAGGCCAAATTTACCACCGTACTTCACATTTACACCCAGAGGTAGCAGAGCAAAGAAAAATTGCACAACTATATGTCGTAGATACAATGGAAGCTGTTGAACAACCTATGAAGCTTTCTATAGGTAAAAAAATGCTTAGCCACTGTTTTTCAAGAGCTTGATAAGATTATGGGCAAAATCCCATATACTCAAGCTTATAAACAATTATCTGTGGCAGAACGAGAACAACAGAGTCATGCTGAAAAAAAATAGTTTGCCTATCCCAAGAGTCAATATGGTTCTTCGAAGAGATCCTCATTTTGATAAAAGCTGTTATAATTTACCAACATCTAATGAGGTTGCAATTGTGTTTTAAAATGATGATGGTGAATCACCATTTCAGCGCAATATTAGAAATCAAGAGCAACCTTTTATTAATATAAGTATTTTAAGTACTAATTTGAAACCAATGACATATCCTATTTTTTATCCAAATGGCGAGGCAGGATGGCAACCTAAATTAATAATTCCAAGTTATCCAAATAGTAAACTTTGTGTAAGAAGTAATATTTCAATGTTTGAATATGAAGTTGCTCAAACTGCTATTTGAGATACATTTAATCCAATTTTATATGATGGAAAACTGACACAACAGTGGATCATTGATTCATATCTTCAAGAAGAAGCAAATAATCTAAATGTTATTAAATATCAACAAAGGAAGCATCGTGTTGAACAATATTGTGGATTTATGGATTATGTAACTGAGGGCTTTCAGCTGGCTGAGCCATCATTTTGCCATCTTCTTTTCATGGATCTGCTCACAATATGAGAGAAAGATACAATGATGCATTGACTATTGTTACTAAATTTGGGAAACCAGATGTATTTATTACATTTACATGCAATCCACAATGGTCCATTGTGATTGTGGACAATTTGCAAGCTGGACAAAGTGCTTTTGATAGACCAGATTTAGTGGCTATAGTTTTCAAAATTAAGCTATCAGCATTAATATAAAACATAAGCTTTGGTAATTTATTTGGTAAGGGTGTGGCTTATTATGGAATTTCAAAAAATTCCACATGAACATATTCTTTTAATACTCCAAGAAAAAGATAAATGGAATTCTGTTAATCAAGTGGATTCAGTTATTATTGCTTAACTACTAGATGCTACACTTTATGAAATTGTTACGCATTGCATGATTCATAACCCATGTGGAGATAAATCCTCAGTCTCCATGTATGGAAAGTGATAAATGCAGTAAAGATTTCCCTAAAGAATTTAGATTAAACACTTTGTGTTGATGTCCTTTGTATCGAAGAAGAGAAGTTCAAACTGCAATTATTTGTGGAAAAATTGTAGATAAACGATATGTTGTTCCATATAATCCACATTTGCTGATGAAGTACAATGCACACATAAATGTTGAAGCTTTCAATTCAATTCAATTATATTATATTATATCAATTAAATATGTGTATAAATATATTTACAAAGCATATGATGAAGCAACTGTAGTTGTGCAAAGTGAACAAAATGAAGAAGACAATCAAATTTTACATGATGAACTTTCATGTTATGTAAATGCTTGGTATGTAAGTGCTCCAGAAGCAATGTGCTTCCTTTTGAAATTTGAAATGCATGATCGGTCACATGCAGTTTATCGATTAGCTATTCATTTGCCAGTCAATTCGTTTATTTTAATGCCGGTAATGAAAGAAATGCTCTTGACCAAAATGAAAATAGAGAAACAACACTTACTGCTTGGTTTATATTAAATTGTAAAGAAAGTGATGCAAGGGAGTTCTTATACATTGAGATTCCATATCATTATGTTTTCATTAATGGGGCATGGCAAAAAAGAAAAAGGAGGGGTAATAAAATTATTCCATGAATTTATACTATTAGTATATATTCCTGGTGCACAAAGTTTTGAACATTTGAGAACTGTGAATGACATAGTTTATGATACCTTTCCATTAGCTGCGCGACAAAGAAACAAATAATGAACAATATCTTCATATTATACTGCAAATGTGTAATTATTTATAATATGAATGAAAAGCATCACAATGTACAACTAATTTTCTTACATGCCATGTTACAATTTTTTTTCATATATAATAAGAATAAACAATGTGTACATGCAAAATAAAAAAATATAATTTAAACATAAATAAATGGCATGAAATCACAAATATATTATTACATTGCCCAAAACGCAATTGAATGAGGCCCCGACAATATAACAAATGCAGCAACAAAAGCCTTTCATTCAATTGCTATTTTGCCCAATTGAATCTGGCTCTAAATAAGCACATTTAGGCCCATATTCAATTGCGATTTTGCTAATTCAATAGGGATCAAAATAATCACATAACATATATTTTTTAAAGAAGTTTTTTGTTAGTGAAAACCTTGCTTTTGGATAGATGCTTAATAACATACAGAAATGGTGGGATAAATATATACAAAAATAAAGATAATTTTATTAGATAAATGACAGCGACGTCTTTAAAAACAGGGAATGTTTAAAATACTAACACAGGGAATAAAAATTGGCAAATGTGAGGAATAGTAAGGAACCCTCAAGCACTGGTATTGTGCAATGTATAACTCTTAAATGAGTGGGTATCACTATTCACACCTAGCGGGCGAGCCAAAAAGTAATTACAAGAAAATATCAGGGCATAGAAGCCCTATTGTATCACAAAAGATATATATATAAAGCACCCTGATGCCTAAATGTATGTCCCCCAAAAGTCTAGAGGGTACATTGGACAAAGCAATATATGTGCATATAGGTGAAATATAGATCACTGTATGTCTTTACTAACAACCCTTTAGATGCTGTAAATTGAGGTACCAAGAATTAGTACAAGCTCCTAGCAACGACGCTGCACACGTCATCACGTTAGATGTGCGCATGCGCGTTGCAAACCTGGCGGTCGAGCTCTCTAGGAACCGCGAATTTGTTATAATTACGGCCTAGTTTAAAGCCCCTTATGCCTCATTAGTAGCATATTACTTTGTGAAGACCTGATATCACCCATTACTACCCTAAGAATTGGGGAACTGTCTCTGCCTTGTATATACAGCTTTAGACACCTTTTGTGTCATATCGTAGTCAGATGTCAATGAATGTGTATGGACACAGCTTAGACCGTATGCTGTGTAACATATAGCTGTTGCAAAAACTTTGTCTGTATTGAAGGTTTAGCTCCCCTTAATTTTGACTCTCATATGTACTAATTCTTGGTACCTCAATTTACAGCATCTAAAGGGTTGTTAGTAAAGACATACAGTGATCTATATTTCACCTATATGCACATATATTGCTTTGTCCAATGTACCCTCTAGACTTTTGGGGGACATACATTTAGGCATCAGGGTGCTTTATATATATATCTTTTGTGATACAATAGGGCTTCTATGCCCTGATATTTTCTTGTAATTACTTTTTGGCTCGCCCGCTAGGTGTGAATAGTGATACCCACTCATTTAAGAGTTATACATTGCACAATACCAGTGCTTGAGGGTTCCTTACTATTCCTCACATTTGCCATTTTTTATTCCCTATGTTAGTATTTTAAACATTCCCTGTTTTTAAAGACGTCGCTGTCATTTATCTAATAAAATTATCTTTATGTTTGTATATATTTATCCCGCCATTTCTGTATACTATATATTGGGGTGGTAAACACCCAGGGAAATCCTAATCCTCACTTTTCTTTCTTAGATAGATGCTTAATAACTAAAAACTTCTTTAAAAAATATATGTTATGTGCTTATTTAGACCCCTATTCAATTGTCAAAATTGCTATTGAATGAGGGCCTTAGAGTACTATTACATTGGAAAAAATTCAATTGAATGAGGGACAAACTATGCAACATATGGTACACACAAAGTGGTACACACAAAACAGGATTGGAACAAACTCACACAAACACATAGCAAACTAAATTAACTTTCTTATTCAATGTTTAACAATCTATAAGCCTTACAAAGAAGCTTAAATAAGAATAACAAAAGTGGTGCGCACCTAAAAGGATTGTACAAAAAATCACACAAACACATAGGAAACTACATTAACATTCTTCTTTAATGTTTAACAACCTATAACCAGTACAATGAAGACTAAATAACTTTAGCACAAGTGGTGCGCACAAAACAGGATTGTAACAAACTAACACAAACACATGGCAAACTACATTGGTGCGCACAAATAGGATTGTACAAAAACTACCACAAACACATAGCAAACTAAATTCATATTCTTACTTAATGTTTAACAACATATAAGCCTTACAAAGAAGCCTAAATAAGCATACCAAAAGTGGTGCGCACCAAACAGGATTGTAGAAAAACTCACACAAACACATAGAAAACTAAATTAAGATTCTTCTTTAATCTTTAACAACCTATAACCATTACAATGAAGCTTAAATAACTATACCACAAGTGGTGTGCACAAAACAGGATTGTACAAAAAAAACACACAAACACATAGCAAAATAAATTAATATTCTTCTTTAATATATCACAACCTACAAGCCTTACTAAGAAGCTTAAATAAGAATAACAAAAGTTGTGGTATTGTAGATAAAGTTAAAAAAAACACATAGAAAAAAATAACCATAACAGATACAATACACCCAAATTAATAAATTTTTTAGTTATTTAAAAGACATTTCACTCAAACAACATTTTCAATTTTATGTTACAACAGATACTGCGTGAAGACCATCGGACGAGGACTTTGAGCACAGGACCAGACCATCGGACGAGGACTTTCAACACAGGACCAGACCAGCGGACCAGGACTTTCAACACTGGACCAGACCATCGGACGAGGACTTTCACCAAAGGACCACAACATTGGACAAGGGCTATCGCCAGAGGACAACAACATCGGATGAGGCCTATCGCCAGAGGACCACAACATCGGACGAGGGCTATCGCCAGAGGACCACATCATTGGACCAGGATTTCACACAGAGGACTACACCATCGGACGAGGACTTCCAACAGAGGACCACACCATTGGACAAAGATTTTCAACCGAGGACCAACAAACATTCGGATTTAAATCACACTTCAACCAAGGTACAGTATAATAAGTATAAAAGGAGAAAACTAAAGAAACATCTTTCATCTGCATCCGTGTCAACAGAAAAAAAAAAATGACTATGTCCCTTATTCTATTTAAATTGCCACTATGCAATACATAGCTCAATAACCACATCAATGTTTTTTTTAGCAAAAAAGTTTTTCAGTGGTAAACATCTATCCACAAACAAGGTTTTCAAGAACTAAAAAATTAGTTACAAAAAATATGTTAACTGCTTATTTACAGCAGTATTCCATTGGCCAAATTTTAATTCAATGAGGCCAGGAATTCTAACTTTTAACTAAATATAACTGATACATTAATGATTTACCTTTTTTTCACCAATTGTGCACAATAATCTTTAACAGTAATTACAAATTTAAATATACACAATTACATTTCTTTTTTTTCCTTTACAGATTAATATGGCTGATAACGAGACCAAAGAAGAGAAGAAAAGATGTCAAACTAGAGAAAGAGAAGAGAGATGGGCCGCCCAGCAGACACCTGAGGAGAAAGAAATTCGACGAGAAAAAGAACGCAAAAGACATGCAAATAAAAGACTATCAGCTGCAAAAATGAAAGATACGACAAAAAAAAATAAAAAGCAAATAAAGCATTTACAACCTGTTCCTCAAACATCAGATGACATTTTACAAAATACAATTCAAGACAGACCAAAAAAAAGCAACTGCAAAAACAAAGCATTTACAACCTCTTACTGAAACCTTACAGGACATTTCAACAAAACAAGGACAACATATACCAAGAAAAGCCACGAAAAAAACTAAACATTTAGAACCTGTTGTTTAAACATTTCATGACTTTTCACCTGATGAATATGAAAGTCAAAATCCTATATGCTTTGCAAATTGTACTTTACTCAAGTCTTTAGCAGTAGAGGTTCATAGTTGTGGGGACATGAGTACTCAATGTCAATTTTGTGAGGCTTATTACTTTAAACAGGAGAGACCCAGAGATGGACAATTTATTAGTTGTTGTCAAAAAGGCAAGTTCAAACTTCCAGAAAGGAAACCATTTCCCAGTTATTTACAAAATATTATGACTGAACCTACTTTTCCAAACTACAAAAATTTTAAGACAAACATAAGATCCTACAATAGTGCCATATCATTTGCATCTATGGGGGCAACATTAGCTGCTAATGTAGCAGGACATGGTCTTTACTGTTTTAAAGTCCAAGGACAAATTTATCATCGGACTTCACATTTACATCCAGAGCAAGGAGAGCAAAGAAAATTCGCTCAACTATATGTCCTAGATACAATGGAAGCTGTTGACCAACGTATGCATATGGAAGAAAATAAAAAATGCTTACCCAGTGTTTTCATAGAGCTAAATAACATTATGGACAACAATCCCTACAGTAAAGCTTACAAAAAATTGGCAGAAGTAGAAAATGAACAACTACTTCATGCACAAAGACATCAATTACCCATGCCAAAGGTTAATATGGTGCTTAAAAGAGACAGACATACTGATAAACGTCGTTATAACTTGCCAACATCAAATGAGGTTGCAATGGTCTTTCAGAATGATGAAGGAGAACCACCATTTCAAAGAGACATTAGAGTATATCCCAGCAATGAGGAGCAACCATTTATTAATATTAATATCTTAAGTCCAAATTTAGATCCAATGACATATCCCATCTTTTTCCCACATGGAGAAGCAGGTTGGCAACCAAAATTAACCCTTCCCAGTTACCCAAATGCTAAAGCCAGAATCCGAAATAATGTTTCTATGCTTGAATTTAAAGTAGCTCAAATTGCCATTCGAGATGAATTTAATCCAATTTTATGTGGTGGAAAACTAACACAATAATGGATTATTGATTCATATTTGCAAGTTGAGGCAAATAATTTAAACTTTATAAAATATCAACAAGATAAACTACGTGTAGAACAATATTGTGGACTCATGGACTATGTTGCTGACGTGGCTACAAGCAGAGACATGACAGCTGGCAAAGCCATCATTTTACCATCTTCCTTTCAAGGATCTCCTCGAAATATGAGAGAAAGATACAATGATGCTATGGCTATTGTGACAAAATTTGGAAAACCAGATTTATTTGTGACATTTACATGTAATCCACAATGGCCAGAAATTAATCAAAATCTACTTCTTGGACAAACTGCTTCTGATCGACCAGATTTAGTAGCCAGAGTTTTTAAGATCAAATTAAATGAATGAATACGTGACTTCACTATAAATCAGTTATTTGGCAAATGTCTTGCTTATGTATATACCATTGAATTTCAAAAAAGAGGCCTTCCACATGCACATCTTCTGATAATACTTCAAGAGAAAGATAAATTAGATACTTCGGACAAAGTGGATGCAGTCATAGTTGCTGAACTACCAGATCCAGAACTATATGGTAGACTATATGAGATTGTTACTCATCGCATGATTCATGGACCCTGTGGAGACCTGAATCCACAATCACCATGTATGGAAAATAATAAATGTTCAAAAGATTTTCCAAAAGATTATAGAGACAAAACATATGCAAATTGTGATGGATATCCACTTTATAAAAGAAGAGAAGGAGATAGTGCCATTATTCGTGGAAAAAAAGTGGACAATAGATATGTAGTACCCTACAATCCACATTTACTCATGAAGTACAACGCCCACATCAACGTAGAAGCCTGCACATCCATCAAATCCATTAAATATGTCTACAAATATATTTACAAAGGCTATGATGCAGCTACTGTAGTCGTCAAAAGTGCAGACAACCCTGAATGTAGTGAGTTAGTACATGATGAACTTGCATCTCATGTAGATGCTCGCTATGTCAGTGCACCAGAAGCTATGTGGCGGCTTTTAAAATTTGAAATGCATGATAGATCACATGCAGTATATAGATTAGCAGTACATTTGCCACAACGACATTTAGTCTATTTCCATGCTGGAAATGAAATGAATGCATTGGCCCAAAGTGAAGATCGTCACACTACACTAACTGCATGGTTTGCATTAAATTCAAATGATGCTCAAGCAACACAATACTTATATATTAAAATTTCACTATGTTTTTGTGAATGGATTATGGAGACCAAGAAAAACCAGAGGCAATAAAATAATTCCACGAATTTACACAGTCAGTCCAAGAGATGTTGAACGTTTTTGCTTACGGATATTACTTTTAAATGTTCCAGGAGCACAAAGTTTTGAACAATTAAGAACTGTTAATGACATTGTATATGAATCCTTCCATTTAGCTGCAAGACATAGAAACTTACTCGCTGATGATACAGAGTGGGAAAGATGTTTAGAAGAAGCAGCACAATGTCAAATGCCACGACAGATGAGAGAACAATTTGCTTTTATTTGTATCTTCTCAAATGCTCCAAATGCATTAGCTTTGTGGGAGACTTTTAAAAGTAATATGGCTGAAGACTTTATGCGACGATACAATGAACCCATTGCACACTTAAAAGCGTTAATGGAAATCCAAGAAGTATTTTTAACTCATGGATTAAGTTGTGCAAGTTTTAATTTGCCTGATCCAGGTCTTATAGATGACATTAACTTTGAAGACTATGACATTCAACTACAAGCAGAAAGAACAGAAGAAAGACTTGCAACTTTAAATACACTACAATTGCAAGCATTTCATGCCATTAAAAATGCTATAGATGATGACATGGTGACAGAGCGTTATTTCTATCTTGATGGACCTGGCGGATCAGGAAAAACCTATTTGTACAATTTATTAATGAGTTCAGTACGAGCACAAGGACAAATAGCAATGGCGTTTGCCACTACTGGAATTGCCGCACTTTTATTAGAAGGTGGAAGAACTGTTCATAGTGGATTTAAACTGCCAGTGCCTATTTTAGAAAATTCGGTGTCAGATATTCGCATGACATCCTTACAAGCAAAGAAATTTAAGAAATGTAAATTAATTATAATAGATGAGGCCACAATGATGTCATGCTATGCCCTCCAATGTATTGACCGTTTGCTTCGTGAAGTCATGGATAATATTTTTCCATTTGGTGGAAAGGTAATGTTGTTGGGTGGCGATTTTAGACAAACATTACCTGTTGTTGTACATGGAAATCGAACTGACATTATCGAAACCTGTATCAAGTCAAGCACAGTATGGAAACATTTTACCCATCTTCAACTGCAACAAAATATGAGATCAGAAGGACAAAATGATTTCAATGATTGGCTTATTAAAATTGGAGAAGGCAGAACAGAAAAAATACCACATTTAGCTGACGACACTGTAGAGATCCCACCTCAGATGATTTGTCAACAAGATATTATATCGGCTATATTTGAAGGGAGCATAAATAACGAAGAATATTCCAAGCTTGCCAACCAAGTCATACTGACGTGTAAAAATAAAGATGCATTAATCCTCAATAATGAAATCTTAAAAAAAATTAATGCACCACAAAGAAATTATCACAGTGCTGATTCTGTACTTGCTGATGACAATGAAAGTCAGGCTAACTTTTCGACTGAATTCATAAACTCTCTAACTCCTTCTGGAATGCCACCACATATTTTGCAGCTAAAGAAAGGTGCAATTATCATGTTATTGCGAAATATGACCCCCAAAAAAGGCCTATGCAATGGGACAAGATTAATTGTTCAACAATTAAAGGACCATTTTATAGATGCTGAAATTTTAACTGGGACCCATAAAGGAGAGAGAGTTTTCATACAAAGAATAGATTTAGCACCAAGTGAAAGTAGTCTCCCTTTTATACTTCAAAGAAGACAATTTCCCATTATTATGGCATTTGCCATGACCATTAGGCTATTAAAGTTTACATTGAAAACAATGAAAGTCAAGGTGATTTATTAGAAGATGGACGTATTTTTACTAAAAACATTGTCTACTATGAAGTACTATAACTTTGCAGGATACAAACTAAAGCCATGCAAACATTTTTTTATAGAATTCAAAAATACATAACAATTTGTTGTTTAATTCAGTCATAATTAATGGAAGTAATGTTTATGGATAATTCGCCTCACAAAATACTTGCCAAGCATTTTTAAGAAAAATTATGTTACAATGTTAAGTCACTGTGTTAATGTTTCTAATGTTACAAGTTTAAAAACAATATTTTCAAGTTATTTCATCAAACAGATTATAAAGTTTATGTTAAGAGCTCAAGCACCTTCTAAGTCACAATGTAAATATTGTCTGTTATCTTAAGATTACTACCTACATTAATGTTTATCGCCAGTTTATGTGGTCAGTAAGGAATTACTTTCATTAGGTACGTTTTAAGGAGAGTTTTTACTGTATGCCTTCCTCTACATTCAATGTATATTCAACTTAACAATTATTCTGATACAAATTGCATGTTAATACTTATTAATTTAAAGTTCAAATGTTTTTACATTCAAATGTTAATACTTTTAATACAAAATTAAGTTACAAAATGTATTCACTGTGTTCCTGTTTATAATGTTCAAAATTATACAAATGTTTTGTCAACTTCCAAAGTTACATAAAAAATACAGTTCAAGTTTAAAAATATATACTTTGAAGGTTATTGCTTACATATATTTTAAACTTCATGTTAAAATTAGGGACGTTTCAACAAGGCTTTTTACTTTTTGCTTTCCTCTGCATTCAATGTATATTAAAGTTAACAATTCTTCAGATACAAATTTCATGTTACAAAACCATTACATCAACATTTTACATAAATACACGTTCATATCACAATACTTACACGTGTCAAAAATCTATATTAATAACTAAACAACTTGACAAACAAAGTCTGAAGCAATACATTGTTAATAAAAAATAATAAAACAAACAAATAATATTTCTTTAACGCATATTGGTGGGAGTATGCTATAAACCCCCAAATATAGCGGAAAGTGAGGAAATACAATTATTGTTACAGATTGGAAATGCAGCTAAGCATGGGCAAGTTCTAATAATGGGAGACTTTAATTATCTTGAGTACACTCAGGGATCATTATCTGGCCCAGGTAATACAAGAACCTACTAGAAATGGGGCCATCTTGGATTTAGTCATCACAAGTAATATTGATATAATATCAAATGTAAAAATAGGGGAACCCTTGGGGAACAGTGATCACAACACAGTCTCATTTGAGATTGAATACAAAAAACAGAGTTGCAAGGGGCCAACAAAAACTCTAAATTTTAAAAGGGCTAACTTTAATGTGCTACGGGCAGCAAAACAACATATAGACTGGGACAAAGAACTTACAGGGAAGAATACTGAAAATAAATGGACAACATTCAAATCCTTACTAAATAAACATACTCATCAGCATGTACCATGTGGAAATAAAATGAATAGGAGTAAATCACATCCCATGTGGCTTAACAATGACTTAAAGATAATGATGAGGAAAAATAAATATGCATTTAAATTATACAAGAAGGAGGGAACAGAGGCAGCTTTATGTGACTATAAGGAAATCAACAAGTCTTGCAAAAGGGCTATTAGACTGGCTAAAATAGAAAATGAGAAGTCAGTTGCAATGGAAAGTAAGACTAACCCTAAAATATTTTTTAAATATATTAATGGGAAGAAGGCCAGGAAGGAATCGATAGGACCATTACAATGTGACACAGGCCATCTGATAATTAGTGACCAGGAAAAGGCAGATGAGCTAAATAGGTTATTTTCGTCGGTTTACACAAGGGAGGTACCAGTGGTTGTGACACCGCAACATAATGGGGCTACACTACCTTTACTAATTAATTGGTTAACGCAGGAAGAAATACAAAAGAGGTTGGAGAAAATAAATGTTAATAAAGCCCCAGGTTCTGATGGAATACATCCAAGGGTACTGAGGGAGCTGGGTTCTGTAATAGCCAAACCATTATATCTAATCTTTCAAGACTCGCTCACTACAGGGTCTCTACCAGATGACTGGAGAAAAGCAGAGGTGATACCTATATTTAAGAAGGGATCTAGAGCAAATCCGGATAATTATAGACCAGTGAGCCTTACTTCTGTAGTTGGGAAGCTTTTAGAAGGGTTAATAAGGGACAGAATACAAGAATATGTCTATTTGAACAGGATCATAGGTAGCAGTCAACATGGATTTATGAAGGAAAGGTCGTGTCAGACCAATCTAATTCGTTTTTATGAGGAGGTTAGTAGGAACTTGGATCAGGGCAACTCAGTGGATGTAGTCTTTTTAGATTTTTCAAAGGCATTTGATACAGTGCCACATGGAAGACTAGTGAGCAAACTAGGGGATATAGGAATTGCAGTAAATATCTGCTCATGGATCGAGAGCTGGCTAAAAGACAGGAAGCAAAGGGTTTTTGTAAATGGAACATACTCCGATTGGTCTAATGTGATAAGTGGGGTTCCTCAAGGTTCAGTATTAGGTCCTCTCCTTTTTAACATATTTATTAATGACATTGAAGTAGGACTCGAATGTAGTGTCTCCATTTTTGCTGATGACATTAAGTTGTGCAAGGTAATAAAATCAGATAATGATGTACTTTCCCTACAAAAGGATTTGCATAAATTAGAGAAATGGGCGGCTAAATGGCAGATGAGATTTAATACAAATAAATGTAAGGTTATGCATTTGGGAAGGAACAATAGCCAAGCAATCTATAATTTTAATGGAGCAAATCTAGGGGTATCAGATATTGAAAGGGATTTGGGAGTACTAGTGGACAACCACCTAGGTAACAGCGCTCAAAGCCAAGCAGCGGCTGCAAAGGCAAATAAAATATTAGCATGTATTAGGAAGGGTATAGAAGCCAGGGAAGAAGATATAATTCTGCCACTATACAAATCTCTAGTACACCCTCATTTGGAATATGGAGTACAATTTTGGGCACCACCTCATAAAAAATACATTTTAGAGCTGGAAAAGGTATAGAGAAGGGCTACAAAACTAATAAGGGGAATGGAGGGGCTAAGTTATGAAGAAAGACTAACAAAATTAAACTTATTTTCGCTAGAAAAAAGGCGTCTAAGAGGAGATATGATTACGTTATATAAATACATCCAGGGTCAATATAAGGCTTTGTCAAGTGAACTTTTTGTAGCAAGAGATTTTCAACTGACAAGAGGACATCCTTTGAGGTTAGAGGAAAAAAGATTTCACCTTAAACAAAGAAAAGGGTTCTTCACAGTTAGGGTGGTTAAACTGTGAAATTCTCTACCAAAGGAGGTGGTGACAGCGAATTCGATAGACAACTTCAAAAAGGGGTTAGATATATTTTTGAATAAAGAGGGCATTCACGGCTATCCTAGATAACTAGCAAGGAATATTGATCCAGGGAGAAATTTGATCGCCAGTTTCTGTGGTCAGGAAGGAATTTTGCTTTTTTTCCCCTTATGAGACAATTGGCAAAGTTTAAATGTTTTTTTTTTTCTGTTTGCCTTCCTCTGGATCAATTATCAATTAACAATAATAATAAATAGTCCACATTAAAAAAATCAATAGAGATCTAAAAAGGTTGAACTTGATGGACTAACTCTTTATTCATCCTTTAATACTATACTATTAATAATTATTTAATCAATAATTTAATTAATAACTAATCCGCATATTGCAGATCAGAGGAGATCTTAACAGGTTGAACTTGATGGACTGAAAGTCTTTTTTCAACCTTAATTACTATGTAACTATGTAACTATGTAAGAGAACAATGTGTTGCTTCAGACTTGATAAAGAGAGGTTGAGCCTCTTCAAAGCTCGTCATTCTAAATAAAACGTTTGTCCAATACAAATGGTATCAAATTGTATTGCAATACTCATTATTAATCTATATATGTATAGATTAATAATTACTAAATTAATATATATATATATATATATATATATATATATATATATATATATATATATATATATAGTACATTTGTGTTCACATTTCAACGTCTTAAATAAGTTAAAAAATGTGTTTCCTGCTCCGAATTCTGAGAAATACAGTTATTACACTGAATTCTGGGAACCTGGGCATGGAGCATGCAAATATTTGATGATACAAATCAATTCGGTTGAGCACTGATGAACAATCAATCAAAAAAAGATAACAAGGAAAGCTGAGAAAAGAGGTAAATGTGTAACCATGTGGATCATCCATAAGCCTTATTGGATGTAGTAGTAAGAAGATTTTTTTTTTAATAGTGACTGGGAGATGTCTCTGAATATGTGACCTTCCATAGATACTGTAAGTTCAACTACAAAGGAAAACTTAATTGATGGAGGGAATTCCATAAAGCAGTGGGGCATTTTGTGTGTTAGGACGGGAATTCTACATTTGTTTCTGAATGATTCAGAGAGCCTGTCTGTGGACTGACAGAGTGAAGCAGCAGATGATAAGTGACTTGTAAGATAGATGAGTTTGGTATCAGTATTTGTGGTGTACCGGAGTGACAGGAAGGCCATGCGTAAACTGAACTAATCAAGGTGATGAGAGAAGAAATTGCTATTTTTTTCAGTGAGAAAGAGAAGGCTATGGGAATGTTCCATAACTGTACCTGACAATAAATCTAGAATGAGGAAGGTATGATAAATGAAAGAAAAAGTTGAAATCAAGTATAAACCGTGCCTATACTAGATGGTTCTCTTTCTATCAAATCAACTAACTTGGTATTTTGGCATAATTATGGAGTCATTCTGGAGTCACAGGATCTTTAATATGTCAATTTAAGTATCTATTAAAATTATTCCTTTGCGAGTTTTATGTAGTTTACTAGCAAATAGTAAACCCATGTATTGTCAGTAAAATACAAGGGGCAGGATTACATGATTTATCTGTAAATTACACCAATCCACACATTTTACTTAATTTCGTGCTGCGACACATTGTTAGGAACCAATATAAAATATGAACTTCATATTAATTGACAGGAACAGGTAATAAAAGCGAGTGTTTCCCTCCCAAACACTGACTGTGTTGTAGCTCTTTCAAGTAATAGTAAAAGTGTTGGTGGCTTGTTGCTAATTGCTAAGAAGTTTTGATGAGTTAGTGAGTTAAGTTTGGAGCTTTGGTTATTTACATATTTGCTATTTTAAGATTAATATACTGTACTCCTAATTTACTTGACAAATATATTACTGATTTCACATAATTTACATACAGATAGACGTATAGACCCATATATATATATGTTTTGGGTCATTGTTATGCTGGAATACCCACCCACGACCAATTTTCAATGCCCTGGCTGAGGGAAGGAGGTTCATGGCCCCGTCCATCGTCTCTTTGATGTGGTGCAGGTGTCCTGTCTCCTTAGCAGAAAAACACCCCAAAGCATAATGTTTCCACTTCCATGTTTGACTGGGGGAATGGTGTTATTGGGGTTATAAGCAGCAATCCTCCTCCTCCTAACAGGGCGAGTTGGGTTGATGAGTGCTCAGTAAATTAAGATTTGAAACACCTTTGATTAAAAATCAATGGAAAATCCATTGTAATTTAGTGTAAATGGTAGTTCTAGAGTTATTTTCGCAAAAATGAAAAAAACATTGATTTGAATCTCTAACATGACGAGTCTGCAAGGGGTGTAACTTAAGAAAAAGAAAAAGATTTTAATAACATCCTGAGTTTTAATATGTTGTGTATTGAGTGGTGAGGTTATGAAGGTGGAGATCTGAAAATGTGAAGAAAATCACTGGCATTTTTAGAAGCTACAGAAGAGACTCTGTATGTGTGGGCTGGCTAAATCTTAGAGACATTTTAAAATTAATACAAATACCCAGGTCCCTGATGATAACTGATCTTCCTGGTGTTTACAATAGCGTTCTAGTAGAAAGCAAACAACAAAATCAAATAAATAAATAAAAACATAACACAAGACAGACATGAATACAAATAGCATGAAATGGTTTATCAAACGGACAACAGAGAATAGCCTCCTAATCGTTATTGCTGCCTGTGATCTTGGAGAAAAATTAGTTTTTTTCCTGATCAAAATAACTTGATAGTTAGATAGTTAGATAGATAGATAGATAGATAGATAGATAGATATTCAAGTAATACTTGTGATTTAGACCTAAGCTAGTATTGATATGTTGATTTCCCATGATTTAAAATTGCATAATTCTTTAATAATTACGTAATTATTCATGACAGTGTAATTGCTAATACTCAATCCAACCTATGCACTGAGACAGCCTTTGTGTGGTATGTATTGCAGTCACTTGTGTGCATCACTTTAGTGAATTTAATGATGGCTTTCTAGAAGATGAGTTAACTATTTGGCTTTTCTTTAATTATTTGCTATTATATTTAAATAACTAAATCTGAGATATTGAGATAATGTTATACAATTCTAATTGTGACAAGTTTATAGTAGTTGAAAAATAACAAAATATCCAGTTGTAATATTGATTTGGTTCATAATTTGTACTGCTTACAGTTAAGTGTAGAACTAACTAAGCATGACATTGGTGAATAAATATGGTTGTTTATGTTCTCTGTTGGACCAGAAATGGTAGGTATGTTCCAAAACACTTCAATGGCTAGATACAGGAGGATTGATTGCTGTATCTTAGTTAACACCTTGTGATTGACATGGTAAACTTTCAATACAGCTAGGCGGTTAGAAAAACACTTCATTGCTACAGTGGTGAAAATGGGTGGCACATCTTCATAGAGGAAAAATAAATAAATAGTAAACGTTTAAGAAACATTGCTGACAGCAAATTCCTTTTTGTTTTCAAGTTTTATGAGAGTTTAAATATCAAGGTAAAAAGGATTGTTACTAAGGAATCAAAATTATTTGATTCAGTCGGGATATGTCACTTATTACTCAATACATAATATAATGAACCTGGCACAGCAGCAGCTGCCCATTATATATATATCATATATCATGTTATTGTATTCGGTCCAAACAGGTCCTCAGTTCATGAAAACACCAGGATTTTGAAAATAACCTGATGCATGTAAGGTAGTTGGGATGCAGGGAAAATTTCTGATCAATATATACAGTTTAGACCTTCAAACATGTTGTTCATGCATGCTTGATAATTAGGACATGATGGCTATGCAAGACATGTTGAAGGTGATTAACATGCACAAAGAATGATTATGGTTGTACTGAGTATTTATCATTTGATCTGAAGTATTAAATAATTGAATCTGAAAGCAATTTATTAGGTATAAGTATAAGCTGTACTCAAGAACTGAGATTCAGAGAACAGAAGTTTAGTCATTTCTTAGTAGTATGGTTTATTTTGCCTCATGCCAATGAATTAGGCCTCATATAATTGTATGAGGTGTATATGAAACATTATTCAATCACCACTTGATAAAACCAAAAATGGCATCATAACCTATAATGCACTTTATGGGTATACTACACTTTGATTTACAGATTTTACCAATGAGTACCTGCTATAAATTGGTTGTAAAATACGTATTTACTTCAGAATATGTATTGGACATTTCCCTTTTTGCAGAACTGAGCAAATCCAAAGAGGGGTTTAATCTTTCACCAAAATAGTTCACTTTTGTATTTCGCAAAATAACTTGCTTAAAGATTGTCAGATCATATGATCATCCCCCCTGAAACCTTACTTAAAAAGACAGGGTTTACAAATTTAATCTTAAGGGGGTAAATTGCGGGCTTGAGTCAATAGAATAAAAACTTTTAGAGAAAAAAACACCCTTAGCCCAAATTGCGGGCTAGAGCCATTTGCAGGGTTTTAATAGAATAGAACTCTTGGGGCTCCATTCAGCTGGACAAATCGCAATTACTTGGACTAGTAAAGCAGCTTATAAAAGTTACAGATATTCAATTGGCTACAATTAGCTACTTACATTCCAATTGTGTGTTACACGCCCGCAATCACTATGGACCAGCCAAAGGTTCAAAACCGGCCTTAGAACTACATTGGTTTTAGCACAGCTCAAGATTTACAGGTGCTAAATAATTCAAGTTACACAAAATCAATATTCTAGAAGACCTGTAGGTCTAGCTCACAAATAAAGTCTAATACAATGTATCAAGTTTCTGTCAAAAATGTTTGAGATCTGAATAGGATTTTTATAAGGGCTTTTCCAAACACTTACCACAGCTGCAGCAGCAATTTAAAATACACGAATGCACTTTAAAAACATGGGAAGGAATGTAAATGCATTAGAATTAATTGCACAACAGGCTCAACCCCACAAATATACAATTAAAAAAAAAAAAAATTCTTGTGTGAAATGGATCCTGGAACTTAAGGTGTTAATGCATATCATGGAACCTGCATGGACTAGAACAGTTGCTTTAATTAATGTTATTGATTTCTATATTGCTGGGTTGCGAGTCCGATGGCAAAATGTACTTCTCAACACTAATTCATTTGTAGTCCCTGAGTGAACTTCAATTATAAACTCCATGTTTTACTGACATCATGATGAAGGTCTCATTTACTATTGGCAGTGTCTGAGAAGTGAATTACAGGCTTGCTTAAATAAGATCACACCCCCTGAAATCCTACCATGCTTTCCGTGCGGAGGCCATGACAGGGCAGTTGTGAGTTAGACACAATTGAGTGTGTCTAAATATTTATTGTGGGCTAGAGGCAATTGTAGGCTTGTAATTGAATGGGGCCCTTGTTTTCTCACATAATATAGTATCATTAACACTATTTAAAGAAATGTAGCTAAGCAACATGTTCAGCTAATCTAATGGAAACAGTAAATATTTTTTTATTTTTAAATATTTTATATGTTCACAGCTATGCATGGCTTTATGCAAGTAAAGTATATACAAATATGCAAATAAAGGTTATACCTACTTAATGTTAAATACAGAGAAATATAATTGTACACATTTTTTGCTGCATTGCAAAATACATTTTGAGAAAATGTTATTTTAACTTATTCACCTTGTTTTATTAAATTATTAATTTGTGTAATTTCAATATGAATATTTTTTGGATACAAAATTGCCTCTAATAATCATTCAGCAAGAAGTGCTTCTAAATATATAATCTGAGCTGTTTTCCTTTTTATTTAGTTAGTTATTGACCACCTTATTGTTGAGTTCCTACCTTTGCTTTTAACAAGCACCAATGTTACGGTATAGAAACAGTTTTAATAGGGCTGTGCCTCTGTGATTTATAGGAGAGAGTGAACAGTAACTGACTCAACACATGGCCCGAAGCTAGCTTCCTAGATATTACTGCTGTTTTCTTTTCCCTTCCTGTTGTTTCTTATTTTCTCTCTCTTTCTAAACAAAATAAAAAAGATTAAATAAGAAAAACTGTTTTGATATACAGTGTTAAAGTGGCTGAAATTGCCATTATGCTCAAATGCCATAGTAACTGAAGCAGACTTTTCTATGTTTTTATCCTATTTCAGACTTCTTGGTGTGTGATATGATAACTCTTTTAAAAGCTGAAGTTTGTTCTAGTCTGCTTAGTATTTCTGTACTAAACCTAATATATTATGGAAATTTCTCTTATTTCATAAAAAAGTATAGTTGTTGGCACAGCCTGCCATTTTGTACACCTTTTTTTACGAGATAGTAAAAGGTTTTAAGCCTAATAAACAATTATAGCTTGGGGTTCAGCATTTTATCATATACATAAAAAAATATAGTGATAGATAGATAGATAGATAAAATAAATAGTACATTAAAAATAAGCTAGAAACGTATTTCCTGCACTCTGGGGGGACTGTGCATGGATATGCAAATTAGATGCATATCTTAATCTTTGAATCCAAAATACAATTGTTTACATGGCTCATTTGAAGCATACAGCTTTAAGCAAAGCTTAGGATTGGATTATACACAAGCCAGGAACCCACTCACAGACAGAATATCAGTGTGGGGTTGGTTCTGGTTTTGGGCATTGGATTCTATTCTTTTTTGAACAGCTAAAAGCAAAGGTGACATGAAAAAAATGCTCACAAAACATTTTTCTTCTCAACAAATTGAAAAGTTGTTTATACCAATCTTTTCTTAAATTTCATGAAGATAAAGTTATGCACCATCATTATTAACAATTCACTATAAGCAAAATGTGAACAGTGGTACACAATATTCCTGGCAACATGCTGTGCCTTATGGCTGAAGAAAATGAAAAATGAAAAAGAGTAAGAATCCCCCAAAAATTAAAATGAACATTCTGGCACATAACATGTGACTTTACTATACCTTGTAAGGCAACATGGGGTTGATCAGTTGTAGTAAATTGCTACCATTTGGTTTTGTTTGTATTCTGTATTTTACAGTCTTTTTATTCAAAATAGGAATGTGATACACATCCCTGTCTTTATTTGTCTCCTTCCTTCCTTGTAGAGAAGTCAAACAGGAAGGCAAATAGAATTTGCAAACACGGTAAACTAATACATTTACAAAACACATTAAAATGACATTGACCAAGCTTTGCTTTCCCATGGGTTTACATTTAATCTAATACATGTCTCTTTGACTAAGGAACGTATTTTGATACATTCATATAATTTTCTATGTTCAATCATGTGAAAATTATCTCTGCTCCTTAATTGCGCAAATGAGTTTCAATTGCATAATATTATTTATGTTTAATTCTGTCCAGCCTTATAGTAGTGTGCCACTAAATTATTTTAGCAATTTAATGCCTCTATACTGTACATTATAATGTTATTTTCTTTACTGGATAGTACTGACATTATATACTTAGTGCTAAATATTACACATGTAAGTATATTGAGACACTTGCCTGAATGTTTATAATATTTTTTGCATCCTAGCAAATGTAAATGGCATTTTAAGCAGTGGTGTGTTTCAGCCTTGGCCCATTTACTTGACGCTTTCTGACATATCATGTGTGTATATATATATATATATATATATATATATATATATATATATATATATATATATATTTATTTATATTTATAGAAACACAGTGGACCCTCAACGTTTTCAGAACTCGATGCGTCCCACTGACATAAAACTTTGACACTTTGGACTGACAAAAATGTCTCAGTACTCTACAGTTCTTCGGAACTCGACACGCTCACAACACCCTGCATCATGTCTTTCGGGAAGTGGAATAAAGTTCAGTACTGTGGTGTAGTGTAGTTAGTGCCTACAAGAGCCCAAGAGCTGTCTGTGCCTTCAAGAATAAAATTGCAGCCTGTGTCTACAAGAATCAAAGTGCAGTCTGTGCTTATAAAGACCAACGTGTAGACTGAGCCTATAAGGACCAATATGCACCCTCTGCTTATAAGGACCAAAGTGTAGCCTGTGCTTATGAGAACCAAAGTGCAGTCTATGCCTACAAGAATCAAAGTGCAGCCTGTGCCATAAGAACCAAAGTCCCAAGCAATAACCTCTCTCCTCCTTCTCCTCCCCTACATCACCATCCCATTGGGCCCTAATTTCATATTAGTACAGTTAAAGTGAAGTTACATTCTATGTTATTTGATCTAATTATTGTTTTTTATTTATGTATGTTTAGTTTTAAGGTTTTGTATCCAAAAAACAAGACCATTGTTTCAAAGTAAAATGTGACAATTCTGGGGCTCGGAATGGATTGAACATTGATTCCTATGGGAAATGCTACCTTGGAACGTAACCGTTTTGGAACTCAACCTGCCGTCCAGGACAGATTAAGGCTGAGAACCAAGGTAACACTGTGTGTGTATATGTATATGTAAAATAAATAGTACATCTGTGTTCACATTTGAATGTCTAAAACAAGTTAAAAATCCTGCTTCCAGATCAGAATACCGAGAAAAAAAGTTATTATACTGCATCCTGGGAAGCTGAGCTGGGACATGCAAATGTGCCCACAAATGCCTCGCTCTTCACTCCATAGCCATTTTCAAACATGGCATTCTTTAAGCTTATGCCTGCTGTATTACACAGCTTTAATGCAAAGCCAAGGTTGGATTATACACAAGCCGAAAATCCTATCCACGAACAGCTGTCTCAAGCTTACTGGCTATCATCGGCATGGAGCGGGATGTCAGCTTGTGTTGTGGACTACACACCCCATGTCTACACACCCCTGTTAAAATGTCAGGTTTCTGTGCTGTAAAAAAATGAGACAAAGATTAATAATTTCAGAACTTTTTCCACCTTTAATGTGACCTATAAACTGTACAACTCAGTTGAAAAACAAACTAAAATCTTTTAGGTGGAGGGAAGAAAAATAAAAATAATGTGGTTGCATAAGTCTGCACACCCTCTTATAACTGGGGATGTAGCTGTGTTCAGAATTAAGCAATCACATTCCAAATCGTGTTAAATATGAGTCAGCATACACCTACCATCATTTAAAGTGCCTCTGATGAACCCCAAATAAAGTTCAGCTGCTCTAGTTGGTCTTTCCTGAAATTTTCTTAGTCGCATCCCACAGCAAAAGCCATGGTCCACAGAGAGCTTCCAAAGCATCAGAGGGATCTCATTGTTAAAAGGTATCAGTCAGGAGAAGGGTACAAAAGAATTTCCAAGGCATGGATCACAGTGAAGACATCATCAAGTGAAGTCATCATCAAGTAGAGAAAATATGGCACAACAGTGACATTACCAAGAACTGGAGCTCCCTCCAAAATTGATGAAAAGACGAGAAGAAAACTGGTCTGGGAGGCTACCAAGAGGCCTACAGCAATATTAAAGGAGCTGCAGGAATATATGGCAAGTAATGGCTGTGTGGTACATGTGACAACAATCTCCTGTGTTCTTCATATGTCTGGGCTATGGGGTAGAGTGTCAAGACGAAAGCCTTTTCTTACGAAGAGAAACATCCAAGCCAGGCTACATTTTGCAAAAACATCTGAAGTCTCCCAAAAGCATGTGGAAAAGGTGTTATGGTCTGGTGAAACCAAGGTTGAACTTTTTGGCCATAATTCCAAAAGATATGTTTGGCGCAAAAACAACACTGCACATCACCAAAAGAACACCATACCCACAGTGAAGCATGGTGGTGGCAACATCATGCTTTGGGGCTGTTTTTCTTCAGCTGGAACTGGGGCCATAGTTAAGATAGAGGGAATTATGAACAGTTCCAAATACCAGTTAATATTGGCACAAAACCTTCAGGATTCTGCTAGAAAGCTGAACATGAAGATGAACTTCATCTTTTAGCATGACAACGACCCAAAGCATACATCCAAATCAACAAGGGAATGGCTTCACCAGAAGAAGATTAAAGTTTTGGAATGGCCTAGCCAGAGCCCAGACCTGAATCTGATTGAAAATCTGTGGGGTGATCTGAAGAGGGCTGTGCACAGGAGATGCCCTCACAATCTGACAGATTTGGAGTGTTTTTGCAAGAAGAGTGGGGAAATCTTGCCAAGGCAAAATGTGCCATGCTGATAGACTCATACCCAAAAGACTGCTGTAATAAAATCAAAAGGTGCTTCAACAAAGTATTAGTTTAAGGGTGTGCATACTTATGCAACCATATTATTTTATTTCTATATTTTTTTCTTCCCTTTCCCTTAAAAATGTCAGTTTGTTTTTCAATTGAGTTGTACAGTTTATAGGTCACATGAAAGGTGGAAAAAGTTCTGAAATGATTCACCTTTTTTTAATTTTTTCCAGCACAGAAACCTGACATTTTTTTTTTAATATCCACTGTATATATATATATATATATATATATATATATATATATATATATATATATATATATATATATATATATCTCAATCACACATATACTTATGGTTTGACATACAGAAAGAGGTAAGATGGAGCTACAAGTGAGGTATGGGGAGGGGCAAAAAATATAAATGATGCAGGGCAATATCAAATTTATGAATCTATCTGAATTTAAAAAGGTGTTTTCTCTCAAATGTAAATAAATTATCTAATGCATATGTTAATCTATGGTGCATATTTATAAAATGTGAAATGTATCATAGAATTACACTGAAATTGGAGAGTTTTTTCTCACTAGCAAATATAACCCAGGGAGCTGACACTTTTGTTTGAACAGGTTAAATGTAAAAAAATAAAATAGCATTTAACTAAACATAGGTCCATTTTGAGGATTTAGTCCTAAACCGCATAAGGCCAACTGTGATACAGAGACTTGAAAGCTGCTTCTGATTGGATAAGTGTGTTTCAAACAAAACCCAAGTGGTTATTCCTGCAATAACATATAGAGGCTGCAAAAATGGAAGTTATCTAAACAATTATAACGTTGTTTCTATTACTATATTAGATCACAAAAATACCCACCATCCATTAAGGTGCAGTTTTATAGGATTGATGAACCTCTTTAAAGCTCTCAAGCTAATACTTATAGCAGACTAACAGTATATTTCCATCAGTGTAAGCTGCTTTTCTGCAAAAATATGTATTCCATTCTGTATTAAATACATTACAAGTCACAAAAAACTTGAAGCTATTGTTAATCCTCAAAGACTGATAAAATGTATTATATTGACATTTTTATTGTTTTCTTTCAGGAGTTAACTGGCTCTGAGCGGAAAGGACAATTTGGAGCATGTCTGAATAACTGCCTTTACAAAATACAGGGGAGACGGATAAGTAATTCTATGCATGAATATAAAATGTTCCACTTTTTAATTATCTATTGAAATGTAAGGTCTCATAATGTTATAGTGTGCATTCTAGAACATTTAGATTCTATAGTCCCTTTTTTATTCAGTTTAGTTTTAAAGAAACTACAAAATGCAGTAGAAAATGTTTCAATGATTTTAGAACATATCTGTAGCTTACCTTAAATTGTCCATACAGGATGTATGGGCTTAACTGTGGTTTCTCTCCCTGGCTGTTAACTTTTCCAAACTGATTATGTCAAATCTGTCATCAACTGGGGGGCAGAACTTACTGGCAGCTAAGTAAGAAGTCTCTTCTGAATTTAGGAACAGTCCCTCAGAGAAATAAACATATCAGCAGATCCAAAGACTCCCCACTAGCTGAAATGTCAGAACAGTAACCTCAGAACTTCTTTTCAAACCATCCATGATCTAGCAGACCTTCCTGGGACTTAAGTATTCTTTATCCAAAGCACTGGATGCCATGCCTGCATTCCCTGAGCTGCTCTCAGCCCCAGAAAGTGGGGTAGTGCAGCTAAGACAAGAACGCTGGCTGCCAGCTTCCAACTGCTGATTACCCACCTAATCTGTCTTGGTGCTTTGGAAAAAGTGTTGAGGAAGTTTAAAAATTTAGAGACTATATAGAGCTGATCAGACTGGCACAGCAAAATGGCAGATGCAAGCGATCCTTATTACATGTGGGCTTAAACCATCATTTTTTTATGAAGTATGTACTGAACCAACAATATCAAAAAAATACTTTCTGAAGACTATGAGCACAGGAATCCATTTTGTGTTTGTTACATCTCATCCTGAGAGCTGCCAATCCCCTCTATTGCAATTATGGATGCTGTAGTAGCAAAGTAAATCCTACCTAACAATGCTATTCCCCAATCCCGAAAACATTGTGAGAGAAATGCTACGAGTGACTGAAGCATAACAAGGCCGAAAAGCACATCACAAATCTTCATTGATTTTTGCAATGCTAAAGCATTACAAGTTACTCTGTTAGACTGTTAAACCAAAGCTCTATGGTAATAAGACTTTATGGATCTCTCGCAAGTGCCATAACTGCAAAAAACTGAAGGAAATATTATATGTTCTAAAGACCACTCGCAAATGCTTTTAAAACATTGCTGAGAGCCGCAGCAGCAGTTAAAGTGATACTTAACAGACTAATATAAACATGTGTAATTATAAACTGTGATATTGTGTTATTGTGTCTGTTTCATTAGACGACATCTTGGGTAATGCACAACTCAGTACTCAAGAGGTTCATACATGTCAGGAAACCACTTTGCTTAGGAACAAATTCTCTGATTCTTTGTATATATATGTATATATATATATATATATATATATATATAGAAAAAAAACAAAAAAGAAAAAAGAAGTATCAAACTTAAAAGCAGGAGTAACAGAGGGATGGTAGAGAAAGTATAGAAGTTAATGTCACCATATAGTAATGGTGGACATATATAATGAAGGATACAAGGTAAGTGACGCATAGCATTACTTAAACATCCTAGTATCATATTAATAAAGTCCTCATATATCTGTTAGAACAATCATAGGACTGAATCTCTATTAAAAATGAAAAAAGTGTAGTATAGAATAAAAAGTAGAAAAATAAATGAAAAAACACTCTATATATATACAATAGTTCCAAAAAAGAAAAAATATAGAGGCAAAGGATATCTTGAAAAGTACTGGAGTGCATAAGGATCAGCGTAAAGAAGAAATGGTGAACAGTACACCAGAGCACAGCGTAAAGTACGCTTACTAGTTCATAGAAGGAAATAATCCTGCTCCATCAACTCTTACCTTAAGGCTCCTAGTACGTATCAGCATGCTCCATATACTCCCAAAATTGGAGAAAAAAAAAAAGGAGGGTATCAAGATATATCCGTTGCCTACTAAATGTAAAAAGAATAAACAAAATAAGCCGACCGGTTTCGATAGTTACTGCACTATCTTTTTCAAGGCACATAGAGTGATTAGCTGTGTTTGTTTTTCGCGAGGCTCTATATAATAATCTAGATACGCCTTACTGGGCGTTACCTGGGCTTGGGATCACTCCCCTTTCTTAAGCGTGTATACTAGTCTAGGCTAATATATAGTAAGGGGTATTCCCTGACCTAGCGCCCCCGCCCTTCTTGCTTATTACGTCACTCCGCCAGCGCACTGTGTGCATGACGGGAGAACGTTAAAACCTCGCGGGAATACTAGTAGCATTTAATTACACTTACGGACGCTCCATATCGCTTCCTGGTTCTGTGTTTACTTCCGAAATCTCGCAAGGTCTTCTTAAAAAGGCCCCAATACTGTTTTTTCACTTTTTTTTTAAACACTAAACTTTATTGTTCCTTATTAATACAACGCTATTTATTGAGGGAGAAAGTAAGCTTCTAGACCCTCATTTGTTGTAATATTAAAAGGAACTGAGCCCTTAACGACTCCTGCTACAAAAGAAAGATAGACAAAACCACTACTGACAATAAAATATAATAATGTTTGTGATGTTCAATAATTACAAAAGAGATACTTTTAATGTGCTATTCTAGTAGTATCCATCATTTAGGGAACAAGTTTATTATACTTGTAACCTCTTATTGATGAAAATTTCTAAGATGGTTTTGCCCACGTATAGTTTGTTGCATTTGCAAACTATTATATAAATAACGTGGGTCGATAAACGTCCGTAAGTGTAATTAAATGCTACTAGTATTCCCGTCATGCACACAGTGCGCTGGCGGAGTGACATAATACGCAAGAAGGGCGGGGGCGCTAGGTCAGGGAATACCCCTTACTATATATTAGCCTAGACTAGCATACACGCTTAAGAAAGGGGAGTGATCGCACGCCCAGGTAACGCCCAGTAAGGCGTATCTAGATTATTATATAAAGCCCCGCGAAATACAAACACAGCTACTCAGTCTATGTGCCTTGAAAAATATAGTGCAGTAACTATCAAAACCGGTCGGCTTACTTTGTTTATTCTTTTTACATTTAGTAGGCAACGGATATATCTTGATACCCTCCTTTTCTTTTTCTCCAATTTTGGGAGTATATGGAGCATGCTGGTACGTACTAGGAGCCTTAAGGTAAGAGTTGATGGAGCGGAATTATTTCCTTCTATGAACTAGCAAGCGTACTTTACACTGTGCTCTGGTGTACTGTTCACCATTTCTTCTTTACGCTCACCTTATGCACTTCAGTACTTTTCAAGATATCCTTTGCCTCTATATTTTTTCTTTTTTGGAACTTTTGTATATATATAGAGTGTATTTTCATTTATTTTTTCTACTTTTTATTCTATACTACACTTTTTTCATTTTTGATAGAGATTCAGTCCTATGATTGTTCTAACAGATATATGAAGACTTTATTAATAGGATACTAGGATGTTTAAGTAATGCTATGCGTCACTTACCTTGTATCCTTGATTATATATGTCCACCATTACTATATGGTGACATTAACTTCTATACTTTCTCTACCATCCCTCTGTTACTCCTGCTTTTAAGTTAGATACTTCTTTTTTCTTTTATGGTTTTTTTCTTTAGTATAGGTGCTAAGCGCCATTTTTTTTCTTTTTTACATGATTATATATATGTACTAGCGACTTGCCCGTCAAAAAATGACGGCAATGTGATGTATATGTTTGTCAAGTTGTTTAGTTATTAACATATATTTTTGTCACTTGTAATTATTTTAATATGAACGTGTATTTTTGTAAAATGTTGATGTAAAGGTTTTTTAAAATGTAATTTGTATATGAAGAATTGTTAACTTTAATATACATTGAATGAGTAGGAAAGCAAAAAGTAAAAAGCCTTCTTTAAACGTCGCGAATTTTAACATGAAGTTTAAAATATATGTAAGCAATAACCTTCAAAGTATATATTTTTAAACTTGAACTTTATTTTTTATGTAATTTTAGAAGTTGACAAAACATTGGTATAATTTTTAACATTATAAACAGGAACATAGTGAATACATTTTGTAACCTAATTTTTTATTAAAAGTATTAACATTTGAATGTAAAAACAATTGACCTTTAAATTAATCAGTATTAAAATGCAATTTCTATCACAATAATTGTTAACTTGAATATACATTGAATGTAGAGGAAGGCATACAGTAAAACTCTTCTTAAAACGTACGTAATTAAAGTAATTCCTTACTGAGCACATAAACTAGCGATAAACATTAATGTAGGTAGTAATCTTAAGATAACAGACAATATTTACATTGTGACTTAAAAGGTGCTTGACCTCTTAACATCCACTTTGTAATCTGTTGAATGAAATAACTTGAAAATATATTTTTTAAACTTGTAACATTAGAAACATTAACATAGTGACTTAACATTTTAACATAATTTTTACTAACAATGCAAGGCAAGTATTTTGTGAGGCGAATCATTCATAAACAGTACTTCCATTAATTATGACTGAATTAAACAACCAATTGTTATGTATTTTGGAATGCTTTTAAAAAATGTTGGCATCTTTAATTTGTATCCTGCAAAGTTATAGTACTTCATAGTAGACAATGTTTTTCGTAAAAATACGTCCATCTTCTAATAAATCACCTTGACTTTCATTGTTTTCAATGTAAACTTTAATAGCCTGTGGATTTTTGCACCGTGACAACGCAACGTACAATTGACCATGTGCAAAAACTGGTTCTTCCAAGAAAATACCCACAGATTTGAAAGTTTGACCTTGTGATTTATTAATGGTCATGGCAAATGCCATAATAATGGGAAATTGTCTTCTTTGAAGTATAAAAGGGAGACTACTTTCACTTGGTGCTAAATCTATTCTTGGTATGAAAACTTTCTCTCCTTTATGGGTCCCAGTTAAAATTTCAGCATCTATAAAATGGTCCTTTAATTGTTGAACAATTAATCTTGTGCCATTGCATAGGCCTTTTTTGGGGTTCATATTTCGCAGTAACATGATAATTGCACCTTTCTTTAGCTGCAAAATATGTGGTGGCATTCCAGAAGGAGTTAAAGAGTTTATGAATTCAGTTGAAAAGTTTGCCTGACTTTCATTGTCATCAGCAAGTACAGAATCAGCACTGTGATAATTTCTTTGTGGTGCATTAATTTTTTTTAAGATTTCATTATTGAGGATTAATGCATCTTTATTTTTACACGTCAGTATGACTTGGTTGGCAAGCTCGGAATATTCTTCGTTATTTATGCTCCCTTCAAATATAGCCGATATAATATCTTGTTGACAAATCATATGAGGTGGGATCTCTACAGTGTCGTCAGGTAAATGTAGTATTTTTTCTGTTCTGCCTTCTCCAATTTTAATAAGCCAATCATTGAAATCAGTTTGGCCTTCTGATCTCATATTTTGTTGCAGTTGAAGATGGGTAAAATGTTTCCATACTGTACGTGACTTTATACATGTTTCGATAATGTCAGTTCGATTTCCATGTACAACGACAGGTAATGTTTGTCTAAAATCGCCACCCAACAACATTACCTTTCCACCAAATGGAAAAATATTATGCATGACTTCACGAAGCAAACGGTCAATACATTGGAGGGCATAGCATGACATCATTGTGGCCTCATCTATTATAATTAATTTACATTTCTTCAATTTCTTTGCTTGTAAGGATGTCATGCGAATATCTGACACAGAATTTTCTAAAATAGGCACTGGCAGTTTAAATCCACTATGAACAGTTCTTCCACCTTCTAATAAAAGTGCAGCAATTCCAGTAGTGGCAAACGCCATTGCTATTTTTCCTTGTGCTCGTACTGAACTCATTAATAAATTGTACAAATATGTTTTTCCTGATCCGCCAGGTCCATCAAGATAGAAAAAACGCTCTGTCACCATGTCATCATCTATAGCATTTTTAATGGCATGAAATGCTTGCAATTGTAGTGTATTTAAAGTTGCAAGTCTTTCTTCTGTTCTTTCTGCTTGTAGTTGAATGTCATAGTCTTCAAAGTTAATGTCATCTATAAGACCTGGATCAGGCAAATTAAAACTTGCACAACTTAATCCATGAGTTAAAAAGACTTCTTGGATTTCCATTAACGCTTTTAAGTGTGCAATGGGTTCATTGTATCAACGCATAAAGTCTTCAGCCATATTACTTTTAAAAGTCTCCCACAAAGCTAATGCATTTGGAGCATTTGAGAAGATACAAATAAAAGCAAATTGTTCTCTCATCTGTCGTGGCATTTGACATTGTGCTGCTTCTTCTAAACATCTTTCCCACTCTGTATCATCAGCGAGTAAGTTTCTATGTCTTGCAGCTAAATGGAAGGATTCATATACAATGTCATTAACAGTTCTTAATTGTTCAAAACTGTGTGCTCCTGGAACATTTAAAAGTAATATCCGTAAGCAAAAACGTTCAACATCTCTTGGACTGACTGTGTAAATTCGTGGAATTATTTTATTGCCTCTGGTTTTTCTTGGTCTCCATAATCCATTCACAAAAACATAGTGATATGGAATTTCAATATATAAGTATTGTGTTGCTTCAGCATCAGTGGAATTTAATGCAAACCATGCAGTTAGTGTAGTGTGACGATCTTCACTTTGGGCCAATGCATTTATTTCATTTCCAGCATGGAAATAGACTAAATGTCGTTGTGGCAAATGTACTGCTAACCTATATACTGCATGTGATCTATCATGCATTTCAAATTTTAAAAGCCGCCACATAGCTTCTGGCGCACTGACATAGCGAACATCTACATGAGATGCAAGTTCATCATGTACTAACTCACTACTTTCAGGGTTGTCTGCACTTTTGACGACTACAGTAGCTGCATCGTAACCTTTGTAAATATATTTGTAGACATATTTAATGGATTTGATGGAAGTGCAGGCTTCTACGTTGATGTGGGCGTTGTACTTCATGAGTAAATGTGGATTGTAGGGTACTACATATCTATTGTCCACTTTTTTTCCACGAATAATGGCACTATCTCCTTCTCTTCTTTTATAAAGTGGATATCCATCACAATTTGCATATGTTTTGTCTCTATAATCTTTTGGAAAATCTTTTGAACATTTATTATTTTCCATACATGGTGATTGTGGATTAAGGTCTCCACAGGGTCCATGAATCATGCGATGAGTAACAATCTCATATAGTCTACCATATAGTTCTGGATCTGGTAGTTCAGCAACTATGACTGCATCCACTTTGTCTGAAGTATCTAATTTATCTTTCTCTTGAAGTATTATGAGAAGATGTGCATGTGGAAGGCCTCTTTTTTGAAATTCAATGGTATATACATAAGCAAGACATTTGCCAAATAACTGATTTATAGTGAAGTCACGTATTAATTCATTTAATTTGATCTTAAAAACTCTGGCTACTAAATCTGGTCGATCTGAAGCACTTTGTCCAAGAAGTAGATTTTGATTAATTTCTGGCCATTGTGGATTACATGTAAATGTCACAAATAAATCTGGTTTTCCAAATTTTGTCACAATAGCCATAGCATCATTGTATCTTTCTCTCATATTTCGAGGAGATCCTTGAAAGGAAGATGGTAAAATGATGGCTTTGCCAGCTGTCATATCTCTGCTTGTAGCCACGTCAGCAACATAGTCCATGAGTCCACAATATTGTTCTACACGTAGTTTATCTTGTTGATATTTTATAAAGTTTAAATTATTTGCCTCAACTTGCAAATATGAATCAATAATCCATTGTTGTGTTAGTTTTCCACCACATAAAATTGGATTAAATTCATCTCGAATGGCAATTTGAGCTACTTTAAATTCAAGCATAGAAACATTATTTTGGATTCTGGCTTTAGCATTTGGGTAACTGGGAAGGGTTAATTTTGGTTGCCAACCTGCTTCTCCATGTGGGAAAAAGATGGGATATGTCATTGGATCTAAATTTGGACTTAAGATATTAATATTAATAAATGGTTGCTCCTCATTTCTGGGATATACTCTAATGTCTCTTTGAAATGGTGGTTCTCCTTCATCATTCTGAAATACCATTGCAACTTCATTTGATGTTGGCAAGTTATAACGACGTTTATCAGTATGTCTGTCTCTTTTAAGCACCATATTAACCTTTGGCATGGGTAATTGATGTCTTTGTGCATGAAGTTGTTGTTCATTTTCTACTTCTGCCAATTTTTCGTATGCTTTACTGTAGGGATTGTTGTCCATAATGTTATTTAGCTCTATGAAAACACTGGGTAAGCATTTTTTATTTTCTTCCATCTGCATACGTTGGTCAACAGCTTCCATTGTATCTAGGACATATAGTTGAGCGAATTTTCTTTGCTCTCCTTCCTCTGGATGTAAATGTGAAGTACGATGATAAATTTGGCCTTGGACTTTAAAACAGTAAGGACCATGTCCTGGTACATTAGCAGCCAATGTTGCCCTCATAGATGCAAATGATATGGCACTATTGTAGGATCTTATGTTTGTCTTAAAATTTTTGTAATTTGGAAAAGTAGGTTCAGTCATAATATTTTGTAAATAGCTTGGAAATTGTTTCCTTTCTGGAAGTTTGAACTTGCCTTTTTGACAACAACTAATAAATTGTCCATCTCTGGGTCTCTCCTGTTTAAAATAATAAGCCTCACAAAATTGACATTGAGTACTCATGTCCCCACAACTATGAACCTCTACTGCTAAAGACTTGAGTAAAGGACAATTTGCAAAGCATATCGGATGTTGACTTTCATATTCATCAGGTGAAAAGTCATGAAATGTTTCAACAACAGGTTCTAAAAGTTTTTTTCGTGGCTTTTCTTGGTATATGTTGTCCTTGTTTTGTTGAAATGTCCTTTAAGTTTTTAGTAAGAGTTTGTAAATGCTTTGTTTTTGTAGTTGCTTTTTTTAGTGTGTCTTGACTGGTATCTTGTAAAATGTCATCTGATGTTTGAGGAACAGTTTGTAAATGCTTTATTATCTTTTTTTTTTTTTTTTGTTGTATCTTTCATTTTTGCAGCTGATATTCTTTTATTTGCAAGTCTTTTGCGTTCTTTTTCTCGTCGAATTTATTTCTCCTCAGGTGTCTGCTGGGCGGCCCATCTCTCTTGTCTTTCTCTAGTTTGACGTCTTTTCTTCTCTTCTTTGGTCTCGTTATCAGCCATATTAATCTATAAAGGAAAAAAAAGTAAATGTAATTGTGTATATTTTAATTTGTAATTCCTGTTAAAGATTCTTGTGCACAATTGGTGCAATAAAAGGCAAATAATTAATGTATCAGTTATATTTAGTTAAAATTATAATTCCTGTCCTCACTGGCTAAGAATTTGGCCAATGGAATACTGCTGTAAATAAGCATGTAACATATTTTTTTTAAATAATGGTTTTATTTATTAAAAACGTTGTTTGTGGATAGATATTTACCACTGCAAAACTTCTTTGCTCAAAAAAAAATTGATGTGGTTATTGAGCTATGTATTGCATAGTGGCAATTTAAATAGAATAAGGGAGATAGTAAATTTATTTTTTAATTTTTCTGTTGACACGGATGCAACTGAAAGCAGTTTCTTTAGTTTTCTACTTTAGTACTTATTATACTGTACCTTGTTTGAAGTGTGATTTAAATCCGAATGTTTGTTGTTCCTCGGTTGAAAATCGTTGTCCAATGGTGTGGTCCTCTGTTGGAAGTCCTCGTCCGATGGTGTGGTCCTGTGTGTAAAATCCTGGTCCTATGGTCTGGTCCTCTGTTGAAAGTTCTGGTCCGATGGTGTGGTCCTGTGGCGATAGCCCTCGTCCGATGTTGTGGTCCTGTGGCGATAGCCCTCGTCCGATGTTGTGGTCCTTTGGTGAAAGTCCTCGTCCGATGGTCTGGTCCTGTGTTGAAATTCCTCGTCCGCTGGTCTGGTCCTGTGGAGAAAGTCCTCGTCCGATTGTCTTCACGCAGTATCTGTTGTAATATAAAATAGAAAATGTTGTTTGAGTGAAATGTCTTTTAAATAAGTAAAAAATGTATGAATTTGGCTGTATTGTATCAGTTATGGTTATTTTTTTCTATTTTTTTTATTTTTTACTTTCTGTACAATCCCACGACTTTTGTTATTCTTATTTAAGGTTCTTAGTAAGGCTTGTGGGTTGTGATATATTAAATAAGAATATGAATTTATTTTGCTATGTGTTTATGTTAGTTTTTGTACAATCCTGTTTTGTGCGCACCACTTGTGGTATACTTATTTAACCTTTATTGGGATGGTTATAGTTTGTGAAACATGAAATAATATAATTAATGTAGTTTGCTATGTGTTTGTGTTAGTTTTTTACAATCCTGTTTTGTGCACACCACTTGTGCAAAAGTTATTTATTCTTGATTGTACTCGTTATAGGTTGTTAAACATTAAAGAAGAATGTTAATGTAGTTTCCTATGTGTTTGTGTGATTTTTTGTACAATCTTATTAGGTGCGCAACACTTTTGTTATGCTTATTTATGGTTTTTGTTTAATGCTTATAGGTTGTTAAACATTGAATAAGAAAGTTAATTTATTTTGCTATGTGTTTGTGTGAGTTTGTTCCAATTCTGTTTCGTGTGAAGCAGTTTGGGTCTCATTCAATTGCGATTTGGCTAATTGAATCGTGCTGTAAATAAGCACATAGCATATTTTTTAAAAGAAGTTTTTAGTCAGTGAAAAACTTTCTTTTGGATAGATTTTTATTAACTAAAAACTTCTTTAAAAAAAAATGTTATGTTCCTATTTAGAGCCCTATTCAATTTGGCAAATTGCAATTGAATGAGGGCTTTTGTGTGTACCATATGTTGCATAGTTTGCCCCTCATTGAATAGCATTTTTTACAATGTAATAGTACTCTAAGGCCGTCATTGAATTGCAATTTTGAAAATTGAATAGCGTTCTAAATAAGCACATCACATATATTTGTTAAAGAAGTTTTTAGTTATTAAGCATCTATCCAAAAGCAAGGTTTTCACTAACGAAAAAGTTCTTTAAGAAATATATGTTATGTGATTATTTGGATCCCTATAGAATTAGCAAAATGGCAATTGAATAAGGGCCTAAAAGTGCTTATTTATAGCCATATGAAATTGTCCAAAATAGCAATTGAATAAGGGCCTTTGGTTGCTGCATTTGTTATATTGTCAGCTCCTCATTCAATTGTGTTTTGGCCAATGGAATAGTGCTCAATATCACCACAGAGCATATTTTTTTACCGAATTTTGTATTTAGTGAACTTGTATCCAAAAGCAACGTGTTCACTAAATAAAAAGTTCCTTTAAAAAATATGCTCTGTGCTTATATAGAGCCCTATTGAAATGGGCAAATGACATTTGAGTGAGGCCCTTGGCCATTAAACATATATAGGTCCTCATTGAATTGCAATTTTGCCAATTGAAGAGGGCTCTATATAAGCACATAACATATTTATTGAGCTAAGTTTTTAGTTATTGAAGACCTTGATTGTGGTTAGAAGTTCAGTAATTAAAAAGTTCTGTATAAAAAAGATGTTATGTGCTTATATAGAGCCCTATTCAATTGAGCAACTCGCAATTGAATGAGGCTCATGGTTCTTTCTTTTTTATACTTAATACTTTACCTTGATTGAAGTGTCGAATGACAGAGGGTCCCCTCCTGCCAATCTTAATCCGCCGGTCTTCTTGTAGTGTCTGTTTGAAAAAGAAAATGAAATAGTTATTTGTATATTTATAATTTTTCATCTAGCAAAGCATGGCCTTTTGAGCATGTAATGTCTTGTTGTATCTTACCTCTTCTTCTTTGTTGGTGTTCTTTAAAAGGGATTGTGCTTCACAGTGCACGGTGCAAATTGTTGAGTGACGCTGTTGATGCAGAGTCTGTTTGAATATTAAAAAAAGTAGAAAGATTCAGCTTTATATGATCTATTGAATTGCACTAAATTAATGTCATTTAAATATACTTCTGTAATTATTTTCAATTGACCTTATTTTTTGGTGGGGGCTACACACATATGTCACATACATGAAGCACATTCCATAGTTTAATGTAATTATTTTGTGTGCATGTGACATATCACTATACATGAATCATATTTAAATTGTTAAATTAACCTTATATATTTTTTTTCCAACACACATAAATGTCTGTGTGTGAGATGTAACTATAGATGATACACAGATATGTGCGTGTCACATATCAGTATACATGACATATAATGTCATTTAAATGTAGTTGTTTAATGATTTTGTTTTAAGCTAATTTTGTTGCAGTGGCAATACACATAAATGTGCGTGTCACATGTCACTATGAAGGGGCAATACACATAAATGTGTGTGTCACATGTCAATATACATGATACACATATATGTCCGTGTCACATGTCAGTATGCAGGGGCAATACACATAAATGTGCGTGTCACATGTCACTATACATTCTATACATATGTGCGTGTCACATGTCACTATACATTATAGACATATATGTGCATGTCAGATGTGACTATACATTATAGACATATATGTTCGTGTCACATGTCACTATACATAAACCTCTTTTTGATATTGAATTATGTTTTTTTGTTGTTTTGTTAAATGAACCGTATTTTTTTTGTGGGCCTATACACATAAATGTGCCATATATGTCACTACATAAATCCTAGTTTATTTTTTTATTTGTTTGACCTGTCCTGATAATAAAATGTAATATATTATAGCTTACCTCTCAGTTGTAATTTGCACAGTGTAAAGTAGTAAATTAGTAAATAATTGTCTTCTCAAGTAAAAGCAGCAGTTACCGTATTTTTCGCCGTATAAGACGCACTTTCTCTTCCCCAAAACTGGGGGAGGAAAGTTGGTGCGTCTTATACGGCGAATATACCTTTTAAAACTGCCTCTCTGTCCTCTTGATCTCTTCCCACTCCTGATTGGCGCTTCCTACAGCACCAGCAGCATGCATCGCGTCGGCCGGTGCATCCTGGTGACGTCACACACGCGACGCTGCAGTACACGAGGAGTGCTGGTAGGAAGCGCTGGGGTGAGATCAAGATGGGCTGAGATCAGAAGAAAGGTGAGGATCAGGAGGGTCAGGGAGGGTCAAGGGCTCCCAAATGCTGCAGTATGTGTATGTGTGTATGTGTGTATATGTGTGTATGTGTATGTATTTGTATGTATGTATGTATGTGTATGTGTATGTATGTGTGTATGTGTGTATATGTATGTGTATATGTATGTATGTATGTGTGTATATATTGTGAGCATAAAGGTGGAATAGTGGTTGATGGGAGATACATCAGACCTGATTTGCTAGACAGCAACCAGAGGATTTCTCAGTTAAATGCCCCAGGGAGAGATGTTACAGTTTGCAATATGCATAGCTGATGCTCTGCAAAACATGGTATGGGTCCCTGGGGCGGAGTATTTGGAGAGCAGGGGGGGCCAATGCTCCAACAGCACTAGTTGCTGTATAACAGACCACAGCTTGGATCTGGTTTTTAAGAGTTAGCTAATTGGCACTCACCTGTAGCTACTCAATTAGCAGACAGGCCTTTAAAAGAAGAGAGCAGCCTGCTCCAAGGGGGAGAGGAAAAGACAGCTAGGAGAGGCTGCGCTTATTGCAAAGACATTGCTTTTGTTTGGGAAATTGGTAAGTGGGAAAGCCACCCAATTGCAGATAGCAAGTACTGTCTAGTAAGAGCTCAAGTAAGAGCAAGGGATTTTGTTTGTTTTGTTATTATTTAAAGTACCTGCTTTCAAACTGAATAAAAAAGGAAAACTGAGCTGAAGGTGTCCTGGACTTTGTATACCCTAGAAGGCTGTGGTTACTGCAAGATCGGTGACAATCCTACCTGTAAAAGAAGTGGTTTGTCACATATGGTGGAGAATGCGGGCATCCACGTAAGCCTGAGGGTAGAAGTCATTTAAAGCTCAACATGGAGGATGTTATCAAGGCTCTGATCCAATCCTCCTCTGTGCAACAGGAGACTAACAGGAGAGCTGCAGAAAACAGTGCAGCCCTGCAGCAACTGGTGCTGGCCCAGGCAGAGTGTGCTAAAGTCCTGGCCAAAACACAAATGGAGGGCACTGAGTCCTTGGTGAAACAGCTTGTTGTGACACAAGCGGAGATGTTTAAAGTAGCCCGTGAGGAGCAGCAAAAAGTCACCCAGGGACTACAACAGGTAATCCAAGCGATCTCTGGAAAACTGAATGGAGACCCTGATGGAAGATACCAGGGGCCAAAGGTGATTCGGGCGAGCCACTATCTTCAGAAAATGACCGCATCAGATGATGTTGAGGCGTACCTTCTGGCATTTGAGCGCACTGCTGAGAGGGACGGATGGCCGGCTGGTGAGTGGGCAAGCATACTGGCACCGTTCCTAAGTGGAGAGCCGCAGAAGGCATATTATGACCTAGAACCAGCCGATGCAAGTATCTACAGCAAATTGAAAGCTGAAATCTTGGCACGACTGGGTGTAACCTCTGCAGTACGTGCCCAAAGGTTCCACTCATGGTCATATTCTTCAGACAAAGCCGCACGTTCCCAAATGTTTGACCTCATACACCTTGCACGGAAATGGTTACAACCTGAAATCCATTCAGCTAGCCACATTGTGGAAACCTTAGTAATGGACCGGTTTTTGCGTGGTTTACCAGCTTCCCTGCGTCGCTGGGTCAGCCAAAGTGACCCCCATACAGCTGACCAACTGATTGCCTTGGTGGAAAGATATGCGGCTGCAGGAGAACTGCTATGTCCTACTTCACAGGCAAACCCTCGCAATCCTAAGCCCCAAGATTCTGCAAGACCGGGTAAGACTGTTCAAGGTTTAAGGGGGGCATCCAGGTCTAATAGGCCTGGGAACGGAACTAATTGGTGGTCAGACTGTACTGTCAAATGTTTCAAGTGCAAAGAGGATGGTCATATGGCCAAAGACTGTCCATTTAAGGATGAACCTATGGAATGCAATATGGGCAAAAATGAGGGAACACGTTCATTTTTGCTCAGTTGTTATGGTATTGTTAACAATGACTATGATAATAACGCTCATAAATGCTGTGTAACTGTGAATGGAAAAATGTCTAAAGCATTACTTGATTCAGGTAGTATGGTTACGTTGGTAGCAGAGTCTATAATACCTTGTGTAAAACCTGATCATGGACAGAAAATAGGCATTATCTGTGTTCATGGTGATAAAAAGGAATACCCCACTGCGGAAGTAAATATTGTAACCCAGTATGGGAATTTAAAGTACCGAGTGGGTGTAGTACCTAGATTAGCCCATGAGGTAGTGATCGGTAGAGACTTTCCTCATTTTCTAAAATTATGGGCAGCTTTACAAAAGACAGATCAAAATTTATCAGAAATGAGTCAGTCTGTCGAGGATAATGTGTTCCCTTTTTCCGATATTGACTTGGGTTTTGACCACTGTGACGGAAAAATAAGGAAAAAGAAAAAATACTGCCCTAAACCAGTATTAATAGGAGATAACCCAGCTCAAACTAGTGAGGAGCCTACTAATAATGCAGACAAGGATAAGGACTTAATTGATATTGGAATTAGTCCAGGTAACTTTAAAAGCGCTCAGTGGGAAGATCCCACTTTAGTGACAGCTAGAAATGATATTAAAGTTGTAAACGGGGTTGTTAATCAGCCAGGAGGAGCACTGCCGTTCCCCTATTTTGAAGTACAAAATGACCTAATTTACCGTGTAGAAAAAAAGGATTCAGACATCATTAGGCAGCTGTTGGTTCCTCAGACTTACCAGAATATAGTGCTAAAGTTGGCTCACAGCCACATATTAGGGGGACACTTGGGAGTCGGAAAAACTAGAGAGAGAGTCCTTAGACGGTTTTACTGGCCTGGAGTGTTTGCTGCTATTACAAACTATTGCTCCTCATGTCCTGAGTGCCAGTACAGGGCTCCTTTCAAGACTTTTCGTAGTCCACTTGTACCCTTACCCATAATTGACGTGCCTTTTGAAAGGATCGCTATGGACTTAGTGGGGCCACTGGTAAAGTCCGCTAGGGGACACCAATATATATTAGTCATCTTGGACTATGCAACTCGCTATCCTGAGGCCATTCCCTTGCGTAATACCTCTGCAAAGCTAATAGCTAAGGAACTTATGTTGATGTTCAGTAGGGTGGGTATCCCTAAAGAAATACTGACAGACCAGGGGACCCCGTTCATGTCCAGAGTCACAAAAGAGTTGTGCAGGCTCTTGCAGGTTAAACATCTTAAGACCTCAGTATATCACCCACAGACTGATGGTTTAGTAGAGAGGTTCAACAAAACCCTTAAGAGTATGCTACGCAAGGTAATTGATGCAGATGGAAGAAATTGGGATTTTTTATTGCCATATCTACTGTTTTCCATTAGGGAAGTTCCACAGGCCTCCACGGGCTTCTCTCCTTTTGAATTATTATATGGAAGACATCCCAGGGGAATATTGGATATTGCTAAGGAGACCTGGGAACAGGAGACTACTCCTCACAGGAGTGTAATTGAGCATATAGCTCAAATGCAGGATAGAATGGCCACCATCATGCCTATTGTCAGGGAACACATGCTGGAAGCCCAGCAGGCTCAGAAAAACAGCTATAACCGTAATGCTAGAGTCAGAGTGTTCCAACCGGGAGACAGGGTATTGGTTCTGGTCCCTACTGTGGAGAATAAGTTCCTTGCGACTTGGCATGGACCCTATGAAATAATAGAGAAAGTGAGTGATGTCAATTATAAAGTCAGACAACCAGGAAGAAGAAAGCCTGAACAGTTGTATCATATAAATCTGTTAAAGCCATGGAAGGACAGGGAGGTCCTGGTTGCTTTAAAACCTTCAGAACCTCCTATAGTAGAGCCAGATGTGAACGTATCTAAGACTCTGTCTGTCCATCAAAAGCAAGAGGTCAGAGATTTCATCAGAAGAAATAGGGATGTTTTCTCGATAGTTCCAGGAAAGACTAAAGTGATTAAACATGACATAATAACCGAACCAGGGAAAAGAGTTAACCTCAAACCCTATAGAATTCCTGAGGCCCGGAGGGAGGTTATAAACTTAGAGGTTGAGAGCATGTTAAAACTTGGAGTCATTGAAGAATCCCAGAGTAACTGGAGTAGTCCTATTGTATTGGTGCCAAAACCTGATGGCACATGGAGGTTCTGCAATGACTACCGCAAGTTAAACGCCCTCTCAAAATTTGATGCTTACCCAATGCCAAGAGTTGATGAGTTAATAGAAAGACTGGGCAAAGCTCGTTATCTAACAACCTTGGATTTAACAAAGGGTTACTGGCAGGTCCCGCTCACTGAAAGAGCCAAAGAAAAGACAGCCTTTTCAACACCCAGTGGCCTGTTTCAGTACACTGTATTGCCATTTGGGTTACATGGGGCACCTGCCACATTCCAACGAATGATGGACAGAATTCTTAAACCTCATGTTCGTTATGCTGCAGCATACTTGGATGATGTCGTCATCCACAGTGCAGACTGGGAATCCCACCTCCCTAAAGTTCAAGCGGTACTTGATGCTATCCGCTCAGCAGGCTTAACTGCCAATCCTTCCAAGTGTACGATTGGTTTAGAGGAAGCTAAGTACTTAGGTTATTCTATTGGGAGGGGTTTGGTTAAACCACAGGAAGCCAAAGTAGAAGCCATACAAAAATGGCCACAGCCCCTTACAAAGAAACAAGTAAAGGCATTTTTGGGTTTAATTGGATATTATAGGCGGTTCATTCCAGATTTTGTTACCATTGCTGCACCCCTGACAGACCTTATTAAAGCAAAATCCCCAGTCATAGTTAAATGGTGCCCTGAGGCAGAAAAGGCTTTTAAGAGTCTGAAGGAAGCTATCTGTAGCCATCCTGTCTTAGTGACCCCAGATTTTTCCAGGGATTTTATAGTTCAGACAGATGCTTCTGATGTGGGCTTGGGGGCTGTTCTTTCACAGGAATACCAGGGTGAAGAACACCCTGTTTTCTTTTTGAGCAGAAAGTTAAACCCACATGAGAAGAACTACTCTATTGTTGAAAAAGAGTGTCTTGCTATTAAGTGGGCATTAGACTCTCTTAAATACTACCTACTAGGCAGAAGGTTTCGATTGATAACGGACCATGCTCCTCTGACGTGGATGTATCAGAACAGGGAAAGTAACTCCAGAGTAACCAGATGGTTTTTGAGTTTGCAATCTTTTAATTTCACTGTGGAACACAGGGCTGGTCTGCAACAAGGTAATGCTGATGGGCTTTCGAGGGTACACTCCCTGATTTCCATGGTCGCTCAAACCCTTGGGTATGAGCTGGGGGGGAGGATATGTGAGCATAAAGGTGGAATAGTGGTTGATGGGAGATACATCAGACCTGATTTGCTAGACAGCAACCAGAGGATTTCTCAGTTAAATGCCCCAGGGAGAGATGTTACAGTTTGCAATATGCATAGCTGATGCTCTGCAAAACATGGTATGGGTCCCTGGGGCGGAGTATTTGGAGAGCAGGGGGGGCCAATGCTCCAACAGCACTAGTTGCTGTATAACAGACCACAGCTTGGATCTGGTTTTTAAGAGTTAGCTAATTGGCACTCACCTGTAGCTACTCAATTAGCAGACAGGCCTTTAAAAGAAGAGAGCAGCCTGCTCCAAGGGGGAGAGGAAAAGACAGCTAGGAGAGGCTGCGCTTATTGCAAAGACATTGCTTTTGTTTGGGAAATTGGTAAGTGGGAAAGCCACCCAATTGCAGATAGCAAGTACTGTCTAGTAAGAGCTCAAGTAAGAGCAAGGGATTTTGTTTGTTTTGTTATTATTTAAAGTACCTGCTTTCAAACTGAATAAAAAAGGAAAACTGAGCTGAAGGTGTCCTGGACTTTGTATACCCTAGAAGGCTGTGGTTACTGCAAGATCGGTGACAATCCTACCTGTAAAAGAAGTGGTTTGTCACAATATATATATATATATATATATATATATATATATATTTGTGTGTACTGTAGGTGTGTATCTGTGTGTGAAGTGTATTTGTGTTTGATTCAGAATTTTTTTTCTTGTTTTCCTCCTCTAAAAACTAGGTGCGTCTTATCTGCAGGTGCGTCTTATAGGGCGAAAAATACGGTATCTCAGAAGTCACTCCGTTCATCACCTGAGGAGAAATGTATTTTTTTGTGTGAAATAGGCAGTATTTATAAACTTGTAGAAAGTTCTGGAAAGTGAGACCGTTAGAACGCAATACGCATGCGCTATTTGCGTTCCAGCTTACAATTTGCGTTCCATCCGCTATTTTCTGCGTATTACTGTTCAAAATGGTGTTTGATATGATTGTGATACGTTCCGCATAGTATGTGTTTCATTATTGCGAGTAAGTGTAGTGTAGTTACGTCTGGAGCCTCGTTTTCGTTTTGTTCGTCGGCCATTTTTTCTCTCGCTTAGCGATGGTATTAGTGTCTAAATTGTTTTATTTTGATTTAAATGTAGATGTAACTTCTTTTTTTTGAGGTGCTGGATGGTTCCTCTTGCTGTAGGTAAGCTTTTTATGTGTTTGTTGTGTGTATTTCTTAAGTTTTAAATGTTTGTATGTCGGCGTGTTGCGTCCGATGTTTGCGAGGTCGTAATGTGTGGTAACGTGTCTCGTATGGTGTTTGCGTGTGTAGCCTCGTTTTCGTTTTATTCGTCGGCCATTTTTTGTGTCGCTTAGCAAATTATTTAGTGTCTAAACTCTTTTATTTTGAGTGCAATTAAGTTGTAAGTTGCATTTTTGAGGTACTGGGTGCTTCCTGTTTCTGTAGGTAAGCTTTTTATGTATGTGCTGTGTGTATGTATTGTGTTTTTAATTTTGTAATGTTCGCGAGTTGCGTCCGAGTGTTGCGAGGCCGTAATGTGTGTGAACGTGTGTCGTATGTTGTTTGCGAGTGTCGTAATGTGTGTGTCGTGCTCTTTGGGTTGCGACGTGAACTTTGCGAGATTCGCAGTTCTTTGGGTTGGGAATTTGTGTTGTGAATTTTGCAAGGGTCGCAGTTGCTGCAACTGAAGCCCTCGCTTTGCGAGGTCCTCAGGTGCTGGCATGGAGCGCCTGCGGCGCTGCATGCCAGCAACTGAGAACCTGGCACAGTGCCCTCACTTTGCGAGAGCCGCGGGCTCACTACACGAGCCGCGGCCCTCGCTACGCGAGGCCCGTGTCTCGCTGTGCGAGCCCGCAGCGTTAGCAACAACTCGTACGCTCACAACTATATATGTGATATATATATATATATATATATATATATATATGTGTGTGTGTGTATGTGTATTTATTTATATATATAAATATATATATGTGTGTATTACGGTTCCTTGCCGCAGTTACGCCAGTTGATTTTGTTCATTATAATAATCTTGACGTTCTCATTTCCTATTGGCGCCTAGAACCATTTCTCACCAATAAAGCTTATTTTGGGTACGCCCACACTAAAATCTCTTGCAGATAATTAAGGATTTATGGATGTAGGCTGAGGGCTATAAAGTGGGAGAGCAAAAGATTAACATCAAGGTGTAACATAGAAGGAAACAAAAGCTCCCGCAGCCGATTTATGACTAAACTGCAGTTTCCACCACCGATTAGCATGGGGCCGATGTTTCTAGTTATAAGTGGAGGGGGAGGAGGGAACAAGCAGAAGACCAGAGCCATTGTTTGATCACTGGATAAGACTTAATTTTACACCACAACGCTTCCCTCCCACTGGCACAGAAGCAGAACAGACTCCTTGCATTAAACCATAAACTCTCCATGTGCAGTGGACTTTTCGGACCTTTGCCTTTTAGAGACCAATTTCTACATTTCTTATCTACTGTTGAAATTACTGTTGAAGTTCTTTTCCTCTCTCAATAAACTATTTATCCTTCCCCTTTGTTGTTTTCCCACTTAACACTCTTTTTATTTTTTGCTCCTTCTTCTACTTTTGCCCCCTCCCTCATTCTCTTTCCACTGACATGTCACAATCTGCTACTTCAATTGGTAAGAACCTAGTTCAAACCTATCCAGCAGAATTGTGCAGTCCAAAACAGTCCAGTCAGGCCCTGGGCATGACAGACTAGTTATCAAGTTGTCTAAAATAGAAGTGTAGCAACAATGGAAATTCCACCTTAAGGACAATGCAACTTATGCTGAAGAACAGACTGATAATAATTATTTGCGCTAGCGCCCACTTAGCCTTTTAATCAAGTTATTAATGTGGGCATTGGGTGAACCTGACCACATTTATTCCTCCTTCAAAAAGAAAATGGCATTGTATATTCTTTATGGATGCATGTCATTGCTAAGGATGTTGATTTCTCAACCAAAATATAAAATAAACTAATTAAAAAAACTGTGATCACAAACTTGTGCATCAATCTATTATAGTAGGGGACTTAGACTATTAGGCAGACCCCAGATTTCATCACTACCTCCATAAATCACCATAAAGTCACCATAAATAAGGCAAAGACTTACTCTTCTTTGGTACACAGTACTCTAAAAAGGTTGGATTATATCTTTCCCATAATTTTCTGAGCAACACAGTTTTAGTGTGATGACGATTGAGGGATGCATGAATATGCTCATCAAAATGGACAGTATGTATCTGACTCTGCTTCTTTGGCCTGCATCTAAAGCAGCTTAGATCAGCCAGACCTTAGCCTTTATAACTAAAAAACACGGCGTGGTGGGATTCAAACTGTAGTATGTTGGTCGCACACTGTGCAATGAAAAAATACATATATTTGAAAACTTTGAGCCAGACAAAGGCCATAATTAAGCATAATAAAGTCATACTATTTTTTTTCAATTTCACATTTTATTGGAATAAACTATGTGTCATGATTCACCTACACAAAAATTTTAAAATAACAGGAATATGCAAAAATGAATCAACAGCAATAAATTGTGTAAAGCATAAATATGTCTCCATGTTATTGTGCTGAAACTCAAATAATTCAAACTTTGGTGTGATAGAATAGTTTTCCTTTCTTCTATCATTTTCTCTTTTTTCTTTAAATTATATTATGTAGTCTTATCTAGATAAACTTCAACCAAGTTGAACAATATGGTATTATAAATATATAAAACATAGACAAAACAAGTTAATAAATATATAATAGAAAAAACTATTGTCTATTCCTTAATCCCCTCTCTCTCTCTCTCTCTCTCTCTCTCTCTCTCTCTCTCTCTGTCCTCCCATTCCCACCTCCTGAAAAATAAGCTTAAATTAATTTTCTCTGCCCCTAGAGAAGGTTTGGGCCGTATGTGGTTGCCAACCACAGCTCGCACAGCCTGTAAAAGGCTGCCATTGAGTCATCTAGAATATGTGTGCCTGTTGTTTAGAAGTATGTCATTTACTTTATTTTTGACAGCTCTCATATTTAATATTTTAATTTTCCATTGTCTCGCAATATGACTCTTAGTTGCTAGCATAATGAATTGCAGGAATTTGTTACTGGAATTAGGAAGGTCTGGAGCTGGTGAACCTAAGGGACATATTCCTATATTGGACATGACCACCATGTATGCATGCAGGAGTGTTATGTGAAACAACGATAAACGGTGCATTGTAACGTCATGTCACACAGACAGCTCAACAGCGAATTGGCAAGCATTAAGGGAGGATTTAAAGGGCCAAACGAGATTTGGAGCACACAAAATGAGGCATTGCAAGGGTTAGTGCTGAGTGGGGAATTAGAGGGGAAAAGAGTACTATAGCAAAGTCATTGGGGTAATGATAAGCGGGGGTTCCCTGTATTTATATTTCAAGTCCTCAGGGTCATGTTGAAAGATACTGTAGATCATGCCCAGAATACCTTGTGTCAAAGGATTTTTTTTGGCAAATAAAACAGAACCAGGAATCTTATGGATATTCTGATTTACATATTAAGTGAGTTATAAAGTGTTTTATTAGAAAAAAGCACTACCTTGTCATGGTGAATGGGCTTGTGTACTTCAATGAAACTGTGAGCTATACCATGTAGTGTCACCCAAGATGGGCAGGTCGTAGCAGAGAGGTCAGACAAATTATGGTCCACTGGAGAAGTAACTGGCAACTCACTCCAGTATCTTTGCCATGAAAACATTATGTATTAGCACAACCAGCCACCAGATGTGCCTGGTGTGCTGCGATCCATGTAGAGGAAGTTGATATTTATTCCTTATAATTTTGTACTTAAAGTTGATTTGTTCATAATCCAAGCAGATAATCTGATTAGTTTGCTGACTTTCACCAGGATAAACTTTTGTCATGTTGTCCATGGGGCAATTGAGGGTGAGCTATTATGGGGGTTAATGGAGAGTGAGTTGGTATTAGGTAATGCCAATCTACTGCTCAAAACCATTGTTTCATTTTAAACCTAGTTAAAAAGCATAGTTGCCACTATTTTAGCTTTGCAATTTTTTATGTTTTTTTGTTTGTTTAGGTGCCAATATATCTGGCCCTGTGATTGTCAAATTCATTAAAGGAAAGCAAGCACCTTCAAGAATTCCCACCGCTCTCACAAGTCACCAACCTATACAATCATATCCCATACAATTATGTGTGTGTGTGTTTATGTGGTTCAGTCGTGTCCGACTCTCCGTGGCCTCATGGACCCACTTGCCTATCCACTTGGTATTCATGGCAGAGATACTGGAGTGAGTTCCCAGTTCCTTCTGCAGTGAGCCACAGCATAAAGCTCCTGATATTCCTAGCTGGTCTCCCATCTAAGTACTGACCAGTCTCCCATCCAAGTACTGACCAGGCTTCAGGGTTGTGTGACCTCTTAGTTCCTATACTGGAATTGAACCTAGTGATTGGGTTTGGTGGTTGGGTACAATCTGACCACAACCAAAGCACTTGGTAGATCTTGTCTGATCAGCAATGGTTCGAATCTCACGAATCCTAGTTGTATACTGCTTGGTGTGTATGGTGGTCGGATGTGCTGCTATTCCTAAAAGCACTGTTCACGCTGGTGCCTTGTTGATATGTGAAGGAGGTGTGGAAAGGGAATGTTTGCAAAGAGCACAATCTTGAGTGTGTCTAACACGACGTACCCGGCCGGTGTCCTCAGTCTCTTGGTTCTAAGACATATACCGTATATGGTGGTGATGAATCCTTGTGTTGTGTGTAACCGCTGAGTCTGATGTTGTGTACTTTCCACATGTGCGTGAAGGGGTGTCCCAAAGCACAAGTACTTCAGACCATTTTCATAAACAAAAGTATCTTTTTTGGTAAAATTGCGATTTAGTCCAGGTAAGTAAAATCCATTGATAAGAACAATAAAACCATGTAAAAGTGTCAGTTTCGCTGCTGTAATCTGCTTCCTCAGTGACAAAAGATTTCCTTCCTCTATTCAGGCTTAGACGGGTCAGGTTGTGGGAGGATGAAGGGTTCGGGGTATCCCTCTGGAATTGAACCTAGGTCGCAAGTGTGAAAGCACGGAATACTAATGACTGGACCACCAGGAACCCCCATACCATTATAGGGCACTTTAAATTGGCACATAAGTATTTTTTTTTAAGTTGTAAAGGATTCAGTCAATTTTCCCTCCTATAGGCCCATCTCTTTGCGAAGGCAGATTCAAAAGTCCTTAATAAATTATGGCAAAATGTCTGAAACTAGTTTTACCGCATATATTATATAAAATCCAGTATGGTTTTGTGCTTATGTGCAACTCAATTTGCAGTTATGTACAAAACATTGGCAGCTATTATCAAGCCAAGAGACTTCATAGAGAATACTTATGTTTATGTCAGTTTGGATGTAGAGAAAGTTATAAAAGAGTTATAATAGTTATAATATGATGTCATGGCCATACCTTTTCCATGTCATTAAATGGGTGCAATTTCTAGATGATCATCTCAATATATTGCGAACCACAAGCAAGGTTTATTCACCACACAAAAGGGCAGAACATATGGATACGCACTTTTAATATTCCTATTTGGAATAATTAGAGTTCAAATACCTGACAATTTGTTTATTTTATTTTTTTAAGCTATTATTCATTTTATTACCTTCTACAATGTCAATCCTTGTAAAGTTTTTTGTGTCATCTGCAAAGAGGCAGATAAACTCCTCTTTTCATCTCTGACTGTTTTAATCTTTTAAAAGAACTGACTAGAGATCCTATCTGCATCTGAATTTCTTTCCAGGTGAATAATTCTCTTAAGACAAAAAAGCTAATTCTTCTTCACAATAAAGTAAATTAAAGGCTGTGTTTTTTACTTTCTAAAACATTTTATCCATTATATAATACAGATAAATGAATGTTGTATTAGCTTATAATAAAGTGCATATTATAAATGTAAACAAATCTATTTCTTGTGAATCATAGGTCACAAATAACATTTTATTAAGGGTATATGGAAGTAAGAAATATATGCATGGAAGAAAATCCATTTTTGTTCTTTTTCCTTTAGCTAGTGACCAAGAATTACTTGCATGGCAGAGTAAAAGCTAACCTTTTTGCATCCTGGCTTGCAATCCCTTCCAATTCCCACCTTGATAAATAGGTTAGACAGGGTTTTACTGATATAAATAAAACAAATCAAAGCATTTGCACGCAATGTGTCAAAGAGTGATACCGTTGCTCCTTGTACCAATTTATGTTCTGAAGCTTAGCAGCGGTTTGGGAATCTTTTTTTGTGCTGAACTGATTGTGTTTTTTCTTTCTTTTTTATTACTTTTATGTTATGCAATAAGGCCTTGGACACTGTGATTTTTAATAGTAAATATGCTTAGTATACTGCTTATTTTAATAATCTTCAGTAAAATAAAGATGTTAGAAAGTATTTTGTTCTGCTTCAGAGCTTTAGTAAGGGCACTGTGAGATAAGAGCACAAAATGCAAATGTGGAGAGGTCATAAGTTCCAAAATAGTGCCAAAAATAAGGGTCAAATCAACAATGAGCTTGTGTTAATCAGTGTTTGCATGGAGTACAATGTCAAGTTATGGCAATTTGGTAATTGTAGAGCATCTGTTGTGAAATCTGCAAAGTAAGATTAGAAGACTGCTTCTACATATAATAATATGTATAAAAGGAATAAACCTGGCTATAAATATTTAAATATTTATCTTAAAGCGACACATCTGAAAGATAGATTTTTCAATCATCATCTAAATGTATATATCTCTATGATTTAAAAATTATTTTGTACAGTGGTACCTCAGGTTACGCCGTCAATCCTTCCCGGATGGGATGGTGTAACCTGAAAATGGTGTAAGCCAAGGTAGCATTTCCCATAGGAATTATTGCAAATTCAATTAATCCCCCCCCCCCCCCCCCCCCCATATTTTTCACATTTTAGTTTGAACTGATGGTCTTCTTTTTGGATACAAACCCTTAAAACTAAACAGAAATTAATAAACAACAGTAATTACATCAACTAACTTAGAAATTAACTTCACTTTACCTGTACTGAGAAGACTTAAGGGCCCAATTGGGTGGTGGGGATGTAGAGAAGGAGAAGCAGGACACAGGTTATTGGCATAGGCTGGGCATACTGGCTCACAGGCACAGGCTTGGCACATTGGCTCAGATGCACAGGCTGGGCGCATTGCTCATAGGCACAGGCTGGGTACATTAGCACATAGGCACAGGCTATTTGGGCTCTTACCAACACAGGCAAATTGGGCTCTTGCAGGCATAAGCCAATTTGGCTGTAGCAGGCACAGGTAAACAGGGCTCTTGGAGGCGCTTGCAGGCACATACTATAAGGCAATCACAACTATAAAGTGTTTACAGCTTGCTTGCTTCTTTCGGGTTCGACCGTGCATGTTCATCAGCTTTTGCTGTGTTCCTTCTTTCAGTTAAGATTGCGTAACCCGAGGAAGCGTTGTAACTCAAGACAGAAAATTCTAGGGGATTGTTTTTCTCCTTTCTTAACTTAAACTATAACATGATACAGAGTGCCAGAAAGTACATGTACAGTCCAAGACTGTTATTTATTGCCATAATTCTGAATGAAGAACTAGCTAATTGTAGCTAATTGGCTTAAAAAACACTAGATAAGAATTCCTTTCAAGTTTGTTTCAATTCATGAGTTTGACTGGAGATGTATAAAACACTCTTTGCTTTAGTGTTAGTTAAAATGTATTATTTCTTTTTGTATAAACTATACCCTTTAAATGTGTGATAGACCATTCGTTCTCTTTAATATAACAAATTATAATGGAAGTGTATTTAAGTGATCATTCATTGACCCAATCACACAGTCATTTTTAATTGTATTGACTTGTCTAATCTCTGTGTACTCATTTTCTTCATTCAGATTTCTGTTGAGCTGGCACATTGCATAACCTTGTTGCTTAAAGACTTTGTAGAGTAAGTTGAGGTATTTCTCTCTTGTGTTTGAACAAACCCTGTGGTATCTGAGGGCTTGGCTGAAAATCTGAGACTTCTTTAATGTGAATGATGAAACATGGTTTGTCTATAGCTGCGCTGGTCTGTGGGTTTTCTATAAACGGTTGTATCAAGGAAGCGACCTGTTTATAATAATTGTAATGTTTAAAAAAGTAACCACAGTAGTCATGTCAGAATGTGAGTTTTAATGAAGGGTTGTGGCAGTAGACGGTTGTGCAAATCTAAATAATTAATCACTTCTTTTAGCCAGTTTGCATTGGCAGGCTCTCATTATACTTCTTTATGCCCTTCTCATTAACTTTCTTTTTCCATCCTTCTCTTCTACTATCTTTCTTGATGAGATCTGCCATGTTCCATTTGTCATGTTTGACTCTTTCTTTATCATTATATGGTGTCAAGTCCATCCTCAGTATAGAATCCTCAGTCATATCAGCCTTATAGTGGGCTTATAGTTAGACTATGTGAAACAATTAGTATTTTGAGGTTTCTCTGTAAGTTGTTTGGTATTCCTTAACTTTGACATAAAGTGGCAAATTCTGACCAATAACATTTGCAGGTGTTCAATGTCTATTTCTTAATGCTCAGCATTTGTTAGGAGGGTGTAAGGAGCACTGGTCCTCATGGGCACCGTCATTTTAGCAGTCTAACAGTCCTATTAAATTTCCTCAGCGTGTAAAACCATAGCCCTCAAGACTTGCAGCTATTAAATTGGCCCTGTAAAGCAAACCGCCAACGACTTGTGGGATATGGGCGAAAAAACCCTACGGGGTGTCGAAAATTGAACTCCGTGGCCACAAGTCGTTTGTTCTGTCAGGCCCGTAACTGTTACATTTGAAAATCGCTATTAAATTGCTATGTATCCACTGGCGTTCCAAATAGCCAACGGCTATTAGAGAGGACCCGCAAGGGTGTTAAAGTCCTATCTGTAGCACTGTCAATGCGAATATACACAGACTACTGTACTCATAATTAAATGGAAAGTGATGTTAGAAATAAAATGAATAGCACAACATTCTCAAACTCGCAAATCTGCAATATAATATCTGCAATCCGTGTTATATCGATCCCGGCAATCAATGTGTTAATACATGTAATGGAACTCACATGGTCTAGAATATCATATTTGATTTATTAATATTGCATTATTTCTGGAATGCAGATCCGATCGAAACTTGTAATTGAAGCCTGTAAGGCTCTTTTGCCATTGGCTCCGTCTAAACCCAAAACTACGGGTTTGACTAATTGATAATGCTCACGGCCACACATGCAACGCGCGCAAGAATGGTTTACGTGCTTGCATCTATGGCCCGTAACTCGCGGCATGGTTCAATTCAATAGCTCTGTAACAAGCCAAATTTCAAGCCTGCAGCCTTTGCGGGTGTGCCGATGCTGCTAGGGCCTTCAAATTTAATAGAGCTGTAAGTGAAAGTAATCTATAACTCCAGCATGTGTGTATATCATTTAGATACTTCAGTGCTCCATAATGTAGTATTTTACGTTAAAGTGACACAGACAAAGCAGAAGTGCTTTGCATAAATGAAAAATAAATACATTTGAAATTAGTTGTCAATAAAAATATTTAAGTGGATGTGTTAAATAATTGAGCTTGAAAATTTGGGATATGTATGTCTAGTTGGTTAAATGCTAGTAGTCACAGAGATGTTTAATTTTTAAAGTCTGTGTCATTATACATATTTATACCAACTGGGCAACCATATCTGCCTTATCAACTCCCACTCTGACAATTACTTAATGACACTTGATAATGAGACTATCGGAGAGGGAGGTTCTGTGAAGATAATTTATGCTTAAAACACCCAATTTTCAATCTTAGTTAACTAATGCTTTCTCTCAAAGTTTTTTTTAATAACAATAAATTACAATTATATTATATAATTATAATAATTATTTATTTATTATATGTGTACTTGTCATTTATGCAATAACTGGGGCCATTGCTGTGTCATTTTAAATAGAACGCTTATCATTGCTCTGTTCTTTGAAAGGGCTTTGTGAAAAAAAGAAAAAAAAAAGACCTATCTCACTGTAGCCCAGGCAGGTTGAAGTTTACTGTAAAAATGTAATATTTTTTCCCTATTAGGCTTCCCTATTCCAGGAAGCTCAATTTCTGTCAAACCAATTTTTTTTTGCCAAAAACTGGAAGACAACTACCCCTGCTTTTGGAGAAGTCTTGAGGAACATTAAGTATATTTATTTGATGAATATGATATCAGCAGAGCTTGATGTAAATTAAAAAAGATGGGCTTCCTGTTGGGATGCTTGGACCTTGTGAATTGGCTGGCAGTAAGAGAAGCGAAAACATTCTACAGTGGGGGGGAAAGTATTTGATCCCCTGCTGATTTTGAACATTTGTCCACTGACAAAGAAATGATCAGTCTATAATTTTAATTCTAGGTGTATTTTAACAGCGAGAGACAGAATAACAAAAAAAAAAAAAAAAAGAAAAACGCATGTCAAAAAAGTTATAAATTGATTTGCAGGTCAATGAGGGAAATAAGTACTTGACCCGTTCGACTTAGGTGGCAAAACACTTGTTGGCAATCACAGAGGTCAGACGTTTCTTGTAGTTGGCCACCAGGTTTGCACCCATCTCAGGAGGGATTTTGTCCCACTCCTCTTTGTTAGTGCATGGCCCCGTACATCGTCCCTTTGATGCGGTGCAGTTGTCCTGTCCCCTTAGCAGAAAAACACCTCCAAAGCATAAGGTTTCCACCTCCATGTTTGAATGTGGGGATGGTGTGGTGTTCTTGGGGTTATAGGTCGCATTCCTCCTCCTCCAAACACGGCGAGTTGAGTTGATGCCAACTCATCTCTCATCTGACCAGAACACTTTCACCCAGTTCTCCTCTGAAAGATTCAGATGTTCAGTGGCAAACTTCAGACGGGCCTGTGCATGTGCTTTCTTGAGCAGGGGGATCTTGTGGACCCTGCAGGATTTCAGTCCTTCGTGGCGTAGTGTGCTACCAATTGTTATCTTGGTGACTATGGTCCCAGCTGCCTTGAGATCATTAACAAGATCCTCCCGTGTAGTTCTGGGCTGATTCATCACGGTTCTCATGATCATTGAGCACCACAAGGTGAGATTATGCATGGAGCATCAGACTGAGGGAGACTGACAGTTATTTTGTGCTTCTTCCATTTGCGAATAATCTCACCAACTGTTGTCACCTTCTCACCAAGCTGCTTGGCCATGGTAGTGTAACCCATGCCAGCCTTGTGTAGTTCTACAATCTTGTCCCTGACATCCTTGGACAGCTCTTTGGTCTTGGCCATGGTGGAGAGTTTGGAATCTGATTGATTGCTTTTGTGGACAGGTGTCTTTTATACAGGTAACAAGCTGAGATTAGGAACACTTAAGAGAGTGCTCCTAATCTCAGCTCGTTACCTGTATAAAAGACACCTGGTTGCCAGAAATCTTGCTGAATGATAGGGGATCAAATACCTATTTCCCTCACTGACTTGCAAATCAATTTATAGCTTTTTAAACATGCGTTTTTCTTGTTTATTTTTTGTTATTCTGTCTCTCACTGTTAAAGCACATCTACCATTAAAATTATAGACGGATCACTCCTTTGTCAGTGGACAAAGGTTCAAGAGCAGGGCATCAAATACTTTTTCCCCCACTGTATATTGATCTTAGATGTTGAAGAATAATCTTGAGGCCTCCCCTCCCGCTCTCCAACCCCTATCCCCTTTTTGCTAACCTTTGCTGATTAATTTAGAAATGTCTTATGGAATTTTATAAAACAAAAAACTAATGGAAGCAAACTGAAGGCTTAACCTACATAATGCTTATTGCTTCTTTATTGTGTCAATCTTGCAATGTATATTTGGACTTTGCGCAACCTTCTATTCTTTCAATAAAAAATGATTTAAAATAAAATGTTATTTTTTTATGGTTTTAGACTTGTTTAGTATCAATGACACTATATCAGCTTATAAAACACTCCGTATGAATTCATTTTAAAGGTTGGGAAGGTCGTAGAATTCTATACAATTGAACTCTTTTCAGAATTGATTGGTTAAAAGCAGCATTCATTTACTATGTTATTATGTGTTAGTAGTGTAAGTGAGTTGTATTTGCCTTTTTACATCTGCTTCAAATTGATGTGGTTAAATTGCCTTGTTTCATCTATTTTATTCAGGTCCATTTTCTCGATATCTGCTTTGGAAGAGCATGTCTCCCACATTTTCTTGAAATGCCCATCAACAAGTAGCAACTTTCTTAAATTACTGTTTTGTCAGGGATATCATTGAGTTCTTAACAGCCAGAAGAAAACATGTCACAGCTGATGATTCAAGTGTCCTAGTTAGTGGAAATGTATGTGTGTGATTTCTATCCAGGAAATGTCAGTGAGCTGCCAGTCATCATTGCTTGAGGACACTTGGAATGCATTGGCAGCATGTAATTATTTGTACAAAAAATGCTTGACTGCTTTATGGATTTTTATGTTTATACATTGTATAGTTCACATGTAATATTAAAAATATGCAACTATAGCACTTTTATGCACCTTGATAAGACATTGGAATTTTAAACTGAATTTATATATGAACATATTGTGCTTTTTCTTAAGCAGCTGCAAAACTTCCAGCCCATCATATAAACTCCATTGCAGCCTCATTATTTTGCTTCTGCAAACTTACTGATCACCTTATACACCTTATACCCACTCTTCTATACATAGATGTGCATTACAAATACCCATGGATAGAGCTACCAGGGATGCAGGCTGTGCAATGCACTGGGACCCTCTTGGCCCCACTCCCGGGCCAACCCACCATGGCCCCCCTTGGACCATCTGGACCTCCTTGACACACACACCCCAGCGAGAAATTGGTGCATGCCTGTTTAAAAAAGAGTATTTCTACTCAAGGTCCAAAGGGGTCGCAGTGTATTAGGGAAGAGGTGGGCTGGATGACAGCAAAGAACAGGGGGATTTGGTTCTGTGAGGGTGGAGCAAAGGAACTATGGATAGGAGGGACTGGCTCACATGTAAAAAAATCCAACTGGGCTCTCCATTCTCTATCTCTGCCACTGCAAATGCCTAAAAGCTTTCTACATGCACAGCAATTTTATTAAAGGATATTGTGCAAGGAAAAATATATAAACTTTGAGTCTAAGCTTATGATTTGGCATAGAAAAGTCTTAAACTATAGAAATACGTTCTTTGCTGGGCCTTGGTGGGTTCCATGATATTTTGGTGGAGATTGTGTGGGTAAGAAAGAAAGCCCTGGTGAGCAGGTCTTGCATTTATTTATTTGTACAGGGTAGAGGCACACAGCCAACTGGGTTTCATGCTCTTAATGGAGTTATGGAGGACACTGAGGGATCAAACCAAATAGTGCACAAGTGAGAAACATTGTTGTGTGCCCCCATGTTTAGTATAAATATGTGTGTAGGAAATGTAGAATAATTTTCTTTGAAATCATGCTAAATTAACATGTCTAACATGAGGGTAAAGTGGCACTTTAAAGCATCACTTCAGCGATTGCAAATATGGTGTAACTCAAAAATATAGGTAATAGCAAGTACTTGATAACATGAATGTTATTTTTTCTTTTAAATTCCAAATTTCCAATGTGTTAAGATCTGCTTTCTTCAGTTGGTCTTGATAAGGCTGTTATAGCAAACCTACCCAGCAGATCCTCCATGTTCTTTTATATCCCTTCACCAAGGCAGCAGATGTCTCTAAAATCCTCTTCCATAGTTGCAGCATTAAAAAGTGTGAGCACACAGGATAAGCATACAGCATACTTCAAGTGGACAACTGGTGCTGGAAATGCTTTTATTGTGGTAGAAACCATCACAGCAAACTTTACTAACTAACTGACTATCTTCATGACAGTTACTGATTACATCATCCCATTCTAAATCAGTTTACTCTTCATGAACTGAACATGCAACATACAGAATCATATGTCAAACACACATAGAGAAGCAACATACCATACAGTAATTAACATATATAAGGTAATCAACAGAACATAAAAAACATATTAATTTGCTATAACAACTACTGAACCCAGTCATTGCGCAGGTGGGTCAGACAAGGTACAGCTTTCCCATCCCACAACCACATATGCCAGGAGGCAGCCCTGATAGGAGTCATTATGTGAGTCCAAAGGGTGGTCAGGGGGATAATGAAACAATGCAAGTTCAGCCATGATGTAAAAAAAATATATATATATATGAAAAAAAAATGCACTAAATATTCCTATAAATATGCACTAAACCAATTTTATCAATTATTTTTGGAACAAAGTAGGGTTTTAAAGATAATCCCTTTTCATAACACTTATATGACTGTTAGAGGAAAAATTGGATAAAATTAATACTTTGTCAAGAATAGACAACTGCTCAATTATATATAGAACTCTTTTTCCTGTGATTATTTTTACGGATAAGCAGGTACTTTTTATCTAGGACCCCCAAAGGGATTTCTCCTCACTGGAATGCACAGCCTACTTCTACATCCCCAATACTGACTGATCCCTATTCTTTGATAATAATAATATCACATCCCTCCAAAAGAGATTGCAATATCTTGTTAATGAGAAATGTGTGCCACTTAATTGCATCTCTCTTCATGGTTTAGGTTCATATATAGTCTTCCCTTTGTAGTTGCCATCCATATTGTAGTTGTGTCATACCTTCAAATGTCTCAGTTTGTAAACATCTAATTGGATGAGTTGGGTGATGACTTGTGGCATGTAATAATGTGCTTGCTGATGTTAGGTTTTTGCAGCCTGCCAGTGCCTCTAAAGATCAGTAAATCCACAATGCTGATGTTAGCCTTAGAAACTGTCACAGTGAGAAATAGATTTGACGTTCTTAAAGTTTAATTCATCTATGAATTCCTCAGTAAGTGACATTTTTTTCTTCCCATATGACACACATGTTGCTAATAAATTTTGCCCACTTTATGTTCTGCATTCTTGTAAAAAAAAAAAAAAACTCTTGAAAAAGCAGAATATTTTGTTTCCTTACTATTAATAAAATATAATTAAGCACAATTAAAGCAGCACTGTAGTTTGGAACACTTCACCGGTTTGTGTCTTATGTAACAAATGAACAGCATTAGCAGCCATGGAAGCTCTGAGCATAAATATTTTTAGAAAAAAACTTAATTGTAGCAGATTCTGCTAGTACATTGAAAACTGATACAGTCATTCTTCCTGTTGACCGAATAGTATGGTGGATACATGAGTAGAAATGTTTAAATGTGACTGCCTACTTCTGAGAATGCTTATCTGAATCATCAATTTAGGCAGCAAATTTTCCCTCTCTTCTTCCCTTCCCTCCTCTCCTGGAAAGATAAAGACATAGCAGACAGGAAATTTTGAGGCACAATAAAAAAGTTAGCTACTAATTAAGGCTTACTCATGTTTTCTTGTTCATGGGTTAATAGCAGTTAATATTGTGCACTTACTACAGACTTCACAAATGTGACTTTTTTAAACTATAGAGGTCATTTAATTTTTTGTATTGTCGCTGAGCAATACCACATCAGGACAAAACCTCTGTCCTCATCAAAGTTTAATGTCCAGTACTATAAAAGAATCAAAGTCATGATTGTGGTAATAACTATATTCTAGATATAAGAAGGTAATTCTGACATATAGTTACATAGTTACACAGTTACATAGTAATTAAGGTTGAAAAAATACTTTCAGTCCATCAAGTTCAACCTTTTAAGATCTACTCTGATCTGCAATATGCGGAATAGTTATTAATGAATTTGTTGTTAATTAATTGTTAATTAATTATTAATCAACTATTTATTTTTTTATTTATTTTAATTATTAATTAATCCAGAGGATGGCAAACAGAAAAAAACCCAAGTGAAACTTAGACAATCGTCTCAAAGGGAAAAAAAAAATGAATTCCTTCCTGACCCCAGATACTCCCAGATTCCTCCTTGGATCAATACTCTCTCTCTCTAATTATCCAGGATAAACCTGAATTCCCTTTTTAATTAGAAATAAATCCATTCCCCTTTTTAAGGTTATCTATCGAATCCGCTGTCACCACCTCCTCTGGTAGAGAATTCCACAGTTTAACCACCCTTACTGTGAAGAACCCTTTTCTTTATTTAAGGTGGAATTTTTTTACTTCTAACGTCAAGGGATGTCCTCTTGTCAGTTGAAAACCACTTGGCACAAAAGCTCCCTTGACAAATTGTTATACGGACCCTGGATGTATTAATATAAGGTAATCATATCTCCTCTTAGATGCCTTTTTTCTAGAGAAAATAAGCTTAATTTAGTTAGTCTTTCTTCATAACTTAGCCCCTCCATTCCCCTTATTAGCCCTCCTCTGTCCTTTTTATGAAGTGGTGCCCAAAATTGTACTCCATATACCAAATGAGGGTGTACTAGAGATTTGTATAGTGGCAGAATTATATTTGATTCCCTTGCTTCTATACCCTTCCTAATACATGCTAATATTTTATTTGCCTTTGCAGCTGCTGCTTGGCTTTGAGCACTGTTACCTAGGTGGTTGTCCACAAGCACTCACAAATCCCTTTCAATATCTGATACTCCTATTTGCTACATTAAGATTATAATTTGCATGGCTGTTTTTCCTTCCCAGATGCATAACTTTACATTTATTCATATTAAATCTCATCTGCCATTTAGATGCCCATTCCTCAATTTTATGTAAATCCCTTTGGAGGGTAAGCACATCATTATCTGATTTAATTACCTTGCACAACTTTGTGTCATCAGTGAAAATGGAGACACTACTTTCCAGTCCCACCTCTAAGTCATTAATAAATATGTTAAAAAGGAGAGGACCTAATACTGAACCCTGAGGAACCCCACTTACCACATTAGTCCAATCAGAGTATGTTCCACTTACAACAACCCTTTGCTTCCCATCTTTTAGCCAGCTCTCAATCCATGAGCTGATATTCACTGCAATTTCTGTATCCCTTAGTTTGCACAATAGTTTCCCATGTGGCACTGCATCAAAAGCCTTTGCAAAATCCAAAAAGACTACATCCACTGAGTTGCCTTGATCCAGGTTCCTACTAACCTCCTCATAGAAACCAATTAGATTTGTTTGACATGACCTATCCCTCATAAATCCATGTTGACTCCTACTTATAATCCTGTTCAAATAGACATATTCTTGTATATTATCCCTTATTAACCCTTCTAAAAGCTTCCCCACTACAGAAGTGAGGCTCACTGGTCTGTAATTCCCCGGGTTTGCTCTTGCTCCCTTTTTAAATATAGGTATCACATCAGCTTTTCTCCAGTCATCTGATAGAGACCCTGTGTTGAGTGAATCTTGAAAAAATATATATAATGGTTTGGCTATTACAGAACCCAGTTCCCCCAGTACCCTTGTGTGTATTCCATTTATTTTTTCCAACCTCTTTTGGATTACTTACTGCATTAACCAATTATTTGACAAAGGTAGTGTAGCCCCATTATGTTGCCGTGCCCCAACCACTGGTACCACCCTTGTGTATACTGAAGAAAATAACCTATTTAGCTCACCTGCCTTTTCCTGGTCACTAATTTTCAGACGGTCCTTGTCACATTGTAATGTTCCTATAGCTTCCTTCCTGGCCTTCTTCCCATTAATATACTTAAAAAATATTTTAGGATTAGTCTTACTCTCTTTTGCAATTAATTTTTCATTTTCTATTTTAGCCAATCTAATAGCCCTTTTGCAAGCCTTTTTGATTTCCTTGTACTTACGTAAAGCAGTCTCTGTCCCCTCTTGTTTGTATAATTTAAATGCCTGCTTTTTACTCCGTATCTTGATCTTTAAATCATTGTTAAGCCACATTGGATGGGATTTACTCCTTTTAATTTTATTCCAACTTGGTATATGGTGATAAGTATGTATATTTAGTAAGGTTTTAAACATTGTCCATTCATGATCAGTATTTTTACCTGCCAGTTCTCTGTCCCAGTCAATGGGCCTCATTCTATTATCGGCCGCAGCCGCTGCGGGGCCGCAAGGACCGGCCGCAAGCTATTCTGCTATTCTATTCCCTTACGGCCGGGGACTCCGGCAGGCTTGCGGCCGGTGCCTTGCTATCTCTTGCGGCCGATCGCGCCGGAGGAAAGCCTTTGATCTAAAACGGCCGCAAGAGATTTGCAATTCAATTGCTCCGGGAAACCTCTCTGCAAGGCTAAAAACGAGCCGCAGTTACTTGCAGGAAAAAGGTCTCGCTAGCACCAATTAAGCACATAAAATAGCTCAAATAAAGCCATCCTGCACTTTGAGAAGACTATAAAGGGATTTTAGGTGTTAGAAAAAATAGCACATAATTATCCTGTACTCAAATCCGTAAAATATTTCATTTTTAATATCCGTAAAATATACATGTAAAAAGTCCAGAGTGCTTGGAGCACCTCAGACACGCCCACGCCGCAGCCGGCAAATAAACAGTTAATTTGAACTCGGGTTTGGGCAGATGTGCAAGCTTGAGAGTGGGTTCCTTTTATTCCTCATGTCCCCCAATATGATCCCTAGCATTTACAGAGCTGTACAGTGCAGGCTTGAATTTATTTTTGAGTTTTTATATTTCACAGATTACGGCCGGTTCCAAGATATGCGGCCGGCCGTAAAAGGAGATCCTTGCGGGGCCGTATAATAGAATCGCGAGTTAACTGAACCCTCGCAAGGAATCGCAGCCTTACGGCCGATTTACGGCCGATAATAGAATGAGGCCCTATATGTTGTATTCCTGCCCTTAGACCGTTAAAATCTGCCCTTTTAAAATTCAGAGTTTTTGTTGGCCCCTTAAAGTTTTTTTTTTTTTTGTTCAATCTCAAATGAGACTGTGTTGTGATCACTGTTTCCCAAAGGTTGCCCTATTTCAACATTTGATTCCATATCAATATTATTTGTGATGACTAAATCTAAATCTATTCCCTGAGTATCATATTTACATAATTGTTATAGAAAGCTATTGGATTACAAATCTGTATTCCATAAGTGGGTGCCCATTCAGTATCGTATATATGTAATGCTTTCTGCAACTACACTGCAATGTATTAGCCACATTAAATTAGAAGTTCGTAAGTCCAGCTGGGGGCTTGAAATTTGGCTGGGGTACGTTGCTATTAAATTGGAAGGGGCTGCAAGCTACAGGTTTGAGACAAAACCTTGTTTGTAGAATGATGGATCAATTAGTGTAGACCATAGTTGTCGGTTTAGACAGAGCCAATGGAAAAAGAGATTGTTAGCATTACATCACAGGAAAAGGGGAGGGTAGATGTGATCGACCCACATTCCAGATTAATACAATATTAATAAAGCAGTAAATAGAATATCATATTACATGCGAGTTACAGTATATGTCTTAACACATTGATTGCAGGGATCGATATAACACAAAATAAAAACATGAACTACAGTATTTTTGGGGGCCGATTTGCGGGCTTGAGAATGTTGTGCTATTAATTCTAAGACCTAACATCACTTTCCCTTATAATTAATGTACAGTAGTGTGTTTTTATTTGCATTACATGTGCTACATATTGGTCTTAACCCCCCTTGTGGGTGCTCTCGAGCACACGTTGGGCTTTGGGCTCAATTTGCGTGTTACGGGCTTGCTTATGTGAGACTTCTTAGCAATTTGAATTGAACAAGTAGCGGTTATGGGCTTGACAGACCAAAGGATTTAGGGGTGCGAAGTTCAACGTTGCTCAGCACATAGGCTTTTCTCGCGCCTTGCTGCGTTTTAACACGCAAATTGTATACAAGCTGCATTACGGGACTAATTTAATTGTTGTAACACAAAAAATTGGAGTTATGGGCTACATTTTAAAACGTAGCCCTAATTTAATGAGGCTGTAGAAATGTATGTTAGCAAGCACGTTTCTATTTGACAAGTAAAGGAGTAATATTGCTACTCAACAGAAAACTAAATTTGAGACCCCAAACTCCTATTTAGTATCTAAACCATTGAAAAAAAAGTTCAGTCATAAACATTCTCCACTTCTCACACCACCAAACTTTGAAGCTCTCTGGACGAATTATAAAGGACCTCTGTTTAATGCTTGTTCAATAAGTCTCAGGATGCTAAGTACTTGACAGTGAGATTGTTAACTCTGTCAACAATTGACATTTTGAAGCACTGTATCTTTATGGATCTCTGCTCAAGACCCCATCTGATTAACTACAAAGGTTCAGGAGGCTACTCATATGTCTTAAACAAGGAAACACAGATATTTACAACAAATAGACACATAGAATATAGGCTAATTGTCTCATCATGTTCTCCTTTCCCACCTCCAACTGTTACAGTCTAAGAAGAATAAATCCCTTTTACCATTATTCATTCTCCTAATATATTTGAAGATTTTTATTGTGTCACCCCTACCTTCTTCCCACATTATATATATATATATATATATATATATATATATATCCTTCTGGATCACTTGTGTACTTCAGTGAATCTGTGGAACTCGCTGCCCACTTCAGTATCTATGCCAAGATAACCTTATTGATAGGAATGACCAGGCAACCAACAATAGCCATTCCTGGAGTGCTGTGGTCCATAAGGAAAGTTGGACATGACTGAATGACTAAACTATATATATATATATATATATATATATATATACTAGCGACTTGCCCGTCAAAAATTATAGCAATAAACAGTGAAGCCTGGCAATGCTGTTTGCCACACAATGGGAGCCTCTCCTTTACTTTACTGGCCTTGCGATGAGCGCCTTCATTGTTCATTGCAAGCCCCCCCCCTACCCCTCCCACCGTCTACTTTACTGGCCTTGCAATGTTGCTCGTCACGTGCCTTGCAATGAGCGCCTTTGGCACTCATTGCAAGTCTCTCCCCCTGTCTACTTCCTCCATTGTGTCTTATTTTCCCCCTCCTCTCACTCCCTTGTGTCTCCTTTCCCCCTCCTCTACCTCCCTTGTGTCTCCCCCCATGTGTTTTTACTCCCTCCCATGTCTCTAACCCCCTCCTCTGTATCTCTTTCCCTCCTGTGTCTCTTTCCCCCCTCTCCCTCCCATGCGTCTCTTCCCCCCTCCCCTGTGTCTCTTTCCCCCCTCTGCCTCCCCTGTGTTTCTTCCCCCTCCCCTGTGTCTCTTTCCCCCGTTCCACTCCCTCTGTGTCTGTTCCCCCCTCCCTTGTGTCTCTTCCCCCACATTTCCCTCACCTGTGTCTTTCCCCCTCCCCTGTGTATCTCCCCCCTCCATTCCCTCCCCTGTGTCTCTTTCCCCTCCTCTCATTCCCCTGTGTCTCTTCCCCCTCCTCTCCCTCCCCTGTGTCTCTTTCCCTCCTGTGTCTCTTCCCCACCTCTCCCTCCCCTGTGTCTGTTTCCCCTCCCCTGTGTCTGTTCCCCCTGCCTGTTTCTCTTTCCCCCTCTCTGTTTCTCTTTCCCCCTCCCCTGTGTCTCTTTCCACCTCCCCTGTGACTCTTTTCCCCTCTCCCTCCCCTGTGTCTCTTTACCCCTCCCCTGTGTCTCTTTCTCCCTCCCCGTGTCTCTTTCCCCCTCCCCTGTGTTTCTTTCTCCCCTCTCCCTCCTCTGTGTCTCCTCCACCTCCCCTGTGTCTTTTTCCCCCTTGTCCCCCCCTGTGTCTTTTACCCCACCTCCCTCGTGTCTCTTCCCCCCCTTTTCCCTCCCATGTCTCTTCCCCCTCCTCTCTCTGCCCCCCCTTCCCTCTCCTCCCCTGTGTGTCTCCCCTCCCCTCCTGCCCCTCCTCCCCTGTTTGTCTCTTCCCTCGCCTTCCGTTATGTAATGCGTGTGCTCGTCGTTATCCGCGCAATGCGCATGCACATGTGGGGCTACCGTGATTGCGATCGATCGTTGGCAAAGCGTGACAGCGAATCTCAGTTTGACTATTACAATATGGATATATAAAAAACACTCCGTTCTGGTGCCCTTACTTTGAATGGTTGTAATTTTTTCTGAAATGTTACATATTCTGCAGAAAAGCATATAAGCTAAATAAAGATAAATGCTGCTGAAGACATTCCAGTGCCGCATGTCAGCTGTATTGAACCCTAGGTACAAATCTATATGAATTGTGCTTGTCTCTTGCTTTATGTTCTTTGCAACCAGCCACGTATAAATGAAATTGAGATATTTAAAACAATGGAAGATCAGGGCTTTTGGAGATACAGGATTTTTTGTTATAAAATCCGATGTGAAAAAAGATCTGCATGAAAAGTTTGTCTGCCAGCATTTTGTCCCCAGGTTACTTCAAAGAGAATAAAAAAAATGATTATTTTTTTTCAGAGATGGCAATTAGTTTGTAGTATATTGAAATAAAACCTTGTGCTGTCGCAAATAACACAATTGTAGGAGCACGTAGGGTTGTGCTGCTCCTGACATATTATAGATTGAATGAAGACATTTATTCATTGATTTCTGCCTATCCTTGTACAAGTGTTCATCTCTTATATATGACTGTCCAATATAAATGTTCCCATTTATAAATCACTACATCAATAAAAGTGCTCAGGTAGTTCATTTCATAAGATAATAAATCCTGCAGTGGGGAAAAAATGATTTATGTTTAAAATTTTCCTTAATTAATATCGACTTATGCCGTCTAGCATGACTTTGAAAGTCTATATAAAGTAAATTCTTGCTCACAGGGAGTAATGTGGCCTATATCTCACACTCACTGATACAGCACATCTTATGAACAATGATAACAAGAAGCTTTAAGATGTGACACTGAAGATCAGAGCTGTTCAATGTGTTCTCTCAAAAGAAAACAGTAAGGAAACGGCTTTAGTTATATTAGCGGTCTCCCTCCATATCTACCAGGAGCATGAAATAATTGAGGAACATTTGTGCTCCTCACACTTTTAGAAACAGTATTAAATATTCAAAAACATTAGGTGGTCTAACCTTTTCACTAAGTTTCCCAATCACTGGATGTTTTAAAATTACTATAATTTTTAGAAATGCAGAGAGTTCTTTCTGTAATCTGTTATATCTTTTGAAAAGTTGCATTCCCAGCATGGTTGAAAAAGCTATGATCTGCATTAGAAAAGTGACTGCTTAGTCGCCATCTTGCATCTGTGAGCATTTGCTCTATTTTTATACAGTATATTTCATAAAAAATATATTGATTGGTATGTGTGAAGATTGGCACATCTACTATTAAATGGTAATAACATATTTGGCTATCCTACATTTAAAAAATCTGAATATAAAGGACTTTTGAAGAACTAGCCTTGATAATGGGAAATGTTTTTAAAACAAAAAGTACATTGTTTAACTAATTAACTAAGATATACAAGTATTCTTTGATTTGGATAGCCATTGATTTGTGTGACACTTTCCAAATAGGAAATTAGATGTGACTTAGCACTGCTAGGATTAATGTTATTATAAAGTTATGAATTGTTACATGTAATGTTTGCCTCTATAGAGCTGCCATGTTGGCTTCATTAGTAACTGCAATCGCACAGAGTGTGCCACACATTGTGTGTTTTAGGAGGGGGTGGGAGATAGCAAGCTGTGAATCTCCATATTGCATTTTCTAGTGCACACAGCAAATTCAGAAGCCTCCGTTTGGTCTTCATGGTGCTAAGGTGCTGGTATGGTACTAAAAGCTGCACCATATGACCTTTTGGACCAATGTGCATTATAAACTGCAATATGAATATTTACAGCTTGCTACCAGGTCACCTTACACAGTGATACTTCCAAACTGATGTGTTGAAGGACAGAGGCCATCTGGAAACACTCAGAAGTAAGCAGAGGATAATTAAAATAATATTAATAATTCATAACTTTATATAATTTGATTAATAAGTCTTCATTATGCAAGATGTAACGGTTTTAATTGAAAGTGTCTCGTCATTTTTTGTATCATTGCCTCCATTTAATGTTTAATGCAATAATTGGTGTGGTCTACTTTCATCTTATATTTTTTGTATATCAAGTGAAGGTCATGTCATGAGACAAAAATACTAACAGCCCTATTAAATTCGAAGCCCGTAAGTGCAACATGAGACCCGCAACAGCTGCAGGCTCAAAATTTGGCTGCGTTACAGAGCTATTAAATTAGAACATGCCTCGAGCTACGGGCTTGAGACGCAAACCCGTAAACCATTTGTTGAAGGTTGGATGTGAGTGATCAATTAGTCAAACCCGTAGTTACGGGTTTAGCTGGAGCCAATGGCAACAGAGATCGTCAGAATTACGTCACTGAAAAATGGAGGTTGGATTTCAAAGTCTTATGTTTTTCAATTACAAGTTACGATCGGACCCACATTCCAGAAATAATGCAATATTAATAAAGCCGTAAATATGATATTCTATTACATGCGAGTTATATCCATCATATGTATTAACACATTGATTGCCGGGATAGATATAACATGGAAATTAAACATAAAATAAACAATTTTTCGGGGCCGATTTGCGAGTTTGAGAATGTTGTGCTATTAATTCTAAGACCTAAAATCACTTTCCCTGTTAATAAAATTACAATATTGTGGTGATATTAGCATTTAAAGTGCTACACATTGAACTTTACCCCCCTCGTGGGTCCTCTCTGGTACTTGTTGGCTTCTTGGCTCCATTTGCGAGTTATGGGTTGAAGGCAAGTGTACTTGTTGCAATTTAATAGCGTGATAGGAAACGTAGCAGTTACAGGCTTGAGAGAACAAAGGATTTGCGGCCGCGAAGTTGCACGTCCCACGTCCCATAGGCTTTTTTCATTCCAAGCCCACAGATCGGCAACGGCTTGCTTTACACGGCCAATTTCATAGCGTAAGTCTTACTGGCTACATTATGAGCTACGGTTTTACATGTTTGGAGAATTTAATAGGGCTGACAATGTGTCATGATCTAAGTGAGAAAAAAGACCATGCAGCTCCCTTAAGAGTGCTAATCAACAGCCTTATTAAATTGTGATTCAGTAAATTTAAAAGGGCTCCATTTAAGCACACAGCATATTTTTTTACAGAAGTTTTTAGTTAGTGAACTTCTATCCAAAAGCAAGATCTTCACTAACTAAAAACTTTTGTAAATAAAATATGCTGTGTGCTTAAATAGAGCCCTATTAAATTTACCGAATTGCAATTTAATAAGGCTGCAAGTAAATAGCCTGGTTTAATAATTTTATAATTGAATACAATATTACAGATATTATCCTTATTACTTTTCATTATCCTCAGCTTGCCAATTATTTAACAACTTCAAATTTTGTCCAATTCACATTTTATCCAGGTTTTGTTAATGTAGCTTGCAGGCTGTCAGGGCATGTTGCCATGAGAGCGAAAAATATATTTGGCCCAGAATAATTCAATTATCATTAAAAGTGCAATGAGAATAGAACATACTGATAACAAGGTAAGGGTGAAGCTGGAAGAAATGTTTCCATAGTGCCTTTATCTCCAGAGTGATTGTTCTTCCTGCTGATACCACACGTCAGCACTGCACCAACGGACATTATTTGTCACTGGCAACCTGCTTTGATCTTACATCTTTGCCTCTTTATTATGTCCTTTTCTGGTGCCTTTTTATTATCATCATCACCACCACTACTATAAAAGTAATGCAATAATTAAAGCAGTCGACTTTTGTGTCAACCTAATTAAAAGGATTAATTAAATTAATTACCTGTGTGCTCCTTTTTCGCTCTTGCATTTGTTTTATAATAGACCTTTTCAGACTTAAGTTATCAATGTGTACAATTATAATACTTTGATTATATTAATGGTAGTTATAGAAGCATTGTTTACATTTCTTAATTCTCTATCCCTCACATTACAATTGACATTACTCACAGCTAATACTCTGTTTTGACACTGTGTGAGGTAGGTTTTTAAAGGTAGGTTGTCACCATGGCAAATAATAGCCAACTAATTAATGTATTTAAATTAAAGCTTTGATTAAAAAGTCCTCACTTAGGTGCCTAAACAAAAAACAAGGTTAGAGATGCTCAATCAGAGAACAAACTAAACTTAATAGGTTAGTTCTATGGCCATGATAACCCACTCTGAGAGCAACCTCTTTTAGCTCACTTGTGCCCTTCATAGGGAAAAATATCCTGTAGTATATCAGTCTGGTCCCACTCACTAGAGTGACCCAGCCCCGAAATACCAAGCAATTCTACATAGAACAGGAGAAACAGCAAACCCCAGACGCGTTTAAGCCTTTATGGGCCTTGTCGATGAGGTTTAGCTGAACTCCCTAAGGCACGGTGAGCAAGGGTCCCACGTCTGGAGTCCTCTATCACCCTTAGGGAGGCTAAACCTTAAGGGTCATTCGCATAAACAAAAGACAAGGTTAGACGTGCTCAATCAGAGAATGAACTAACCTTAATAGGTTAGTTCTATGGACATGATAACCCACTTTTTTTTTTTCTTCATTTAGATGCCTTTATACACAGTTCTCCGGGCAAGATTAACAACAACTATCTAGGGACTTCGAAAAAATTACCAACCTGTAACTTTTTCATGGAAATTATATTAACTGGTCAAAAAGGAATTATAAATAGCAATCTAAATGCTTGTGCACAATTACAAATGTGTATCCTAATTAAGGGCACAGGGACTGAAAATAGTCTAGGGAGGATAGACCCAAGAAGTGCGCAAATTATCTATCTATCTATCTATCTATTTAAAATGGTTATGGATTGAAGAACAAAGCACTTGTGGGCACATTTGCATGTCCCTGCTCAGCTTCCCAGAGTTCAGTGTAATAACTGTATTTCTCGGAATTCTGTGCAGGAAGCAAGTTTTATGAACTTGTTTTACACATTCAAATGTGAACAGAAATGTACTATATATATATATATATATATATATATATCTGTATATATATCTGTATATATATAGATATATATGTATATATATATATATATATATATATATATATACTAGGAAATATATACTAGGGAATGAAATTGTAAGGCTGGCAAAATGCTGGTTGGCATACAATGTGAGGCTTATGGTCCTCGTTGGTTTTATTTTCAAAGTCCTACGTGCCTGGTGTGGTTAGTGTAAGTGTTACAGTTTGCACCGTTGTGTATTTTCTAAGTTCTGCGTGCCTGACGTTGCAAAGCCCCGTTTTCATCCTGTTTCAGAATTTTTACATTTTTCGTTCACAATTCTTTTTCTTGCGTAGCCAATTTTCGAGTGACAAAAAACAGCAAATATATGGAGCAAAATTGCTTGCAACCTCACTCCACACCAGTCTTCCTGGTTCTCCCCCTGTGCTGTGTGTGAGTTTGTTTTATTTCATTTTTTTATTATTTTGCTTATTTTTCTTGTTTTTCGTATTACGTGCTTCAACTGCTCGCCTACCTTTGCAAGGCTCGCAGTGTAAAGAGTGCCTTTGGCGCTCATTGCAGCATAAAAGTCCTGCGTGCCTTAATGGCTCACTTTGCTTTGCGATGCTTGCAGATGAGCGCCTATGGCGCTCATTGCAGCCTAAGTCCCACGTAGTTCAACAGCTCGCAGATGAGCACCTTCATTGCAGCCTAAGTCCCAAGTTAATGGCTCACCTCGCTTTGCGAGGCGAGAAGGTGAGCGTTTTCAGCGCTTATTGCTGCCTAAGTCCTGCGTCAATGGCTCGCCTAGCTTTGCAAGGCTCACAAGTGCGTTACCAACATCGCAAACGTCATCAACATTGCAAGATCCACAACTATGTATGTGATATATATATATATATATATATTAACATCTATATAATACTGTACATGTTTTTTTAAATATATACATACTTACAATAGCCCACTTCTTCATCGCTATCTTGTTGTGGGGAAGGGGTTTGTGTACTTCAAAGAAGCTGTGAGCTGTACCATGTAGGGTCACCCAAGATGGGAATGCTATGGCAGAGAGGTCAGATGAATCACAGTCCACTGCTAAGATAACTTTATGGACAGGCACAACCAGAGACTTAACAATAACGTAATGGACGATGAGCCCCTAAGGTCAGAAGTTGCCTACCACATTACTGAGGAAGAGCAGAGGGCAAGTACGAGTAGTACCAGATCTAATTAAGTGGTTGGACCAAAGCTAAAAGGATACTCCGCTGCGGATGTGTCTGGAGGGGAAAGGAAAGTCCACTGCTGGAAAGAACAATTCAGCATAGGAGCCTGGAATGTTAGAACTATGGACCAAGGCAAACTAGATGTGGCCAAGAATAAGATGACAAGATTAAACATCGATATCCTGTGAATTAGAAAACTTAAATTGGCTGGAATTGGACATTTCACATCAGACAACCACCAGATCTTCTACTTTGGTGGCCAAGAATCCTGCAGAAGAAATGGAGTAGTCCTCATAGTCAATCAAAGGGTGGCCAAAGCAGTGCTCAGTTACAACCCAATAAATGACATAATGATTTCAATTCAAATTCAAGCAAGCCATTTTACATCACGGTGATCCAAGTCTATGCTCTAACCATGGATGCCGAAGAAGCTGAAGTTGTCCAGTTTTACGAAGGTATTCAACACGTCATAGATATAACAGCAAGAAAAGATGTTACTATCAGCAAAGGAGATTGGAATGCTAAAGTAGGGAACCAAAATACACCTGGAATAACTGGCAAGCTTGGCCTTGGAGTACAAAATGAAGCAGATCAGGGATTAGAACATTCTGTGAAGATAATTATCTGGTCATAGCAAACACCCTCTTCCTAAAGCCTCTGAGACGACTCTACGCATGCAGATAACCGGATGGACAATAAAGACATCAGATTGATTATATACTTTGCAGTCAAAGGTGGAGGAGCAAAAACAAAATCATGAGCTGACTGCTGCTCAGACAATGAACTATCGTAAAGTTCAGAATTAAACTGAAGAAAAGTGGGAAAATCATCAGACCAGTTAGATACAAAATAAATAATATCCCTTGTGAATATGCTGTGGAATTAAAGAATAGATTTCAGGAACTAGACATGGAATATAGAATACCTGAAGAACTTTGGACTGAGGTTTGCAGCATTATCCAGGAAACAGCAACAAAGAACATCCCTGAAAGAAATAAAAATAAGAAGGCAAACTGGCTATCTGATAAGGCTTTTGAAGTAGCCCAGGAAAGAAGGAAATCAAAAGGTAGTGGAGACAGGAAAAGATCTGTCCAACTGAATGCAGAATTCCAGAGAATAGCAAGAAGAGACAAGGAGACATTCTTCAATGAGCGATGTAAAAATCGAAGAAAATAACAGATTGGGTAAATCATGATATCTCTTCAAGAAAATTGTGGATCTCAAAGGCACCTTTCATGCCAAAGTGGGCATGATAAAAGACAAAAATGGTAAGGACTTAACAGAAGACGATCAGATAAAGAAGGGGTGGCAGGAATACACTGACGTTCTATACAGGAGTGATGACCTCAATAGTTTGTCCAATGAGCTGAAGCCAGACATCTTGCAGTGTGAAGTGAAATTGGCCCTATGATGTATTGCTGATAATAAGGCTGCAGGAGGTGATGGAATCTCAATTAAACTATTCAAAATTCTACAAGATGATGCTGTGAATGTGTTACTTGCTTTATGCCAACACATTTGGAAAACCCAATAGACTGGAAAAGGTCAGTCTGCATCCCAGTCCCAAAAAAAGGCAGTGCCAAAGAGTGCTCCAATTATTGAACAATTGCACTCATTTCACTTTTATTTAAAATTCTACAAGCTCGACTCCAATAATATATGGAATAGAAAAAGCAAAATTTTTTGGACTCCCTTGAACTCCACAAGCAACCCTGTTATTTGGGTCCCCCCTGTAATTGCTAATATCAAAGGCTGTCAAAATGGACATGGGATGTGTTTTAAGGACTTTTAAGGACTGTGACAATTTGTCTTTCATTTATGTATCCTGTTTAAAAAATGAATGTTTGCATATAGTTACAGTCAAGGTTTCTTAGTTAAACTATACTGTATGTGCTTTTATTGATGTATGGTGGCTATATGGTGGATGTAATAAACACGGGCTCTAAGTTATGTTAGCCGCTAGGCCCTGCTAACCTGCTAGGCCCTAATTGTGGTCAGCCATGTTGCCTAGCCGAGTGCCACCTTGACTGTTTCTTGACCCTGGGCTGCATAAACTCCCCAGAAGTCATGACAACACAAGTAATTTATTACTTTAGATTAACACAAGATATTGTAACTAGGACCCCTTTCTCTGGCCTCAGATAGTTGTACAAGTTGATAAGCTTGAACGAATAGATAACCCCCACCACTCCTTTCAGCAGAGCAAAACCAGAGTGTTTTGGTTAAATAAAGTGGGGAGTGGGCCATGTGGGTTTTATTGTTTTTTTTTTTTTTTATGTGTTGAAAAAGAAAGAATAAAATCAGTCTCTCTGCACTAAGAAAAGGTGCATGAATATTTCTTGGATTCTGAGCTATCCTAACCAAAGGGATAGGAAAAATTGGTTATTATTTTTTATTAAATTAGTAAGAGCCTGTAACCTGTGATTTCCGGGGGTTCCTGAGAAATGGTCATGAAGAATGCTGGGTGCTGATTGATTGAACTCAAAAGTCACAACCTAGAGGGAGAGTCTTGGGGTGCATGTGGCATCTCTGAGTCTTCACAAAGAGAGTTCCAGAAAGGCATTTACTTCTGCTTCATAGATAAATCTAAAGTATTTGACTGTGTGGATCACAACACAATGTGGCATGTTCTTAAAGAGATGGGAGTGCCAGATCATCTCATCCTCCTCCTGTAGAATCTTAGTGGACCAAGAAGCCCAGTCAGAATAAAACCTGGGACAATAGAATGGTTCAAGATTGGAAAAATGTGTGCAACAAGGTTGTATATTGTCACCTTATTTATTCAACTTCTGTGGAGGAAATCTATGGCAAGCTTGGAGAAGCTAGTAAAACATAAAGATATTAAACTATGAATAAAAGTCAGCATAGTTAGAACTATATGGAGGTGAGAGCTGGACCATAAAGAAGTATGAGCTCTGTACAATTGACAACTTTGATCTTCTGGCAGTCCAAGGAATGCTACAATTCAAATAAATCAGTACTTCAGGAAATACAGAAACACTGTTCACTAGAAGGTATTATCATGAGGCTGAAGCTCAAATATTTGGGATATATCATGAGATGGCAAGATGCCCGAGAGAAGACTCTGATGCTGGAAAAGATTGAAGGCACAAGAAGAAGGGGACAACAGTTAGATGAAGTAGCTGAAGCAATGAACATGAACGTGATAAAGCTCAGAGGGTCAGTGATTGAGAGATGTACCTGGTGTGCTGCAGTCCATAGGGTCACAGAGAGTCAGACATGACTGAATGACTAAACAACAACTTACAATAGCACCTAACTCCCCTACATTGTACCTAGACATTGTACCTAGACAGATACCTTATCCCCGGTGTATAGTAGGAGAAAAGAGATCAACAAGCTGCAATCTCTTCCTCTCTCTTCCCAGCACTTCCCCTTCATCTCCTGTCATTTTGGCTGCCTGAATAATTCTTATACCTGGGTCTCACAAGGTAATCTTGCATGATCTTGCTAAACCCGTCTTCAACCAAAGCGACAAGAAGTGAGGGGGGACTGCTGGATAGGGAGAGGAAGAGTTTGCAGCTCGCTGATCTCTTTCCTCCTTCTATACACCAGTGATAATCTGGAGGGATTTGTCCCCTCCAGTTCCAATGCCCCTGATTCTAATACACATTAAAACAATATGATCTATGCACATTAGAGGAAGACATCAGAGCTTTATAATATGGTGTAATTATAAAACTGCATGTAATAAAATGTACTTTAATAATTTAATGTTATATTTAAAACATGCATTTTCTTACAGTAAGCTTACATTGAAGTTTATATAGGTTAACTAATTAGAGTATTTATTTCCTGTCACCTGCATAGTCCAGATCGATAAACTTAAATGCTTTAAGGGCATTTATGCTAAGCATTGCAGGGGTGGAAAATTGTTATTGTAGTCATTTGGACCTCATTAATATGCCTTGGGATAGCTTTGTAAATATTCCTCTTCGACTGAAAATCATTCATGTAGACCCACATCTCGCACAAATGGGATAACACCACATTCAGTAGATAAGAAAAGCTAATTTACAGTTAAATGTTATGAAATGGATTATTTTAAAATAGCATTGAATAGATAAAGTACTTTTTATTGCCTAGATTTTTCAATTATACCCCCATGTCATTGGGGGGTTAATGAAAACAGCAGATTAGAAATCCCTCCAAACAACTGTTTATTTATATATATATATATATATATATGTATATATATATATATATATATATATATATATTATTCCTACTACAACCTATCACATCTCTTATTAAAATGACAAAGTATTACAATTAAAATCATAAAAAGGCACAGAACAACGTGTATTCTCTCCGCTTGCAGGTCAGGATTAGCTCCAGTGATCTAGTTCAGCTTTCACTTCATAATATCATCAAACTGTGCTCCTTCTCAGTCAGTTGGGAAGACACAGCTGCACATAAATCAATAGGTAAAAAGGAGACAGGCAGACAGCCAGCTGCAACACAGTAGGAGGAGAAGAGGCATCTCCATAATACAAGAGACTAATTACACAAAATCTCTGCATTATAAATGCAGGTATGGAGCAAACTGCTCACTTCTCAACAAAATGGATCAAACACAAAAGAAAATGACAATAACATATGCCTTGCTGTGCTGTGCTTCCCCTCTGTACATAATACATACACATTATAAAATATACTTTGTACCAATCAAGATTCAATTAAACTCAGAGCAATGGGAACAATAGCCAGCAAATGCCCAGGTTAATCAGCTCATTATAGTACAAATTATGATATGAACCTTCTTGCAAGTGGTCATTTAGCTCAAATTGTACATACTGCTCTTGAAATGGATCATGAAAATTATCATTATACCTGCATCTAGATGCTGCATTTTCTATTGTGTCAATTTCCTGCCATCATTAAAGAATTTATTCTTACCGGTCTGTGATTTTATCTAAAAATTATTTTGAAGGCTTTGTTTAAAGGACTACTACATGGTTCTATATATGTATATATATATATATATATATATATATATATATATATATATATATATATATATATATATATATATATATATATATATATATATATATATTGTGACAAGGATGGCCGCACAAGACTGTTCATCAGCAGTATTTCTGACACTTTTCATCAACAACAGGGGGTTGTCAAAGCATTTTTCAAAAAATACTTTATTTCATGTTTAATTTCCGTGTTATATCAATCCTGACAATCAATGTGTTAATACATATAATGGAACGCACATGTAATAGAATATCATATTTATGGCTTTATCAATATTGCATTATATCTGGAATGTGGGTCAGATCGTAACTCGTAATTCTAGCCCGTAGGATTTTTAAATCCAACCTCCATTTTTCGAAAGCCGTAATGATGACCATATCTATTTCCATTGGCTATTTCTATCTCAGGAGTTACGGCCTTGGTTAATTGATCTGTTCACGCTCACAAATGCTACATACAATGGCATGGTTTCCGAATTTCACTATCGGCCCATAACTTGGCGTCTTCCGGAATTGAATATCACAGTAACTCGAGCTCCCTGCGGGCCCGGAGGAGGCCCGCAGGCATACGGACTGCATTCCATAAGTTACGGCCTCCGAATTGAATGAGGCTCAATATAATTATTGCACAACAGTTTCAAGCTCACAAATCGACAATAATAAATCATATTTTTTTCTGTGTAATTTCGTGGTTATATCGATCTCGTGAATCAATGAGTTAATACATATCAGGACACCCATATGGAGTAGGACAGTATTGGCACTAATTTTTATTATTTTGTATTTTGAGGGTTTGTGAGTCCCATCGCATATTGGACACCGGAACCTAATTGATTGACATGTAACCTCAATGTTTTACTGCCGTAATGTTGGTGGTTTAGTTTTCTATTAGCTGGGTCTAAATGGGTAGTTATGGGCTTGCTTAATTGATCATATTCCCGCCCTGAAATCCTACGCATGACTTCATGGTTTACGGCTTTGGCGTTCGGCCCGTAACTTGCGGCTTCTTCAATCGAGTAGCACTGGAATCAGAGTTGAACGGGAGCCTGCAGCACGCCAGAAGACATACGGCCTATATCTCGAAAGATGCAGGCTTGCAAATTAATCAGGCTCTTTGTCTGCAGTGACATAGCTTTTGTAATATATTATCTAAGCTGTTTATACTGATGCAACCCAAAATTTATGGTTTTAGAAAGGACACCAGGCTGAGATGAGTGCTACTTGTAGCAGGAGCAAGACCCATACCAGTTAGATTCAAGTGCTCAGCTTCAGTTCAGGAAGACTCTAGTGCTGAAAGATTGCCCTTTTTCATGAAGGCAAATGGGTTTGCTGTAGTAAAGCCGCATTTGTAATGTACATTCAGCCCCTCCCCCCAAAAAAATTGTAACCTTTACTCTGCATGATTATGATTATATGAGCAAAAAAAATTAGAAATTGCTCTTACTATTTTATGACTTATGGGAAAATAAATGATCCATAAAGAGTAAATACTGGATATAAGATATTTCATATAGTATAGAATCTGTATTCCACCATTGTATATAATAGTTAATAGAGGCACATACAAATACAAACTAGGGGCCCTATTAAATTCCAAGCCCGCAGTGGCCATCGTACAACCCGTATGTGTGCTGGCTTGAAAGTTACAGAGCGATCACATATATAGTTGTGAGCATGCGGGTTGTTGCTAATGCTTACGGGCTTGCATAGCGAGCCCGCCTTTTGCGGGTTCACATGGCGAGCCCATCGCAACTGCGGCCCTCGAGAAGCGAAAGACGCAGTTGCTGGCAAGGAGCGCCGAAGGCGCACCTTGCGCTGGTGAAGATGAGCGCCGTCCACAATCGGGACTTGAAAAAAAACATAAACACGCAATGACTAACTACGGACTATAAAAAAATACGAGCCGCGGGATGGATTACGGAGTATAAAAAAACGACCTTAACGGACCCGCGCACACTGGCAAACATTAAAAAACACAAAAAAAAAAAATACACACAAAAATAAAATAAAAACATTACCCACACCAACGGGGGACACCCATGACCTCTGCAACACTGCTAAAATCTTGAATTCTGTCAAATTTGCTAAGTTTAGCCACTTGAAAATCCCCTGAGCGAGAGAAAAAATGGCCTCGCCACATACAAAAACCTGCATTAACCGCACGGGATCCGAGATAATCTCGGAAACTCGCATTAACCCCACATTAACCCTCGCAGTGGGGGTCCCCGATCGCACGCGATCGGAGACCTCCGCTGCAATGAAAATTCTAAATTTCCGCCTTACGGGTCCTTAAAGGACCGTAAAGGTCCTTAAAGGATCTGTAATAAAAAAAAAAAAATAACCCTATCACTCATGGGGCTCTATACAGAGCCCCATCAACACCTAAAAAACCCTGTCACTCATGGGGGTCTGGATTGACCCTTAATTAACCATGTCACTCATGGGGGTCAATACAGACCCCCAAAAGGCCTTCATTAACCCTGTCACTCATGGGGGTCAATACAGACCCCAATAAACACTTAATTAACCCTGTCACTTATGGGGGTCAATACAGACCCGCATAAACACTTAATTAACCCCATCACTTATGGGGGTCAATACAGACCCCCATAAGCCAATAAATAACCCTGGCACTCATGGGGGGCAAGACAGACCCCCATAATACATTAATTAACTCTGTCACTCATGGGGGTCAATACAGACCCCCATAATAAATTAATTAACCCTGTCACTCATGGGCATCAATACAGACCCCCATAAGCACTAAATTAACCCCATCACTTATGAGGGTCAATACAGACCCCCATAAACCTATAATTACCCTGTTACTCATGGGGGTCAATACAGTCCCCCATAAGCACTTAATTAACCCTGTCACTCATGGGGTGCAATACAGACCCCCATAAACCCAAAATTAATCCTGTCACTCATGGGGGTCAATACAGACCCTCATAAGCCAATAAATAACCCTGGCACTCATGGGTGTCAATACAGACCCCCATAAATCCTTAATTAACCCTGTCACTCATGGGGGTCAATACAGACACCCATAAGCACTTAATTAACCCAATCCCTTACGAGGATCAATACTGACCCCCATAAACCTATAATTAACCCTTTCACTTATGGGGGTCAATACAGACCCCCATAAGCACTTAATTAACCCAGTCACTCATAAGGGTCAATACAGACCCCCATAAACCCATAATTAACCCTGTCACTCATGGGGGTCAATACAGACCCCCTTTAGCACTTAATTAACCCCATCACTCATGGGGGTCAATACAGACCCTCATAAGCCAAGAAATAACCCTGTCACTCATGGGGGTCAATACAGACCCCCTTTAGCACTTAATTAACCCCATCACTCATGGGGGTCAATACAGACCCCCATAAACCCTTAATTAACCCTGTCACTCATGGGGGTCAATACAGACACCCAGAAGCACTTAATTAACCACGTCATTTATGAGGGTCAATACAGACCCTCATAAAACTATAATTATCCTTTTCACTCATGGGGGTCAATACAGACACCCATAAGCACTTAATTAACCCTGTCCCTTATGAGGGTCAATACAGACCCCCATAAACCTATAATTAACCCTTTCACTTATGGGGGTCAATACAGACCCCCATAAGCACTTAATTAACCCAGTCACTCATAAGGGTCAATACAGACCCCCATAAACCCATAATTAACCCTGTCACTCATGGGGGTCAATACAGACCCCCTTTAGCACTTAATTAACCCCATCACTCATGGGGGTCAATACAGACCCCCATAAGCCAAGAAATAACCCTGTCACTCATGGGGGTCAATACAGACCCCCTTTAGCACTTAATTAACCCCATCACTCATGGGGGTCAATACAGACCCCCATAAACCCTTAATTAACCCTGTCACTCATGGGGGTTAATACAGACACCCAGAAGCACTTAATTAACCACGTCATTTATGAGGGTCAATACAGACCCTCATAAAACTATAATTATCCTTTTCACTCATGGGGGTCAATACAGACACCCATAAGCACTTAATTAACCCTGTCCCTTATGAGGGTCAATACAGACCCCCATAAACCTATAATTAACCCTTTCACTCATGGGGGTCAATACAGACCCCCATAAGCACTTAATTAACCCAGTCACTCATGATGGTCAATACAGACCCCCATAAACCCATAATTAACCCTGTCACTCATGGGGTCAATACAGACCCCCATAAGCCAATAAATAACTCTGTCACTCATGGGGGTCAATACAGACCCCCAAAAGCACTTAATTAACCCTGTCTCTTATGAGGGTCAATACAGACCCCCATAAACCTTTAATTTACCCTGTCACTCATGGGGGTCAATACAGACCCCCATAAGCACTTAATTCACCCTGTCATCATGACGGTAAATACCGACCACCATAAACCCATAATTAACCCTGTCACTCATGGGGGTCAATACAGACCTCCATAAGCCAATAAATAACCCTGGCACTCATGGGGGTCAATACAGACCCCCATAAACCCTTAATTAACCCTGTCACTCATGGGGGTCAATACAGACACCCAGAAGCACTTAATTAACCCCGTCACTTATGAGGGTCAATACAGACCCTCATAAACCTATAATTATCCCTTTCACTCATGGGGGTCAATACAGACCCCCATAAGCACTTAATTAACCCTGTCACTCATGAGGGTCAATACAGACCACCATAAACCCATAATTAACCCTGTCACCCATGGGGGTCAATACACACCCCCATAAGCACTAAATTACCCCGTCACTTATGTGGGTCAATACAGACCACCATAAACCCATAATTAACCCTGTCACTCATGGGGGTCAAAACAGACCCCCATAAGCACTTAATTAACCCCGTCACTTATGTGGGTCAATACAGACCACCATAAACCTATAATTAACCCTGTCACTCATGGGGGTCAAGACAGACCCCCATAAGCACTTAATTAACCCCATCACTTATGTGGGTCAATACAGACCACCATAAACCCATAATTAACCCTGTCACCCATGGGGGTCAATACACACCCCCATAAGCACTAAATTACCCCGTCACTTATGTGGGTCAATACAGACCACCATAAACCTATAATTAACCCTGTCACTCATGGGGGTCAAAACAGACCCCCATAAGCACTTAATTAACCCCATCACTTATGTGGGTCAATACAGACTACCATAAACCCATAATTAACCCTGTCACTCATGGGCATTAATACAGACCCCCAAAAGCCAATAAATAATGCTGGCACTCATGAGGGTCAATACAGACCCCCATAAGACATTAATTAACTCTGTCACTCATGGTGGTCAATACAGACCCCCATAAACCCTTAATTAACCTGTCACTCATGGGGGTCAATACAGACCCCCATATGCACTTAATTAACCCTGTCAATCATGAGGGTCAATATGGCCCCCCATAATACATTAATTAACCCTGTTACTCATGGGGGTCAATACAGACCCCCATAAGCACTTAATTAACCACGTCACTCATGATGGTCAATACAGACCCCCATAAACCCATAATTAACCCTGTCACTCATGGGGGTCTATACAGACCCCCATAAGCCAATAAATAACCCTGTCACTCATGGGGGTTAATACAGACCATCATAAGCCTCTATTTAACCCCATCAGTCCCATAAGGGTACATTATGACCCTTATGGGGCTGTTACAACTCTAACATTAACCACATAAGTGCCATGACGGTCCTAAAAGACCCTCATGACACTAAGTTCATACACTACACTGCACCATATCCCCCAATAAACTATTAAATCTAAACTAACACCCCTCTACACTAACCTATTAACACCTACACTACCTACCTACACTACCTACCTACCCACCCCCTAATAAACCCCCCCACCACTCTAATTACAGAAAATAAAAAAACCTAGCTCACAAAAAATACAAAAATCTACATTACAGAAAATAAAAAAACGTAAGTCACAAAAAATTAAAAAAAAAGGAACATTACAGAAAATAAAAATATACATTACAACCCCCCCACTACAGAAAAAAAATTACACACCTGAAAAGGAAATACATACAATACAAATAAAATACAATACCCCCTGATCTATCTATAATACAATCAATCCTATCTATCCTAAATACATCCCCCAATCTATCTAATATACAATAAATCCTAACTATCTCAAATACATAACACTATCTAGTTTATAAACAATAAATCCTAACTATCTAAAATACATACCCCTATCTATCTAATATACAATAAATCCTAACTATCTAAAATACATACCCCTATCTATCTAATATACAATAAATCCTAACTAGCTAAAATACAAACCCCTATCTATCTAATATACAATAAATCCTAACTAGCTAAAATACATACCTATGGTATCTCTATATACAAACCCTAATTCTAAGCTACAATAATTAAGACACCTTTGCAGATGTCCCTTCAGTTCAGCAACCTAGGGGAAAAGAAAAAAAATAGTACAACACATTTACAGAAAATAACTAAACATTCTAAATATTCTAAATATTCTACTCACCTTTCTAGCATGTCCCCGTTCTTCTTCTTTTCTTCTTCTCCGGCGCGGCCCCTGTTAAAAAAAAAACATTACATTAGTACAACATTCACATAAATATAAAAAATAAAAATAAACAGAATATACATTGTACTTACATCCCCGCGCTGTCCCCGGCCTCCTCGTCTTCTGCCCCGCCCTGGAACCGAGCTCTAAAGAAAATAAATAAATCAAAAAATAACGGCGATCCACACTCGCGTACCTCCCCGATGCTAATTAGCCTTTTCCGGAAGATAATGGGCAATGGCGCCTTCTGATTGGCTAAAACGCTGTTTATCAAATTCAGCCAATCAGAAAGAGATACACCCCAAAATCACACTCTGATTGGATAATACACCTGTCAATCTTCATTTAAAGCAATCACAAGGCGCAGATGCCTTCAGCCAATCACAATGGGATACACCCCCACAGGGTGATTGGCTGGAGGCATCTGCACATTCTGATTGGTTGCAGTGACAATAGCCAATCATAATGGGATACACCCCCACGTAGTGATTGGCTGAAGGCATTTGCGCCTTCTGATTGGCGGTTGTCAATATCAATCAGTATTACAGCCAATGAGAAGGGGCAGATGGCTTCAGCCAATCACCCTGTGGGGGTGTATCCCATTGTGATTGGCTGATGGCAATAAAGCCTTTAGATTGGTTTAAATACAGATTGACAGGTTTATTATCCAATCAGATCCAATTTTCTGCAATTAGAGTGGGGGTTAATTAGGGGGTAGGTAGGTAGTTTAGGTAGGTAGTGTAGGTGTTAATTGGTTAGTGTAGAGGGGTGTTAGTTTAGATTTAATGGTTTATTGGGGTGGGTTTAGTGAAGTGTAGTGTTTGTACTTAGTGTCATGAGGGTACTGGAGAACCCTCATAGCACTTACGGGGTAATGTTAGGCTTCTAAATGTCCCATGATGGTCTTCAAATACACTTATGGGACTAATGGGGTTAAATAGAGGCTTATGAGGGTGTGTATAGACCCCCATAAGAGACCGGGTTAAAAGGGTGTAGTGCTTACACTTTGTGTAATGAGGGGCCTGGATGACCCTCACGGCACTTATAGTGTTACATGCGTTCATTAGTGTCTTATAGGGGTCTATATAGTTGAGGAACACAGTACACTCACATTGGGTGACAAACAGCATTCCAACACTTTTGTATTGCCCTGTCATTTGTGACGGGCAAGTCGCTAGTTAAATTAGAAAAGCCTGCAAGGACATAGCCGGAATCCAAATCTGTACCCCATGCTTCAGCATGTAGCAAATTATTCAAACCCGTAGTTATGGGTTTAGACGAAGCCAATAAAACATGGAGGTTAAATTCCAATCACTTACGGTTTTGAAGTCCGAGTTAAGATTGGACCCGCATTCCAGAAACAATGCAATATGAAAAACATCAATAGATAAAATATTCTAGTCCATGCGAGTTCTGTTATATGTATTAACGCATTGGTTGCCAGGATCGATATAACACAGAAAACATAATAAAATTATTTTTTATTATAGATTTGCGAGGTTGAGAATGTTGTGCTATTAAATGTAATACCTTTCATTGCTTTCCCAGTAATTTAAAATACAGTAGTGTTTTTATATTTGCTCTGACAGTGCTATGGACAACAGGAGTTTAACCCTCCTGCGGGTCCTCTCCAGTACCCACAGGATTTTTGGCTACATTTGCCATGTACAGGTGTGAAAACAGTTGCCGGCTTGTGGACTTGTAGCAAATTAATAGCGATTTGCGATTGTAACATTTAGAGAATTGAAAGATCAAAGGCTTAGCTGGGACGGAGTTCAGATTTTGACAGCCCGTAGGGTTTTTCTGCCGGTAACACGCATGCGGGTAGCTAAAAGAGGCAAATTTAATAGCCGTAACCTTTGTGGGCTCCTTTAAGGGCTTCTCGAACTGCGATTTGGCAAATTTAATAGGGCTCTAATCATGTAGCAACTTTGTAAATCTAAAAAGTTCCATATGGTTTTTACTGTGTAACAAATCTGAATCAGTTTAAGCTACCACAAACTTTTACATTTTTGTAAGAGTACCCAATAATTAAAAAATCATTAAAATTTATAAAACAGAGCTGCAAACTTTTAGCTAGGCTTCATCCGGCTGATAGCAGATTCATCAGTTTTGGATTCAGCCCACTGATTGCAGCTAATGCCCTTTCCAGGTCTTGCAAGCTTGGATTAAAAATGCCTAACATGTTGGCTCCCTCAGATGCCTCTGTTTAAAAAATAGAGAACTAATGAGCTGCAGATTAAATAATTGCTGCTGTATGCTTTTTAACCCCCACAGTTTACCTTTAAATCTGGGCCAGGCAATATAGGTCTTGGAGAGCTACACATAGGACTGGACTAAACTGCTTTGTATAGACGAGTCACACATTAGTGGCTCTCCATGACCCATATTGCACACACTGTTAGGGGTCAGGACATAAGACTAAAGAATAAGTAGAAAAATAAGATTGAAACATTAAAAATTCAAAACAACAAAAAAATACCAGCAAAACTAAAGCCAAAATCATTTTTAATGTAACAGCAAATACATTTCACATACTCCCCACATGTATACTGTGTGATTCATCCTTGTGCCAGTTATCTTTAATAGTTACACTGGGCCTCTGGCAGGCTTTCCTGGTCTTCTGCACGGACATACAATCTGAGCTAGGCTTTGCTCCTTTACATAATTACAAAGGGTCTTAGTCAACCCAACACATAATACAAACTGAGAGGATTTCAGTCTAAACCAAACACAAAAGGTTCTATTCATAAACCTTTTCCAATGGAATCATTGGATGAAAGAAATATTGAAGATTTATAAAAAAAAATGGTTTAAGGACTGCCAAATTTTTTAAGATCAAAACATCTGGCATACATAACATTTTGTCAATTGTCAGTCTAGCTAATTCATCTTTTTTTTTTGTTTGTTTGTTTTCTTAAAAGGCAGGCATATTAAAATAACATTTAAAAATTCTAAATTTGCAGGTATATTTGTCACCATCATATGTATATATTTATATGTATATTGTATCAGCACAATGTATTCACAATTTAACTTGCTAAAATTATTGGGATGCCCCAAACAGCACTATTTATGAAATCATGACACATCAGATGGTTAAAGGAGTATTTCGGCCCTCTACAACATCCATGTTAGTAAGTCAGCAAACCTTTGACACAACATAAATTAAGTTGTTCTCTCCAGATGCAATGTATTTTACAGTGCTGCAGATGTAGATCTGTGTGTTAGGCTACAGTATTTGTCTGCAGTGATTTTCAATATTTCTATTAATATTCTAGAACAGGGTTACAAAATGTTGTATAATTGGTGCTTATATTTCAGTGGATGTGACTAACAATTCCTGGTCCTGCTTCCAAATATATACTCAGTTGACCAGACATCAAAATAATATTTTGTTATGTTATGTCCATTCCAGGCAATTATTAAAGCAGTTTAGCTCTTTTTGCTAAAGTTTTGTAAGTCAAATTTCTTTTTACTTCCTTCCTAATTTTTGTTTTTACATAAATTATCTCTCATCAAACTCATATTCAGTCATTTTCAAACTACATTTATATTGATCTAAGGTAAGGTAAGACTCATTCCTCTACTCTTCCAGCCTTTTTCCTCATCTTTATCTCTGTTTAAAGATAGTTTCTTCTATGAAATAAGGGAGAAAATTAGGTTAGGGGAAGGGAAATAAAGAGAAATAATAAAAGAAAATAGTAAAAAACAGAAAAAAAAATTAAGAAAGAAAAACAGTGAGTATGTTAAAAAATGGAAATAAATGTGAGGGTGCAATGGGAAAAAGAATAGGCGGGAGAGAGTTGATGGAGGAGGGAAACAGCTAGAGAAACGGGGGGGGGGGCGGAGATAAGACAGCATTTCTACTACCTCATAAAGCATATAGAATCAGATTTCAGATCACAAATCTGGGATAGAGGAACTTATGCTTCATTCAATTAAATTTTTTATGCATTGTTATTTATCACGGCACAACCATCATACCCTTTTTTCCAGGCTATAGTCACACCTTCGAGAGCCTTCTACTCGTCACCTTTTTATGAAAGGCCTGCAAACCTCATTTTCATCAAAGGCTTTTGATTCTGCTTTTTCATAAAAGGCTTTTGGTCCTTACTCATTTAGTTGATATTGTGTTTTTCTCCCACCTCTTCTTTTCTTAATTTTCCATTTATATTGTTTTTATGTTGTATAGCATCACATTTGATCTTAAATAATTTCAACTTCATATTGTCAAAATACACCAAGTTGCAATATCCCAATAGGTTGAGTTAGGGCAATCTCAAAATTGATGCAAGAGCTTAGAAGTAAAGGCATCCAAGTCTCTGCTAGAGAAGACATGGTTACTGAATATCACCATCAAATAGGCCATGAGCATCTACTCAATGGACAGGCATGAGTATATTAACATTTTGACCAACCGCTTTTCAGCGAGGTGTGTATCTGACTGGCATTAAATAAGATACAGCCCCTATCTCCTCCTCTGCCTCGTCACAGGATACCCACCTCCAGTGCAACTATGGCAGCCTCCAGTGCAACTATGGCAGCCTCCATGGAGGGCTGTGAGGTTGAGACTGCTGGTGGGGACTGGATGGATTGAGGTGACATGGGGTGATGTTCCTGCATGGTGGGGATGGGCTGAGGAGGTGGTGGTGGCGAGAAGATGGCGATGTGCTTAGGTGGTGGTGGCACGGGTGGAGGGTAGGCTTGTAGCTGTGTCAATGCGGATGAAGGAGGAGGTGGTGGTGGAGGGGTAGGACCAGTACTCAGGCCCTGGTGTTGAGTTGATGTGGCGGAGGAGAGGGTCAGTTGGGTCAAACTCTATCCGATCTTGTAGGTCCCACCACTGACCACATGTAGGTATAATCCTCCTCATCATATGAAGTGGCTGGTCCTGCTGCTGCTCTTCCTCCTCATACCACAGATCCTGCTGTGCAGGGGCATAGTCAGGATCCTCATATTCAGATTTGACCTCAGCCTTTGCCCCTGCCTCAGTCTTTTGGTGGATACATCTGATGTTTTTGACGCTAAAGTGAGATAACAGCAGTCATCATAACAATGCTTCACTGAGCTCACATCCCTCACTTACACACCCAGGACACTGACATAATTTGCTACCTCCTTCCACATTTTGGCCCTGTGGCCAGGCCTCACATCCCTGCCCACATTCAGAATATTGGTGTGGGCACGCATAGCACATAAGAGGAACATACACTCCTCTGGAGCAATGAATTTGATCGATACATAATCTACTCAAAAAAAGCTGCTGCAATTGCGAGCAGCCTTTTTTTTACAGATACATAGTGAATATTGATCAAGTCTTTTATTCTGTTGACTTGAATTGCTGACTCAAGAATTATGCACAAAAATTGGAATTATCCAGCTGCACCTATTGCTTTTTTCTGGAGATAAGAATATTGAGGGTTTAAATGGATGGGTAATTTTCTGAAGGCTAAAAAAACTGCAGTTTGGAGGATCTATGTAGAGAAAAGCATTGAGGTTTTGCAAAACATTAAACATATGTACACAGAATCTAATAGACAATCTTTGAAAAGTTATTAAAAGCTTTGGGACTTTAAGTTTAGTTTAGAAAAAAATATATATTTAATGCATGTAGATACTACAAATCAAGATGTATTGACAATACTTTGAATTCAGCTTGTAACCATTTGAATAATGGGTCAGACAGCTTTGTCGATGCATGTATACAGTATTTAAAAGTATTTAAAAAGTATTAGTCATAAGTAATTAAATCATTTATAATAGGGATGAAAGGATCAACCTACATAGATTAGCTAATTCAAATGATAGGGTGGTAAGTATGAAAATTGTGTAGAAATCCTGAAATTATGTACTGTGCCAAATGAAGAAATGGATGATTTTCAATAATAATCAGGTATAGTTATTATTGTTGGAAATTAGATCTTTTAAGTATGAAATAGATGTAGAAATCTACAAAAGTTGTATTTGGAGTTAAGTAGAGTTAAGGCTGTTACAGAGGATGATCCAAGATGATGAATAAAAGGATTGGTGTGGCTACAACAGGTTCTCTATCTGCTCCCTTCACAACCATTGGTTACAAGGGTTGTGAAGGGAGCAGTTAGAGAAGAGATTGGATGGGATTGACTAGTAGGGGTACTGATAAGACCAGAGAGAATTAGAATTATGAAATGTGGTTTGACAGAAGGCACATACAGAGTGTTACAGACTGGGACAATTATGCAAATAAGCTCACTGTCCAATGTTTCCTAGTTAATTGGAATATTAAATTGAGATACAGAAAAGGTGTCCTTTCTGGGAATATTTTACGTTAACTGCAGAATGTAAAGCTTTTGAGTCTGATTCAATTAGAAGCCAGCATCTTGCGGTATACAGGCCGTATGTCTGTGGGCCTGCTGCGGGCCTGAACTCTGCTACAAATCCGGTGCTATTCAATTGAACAAGCCAGCAAGTTACGGGCCGAACACCGAAACCCTAAACCATGCACTCGAACGTAGCAGTTCAGGGTGGGAACATGATCAATTAAGCAAGCCTGTAACCACCCATTTCGAAATAGCCAATAGAAAATGAGACCGACATCATTACAGCAGTAAAACATGGAGATTACAGGTCAATCAATTAGCGTTTGGGGGTCCGATATGCGATCGGACTTGCAAAACTGCAAAATACTAAATAAAAAAAATGAATGCCAATATTGTTCTAGTCCATGTGGGTGGCCTGATATGTATTAGTGATCGATATAACCCCGAAATGACCCTTAAAAAATAAAACATTTGCAGGCTTGAGAAATTGTAGCAATTGAATAGCGATTTGCGATTTTAGCGATCGTAACTCTTGCAGGCGGGAAAGATTAAAGGCTTTGGGAGGCTGCAAGTAACGGGTTTAACAACCGCAGAGTTTTTAAACCTGTAACCCGTAAACCGTTTGGAGCCAGCAAAAAGACACCTATTTAATAGCAAATTAACGTACATCCTCACTTACGGGCTACAGTAACTTACGATTGTTCAATTGAATCAGGCTCTTTGTATTTATAAGCAAGATTAATAATAATAATGCAAAAATTATTGATCAAACATTAGTAGTCTATGGATGAGCAGAGCAAGAATTGTCACAATAAAGGCTGATGATAAAGACAAATGCAGTACTTTAGTGTTTTTTTCATAAGCTGATCATCCTTTCAAATGAGAATACCAGAAACATGTCCTTGAGAGAATATGTGATCCGACTTGTTGCAATCTCATTTGAAGAGATTAATATCAAAGCTAGGTTTACATGGCTACTAAAATAATAGCTCTTCAAACACATTGAGGTAATATCTCTTCTAAGGGAACAGATTGGTGGGTTTGATAGAGTGTTACAATTTTCTGATCCAGGACATGGGGTCTATGTTACTATTGAAGTCGATATATGTTATGTGGAGGTATACTAGTTCCAAAAGTTGATGTTCTCCGATGTATACTAACTCAAACATATTGTTTAAAAAAAAATATTGTGAATATGGAAATATTAAGTATTCATTTCTAGTGTATTTTTTCATGATTTTTTAGTACAGTACTGATATTCAGTACATGTAATTTTTTGTTGAAAAATCAGCTACTGTAAACTATAACTTGTGAATACTGGTAATTTCAGCCTATTTTGTGGAACTCTTGTGCAGCCCTGTAAAAAACACTAATATTAATTGGAAGGTTACTATGTTGCAGTGCTAAAAAATGCTAAAAAATTTCATAAGGAGTGCGAATTTTGCAACCTGCATCATTACTCAAGCAAGAACCATTATCAATTGCCTGCTTTAGCTTCAGTATGTTTTAACACTATTTTAATTGATAATGAAGTAAAACCAGCCTTCCAAACATGGTTACATTTTCTCAAACAATGGAATAGTCACATATTCATTTCTTCTGATTACCTATCAGTTTTTATTTCATCAAAAGTACATTTTTACCATTCAGTGGGACAATGAGTTTATCTCGGGCTCGTGGCCGACATATTTTCCATCAACATAACTGATTACTACATATATATCACCTAAAGAATGGATAGAAAAAAATATAATAGGCATCATTTAGAATCCGGTCATTCATAATTTTTGACTGAAAGCTGTAAGGTTCCTGTGCTAAGAAATGTGATGTTCAAACAAAGCATTATTATCATAGCATAACCAAGCCACAGTGACCCTGAAGTCTGCATTAAGTGCTAAAGCAGTAAAAATGTACACAAGACAGATTTTCCTTCTTGTCCTATCCTAATCTAGTCCAGGGTTTCACAATTTTTTTATAAATCTAGGACCAAGCAAAAAAAGTATAAAATCATGCATGTTTTAGACATTGACATGTGAACACAGATGTACTATTTATATACTGTACTACTGTACGGTGGAGGGCTTCTATCGCTCTTTTACCCACCATATATTAAATGATTGTTGTGGTGAACTACCTACTCATAAGGTCCACAGCACAAGCTGGGATCCTGCCCCCACGCCGATGATAGGCAGTAACCTTGAAACGGCTGTCCTTGGGTAGGATTCCCAGCTTGTGTATAATCCAACCTTGGCTTTGCATAAGAGCTGTGTAATGGAGCAGGCATAAGCTTAAAGAAAGTCATGTTTAAAATGGTTATGGATTGAAGAGCGAGGCATTTGTGGGCACATTTGCATGTTTCTGCTCAGCTTCCCAGAATGCAGTGTAATAACAGTTTTTCTCAGAATTCTGAGCTGGAAGCAGGTTTTGCAAGTTGTTTTAAACATTCAAATGTGAACACAGATGTACTATTTATATACTGTATATATATATATAAATATAAACCAGGAACCAGCACCACACCAATGGGTGCATAATCCAAGCCGTTTAATACAGCAAACATATGCTAAAAGGAGTAATGTATAAAGTGTTTTTTTGGATTAATAGTGTGAGAGCGCATTGTGGTGTCATTTGTATGTCTCCAGGGCCAGATCATCCATTAGGCATAATAGGCACTAGCCTACAGGCGGGCCTCTGACAGGGGCCTCATTTTCACTTCCTAGAACACAGCGCTGTGCAGGCACAGGAAGTGACTAGACGACATTTTACACAGAGTACCCTAGATGCCGGGAGCTGGGTTTTCCCCCAGCCCTCCCATTTTCTCCAGCAGCGCTGCTTCTGCCATGACACAGGTAGACTTTATATTCTGCCTAGCTGTCCTCTATTAAACAAAACAAATGTAAACAGTGTGTGTATGATGTGTGTGATGTATGTGTGCGTGATGTATGTGTGCGTGATGTATGTGTGCGTGATGTATGTGTGTGTGATGTTATGTGTGTATATGTATGTGGTGTGTGTGTTTGTGTATGTGGTGTATGTATGTGGTGTTTGTATGTATGTGGTGTGTGTGATGTGTGTATGTATGGTGCGTGTGTATGTGATGTAGTGTGCATGTATGTGGTATGTGTGTGTATGTATGTTGCGTGTATGTATATGTATGCAGTGTGTGCGTGTATATGCATGCCGTGTGTGTGTGTGTGGGATGTGTGTATGATGTGTGTGTGTTTGATGGATTTGTGTCTGTGATGTGTGTGTGTATGTGAGTGTTTGATGTGTGTGTATGTGTGTGATGTGTATGTGTGCGATGTGCTGTGTGTGTGATGTGCTGTGTGTGTGTATATGTATGCGGTGTGTGTGTATGTTATGTATGTATGATGTGTACGTTTATGTATGTGATGTGTGTATGATGTGTGTGTATGTGTACAATGTGCTGTGTGTATGTATGTGGTGTGTGTGTATGTGGTGTGTATGTATATGTATGTGGTGTGTATATGTATGTGATGTGTGTATGTATGTGGTGTATGCATATGTATGCGGTGTGTGTATGTTATGTATGTATGATGTGTGATGGATTTGTGTCTGTGATGTGTGTGTGTGTATGTGAGTGTGTGTGTCTGATGTGTGTGTATGTGTGTGATGTGTATGTGTGTATGTGTGCGATGTAATGTATGTGATTTATATGATGTGTATGTGTGCGATTTGCTGTGTGTATGTGTGTGATGTGTGCGAGTGAATGCTTACATATGTCAAAGCAAGAAACGGTAGTGCACACTACATGTGCACAGAGGTAACTTTGAATCCACTGCCCAGGGTTACAAAAATGTAAATCCGGCCCTGCATGTCCCCTCCCAGTTTCCCAGAGTGCAGTGCAACAACTGTTTTTCTGAGAAACTTGATCAGGAAATATGTTAATTAACCTTTTTTTTAGACATTCAAATGGAATCCTTAATGTACTATTCATTTTCTGTACTACTGTACTCTGTATGGTGGAGGGCTTCTATCACTCCTCAGCCCACCATAAATTTAATGATTGTTGTAGTGAACTATTCTCTACAAAAATCTACTGCATAAGCCTGAAACCAGCCCCAAACCAATGAGATCCATTAAAATCGAAACAGCACTGTCTCTGGGTAGGTTTCCTGGTTTGTGCATAATCTATCCTGTGCTATACTAAAAGCTGTTTAATGTAGAGAGCATATGCTAAAAGGAGTCATGCATAAAGTGTTTTTTAAATTAATAGAGTGAGAGTGCATTGTGGTGTAATTTGCATGTCCCCACCCAGTTTCCTCACCCAGTTCAGTGCAACAATTGCTTTTCTGAGAAACTTGAGCAGGAAATAAGTTTATTAACTTAATTCTTAGACATTCAAATTGAACCACAAATGTACCAGGGGCGGCTGGCGCATAGGGGCAAATGGGCAACCGCCCTCCCAAAATTAATTCACTGACTTAATCCCCCCATTACTTACTTAATTGTATAATTTATATAATAACAAAATAAAAAAATATTTTATCATGTTCAATATTCTGTTTTTTTTTAATAGCTGATGTTGTCACTTTAAAAAAAACCCTCTGTGCTGCAGTTAAACACACTGACTTACCACATCTAGCCCCCTGCTGGTGACTTGCCTAGTACTACAGATCAGGGTAAACGTGAGAATAAAAAAATAAAAAAAAAGGCGTCAAAATGCTGTTTTTGCCCGACTTGTACTCTAACCCATAGGACTGAGCCTGTCTGTCTAACACAGCATCATCCAATCAGGATGGCCTGGAGGGAAAAGTCCTGTATCCTACAGGAAGTGAATACATTGGTGCAATCTCAAAAAAGTTTATTGGGGAAAAAAAACAACTCCCAGCTCACAGTGCATGAAGATAGAGGGAGCTGCGTGTAGAGCTTCAGTTTTCTCAATACTCTGGTGGTCTTATTGATTATGACTACACCGCTCAACACACAAATCTTGTGACCTGTCTGTCACCACTCCGGCTATACCAGACAGGAGCAGCTGCAGAGCTCAGGTGAGTCCATATTCCTCTCTGTGCCTTGTTGTTGTTCTGTCAGTCGTTTTTGACTCTCAGTGACCACATGGATGCAGCACACCAGGTACATCTGTCTGTTTTCTGGTGCTTATCCATCTGTTTTTTAATGGCAAAAATACTGGAGTGGGTTGCCAGTTCCTACTCCAGTGGACTGCATTTTGTCTGACCTCTCTAAAAGGGCCTGCTCATCTTGGGTGACCCTTCATGATATAGCTCAAAGCTTCATTTAGGTATCAATCCCCTTCACCACGACAAGGTAGCGATCCAGAAGGTGTCTTAGTCTCTCTCTATCTCCATATGTATTTATATGGAGAGGGTATACTTACTTTTTGGGGAGATCTCTTATTCTATGTGTAAGATATATTTATAATGTGCGTGTGTGTCTATATATATATATGTGTGTGTATGAAGGAGTAGAATTAGAAATATATGCTTAATTAACCACTCAAATACGTTTTTTTGCAACCTAATATTAATTATGTAAAGGCAGCCTATAAACTGAATTTTTTATTTTTTTTAAATACATAGATTTATTCAAAAGTATTTTTTTATGTTATTAATGTTTAAAATGGAGGGAGAAACAAAACAGTACTGAGTCATGCAGAACCAACTTGGGGTGCAACTTTCTTGGTCTATCTAGTCTGTTGTTGGTGATTTATCACCCTGTCCTTCTGTAGGTGCAAGATGTTCCTCACATGTGTTGTTTGATCTCTGTTTGTTTTATTAATCTATTTGCTCATTTAACAAATTATTTATTTATACAGTTTTACTCTTTCTCAGTATATTTGCTGCTATCATAGTATCTGCTTGTATCATTATTGGCTTAGTCATAAAATACCGGGTGAGGGGGGTTGAGGTTGAGGAGGGAGGTTGAGGATGAGGATGGGGGGGTTGAGGAGGAAGGTTGAGGAGGGGGTTGAGGATGGGGGGTTGAGGAGGGGGTTGAGGATGAGAAGGGAGGTTGAGGAGGGTTTTGAGGATGAGGAGGGAGGTTGAGGATGAGGGGTTGAGGAGGGGGGTTGAGGAGAGAGGATGAGGATGGTGGGTTGAGGATGGGGGGTTGAGGACGGGGGGGTTGAGGATTAGGAGGGAGGTTGAGGAGGGGTTGAGGAGGAGGAGGGGTTAAGGAGGGGGTTGAGGAGGGAGGTTGAGGAGGGGGGTTGAGGATGGCGGGTTTAGGAGAGAGGATGAGGATGGAGGGGTTGAGGAGGGGGATTGAGGATGGGGGGTTGAGGAGAGAGGATGAGGATGGGGGGGTTGAGGATGGGGGGGTTGAGGAGGGAGGTAGAGGAGGGGGTTGAGGATGAGGAGGGAGGTTGAGGAGGGGGTTGAGGATGAGGAGGGAGTTTGAGGATGAGGAGGGAGGTTGAGGATGAGGAGTGGGGTTGAGAATGAGGAGGTGTGTTGAGGAGGGTGATAAGGGAGGGGGGAAGAGACACAGGAAAGGGAGAGGGGAGAAGAGACACGGGAGAGAGAGGGAGGACACAGAGGGCACAAGAGGGACACAGGGGGCAGCACATTTCCCACCCTCGGCTTATACTCAAGTCACTCATTTTACCCAGTATTTTGTGGTAAAATGGGTGCCTCTGCTTATACTCAGGTCGGCTTATACTCAAGTATATACGGTACTCATAATATTATGTACATACATGTATATGTATCTATTTGTACACACACACACACAATCTATGTACTGTACCTCTATATATAGATGGGGTAGTTTATATAGGATGAAGTTGCTGAAATGTGAATTTCATAATTAAGGTCCTTTGAGGACCTTCAGAACTTTTTAATAGTGGGGGTATATGTGTTCAGATTAACGAGGAAAAGTAGGAGATTTCGTTTTTTGTTACTTCTATTTGCGGTAATGTATGAATCCATCTGTAAATAAAATAATTTAAAATGAATGCTGACCTGTCTGATGTGGTGAGTCTGTTTTCACCTCCATTTTTTGTCTGGAAACCACTGAAGTTACCTGACATCTGCTTAATTATTCAGGCGCTGTGACTTAGGCATTGCTTTCATCTGGTTAATTAACTATTGTTTGGAAAATCAGTCAACAAATATCATTGATATCACTAAAGACATGAGTCGCTGTACATAGCAGAGGAATAGCGGAGATAAGTCACAATAATTAAACAGCTAGCTGGCTTCAGTGAACTCTAGAGAAACAATATAGGTGAGAGGAAGGCGGTGGAGACAGACCCAGAACATCAGGCAGATATAATACATTTTATTTATTTAGATGGCTTTATTATAAACAAACATTTATTGAACTAACAACTGGGGAACTTGAAGGATTAGAAAGAAATTGCCTCCACCATGTCACTCAAACCGCTTTATATTGCACCTTCATTTAAAAAACAGAATACACACTCTAAACTATTTCTAAAACGCTTGTTCAGATGCAAAAAAGTTAAAATACATGCCTCTTTAACACTGTGAAATTATTTTCTCTATTAACACATATAGTTATATATTTCATTAGATTTTAACAAATGACATTGAAGAAAAAAAGAAACAGTACAATTGTATTCAATTAAGTTGAATGTATTTTACTAATGATAATTGAGACAACTCCATTAACATTACACAGAGAACTAGCCATAAAATCTTCTTTTATATAAATACTGCAGAGTAGTTTAATGAAATTATATCAACGTATTGATGTCATTGCAGGTACTATTAATGTCTGGATTGTCCTCAATTAATTCATTTCACATTCACATATGTGGTTTGACAATGTCTTTTATATCAGGTATATAGATGTCTGTTAATCTATGCAGTTCAGAGTTATATGGTAGTCTCTTAATGGGAAATTCTATGTAGTGCTATTACATACAACAGTTAATTAATCTATTTTAATTCTTTAATAATTGCAGTTTATGCTTCAGTCGCAGCTGGGGAAGGTCATCCAATGACACAAGGCTGGTCTCTCAATCCTCCTGCCAAGCCACTGGCAGCTGGGTGCAGGAACATTCCCACCACACCAATGTGTGAGGTGACCTGCTTCACCAATGATGAACAACTTGAGATGGTGGCTGCAGCTGTTCAAGCTTGCAAAGGCATCAATACAAACAACTAAAGCAGCACAAGTAACAGGGAAGAAATAAGTGATGTATGCAATGCATTTGCCTTTGTCTTCAGCTCGTTTAAGGTTTAGTCATGGGTACAAGGGTAAGACACTATCAAATGTTGGGACTAGGTTTGTTTATATCTTATGTGGCGGTAGCTGAGGTGGTAATCGGGGGAAAGGTGCAGGTGCTGTTTTAAACTCAATTTAACATTTCCTGAATCTTAAAAATGTCATCCTTTTATTGATACAGTATCCTAACTGAACAGGTATGAACCGTCACACAATCCAGACTCCTCTACTCCCCTTTTCTCAGAGCCTCAGATAGAGTGTGTTGGACACTCTTCATTGTTCTTCATCATCTGCTTTAGAGAAGCAGTGAAGTTTCTCACCAAACCATTTAAACTCTGCAAAGAGGACTTGGTTGGCTGTCGGCTTCCTCTTCAATTAAGGAAGGTTCCTGGATTTCATTAGTAATATATTATAGATATTTATCTAACTACGTTTATGTCCTTTATTTTAAGAAGTGCTTAAAAAGCTCTGTTTTTCTGCCTCAAATCATCCAAATAGTACCTGCTTGGTTCTGCCCACTGTAGATAATGAAAACACTGGTTGGTCTTACTGGGTGTGCACTGCCTTACACTAGAAAATCAGCAGCCATCTTTCAGCGTTTTCCTTCAGATCCAGGACACAGACCCACTTTTGCTCACATCTACTTCTCATTACTCATCACTACTTCTAACTGGACCCAGGCCCTGCTCCAGCTAAGGTGAACATCAACGCTGCTACAATGGTTTCAGTACTACATTTAGACTGCCATCCTAGCTCAAACGCAGGGGCAGATCTACCAGTGGTCCAGGCGGTGCAGTGCACCAGGGCCCTCCTCTGGAAAGCCCAATGCTCTGTATTTATTTTTTGCATTGAATTTTCTTTTACTGTAGTGTAGAGGCCCCCTGGGGCCACCCACCCTAACCCAACTCATCATGATGCCAGGGGCATCCCGGGGGCCCCCCTCTGTGCCTCCTTGGCCGCACACATCCCAGGACTGACACTGATGTGTGCCTGTTTAAAAAAGAGCATTTCTATTGAAGCTCCAAGAGGTGGCAGTGTGGAGCAGTTCAGCATGCTGGGGATGTGTATCAGGGAAGAGGGTAAGAGAGCAAGGCCTGCAAATTGACAGGAAAGTATAGGGGATGGGTTCTGTGAGTGGGGAGCAGAGTGAGGCCAACAATTTTTTATGCACCAGAGCTCTCCATTCCCTAGCTCTGCCATTGCTCAAACGGTGTATTTTTTACGTGTTTGTTAACTCTAGTAAAATTCTCCTCTGTTTGTCTAAGTAAAAGTCACAGTTTGTTTAGCCATGCTGAACTGAAAACCTGTGTTGTGGTGGTTACTACTAAAGCCCCAGAGCCACATTCAATTAGCTGATATAGAGATCTGGTAGCCCGTAAGTCACAAGCGACTTTGCTATTCAATTAATGTCTTTTTGCGGCCTCCGATCGGGTTACGAGTTACGTCCTTGAAAAACTTGTGTCCGTCAAAGTCGTAACCTACAGCCTTCAGAAACCATTGATCTTACACTTTTGCATCGCTAAAATCGCAAATCGCTATTCAATTGCTCCATTTCCCCAAGCTCGCAAACGTAATCACACTCATAAACCGCAAATGAAGGAGAAAATCCTGCATGTCCTAGAGAGGACCCGTAAGGGGGTTAAACACCAATTTGAAGCACTGTAAATGCAAATAAAAAAATTATCCTTCAATGTAAATACCGGGGAAAGCAATGAAAGACATGAGAATTAATTGCACAACAGTCTCAAGCTCACAAATATGCAGGAAATAAATATTATTTTTATGTGTCATTTTGGGGTTAAACCGATCTCGGTATCAATGAATTAATACATATCAGGCCACCCATATGGACTAGAACAGTATTACCATTAATTTTCATAATTCTTTTTTTTAATATGTTTTGTATGTTCTGATCACAAATCGGACCTCAGAACCTAATTGAATGACATGTAGCCTCCATGTTTTGCTGCCGTAAGTCGGTCAGGCTCATTTCCTACTGGATGTTTCGAAATGGGAGGTTACGGTCTGGCTTAATTGATCATGTTCCTGCCCTCATCTGCTCTGAAACAGTGCATGGTTTACGGTGCTGGCTTCAAGACCGCAACTTGCGGCCATGAGCAATTGAATAGCATCGGAAATGGAGGGGAACTGGAGCCTGCAACTCAATTGCAGACAATCGGCTGTCTGTGATTGAGTTACGGGCCTGGAATGGAATGTGGCCCACAATCTCCTGCAAGCAATATGTTAGCAATATGATCAAACTTTATCAGTAGAGAAAAAATCAAATACCCAGTAGATGGCAAGACTACTTGGCATGCATATATTGTATAATACCAATGGAACCAATAGAAAAATATCAGACACATTCATAACATGAATAATGTAAATGTTACTGCCTACCTATTACTTGCAAATTAAAATTCACTTGCAAATTCACAGATCCAAGACATTTTCCCTCAAATTAATTTATTTAATTTAATACTACAGCAATTTATTTTGGAGATGAATATTTAACCTTCTACAGTTCATAGATTTTGTTGCCATTTATGAATATCTTACGTTTAACACAGTCTTTTCATTATTTTGTAAACTGTGTGTTGATTGCTATATACTTATTAAAGTCTACTTGCTGTAAATGAGGATATAAGGGGTAAAACGGTGCAAAGCTTGCTCAGAAGAAAACGATTTATTTGGAATTCCTTTTTTATAGCTATTTTGCCTTTCAAATATATTTGTTAACATTCTGCATTCTGTGGTTGTTATACAATGGGGTTTTATTTGTTTATGAAGCAAAATAATCCATTGTAAAGTAAATAATCCCACATAGCTTCTGAAACATATATTTGGATATAATTATTAGCTATTATTGTGGCTGGTTCCTGCTAAGCAGCTTTCCTGCCCTATTAGGTGTCCAAAGACCAGAAGCAGACCTGTGCAGCTGTTGTCCTAATAGGAGTCTTTCCCTGCTTGTTTTCCGACAGAGGCCACAGCATGCAAATACACTCATCTCTATGAGGTTTTAGGACATCCTTAACAGGTAATAGTTTGTAGACTAGCAGATCTGCTTAAATATACAGCTAAAATGTTAAGTATTAAAGGCTAACTTTATTTTTTTTCCCAAACATTCTATTGTTAGTCATTTGTTAATTAAACCCAGAATTATAGTATAAATGTTTATACTTATTTACAGCTTATGCTCTATACATATGAAATATTTTCTATACAGATATTGTAGTTCTAAAACAGGATGTGATGGTTGTTGGACATATGTATGATCAATTACTATTTAATAAGCTTTGCTGAACTGTCACTGCATACTTTCAGAACAGGAGAAATGCTGGTGTCTTAGGACCAAGCTTATGAGAAGTCTCAGTTCAGTAATGCTGCTGATGGAATGAAAGGTAATAACTTTTAATACCTTCATGCGAGGCACCTACCCAAGGGGACCAGAGTTCTTCTACATTCCTGAACCCAGGTGAAAAGTGGCAAAATTTTAGATTTGCCAAGCAGTCAGTTCTAATCTCATGTTACTTAGACTGTGCAGTATGTCTAATGCATCCAACTGTAAACCTGTAAATGTTACAGCAAGCTATTAACCTTACTAGTCAACCACAACCTTTAGTTTCCTGCGGTACTCTGCTTTTTCTCTCTTTAGAAATGGTCTGTTCTTGCATTCATCCCCTTGGAGCAATTTTACAGGGAAACAGAGGAGCTTTAAAGATTTTAGGTGTTTACTAAAAAGGCTAAGTCATCTTCTTATTTCTAGAAACTTGGATCCTGAGAATGAAAGAAAATTTGCATGTGACAATTACTGGGAAGATTTGGCAAAGTGTTCTCATGACTCAGTTATACAGAAGATTAGGTCAAAAGAAGATTTACAAATGTGTTTGAGTTTCGAAAATGTCAGAGAAAAAACAAGTATTGCATGTATATATATATATATATCACATATATAGTTGTGAGCATGCGAGCCAGCCAGAGCTGTTGCTCACGCTTGCGGGCTCGCATAGCGAGCCCGCGGCCCTCGCATAGTGAAGGCGCTCCATGCCAGCAACTGAGGCCCTCGCTTCCGCAAATGCGGGTCCTCGCGAAGCGAGGGCCGCATTTGCGTTGGTTGGAGCATCTCAACGTCTCCGCGAATGAGGGTCCTCGCAAAGCACTTAGGGAATGAGGCAATGAGCGCCGCAGGCACTCATTGCTGGCGAGCCTCGCGTACGGAGGCGAGCCGTTAAAACCCACCTCGGAACCAACCTTAACTTAACAAACACCCACGCGCACTATAACGGCCGACCCGCGCGCAACTAAAAACAGTGAAAACACACCAAATACTCACACAACCTACATAAAAAGCTTACCCATAGCAACGGGGGGCACCCAGGACCTCTAAAAGTGAAGTTACACTTCAATTGAAGTCCAAATTCCCGAGTTCAGACACACGAAAATCCCCTAAGCGAGAGAAAAAATGGGCGCTGAAAAAAATGAAAACGAGGCTCAAAGACCCAGGACCGCCCAGCCACCTACAACTTACCCAAGAAGGGATCCGAGATAAGCTCGGAAACCCGCATTAACTCCAGGGGATCCGAGATAAGCTCGGAGCCCTGCATTAACCCCACATTAACCATCGCAGTGGGGGGTCCTGATTGCACGCAATCAGGGATCCCCACTGCAATCAAATTTCCTGCGTTACAGGTCCTTAAAGGACCCGTTGTAAAATAAAAAAAAATACACTGTCACCCTGTCAATCATGGGGGTCAACACAGACCCCCATAAAACCCTCATTAACCCTGTCACTCATGGGGGTCAATAGAGGGGGTCAATAATTGTAAAATGTAATTAATACTAGCACAGATATAGCCTATACATTATACACACACATATATTGTGTGTGTGTATATATATTTATATCACATATTATAATTGTCTAGCTACGAATCGTCGTCACACTGTGTTGCGTAGTGCGTACGACTTAGCGATGAGCGCCACAGGCGCTCATCGCCCGGCGAGCCTTGCACAGCGAGGTGAGTCGTTAAACCGTAGCACTTTGGCGATCGTACGTCTTTGCGATGAGCGCCGCAGACACTCATCGCCCGGCGAGCCTTGCGCAGCGAGGCGAGTCGTTAAACCGTAGCACTTTGGAAATGAGCGCCGCAGGCGCTCATTGCAGGCGACCCGTTAAACCGTAGCACTTAGAAAAAAAATTATAGATAAGTGGCGGAACCAAAACAATAAAAAAAACACTAAATACACACTACAAAATAAAAAAAAAGTCACTTACAGCATGGGGAACCAGGCAGGACATCTGGGAGTGAGTTGGAACTCCAATTTACATCGATTTAGCAGAGTTACAAAGATCGAAAATCGGCTAAGCGAGAAAAAAATGTCCGCCGAAAAAAAATGAAAACGAGGCTATACTACTACGAACTGCGTGAAACACAGCCACAGACGTATGTGCTCGAAAAACAACGAGACAAAGGATGCGGATTAACCGCACAATGAGTAAAAAGACAGTAGCGAGTACATTTTACGAAACGCAATTACAGATTTAGGCATTAACAGAGATTTAACGCCTTTGTCCAGCGCAACATCGGATTTCACGCCTAAAACAACGCATTTGATGAAATATAAGTTGAAAGATAAAAAAATAAAAAGTTAAAAAAAAAAATGTGTATTTATTTTAAGAAAAAAAAAAGGGACAAATGTAGTGGAGTCATTTTGTGTTGCAAACAAATTTCACAGCATTTAATTTTTATTGACCGTCATTTTACCCTTTTACCATATTTACTGTTAAACCGTAGTACTTTAGCGGGCTTAGTGATGAGCGCCACAGGCGAGCAGCACCCGCCGAGCCTCGCGTAGCTAGGCGAGCCGTTAAACCGTAGTACTTTGGCAATGAGCGCCGCAGAAAAAATGGCGGCAGAACAAAACGAAAACGAGGCTACAGCACTATAACCACGGAAAACACGTACGGATAATCCGCTAAGACGCATACCACACTTTACCCATCATTAAACGACGTACGGATGATCCGCTAAGACGCATACCACACATTATACGCCATTTTAGGATAATGCGGAAGTACACAGCTACGTTAACGGTTTGGTCTCGCGCATGCACACTATTACACTGCACACGTTCATCGCGCTTACACAGCACCTCCACACCACTAATGCTGCAGCAACACAGATTGCCAGCTCTTCAACACAATGCATAAAAATAGGTAAAGTATATTCATTTATTAATTTGAATTCTATATTTCAGTAGTACACACAAAACAGCATTAGCTACCTTACAATTCCATATGTATATTAATAACTAAACAACTTTCCAAACATACACATCTCATTGCCGTCATTTTTTGATGGGCAATACGCTAGTATATATATATATATATTCACATTATTATCACCACCTCCTACTTTTGACGTCACCAGTGGCTAATGAAATACGGCACGTGTCGTGAGCTGGCTTGGTGGGTATATAAAGTGACATGTAGACATTCTGCAAACACATCAACTATCACTGTCATGAGTAAAACATGTAATTTATCCCACTTTGAAAAGGGGATAGTCATTGGCTTTCAGGCAAAGGGTAGCAGTGTTTCTGAAACAGCGTAGTTTGTGAACTGCTCACATGATATTGTGGTTAAAGTGTACTGTGACTGGGCAAACGTTACTAAATGGTGTGGAAACTGCGGAACACCTAGTGCCATTGATGTCAGAGGTGAACGACGATTGCGAAGGTCTATGAGGGCCAATAGACACGCTACAGTTGAGCAACTCACTTTCCAAATAAACCAGGGGGCTACGAGGACATGTGTCTAAAATGACAGGACAGAAAACCCTGTGTACCCATGCTGACGAGGTTTCATCGTCAGAAACGGCTTCAATTTGTACGACGATACCAAAATTAGACCTCTTCTGATTGGCAAAGCACTATCTTCTCTAATGAGTCACATTTTCTTCTCCATCATTTGGATGGACGTTGGTGTGTCAGATGCGAAACCTCTGAGAACAAACACTCTGCAACCAGTGTTTGAAGAATTCAAGCTGGCAACGGCAGCGTTATGGTCTGGGGAATGTTTTTTTGGGCCTTTTCTGGGTCCACTCATAACTCTGAAAGGTACTCTCAACCAATTGGGTTATCTATTCATCCTTGCAGACCGAGTTCACTCATACATGTTGACTGTCTTTCCTGGAGCCCATGAGATTTTCCATCAGGACAATGCACCATATCATACAGCCAGAATTGTCTGGGAGTGGTTGGAGTAGCAGGACAAAGTACTTCTCTCGCCTCCAAATTCCCTGGACTTGAACCCCATTGAGCACTTGTGTGACCACCTTTATCGAGAAGTATGGATTCTCCACCGCACACTCTTTAGTAGGATAATGGCTGTTTAGTGAGAAAGCTGGTTATCAGTTAAGGTAATGCGTCAGTGGAACATAGGTCTATTATGTTCTTTTATTTATTCTGGTTTGCTATTTTGATATCATTATTTTTGTATTTTAGTACATTTTGGAAAAGTATTACAGCCTTTTGTATTGTGTTCCTCCATTGAGGTACCTTTAACACAGGTACAAACCCAGCGGAGACTGTTAACTTGTTACTTGTGGTGTTAGAAGTGGTTTTAAGATATGGTACTTGTGAAAGTCATGGTATAAGCCACTGCATGAGAGCAAAAGACTACACAGCATTTGTTAAGACAAGCTGCAGAAAACTTTAGCTGGAAACACATCAATTACTCTTGGGTCAGCTGCAGCACCTGGTGCCTGCAAAAACTACTTCAGTGGCAGGATTAAATCTAATCTCTTCCTACAAAAAATGTCTTGTGAAGATTATATGGAAGCATGACCTTTGAAATAATTCCCACGAGGGAAGCTTTCCCCCAAAGTCATTGGACCAGTATCATTCCCCTTATTTATGTGGTGAAGCTCAGGAAGTCTACTTTGCCATAGATGCAAAACAGGCAAAGCATTTTACTGATCAGAAGGCAGGGTTCTTTGCCAGAGTTTGGAGTTACCAGAGGTGTCAGAGCACAGAGATTTCATTTTTGGAAATTTTTGGACAGTAAGATCCCATGCTCACAGATGTTTCTTCTGCTACATCTTGCAAAAAATGGCTGTGTCCTGAAAATAATAGACCAGGGGGAATTATTGAACTGCTTGTGATGAATCACTATTTAAGAAAGCTTCCTTCAGGCATATGAGAATGGGTGGGACAAAATGAACCAGAAACCCCAGATGAGTATTAGACTGACGAAAAGATACCTCTCTATGAATAAACGTATATGTTGCTCAAGGACTCTAAGACTAATAATTGTATTAGAATCTGGAAGATATCTGCTAGAAATCCCCCAGAAACTGGTTGTTGAAAATTTAAAGCACAGACAAAACCCAACAAGCAATGATAACTTCTTCTGTTGTGGAGAACTGGACATATAGTGGCCCATTGTCCCAACAGGGAAGAATGAATGCAATGTAACATGGGATAGTGCCAGTTCAAGTGTAACCTGATCAATTTGGTGGGAGTGACAGAAATATCTCACAAATTTAACAAGAGCATAAAGCTTAATGGCAAAGAAACCATAGTATTAATTGATTCAGGTGCACTCTTTTTTTCAGGCAAAATCATAAAGCCTAGATTATAAAACTATTTAATAAAATATGCGCATGGAAGAGTGAATCTTAGCCCTACAAGAACAGCGACACTGGAGGTAGAAGATGGGAAGAAGATGACAATCACTGCACCAGTAGTCACTAACCTGCCTTATACTGTTGTGCTAAGCAGGGATTTTCCGAATTATATTAAAATCATATGGGAATGCATAGAAAAGGCTGAAGAGAAAAGCCAGACTGTTCAGGAATATATCTGGTCACATCACATCGTCATGTTTGGACAGTGACCTGTTTTCTGGATAGAGAAGGGCCCGTAAAATAAAGTGCAAAATAAAGAGGCTTTAGCTGCCAGTCAGGCTGAGGAAAGAATTATATTGGCTCAGATGCTTGATCACATGCAAAGTGATTGTTTTCAGAGATTCTCTTCTGTTTCTCCTGTACTGGCCCTTCCTTTCTCATTATGTGACATGGTGCACTATGTCACAGAATGATGAAGGAATACCCAGTACAGGAGAATGTGAAGAGAACCTCTGAAAACAATCACTTTGCATGTGATCAAGCATCTGAGCCAATATAATGGCTTCTCTGTCGGTTTCTTTCCTCAGCCTGATTGGCAGGTAAAGCCTCCACAAATACCTTCTCTGCTTATTTCTGTGCCAACCTTTTCAACTTTCTTTATTTTGTTTATTTTACAGGCCTTTCTTTGTCCAGAATACTTGAGAATGCTCAGAATAAGTTATTAGAAGTAAACAAGGTATCTGTTCCTGGAAGAGAAAGGAACCGAGGCCCATACTTCATACTACAGAATTATCTCCTTTACAGAATTATCTTTTCAAGTGATAAGGTCTTAGAGCAAATACTGATCCCTAAAAAACTAAGTAGGAGACCTGAATCATCATAACCTGCTTGGGGGGCCTAGGAAGTGCCAAAACATTGTGACCAGAATGCCAGATGACAGAATCTCAACCTGAACTGCAGGCCCATTAATACCACTTACTTTTGAGAGGATAGCAATGGATCTTCTAGGACCTCTAGAAATATCAGCCAGAGGACACCAGCTTATACTATTAATACTGGATTACGCCGTAACATATGCAGAAACTATACCACTGCACACAGCAACTACATTTAATGTGGATAAAAAGAAGCTCCTACAGATTTAATCTCTGAGAACCACTGTCTACCACCCACAGATGGATGGATTGGTGGAACAATTTAAGAGGACCTTGAAGAGCATTGCTATGAAAAGTGGTATTACAAAATGGGAAAAAACAGGGACCTAGTTTTACCTTCGTTGTTCATTGCTATCAGGGAAGTGCCTCAAGCCCCTACTGGATTTTCCCTTTTTCGACTTCTCTATGGCCGTCAGCCTTAGAGATTCTGGACATAATGTACTACAAGAAGAGTGGGAAGAGCAAGCAGTGCCAAGCAAAAATATTGTGGACTATGTAAAAATGTGAGGGAAAGAATATTTCAAGTTGTCCCTCTGGTTCAAGACCATATGGAGAAAGCTCAAAGTCACCAGCAAACTGGTACTATTGCTGGTACCTCCAGCCGAAAGCAAATTTCTAACCAAATGGCAAGGTCTCTATGAGATTATTGAGGTCGTATGAGAAGTGAATTATAAAGTGCGACCCCCGGAGGGCAGAAACCAGAGCAGATCTACCACATAAATCTGCTAAAGCCATGGAGAGAGCAGACAGTACATGTGGGTTTGATTAAATCATCAGAAGATATCAGCAAAACAGTTTGCTGATTAGAATCAGAGTCAGCACAAGTAAAAGTACATGTATCTTGAACCAAGATAAGAAAGCTGTAAGATGTTGGGGAAAAAATGATGTTTTCTCTACACAGCCAGGTGGTGCTACTGTCATTTACCATGAAATTATAACTAGACTAGACACTAGTAGCTTTATTAGATAGCGATTCTGAAAATTTAAAAGGGCTCTATTTAAGCACACAGCATATTTTTTTACAGAAGTTTTTAGTTAGTGAAGACCTTGCTTTTGGATAGAAGTTCATTAACTAAAAACTTCTGTAAAAAAATATGCTGTGTGCTTAAATAGAGCCTTTTTTAATTTGCTGAATCACAATTTAATAAGGCCGAAGGTTAAGAGTTAAACCCTATCCCATACTTGAGGCCAAATGGGCAGAAGTAAAAAAAACAGTTTGAACTTGTAATCATTGCAGAATCCCAAAGTGTATGGTGCAGTTTTATTGTGATGGTAACAAAACCTGAAGGAACTGTTCGATTCTGCATTGATTTCCACAAACTAAACACAGTGTCAGAATTTGATGCTTTTCCGATCCCAATAGGGTATGAACTGATAAAGGGGCTTGGCAAGGCAAGGTTGTCAGAACCCACCAGTCCAGGGACCGCAAACAAAAATAATGCTAATAAAAGGTCCTTGTTAGAGCCCAGAACTATTAAAATGACTATATCATTGTTAAAGTTATAAGAGAATGGTTGGGAATAACCCTGTGTGCATTCACTGTTATACATGGTTACTAATTGGGATATATGGGAGTAGTAAAGAAAGTCAACATCTAGCTTTACCATTTATAACAGCCCTATACTTGAAACTTGCACAACTATGTTTACTCGTGTAAATTTACCATTGTGTTCTGCTTGTAACTACTGTATAAAACCCAACCTGAAAAATAAAGTTTATGCACTCTTAGGTTAGCATGCACAGCTCACCTGTGATGCTCCTCCGAGAAAGTAGTTAGCATAGGAATCAACTTCAGACAATCAAACTTACAGAACGGAACAGTGTTACAGTGTTTATGTCTACAGAAATAAAGAAAAATATTGAACAACTATGAGAATTCCCCTATGCCGGATGTAGTTGGCAATACTCCAAAATTTTGATTTGACCCAATTACAGAGAAATACAAAAGCTTTAACACAATGGTTTTGTGCTGGGTTGTGTGCCCATGTGGTTAAAGCTTGAAGGCTCAGATATTCTAGTATTGAACTCACCTCAGAATTGACTGTGTGCCAAGAAGTTACTTCTTTGAGATACAGTATGAGGACAAAACACTACAAAGGAAATATAACAATATATATAGTTACATAGTAATTAAGGTGAAAAAAGACTTTCGGTCCATCAAGTTCAACCTTTTAAGATCTCCACTTATCTGCAATATGCAAATTAAATATTAATTAATTCGTTGTTAATTAATTATTAATCTATTATTTAATTATTTTATTTTTAATTATTAATTAATCCAGAGGAAGGCAAACTGGAAAAAAAACAAGATACTGGTGATCTGATTTCTCCCTGGATCAATACTGTCTCTCTAATTATTCATGATAACCCTGAATTCTCTTTTTAATTAGAACTACATCCAGTCCCCTTTTAAAGTTATCTATCGAATCTGCTGTCACCACATCCTCTGGTAGAGAATTCCACAGATTAACCACCCTTACTGTGAAGAATCCTTTTCTTTCTTTAAGGTGGAATCTTTTTACTTCTAACCTCAAGGGATGTCCTCTTGTCAGTTGAAAACCTCTTGGCACAAAAAGCTCCCTTGACAAATCATTATACTGACCCTAGATGTATTTATATAAGGTAATCATATCTCCTCTTAGACGTCTTTTTTCTAGAGAAAATAAGTTTAATTTGGTTAGTCTTTCTTCATAACTTAGCTCCTCCATTCCCCTTATTAGTTTTGTTGCCCTCCTCTGTACCTTTTCCAGCTCTAAAATGTCCTTTTTATGAAGTGATGCTCAAAATTGTACTCCATATTCCAAATGAGGGCATACTAGAGATTTGTATAGTGGCAGAATTATATTTGCTTCCCATGCTTCCATACCCTTATTAATACATGCTAATATTTTATTTCCCTTTGCAGCTGCTGCTTGGCTTTGAGCACTGTTACCTAGGTGGTTGTCCACAAGCACTCCCAAATCCCTTTCAATATCTGATACACCTAGATTTCCTCCAGTAAGATTATAAATTGCATGGCTATTTTTCCTTCCCAGATACATAACTTTACATTTATTTGTATTAAATCTCATCTAACATTTAGATGCCCATTCCTTAATTTTATGTAAATCCTTTTGGAGGGAAAGCACATAATTATCTGATTTAATTGCCTTGCACAACTTTGTGTCGTCATCTAAAATGAGACACTGCACTCCAATCCCACCTCTAAGTCATTAATAAATATGTTAAAAAGGAGAGGACCTAATACTGAAACCTGAGGAACTCCACTTACTACATTAGTCCAATCAGAGTATGTTCCATTTACAACAACCCTTTGCTTCCTGTCTTTTAGCCAGTTCATAATTCATGAGCAGATATTTACTGCAATTCCTGTATCTCTTAGTTTGCACAATAGTCTCCCATGTGGCACTGTATCAAAAGCCATTGCAAAATCCAAAAAGACTACATCCACAGTTGATCCAGGTTCCTACTAACCTCCTCATAGAAACTAATTAGATTTGTTTGACATGACCTATCCCTCATACATCCATGTTGACTCCTACTTATAATCCTGTTCAAATAGACATATTCTTGTATATTATCCTTTATTAACCCTTCTAAAAGCTTTCCCACTACAGAAGTGAGTCTCACTGGTCAATAATTCCCCGGTTTTGCTCTTGCTCCCTTTTTAAATATAGGTATCGCATCTGCTTTTCTCCAGTCATCTGTTAGAGACCCTTTTTTGAGGGAATCATGAAAAATTAAATATACTTGTTTGGCTATTACAGAACCCAGTTCCCTCAGTACCCGTGGATTTATTCCATCAAGACCCAGGGGTTTATTTACATTTATGTTTTCCAACCTTTTTTTGGATTACTTCCTGTGTTAACCAATTATTTGTCAAAGGTAGAGTAGCCCCAACCACTGGTACCTCCCTTGTGTATACCGAAGATAAGAACCTATTTAGCTCATTTGCCTTTTCCTGGTCATTAATTTTCAGATGGCCTGTGTCACATTGTAATGTTCCTATAGCTTCCTTCCTCACTTTCTTCCCATTAATATACTTAAAAAATATTTTAGGATTAGTCTTACTCTCTTTTGCAATACATTTTTCATTTTCTATTTTAGCCAGTCTAATAGCGCTTTTGCAAGCCTTGTTGATTTCCTTGTACTCCCGTAAAGCAGTCTGTCCCCTCTTGTTTGTATAATTTAAATGCCTGTTTTTTACTCCGTGTCTTGATCTTTAAATCATTGTTAAGCCACATTGGATGGGATTTACTCCTTTTACTTTTATTCCCATATGGTATATGCCGATGTGTATGTATATTTAGTAAGGATTTAAATGTTGTCCATTTATGTTCAGTGTTTTTACCTATCAGTTCTCTGTCCCAGTCTATACTTTGTATTGCTGCCCTTAGACCTTTAAAATCTGCCCTTTTAAAATTAAGAGTTTTTATTGGCCCCTTAAAATTTAGTTTTTTTTAATTCAATCTCAAATGACACTGTGTTGTGATCTCTGTTTCCCAAAGGTTTCCCTATTCCAACATTTGATACTATATCAATATTATTTGTGATGACTAAATCTAAGATAGCTTAATTTCTAGTAGGCTCTTGTATAACCTGGGCCAGATAATGATCCCTGACTGTACTCAAGAACCTGATCCCCTTAGCTGAACTGCTGATCTCATTTATCCAGTTTACTTCAGGGTAATTAAAATCTCCCATTATTATAACTTGCCCATACTTAGCTGCATTTCCAATCTGTAACAATAATTGTATTTCCTCACTTTCAGCTATATTTGGGGGTTTATAGCATACTATTACTAATATTCTTTTGTAATTTGCTGCTCCGCTATTTAACTCTACCCACAAACATTTAACTTTATCACTAGGTCCACCATAAATTCTTTCTCTGACTATAGGCTTAAATTCAGGTTTAGCATACAGATAAATCCCTCCTCCTCTTTTCCATTGCCTCTATCTTTCCTAAATAGGTTATAACCATCCAGATTAACAGTCCAGTCATGAGATTCATCCCACCACGTTTCGGTAATGCCTATTAAATCCCATTTTTCATTAATTGCTAATAATTCTAACTCTCCCATTTTTCTTGGCAAGCTTCTGGCATTAGTTATGTTATAAGTCTGTATTTCTGAAGTGGCTGCCACTGTACTTGAGTTACTTAGTACTACCTCCCTATTGACTATACTACCCCTTCCCCCCCATCTCCTCCCCTATGAGTTGTTAATTCATCCTTTATACCCTCTACACTTTCTACCCCATTACTTATATCTAGTCCCTTCCCCCACCTACTCATTTAAAAACTCCTCCAGCCTTTCTGCAATCCATCCCTGCTGTAGAGATTGTACCGAAGTGAGAAGTCAGCCCAGTGCTCTAAAAACTCAAATGATTGAATAATATAATAATGAAATAATGAAACTGTTTGATTGCTGGGATCTGGGTGACAAATCACCCTGCCTACCTTCCTAATAATAGAGTCCACTACCACCAAAACCTGTCTGTTGCTCTGCCTATTCTGCCCTCCCACTCCTCCAGTAGAACTGTTCTACCGGCTGTTAGAGGGTCCTGAATGGACATCCCCAACAGTTTCACTCAATCTGGCAAATCTGGTGGTGTTTGCCAACTCAGAACTGGCCTGCCTCCTCCTGATCCCCATGATTCCCCTTCTAACTGTAACCCAGCTACCTCCCTGGACATACTCACAAGCCCCAGCTCCACCCACCATGCTAGGCCCAGCTAAACTGTGCTCCGAGAGCACCAACCCCCTTTCCAGTGGAGCAATATCACTAAGTGCTGCAATTCTCCTCACCAATTCTCCAATTTGAGCTTCCAGAGAGGCAACATGCTCACACTTCTCACAGAGGTATGGACCCTGGATCATCTGTTCCAGTATTGCATATATATGACAGGATGTACACTGAATGAGGTTGCCACTCGACTGAATCATAATTATTGTTATATTATTGTCTATAAAATTTCAGTGGGAAAAAAAAAGAATATAAAATAATATATTTGTATAAAGTTTTCCTCCTTTGCACTATAAATCTGCCCTCCCTTTTCTTTGAAGTCCCTCCTTTTATTTAAACTCCTAGGGCCTCATTCAATTGCAATTTGCCCAATTGAATTGGACCCTAAATAAGCACATAACATATATTTTTTTAAGAATTTTTTAGTTAGTGAAAACCTTTATTTTGGATAAATGCTTGCTACCAAAAAACGTCTTTAAAAAATATATGTAATGTGGTTATTTAGGACCCTATTCAATTGTGCAAATTGCAATTGAATGAGGGCCCTACACTTTTACTAGAATTGCACTTGATACTAGAAATGTTCGCAAACTCACAAGTTCGCCCCTTGTCCTGTTTATATTAACTTCTGCCTTCTCACCTGGACACAATTAGTGCACTCTGCAATTTATCAGCCTTTACTTGCAAGGAAAATCCACTTGCAAACAGCCCCAAAACAGCCCACAAACCTTTTATGCTAGTTTAACAGTCAAGCCACACCCCTCTCACCTGGGCACAATTAGTGCACTCTGCAATTTATCAGCCTTTACTTGTAAAGGAAAATCCACTTGCAAACTGCCCCTAAACAGTTCCCAAACCTTTTATACTAGTTTAACACTCAAGCCACACTTAAGTGTGGCCTGAATTGTTATTGCACTGGCCTGGTTGTATCTCAGACAATGTGCTGAACAATTGAATGATAATATAGAACTGACTAGTAACTTGCCCGTCAAAAATGACGGGAGTAAAAATGCTGTTTGCCACCATTTTTATTTTTTTTATTTTTTTTTAATGATTGTTTTGTTTCCATGTAATAATCCATATGTGTGAAAAAGGACAACAATTTATTGTTTTAGTAGTTAATACTGGCAATCGGAGTACTCCCTGGATCAATACCCTGTCTGTAATTATACAGGAAGAGGTGAAAATCCCTAAATACATACACTAAACCTCATAACTAAATACAATTCAAGTGATAACTTGAAATTAAATGAAACCGAGAACAACTGGAAAATCACACTGCAAGTACATGCATGAAAAGTACTAACTATATTCAATGAAACCAATAAGTATATTACATTTGTTGAGTGCTTTGTCAAGTTTTGTGAAGGTCTGTTTTATGTTTATTTTTATGTTTATTTTTATGTTTTTTTTGTAGTTATTAGTGGTTCCTCAAAAAAGAGCTTAACAGACTAACAATGTTGTCTTTGGGATGTAACCACTGTACTGGTCATGTTTTTTGTTTTCTTTAAATAGTGGTCCTCTAAAAAGAGCCCAAGAGACTTAAAAGTTAGTCCTCGAGATATAACCACTGTTCTTTTTTTGGTTTTGGTTTTTCTGTGTTGTAGAAACACTTATTTTTTGTTAGCCTTATAGTTATTGAAAATGCCACAAAGAATTGTCTATGTAAATAGTGGTCCTCTAAAAACAAGCCCAAGTGACATAAAAGTTAGTCCTCGAGATAAAACCACTGTTTTTTGTTATGTTTTGTATAAATGTTTTTGTTTGGGTTTGCCTTGTATTTCTTGAAAATGCCACATACATTTGTGTATATGTGAAATATTGGTATCTCTAAAAAGAGCCCAACAGATGTGTATTTTTTTCTTTGGGATGTAACCACTTTTTTTTTGTTTGTTTGGCAGACTCTGTTTTTTTGTTTTCAGGTTTTAGTTTAGAATTTACAACACTTCATAGTAGACAATATTTTTTGTAAATACTCGTCCATAAACTAATAATACACCATGAGTTTCGTTTTTTTTATTGTAAACTTTAATTTCTTCTTGTTTTTTGAATCTTGAAAATGCCACATAGAGTTGTCCATGGGCAAATACAGGTTGTTCTAAGAAAAGGTCAACAGAGTTAAATGTTTGTCCTTGGGATTTGTTAATGGTCATTGCAAATGCCATGATAATGGGGGATTGTCTCCTTTGAAGTACAAAAGGCAAGCTAGTCTGACTTGGAGCCAAATCTATTCTTGGTATGAAAACTGGGTACCATTCAGAATTTCTGCATGCATGAAATGGTTTCTTAAATCCTGAACAATTAATCTGGTCCCATTACAAAGTCCTTTTTTGTGGTTGCTATTTCTTAGTAACATGATAATTGCTCCTTTTTTTAGCTGCAAAACATGTGGTGGCATTCCAAAGGGAGTTAATGAATTTTTAAATGCAGTGGTGAAATGTGATTCACTCTGTTTGTCACCAGTTAGAACAGAATCAGCACTTTGATTATTTTTTTGTTTGCCATCAATTATTTTCAGAATTTTGTTATTGATATCGAAAGCATCTTTACTTTTGGATGTCAATATTACTTTCTGTGCAACCTCTGATTAATGTTCTGTGGTTATTCCACTTGGGAATATTGCTGATATGATTGAATCTTTGAAAATCATTCCTCAGGTAAATTGGTTATTACGTCTATTTTTCCTTCGACAATTTTAATTAGCCAGTCATTGAATTCATTTGGCCTCAGATCTCATATATATATATTTATGAGATGTGTAAATTGTTCCCATAGTGGACTTGACTTTATACATGTTTCCACAATGTCTGTGTGATTTCCACGTACAACCACAGGTAATATTTTTCTGAAATCTCCTCCTAATAACATGACTTTGCCACCAAAAGGCAAATCATTACTCATAACTTCACGTAATAAACAATCAATACATTGCAAAGCATGGTACAATATCATAGTGGCCTCATCTATGATAATTAATTTAGATTTTTTAAACTTAGTTGCTGGAGATGACTATATTCTAATACCGGACACTGATGTTTCTAAAATTGTAACTGGAAGCTGAAATCCACTATGTACTGTTCTGCCACCTTCTAACAATAGTGCAGCAATTCCAGTTGTTGCAAAGGGAAGTGCTATTTCCCCTTTACCTCTAATTGAACTCATCAATAAATTATATAGATACATTTTTTCAGATGCACCGTGTCCATCTAGATAAAAATAAGCTCTTTGAGCAAGTCATCATCTAGTGCTTGTTGTATGGCATTAAATGCGTGCAATTGCAAATCATTTAAAGTTGCAATTTTTTCTTCTACTTTTTGATTTTCAACATCAGCGTTATAGTCGTCAAAGTTTATATCATCTATAATTCCAGGATCTGGCAGATTGAAAGTTTTGCAACTTAATCCATGACATAGAAATACTTGTTGAATTTCCATTAAAGCTTTTAATACTGCTATGGACGCATTGTACCATTTCAAAAAGTCTTAATACATATTTATTTTAAATGTTTCCCACAAAGCTAATGCATTGGGGACATTACAAAATATGCAGATGAATGCAAACTGTTCCCTCATCTGCCGTGGCATTTTACATAGAGCTTCTTCTTCTAGACATCTCTGCCATTCTGTGTCATCAGCAAGGAAGTTTCTATGTCATGCAGCTAATTGAAAGGTGTCATAAAGTCTCAATTGTTCAAAACTTTGGACACCGGGAACATTTAAAAAATAGTAAACCTAAGCAGAAACGTTTAATGTCTCTTGTACTTACTGTATACATTCTGGGAATAATTTTATTCCCACCCTTTTGTGTCCGTTTCCAAAATCCAAACTGTGTTGTGGGTCATGTTTACATCCAAATCTGCTTCAGCAACATATTCCATGAGGCCACAATACTGCTCAACACAGAGTTTATTTTGTTGATATTTGATGACATTTAAATTATTGGCTTCTACTTGCAGGTATGAATCAATGATCCATTGTTATGTCAGTTTTCCAGCACTTAAGATGGGATTAAATGTATCCCTGATTGCAGTTTGAGCAACTTTAAATTCAAGCATGGAAATATTATTTCTGACACATTGTTTAGTGTTTGGATAACTTGGAAGTATTAATTTTGGTTGCCAACCTGGCTCCCCATTGGGATACAAAATTGGATAGGTCATTGGATCTAAATTGGTACTTAATATACTGATGTTAATGAAAGGTTGCTCTTCATTTCTGGGATATATTCTAATATCCCTTTGAAAAGGTGGTTTCCTCTCATCATTTATCATATTGACTCTTGGTATTGGCAACTGATTTTGTTGTGCATGAATACGTTGTTGTTCTTCAACTTCGGATATTTTTTTTATAAGCTTGACTGTATGGATTTTTTTCCATAATCTTATCCAACTCATGAAAAACAGTGGGTAAGCATTTAGTATTTTCTTTGCTCTCCTTCCTCAGGGTGTAAAGGGGAAGTACAGTGGTAAATATTCCCTTGAACTTTAAAGCAGTAAGGGCCATGTTCTGGAACATTTTCAGCTAATTTTGCACCCATAGATGCAGAAGAAATGGCACTATTATAAAAGCATATATTTTGTTTAAAATTTTTGTAATTTGGGTAAGTTGGGTCAGTCATTATGTTTTGTAAATATGTTGGGAATTCTTCTTTTTCGGGAAGTTTAACTTTTCCCTTTTGACAACAACTAATGAACTTACTATCTATTGGTCTTTCATTTAAAAAATTATAAGCCCCACAAAATTGACAAAGCACATTCAACATTCCACAATTGTACGGTTATACATTTATATTTCTAAATAATGGACTTTCCTGTGAAGCAGGGTCAACAAGAGAATCTATATTGACATTATTATCATTAGCATATTCTTGACATGTTTCTTGCACAATATTTTTTATTTTCTATCTCTCTTATGCGGACTTTTGTGAGCAACCATGTGTCGTTTCTTGTACATTCGTTTACAGTCTTCTTCTCGTTGTTTTTTCTTACTGTCCTCTGATTGTTTCTGTCTCCATTTTATCTTTCTTTCGTTGGCCAAACTTTGTTTTGTTTGTATTTCTTACTGGCGTCTGGCTGTTCATCCATTGTAATTTGTAATTATAAATATTATACTTTATTTTCAAATTCTCGATTATGTTAATGAGCCATTTGTATTTGAAGTAATCATTTCATGTAGCTTACTTTTTTCAAGTTCCTTTTCCACTGTTGTCATTGGAGTGTGTCTTTTCTTATAAATTCTCTCACGCGTTTCTTCTTGTACTCTTTTCTTGGTGTCCTCTGACTGTTTCTCTCTCCATCTTTGTTTTTGTTCTCTGTCCATAAGTTATTTGGCTTCCTTCCTGGTTTTAATCTTTTCAGCCATTGTAATGTGTAATGTAAAATGTAAATCGTTATTTCTAACCTGCAGATTATTATATTGAACCATTTTAATGTTCTGGAATAATTTATTTTAACTTAGCTTAATTTGAAATGGATTAAGATATGCATTTGATTTTTTTCAATTTTGTTAATGTTTTCTTGCAATCGTGCGCGATGTAGTGGCGCATGAGATGAATCTGGCGGGTCTCTGGCGGTTGTGCGGCAAAGTGTGAGGGGGTGAGTGACTTGGAGGAGCACAGAGAGTGCAAGGTGTGATAGAGAGGGATATTGTAGAGTGTGTGATAGAGAGAGGTAGTTATAGAGACATTGTGTGGCAGAGTGCAGTGTGTGTGAGAGTGTACTGCATGTGTGTGAGAGTGTAGTGCATAGTCTGAGAGAGGGAGAGTGCAGTGTGTGCTAGAGAGTGAGGGCCATGTAATATATGAGTGCAATGTAATATAGAGAGTGCATTGTACAGGACCACCTGGCAGGGGGTAGAGACAGGGGAGTGATAGGGAGGGAAGAGTAGGGGTAAGAGACAAAGGTGGGGGGGGACAGAAGGAGGGAGAGACACAGAGGAGGGAGAGGGGGAAGAGCTACAGGGGATGCAGTGGTGAAGACATACAGGGGAGGGAGAGAGGGGGGCAAAGAGACAGAGGGGATTGAGAGGGAGTGTGAAGGAACACGGGGAAGCTGGGGGAGAGACACAGGGTACAGAAAGGGGGGGTGAAGAGACATATGGGAGGGTGAGGGGTGGGGAAGACACACAGGGGAGGGAGGGGGTGCGATACACAGGACAAGGAGAGGGGTGGGCATAGACACAGGGGAGGGGGCTGGGGGTGGAGAGGGAAGTAAGAGACACAGAGGAGGGAGACAGCGGGAAAGAGACACAGAGTAGTGAGAGGTGGGTGGGAAGAAACTCAGGGTAGGGTGGGCCAAGAGACACCATTACTGCTGTTAAAAGAAATAATATCTTCACGCAAATTAAATATACTGTACCTGCTAGTTGTAAGTTAAGTCTCTGTCCAGAAACCATTACTACAGAGTCCCAGTGCAAAGGATAGACAGCTGAAAAGTATGGAGGAAGATTCTCAGTATATAGTATACTATTTTAATGAAGTAATGAATCACTTATTTTTCTGGAGCCCTTATTTTATATTAGATTAACTGAATTAGCAAAACACCTCAGCTTAATTTGTTATACATATAAAATCGAATTGACTATCGCGTAATATAATGTATAAGAATAATGAAATAAATGGATTTACAGAAATATAATGCACCGTCATTATAAATGTCTGAAGCAGATAAAATGAAATAGCCTATAACGTGATATAATATATCACAAATATGATATCAATTAATGTAATGAAATATACTGTACCTTGTCCTTCTAAGTTGCTGTCTTTAAGCCACTGCATGCGAAATGTGTGTCATTATGAAATTCACAGATACCTGCAAAGTGTGAAATCATATTTCAGTAATTACTATATTTTATACTGTCTAAACATATACAGCTTACAATGTGTTAAATTACGCGAGGCTAAGATATATATATATTGGAATAAATCACTCATTTTGTTTATATGTATTTTGTAGAAATCATAAAGAGGGAACTTGAATTTCATTCTTGAATTACATGTTCCTAGTATTTAGTCTTAGTTTTTTTGTTGTAAATAAATCACTTATCACATATAATAGTTGTCAAACTGCAAGTTGTCATCATGAGCCGCTGAGGCACGAGCAATACGACTTTAACGTCCAAACCACCAAACTGGAAAAGTCGGCGAAAACACACAAATATGCCTCAAATTCACTTACACACAGCACAGGGGGAGAGCCAGGGAGCCTGTGAGCGAGGTTTCAAGTTAATTTGAGGTATATTTTTTCTTTTTTAACTTTCGAAAATCGATGAAGCAGGGAAAAAAAACGTAAAAAGTCAGAAACAAGATGAAAACGAGGCTCAACAAGGCCAGGCACGCAGAACTTAGAAAATGCACGACGCAAAAGACAGTAACACTTAGCCCAACAATGCCAGGCATGCAGGACTTAGAAAATACCCAACTGCAAAGACAGTAACACACACCAAAAACCCCAGGCACGCTTGACCAATGGCAGTCAGCCACGCAAATATTGCGCCACACAAATATTCAGCACAGACACAGAGGAGAAAGACACAGGGAAGGGACAGGGGGGAGATGGTGGAAAGAGACACATGGCAAGTTGCCGAGGCCTGTAATGAGCGGTGAAGTAGATGGGAGGAGAGGCTCTCAATGAGTGCCAAAGGCGCTTATTGCGATCCACGCAATGAGCGCCAAAGGCGCTCAGCATGGGGCTCCCGATAAGCGCTGAATGTGCTCAGAGTGGGTAGAACATCGCATTGTGTGGCAAACAGCATTGCCAGGCTTCAAATTTTATTTCATTTTTGACAGGCAAGTCACTAGTATATAATATGTGAGAAATATTAAATTAATGAATGTAATGAAATATACTGTAAATCATCCTTCTAGCTTTGCATCTTTTAATTCATGCACATGTGTCAGTCTGTTAATAAACAGGCAGTACAGGTAAATGCTGTGTAAATGGCAAATTGCCAGACACCTGCAAAGTGCAATCATCTTTCAGTATTGACTATATGTTATACAGCGTGCAATGTGTTAAGTAAAGTCAGGCAAAAATATATTATTTGTATATTTTTTTTATTTTTCTGTTAATAAAGCATTTCATAAATTAATGACCAATAAGGCTTTACCTCTTCTCTTTCTGTGTATTTTCTAAAATTCATAGAGCTAACTTAGCATGTCTTTAATAACGTAATCCTAAAATGTACTATTTCTCCCTGCAGGGAAATTCTGTGACACCTGCAAAGTGTTAAATCAGATTTCAGTAATGACTATATCTTATACAATACCATCTTATACATCGTGCAATGTGTTAAGTAAAGTCATGCAGAAATATATCATTTCTAATTTGTATTTTCCTGTTAATAAATCATGGAATAAATTATTGACTAATAGGTCTTTATCTCTTATCTTTCAATGTATTTTCTAAAAATCATAGAGGCAGCTTAGCATGTCTTTAATTACGTAATCCTAAAAGGTACTATTTCTCCCCTTTTTTTATTTATTTATCATAGTTACATAGTATAGTTACATAGGCCCTCATTCAATTGCAATTTGGCCAATTGAATGAGGCTCTAAATAAGCACATAACATATTTTTTTTTAAAGAAGTTTTTAGTTAGTAAGCATCTATCCAAAAGCAAGGTTTTCACTAACTAAAAACTTCTTTAAAAAAATATGCTATGTGCTTATTTAGAGCCTTATTCAATTGGCCAAATCGCAGATGAATGCAAACTGTTCCCTCATCTGCCGTGGCATTTTACATAGAGCTTCTTCTTCTAGACATCTCTGCCATTCTGTGTCATCAGCAAGGAAGTTTCTATGTCATGAAGCTAATTGAAAGGTGTCATAAAGTCTCAATTGTTCAAAACTTTGGACACCGGGAACATTTAAAAAATAGTAAACCTAAGCAGAAACGTTTAATGTCTCTTGTACTTACTGTATACATTCTGGGAATAATTTTATTCCCACCCTTTTGTGTCCGTTTCCAAAATCCAAACTGTGTTGTGGGTCATGTTTACATCCAAATCTGCTTCAGCAACATATTCCATGAGGCCACAATACTGCTCAACACAGAGTTTATTTTGTTGATATTTGATGAAATTTAAATTATTGGCTTCTACTTGCAGGTATGAATCAATGATCCATTGTTATGTCAGTTTTCCAGCACTTAAGATGGGATTAAATTTATCCCTGATTGCAGTTTGAGCAACTTTAAATTCAAGCATGGAAATATTATTTCTGACACATTGTTTAGTGTTTGGATAACTTGGAAGTATTAATTTTGGTTGCCAACCTGGCTCCCCATTGGGATACAAAATTGGATAGGTCATTGGATCTAAATTGGTACTTAATATACTGATGTTAATGAAAGGTTGCTCTTCATTTCTGGGATATATTCTAATATCCCTTTGAAAAGGTGGTTTCCTCTCATCATTTATCATATTGACTCTTGGTATTGGCAACTGATTTTGTTGTGCATGAATACGTTGTTGTTCTTCAACTTCGGATATTTTTTTATAAGCTTGACTGTATGGATTTTTTTCCATAATCTTATCCAACTCATGAAAAACAGTGGGTAAGCATTTAGTATTTTCTTTGCTCTCCTTCCTCAGGGTGTAAAGGGGAAGTACAGTGGTAAATATTCCCTTGAACTTTAAAGCAGTAAGGGCCATGTTCTGGAACATTTTCAGCTAATTTTGCACCCATAGATGCAGAAGAAATGGCACTATTATAAAAGCATATATTTTGTTTAAAATTTTTGTAATTTGGGTAAGTTGGGTCAGTCATTATGTTTTGTAAATATGTTGGGAATTCTTCTTTTTCGGGAAGTTTAACTTTTCCCTTTTGACAACAACTAATGAACTTACTATCTATTGGTCTTTCATTTAAAAAATGATAAGCCCCACAAAATTGACAAAGCACATTTTAATAACGTAATCCTAAAATGTACTATTTCTCCCTGCAGGGAAATTCTGTGACACCTGCAAAGTGTTAAATCAGATTTCAGTAATGACTATATCTTATACAATACCATCTTATACATCGTGCAATGTGTTAAGTAAAGTCATGCAGAAATATATCATTTCTAATTTGTATTTTCCTGTTAATAAATCATGGAATAAATTATTGACTAATAGGTCTTTATCTCTTATCTTTCAATGTATTTTCTAAAAATCATAGAGGCAGCTTAGCATGTCTTTAATTACGTAATCCTAAAAGGTACTATTTCTCCCCTTTTTTTATTTATTTATCATAGTTACATAGTATAGTTACATAGGCCCTCATTCAATTGCAATTTGGCCAATTGAATGAGGCTCTAAATAAGCACATAACATATTTTTTTTAAAGAAGTTTTTAGTTAGTAAGCATCTATCCAAAAGCAAGGTTTTCACTAACTAAAAACTTCTTTAAAAAAAATATGCTATGTGCTTATTTAGAGCCTTATTCAATTGGCCAAATCGCAATTGAATGAGGCCCATAGTAATTAAGGTTGAAAAAAGACTTTCAGTCCATCAAGTTCAACCTATTAAGATATACTCTGATCTGCAATATGCGGATTAGTTATTAATTAATTAGTTGTTAAATAATTATTAATAGTATAGTATTTGAGGATAAATAAAGAGTTAGTCCATCAAGTTCAACCTTTTTCGATCTCTATTGATCTTTTTAATATGTGGCTATTTATTATTAATTGTTAATTGATCCAGAGGAAGACAAACAGACCTTCAGATACATCAGATACACATGCACAGTATACTACTTTTCCGCCATTTCAAGGTGTAAATCGTAGTTTTATGGCGTTACATGCTTGGTCACTACAAAATGGACGCCTTGTTCGGGTAAGTGTTACTTGCTTTGTGATAGTTTGTACTGTCTTGCGCTAAGTGTTTTTTTGTAGCTTTTTTCGATCTTGGAAAAAATGAAATATACCTCAAATTAACTTGCAACCTCACTCAGAGGCTCCCTGGGTCTTCCCCTGTGCTGTGTATGGAAGTGAATTTGAGGCATAATTGTTGTTTTTTTGTGGTCTTTCCAGTTGCGTGGTTCGGACGCTTTACATGCTTTGGTCCTAAATCCTACGAGGCTCACGATCCCAGTTGCGTGGTTCTGCCATTTTACGTGTTTTGGTCCTAAGATTTGTGGTCTTCGCGATGAGCACCTGACCCTAAGTCCCACGGCCCTTTTAGTATTGTGCCTCAACTACTCGCCTCGCTTTGTGAGGCTTCGCTAGGTCCACAAAAGCGTGACCAACATCGCAAACATTCCAAACAATCGCAAGATCCACAACTATATATGTGATTTGTGTTAGGCCTTATGCCCATATTGCTGAAAAAAAAGTTTTAAGGCAATTTTACAGAGAAATCATTAGAAAAAGCCTGCTGGTCGATTCACTGTTTAACTAGATAGAAACTACAAATTAGAAGCAAAATTGACCAACTTATAGAGTTGTACAGCTACCAACACAATGACACAATATAATTTCAGAGTTAAACTGAATGCTTTAAAAATTATGTTTATAGAGTTGAAAAAAATTCAGAACTCAGAGCTAATCCTGATAGAGGGGTGGAGCTGGTATGACTGTATATTTGTGCTGTATTTCCACCCATTGGGAAAACAAAAATAATAAAAAGTAGAAAAAGGGAAAAGAAAAGAAAAAAGCACTAATTATTATTGTACTGTTTTGGTTTTATTTAGAACTAGAAGACTCTTAGACTAAGCCTTACTTAGATTTGGCATAAACAGGGTCTAGTTAAAGGGAAACTATAAAAAGAAGGAAAGTCCACTAAACCAAAGAGAATTATAGAGCCAAGATTGAAATATTTTCAGTACAGTCCAAGGTATTTAATTTATATAATTAAGAAGTGTCTTACCTAATTTGTTAAGTAATAATGTTACTTTAGTAAAATTAGAAAGCTTGTTACATTTATGGGAAAAATCAAAAAATTAAAATAAGATAAAAAATACATGGTACATATCAGAAGTTGTTGCAGGGAACTTTTCGAAAAAAAAGAGAGGATAAGTAAGAAATTAAGCATCACTAGTATAATACTGTATATCCTCTGTAAATACAGTTGTGCTCAAAAGTTTGCATACCCTTGGCGAATTGGCAATATATGTACCATTTTTAAAGAAAACATGAGTGAGCAGGCAAAACACATTTATTTTATTATGGGATTCATATTCAACTGTAGGTTATTACAGAATGACACAATCATAAAACAAAACATGGCAACAAAGAAAAAAAAATGAACCTGTTCAAAAGTTTGCATACCCTTAGATCTTAATACTGTGTATTGCTCCCTTTAGCATCAATGACAGCGTACAGTCTTGTGTAATATTTGTCTATGAGGCCCCTTATTCTTGCAGGTGGTATAGCTGCCCATTCGTCTTGGAAAAATGCCTCCAGCTAATGAAAAATCATTGATCATCTTGCTTGAATCGCATGTTTGAGATCTCCCCAGAATGGCTCTATGATATTAAGGTCAGGAGACTGTGATGGCCACTCTACAACTTCACCTTTTTCTGCTGTAACCACTGGAGGGTCAACTTGGCCTTGTGCTTAGGGTCATTGTCATGCTGGAAAGTCCAAGACCGTCCCATGAGCAGCCTTTGTGCAGAAGAATGTACCGTATATACTCGAGTATAAGCCGACTCGAGTATAAGCCGAGGCACCTGTTTTACCACAAAATACTGGGTAAAATGAGTGACTCGAGTATAAGCCGAGGGTGGGAAATGTGCTGCCCCCTGTGTCCCTCTTGTGCCCTCTGTGTCCCACTCTATCTCCTGTGTCTCTTCTCCCCTCTCCCTTCCCTGTGTCTCTTCCCCCCTCTCCCTTCCCTGTGTCTCTTCCCCCCTCTCCCTTCCCTGTGTCTCTTCCCCCCTCTCCCTTTCCTGTGTCTCTTCCCCCCTCTCCCTTTCCTGTGTCTCTTCCCCTCCTCTCCCTTCCCTGTGTCTCTTCCCCCCCCCTCCTCATTCTCAACCTCCCTCCTCATCATCTCTCCTCATCCTCAACCCCCTCATCCTCAACCCCCTCCTCAACCCCCTATCCTGATCCTCAACCCCCCTCCTCATCCTCAACCCCAAACCCCCTCCTCAACCTCCCACCTCAACCCCCCCTCCTCATCCTCAGGCCCCCTCCTCATCCTCAGGCCCCCTCCTCATCCTCAGGCCCCCCTCCTCAACCTCAACCCCCCATCCTCAACCCCATCCTCAACCTCAACCACCCGATCCTCAGAGTGACTCGAGTATAAGCCGAGGGGCCCCTTTTTAGCCTTAATATATACTGTAAATTGGCTGCCAGTATTTCTGATAACATGCTGCATCATCTTGCCATCAATTTTCACAAGATTACCCATGCCTTTAGAGCTCACCCCCCCCAAAACATCAATGAGCCACCACCATGTTTCACAGTGGAGATGGTATTCTTTTCACTATAGGCCTTGTTGACCCCTCTCCAAACATAGCACTTATGGTTGTGACCATAAAGCTCTATTTTGGTCTCGTCACTCCAAATTACAGTGTGCCAGAAGCTGTGAGGTATGTCAAGGTGTTGTCGAGCATATGGTAACCGGGATTTTTTGTGTAATTGACTCAGTAAAGGCTTCTTTCTGGCAACACGACCATGCAGCTAATTTTTGTTCAAGTATTGTCGTATTGTGCTCCTTGAAACAACCACACCCTCTTTTTCTAGAGCAGCCTGTATTTCTCCTGAGGGTTTTTCTTTGTATTCCGAACAATTCTTCTGGCACTCGTGGCTGATATCTTTCTTGGTCTACCTGACCTTGGCTTGGTATGAAGAGATCTCTGAATTTTCCACTTCTTAATAAGTGATTGAACAGTACTGACTGGCATTTTCAAGGCTTTGGATATCTTTTTATATCCTTTTCCATCTTTATGAAGTTCCATTACTCTTGACAGTTCTTTTGTGCTCCCCATGTCTCAGTATCTAGCCTGCTCAGTGCATCCTTGTGAGAGCTAACAAGCTCTTGACTATTTATACACAGACACTAATTGCAATTTAAAAAGCTACAGGTGTGGGAAATTAACCCTTAATTACCATTTTAACCTGTGTTTGTCACCTTGTGTGTCTGTAACAAGGCCACACATTCAAGGGTATGTAAACTTTTGATCGGGGCCATTTGGGTGATTTCTGTTATCATTATGATTTAAAAAGGAGCCAAACAACTATGTGATAATACATTGCTTCATATGATCACTATCCTTCAATAAAATAAAAAAAATTGCAGTATCAGTCATAATTTCAAAATAAATGCAAAAATTTCACAATTTCCAGGGTATGCAAACTTTTGACTATATATATTTTAAGCCACATTTAATATTTGTTGTACTGGGTATCAACGGAATTAAGTGGAAGGATTACAATAAATAAATATTATTTAAAAAGATAAAATCAGAACTAACTCTTTAAACTAGATGTACAACCGGCCTGGATTTATATAAATCATTCAAAAAGTGTATTACAAGATCCTACCAAACTTATGTTTACATATATTAAGAGCATTTCCCTGAAGTTATAGTTGAAATACTGAAAATTAAGTTTGATAAGCACTAGTTGGGTAGGAACTACTGAGAAAATGAGAATTAAAGATTAAAATCCATCAAAATAGAGATAATGAAAAAGATAAAAATAGCTCAAAGTCAGCTTCTAACTTCTTTTCCCCTAAAGACAGAGAGAAAGAAAAAAATGTTTAATAACTCACAACCGAATAATACTTATTTGCTTGATTTATCTCTACCTCACTCAGATACTAGTGAAAATGAAAATGCTGAACAATCTAAACTAACAATGGTGCAGGACACCTGAACAATCACAAGTATGAAAAAGTTATTATCAGGCTCTCAATGCTGAAATAACTCAAGATGTTGTACATCAGTAATTCTCAAACCTCTCCTAAAGACCCACCAGACAGGTCATAATTTCGATTTAAGACTGTGTGAACACAGGAGGAGCAATTAGTGTTCAACAGATTCTGATTGACTCATCTGTATTCAAACAGTGTTGAACTGTAATCATGGCCTGTCTGGTGGGTCCTGAAGATAGGTTTAAGAACCATTGTTGTTAAAGGTACTAAAGTATTAAACTGCTTGAAGAGGTAGAAAATAAATATGAAACTTTAGTCAAAGATAATTATGCCTTACTATAATGTAAAAGACTTAGAGGGAGAGGTAAAACAAAACGCAGACAAAAACAATTTCCATACAAGAATTTCTCAAGAAGAAATAATATTAGAATAAGAGCAATTCCTGCGACTGTAACAACAAAAGCATTACTGGATTTTGTTATCTCTTTTCTCGGCTCTTTGGTTAAACCTATTGTCCAGGAAGACAACAAAAATGATAGAGTGCATAGAATTCCTTTACCTAAAAATGCACAAAAGATGTGCCTAGAGATGGCATTATTAGACTTCACGTTTTCACTTACAAACATAGAAAAACTCTCTATATACTCTGATTTATCGAGTGAAACATTATATAAGAGAAAAGAGTATAGACAACTGACAGAAGCTTTAAGAAAATCTGAAGCTGCTCCTCCGCGCTCCTATCGTCTGCGTCAGGGACCCGGCATATGCTAATGACAAGACGTCACATGCGCGCCACGTTATTAGCATTGGCCTGGTCAAGACGCAGCTGGAAGGAACGCGGAGGTGCAGCTGCAGATGGAGATAAGTGAGGGGAAAGGGGGAGGTATTTAGAGGGGTAAAGTGAGGAGGGGGCTTTAGGATGAGGAGGGGGGGTTGAGGATGGTGGGGTTGAGGATGAGGAGGGGGGTTGAGGATGGGGGGGTTGAGGATGCGGATGGGGGTGTTGAGGTTGAGGAGAGGGGTTTAGGATGAGGATAGGGGGGTTGAGGATGGGGGGTTGACGATGAAGAGGGGGTTTAGGATGAGGATGGGGAGGGTCGAGGATGAGGGAGTTGAGGATGAGGATGGGGGGGGGTTGAGGAGGGGGGTGAGGATGGGGGGGTTGAGGATGAGGAGGGGGGTTGAGGATGGGGGGTTGAGGATGAGGATGGGGGGTTGAGGTTGAGGAGGGGCGTTTAGGATGAGATGGGGGGGTTGAGGATGGGGGGTTGAGGATGGGAATGTTGAGGATGGGGGGGTTAGGATGAGGTGGGGGGGTTGAGGATGGGGGTTTAGGATGAGTTGGGGGGTTGAGGATGGGGGTTGAGGATGGGGGTTGAGGACGAGGAGGGGGGTTGAGGATGGGGGGGTTGAGGATGAGGATGGGGGTTGAGGACGAAGAGGGGGGTTGAGGATGGGGGGATGAGGTTGAGGAGGGGGGTTGAAGATAAGTATGGGGCGGTTAGGATGAGGAGGGGGGGTTGAAGATGAGGATGGGGAGTTGAGGTTGAGGAGGGGGGCTGAGGAGGGAGGTTGAGGAAGGGGGTTGATGAGGGAGGTTGAGGAGGGGGGTTGAGGATGGGTTGTTGAGGATGAGGATGGGGGTTGAGGATGAGGATAGGGGGTTGAGGGGGGTTGACGATGAGGAGGGGGTTGAGGAGGGGGGTGAAGGAAAGAGACACAGGGAAAGGAGAGGGGGGAAGAAACACAGGGGAGGGAGAGGGGGAAGAGACACGGAAGGGAGAGTGGGGAAGAGACACAGGGGAGGGAGAGGAGGGGAAGAGACACAGGGCAGGGAGAGGGGGGAAGAAACACAGGGGAGGGAGAGGGGGAAGAGACACGGAAGGGAGAGGGGGGAAGAGACACAGGGGAGGGAGAGGGGGGGAAGAGACACAGGGGAGGGAGAGGAGGAGAAGAGACACAGGGCAGGGAGAGTGGGGGAGAGACACAGGGGAGGGAGAGGGGGGACCCAAGAAAGGGGCACAGAGGGCACACAAGAGGGGACACAAGAGGGACACAGGGGGCAGCACATTTCCCACCCTGGGCTTATACTCGAGTCACTAATTTTACCAGTATTTTGTGGTAAAATAGGTGCCTCGGCTTATACTCGGGTCGGCTTATACTCGAGTAATTGTCGGTAATAGTCAATTGTAATAGACAGATTTGACTGGGGTTCTTAGAAATAGATAAAAATAAAAGTAATAAAACAAGATTAAGATGGAACATGTGGGACCTATATATAAGTCATACAAGATAATTAAAGTAAGTCCTTCCGCTTCACTTTATTATGTCTTGCGTATTTGAAATATTTATAATTTTGATAAGACAAAAACAAAATCGAAAAAAATCTCCTTAGTTCATAACACTTGATTTAAAGTATCACAAAATCACAAAAAGGGAGATCAAATTTTACTTTTATTTCATGTAACACCCTTTTCCAGCAATTAAAGGCTTTTATTATGCAAATTAAGATAAATGTAATTTTAGGTATTTAAAAATGATGTATCATTATTATTATAAGTAGAACCGCTCAAATTCTCAATCGACCTTAGGATTCAATGAAGGTTTCTCCTACGTTACATATATTGATAAGTAAGTTCTATATAATATTCATTTTTTAGCATAATTTGGTGACATAATTATCATAGTTGTCAAAATTGGCCTTTTGGCATAATCTTTTTGCATAAATAATTTTCAGATCTTTCATGATTGGGCAAAGAGTACATTGAAAGAAAAAAGTGTTAAAAAGATGTTCATTAAGCTCTTTCTGTGATTATGAAAAGTTTACTGCACAGGTTTATTTCCGTCACTATAGTGGTGTTTTTTCACATATCTCAACTTGGTTAAAGTGGTTATTTAGGTGTGTGTTATGTTCTAAAAACTGTTTATAGACCAATTTAAAAGTTTATTTGTTATTCACTATGAATTATAAAATGTTTTATTGTATCTCTGTGTGTGCACTTTAGTTTACAAGCAAACTGTAAAAATATTCTAATAGTCCGATCAGTTACATCAGTGGTTTACATATATGCCAACACTGATTGCATTGGGCATTTTATCAAAAAGCACTATTTGATCATTATTAAATAAAACAACCTATAATATTCAAGGTATCAGCTTTAACTACATTTGGTAAGCCCAGTGGCATTTATGTATCATTAAGCCGCGTTCCTGTTAATGTCATACAACATAAAATGTAACCCAATGTGATATATTTTGATTGGACTTGCAAGAGACCCTTTTGTACTACTTAAATAGAACATGAATGTTAGACTGGATAATACTTACAGTGGCTTATACGTGCTTCTTGTGATTTTGATTTGCTTGGCTATTGTTATTGTGATCTTAGATGTATAATACATGGAGTTTGCTGTACATTAACTATACAACACAGGGATTAGTTATATCTAAATATAGTAATATTTGTTTATTAGATCTCACAATTTGCTCAGAGCCATATATATTGCAGTTAATTTTGAAGGACTTGGCTTTCATCAGAAATTCAATATAATTCATATTTCAATAAGAATCTGCTGCTTATCAATTACTAAAATACACAAAAAAAATGATTCAATGTATCTGATCTATGTGTGGGCCATTTGTAGGCAACCAAAGAACAAGCAACCCAATCAGTATGCAGCAGTTAACTTCATTGAGCACTTAAAACCAGGCAGGGAAACAGAGGACCAATATATGTTGTACTAGCGAATTGCCCGTCAAAAAATGACGGCAATGAAATTGTAAGTGAGCTAAAGGTGTTTGGTGTAATAATAAATATATAATACATTAATAAATGAATATACTTTACCTATTGTGAAGCATTGTGTTGAAGAGCTGCAATCTGTTTTGATGTTGCTGCAGCATTAGTGGTGGGGAGCTGCTGTGTAAGTGTGCTGAATGCGTGCAGGGTAATACTGTGCGTGCGCGAGATGAAACCGTTAGCGTAGGGGTGTATTTCCGCATTGGCGTAAAATGGCGGGTTATCTGGGGTATGCGTCTTTGCGGATTATCCGTAGGTGCTTAGTGGTGTTTTGCGAGTTTCTCTTGGTTTTTTGCGAGTGTGTAGTGGTGTTTTGCGTGTTGAGAGTGCTGTAGCCTCGTTTTCGTTTTGTTTGTCGGCCATTTTTTCTGTTGCTTAGCGATTTTTATGAGTGTCTAAAGTGTGTTATTTTAATTTAAATGAAGGTGTAACTTGCTTTTTTGAGGTGCTGGATGGTTTCTCTTGCTGTAGGTAAGCTTTTGTGTGTGTGTTGTGTGTATTTATTGTGTTTTAAATGGTTGTATGTCGACGTGTTGCGTCCGATGTTTGCGAGGTCGTAATCTCTGCTAACGTGTCTCGTATGGTGTTTGCGTGTGTAGCCTCGTTTTCGTTTTGTTCGGCGGCCATTTTTTCTGTCGCGTAGCAAATTTTTTAGTGTCTAAACTCTTTTATTTTGAGAGAAAGAAAGGTGTAAGTTGCTTTTTTGAGGTCCTGGATGCTCCCTCTTGCTGTAGGTAAGCTTTTTATGTATGTGCTGTGTGTATGTACTGTGTTTTGAATTTTGGAATGTTCGCGAGTTGCGTCCGAGTGTTGCGAGGCCGTAATGTGTGTTATCGTGTGTCGTATGTTGTTTGCGTTGCTCGTAAAATTTAGCGAGTGTCGTAATTGGTGTGTCGCGTTGTTTGCGTTGCGACGTTAAGTTTGCGAGGGTCGCAGTTGCTGGCATAGAGCGCCTTCGGCAAGCGTTAGCAACAACTCGCATGCTCACAACTATATATGCGATATGTGATTTTTACAATAAAAAAGCGTATGTACTCTGCCATTTGGACTACATGGAGCTCTAGGAAGGTTCCAGAGACTAATGGACCAACTGTTACTTTTACATAGTATGCAGCAACTTACTTACTTATAATCATCCACACTACTGATTGGGCCACATATCTTTCAAAAGTGGGAGCAGTATTGAGAACCCTGATACAATGGTAATTCCTGTAAAATGTGCAGTAGGACTGAGTGAAGCCAATTATTTAGGTTACTAGCCACTTGCCCATCAAAAATGACGGCAATAACATTTGAAGGCTGGCAATGCTGTTTGCCACACAATACAAGATTCTCCCCCGTCTAACTTGCGCCTTCGGTGCTCATTGCGAGCCTCTACCACTCTCTACCTTCTGGGCCTAACGATGAGCGCCGAATGAGCGACGCTCATTACAGGCCTCGGCCAAACCGCCATTTTCATGCCTCGCAATGAGCACCTTTGGCGCTCATTGAGAGCCGCTCCCACCTCTACTTTACGGACCTTGTGATGAGCGCCTTCAGAGCACATGACGAGCCCTGCAATGATCGCTCATTGCAGACGTCGTCCAACCCACTACTTTCGTACCTTAGGAGCTCATTGCGAGCCCAGCGATGATCTCCTAAAAACACTAATTAAATCTCAAATTAGCTAAAGTAATTGGCGTATTTTGGCAGTCTTCCGATGGTTTACAAGTTACCGGCTTAAAAAAATGGCGGCTGTTAAAGTCGTATTGTTTTCAAAGAGTTGCGTGCCTCGCGCTCATCGGGGGCCTGTCAATAAGCGACTTTGGCGCTCATTGCCAGTCTTTTTCAAAGTCTTGCGCTCATGGCAGCCCCAGTCATCTCAAAGTCGTGCGGGCCTCGCGATGAGCGCCTTTGGTGCTCATCTCCAGGCCCGCAATGAGTGCCTTTTGCACTCATTACGCATTTGCAAGCCCGTAACTTGTAACTTTTGCCTGACCAACAGCTGATTAAAATGGAGGCAATCCAAAACTGACCACAACCTTTGAGGAAAACCCAACTGAGGGCTGTTCTGGGCATTGTAGGGTACTATTGAAGATCCATTCCCCATTTCAAGTAATCTGGCTAAAACTAGATAGAGCTTCTGCGATGGTAAAGTGGAACAAAGAGGCTGAGGAAGCTTTTAACGATTTAAAGTCTACACTTCGCTGAGAGACAGTAGCCCCCAGAAAATACTTCATCCTATAAACAGATGTTGGGAGCTGTATTATCACAAATGGTGGAAAATGAAGCACATCCTAGCAGAAATTTGTGGCTTTGGGTCAGAGATACTCGGTCATGGAAAAATAATGCCTAGCCATAAAAGCTCTTTAATATTATCTTTTGGGAAGAAAATTCACACTGGTACCTGGCCATGCCCCAGTGAAATGAATGCAGTAGAACAAGGAGAGCAACAGAATTATAAGATGGTTCTTGTCTTTACAACCATTAACGTTCAGTCATCCACAGAGCCGGCTGTCAACATGGTAACTCTGGTGCATTATCCCACATACACTTCCTCATGGTGTTGGTCTTCCAACCCCAGAGTGTTGAGCTGGGGAGGGGGGGAGTGACAAAACATACAAGACATGTAGGTGAATCACAGACTCTGTTCCCTCAGGAGGACATCCCTACTCGGTTGATTAGACCTGGAAATCTAAATAAACAGGCAGTGATTTTTCAAACTGTTGGACTGTTTGTTTTGCTCCACCCAGGTTTAGCTGGATGAGAGCTAGTTAGTAAGGAAACGGATTGTCAGTTTAGGGTGTGCTTCAGTGGAAACTAGGCGTATTATTTTTTTTAATTATTTTTATTTTTTACTTTTGTATCTTTAGTTAACATTTTAGAAAAACTTGGAAAAATATTGCATTGTGTTCCTCCATCAACGTGTCAGAAACACAGGCAAAGACTGGTGACTTGTATATAAGGAGTCATATATGACCTCAAGGCTATGGGAGTGGGGTCACAAGGGTCTCCGTGAGGAAAGGGGTCATTACATAATAGTTATTGAATATACCAATCCATCTAGGATTAACATACATTAATAAATTTAACTTCTCTTGCTGCATTCAGCTCATAATATCTTGAAGCATTCCAGTTCATGTACATTTCATGGGAAATAGGAATTGTCTAATGTAGGTTTGTCATATTGGTTTCATGCCGAATTTAAAATTGGTCCTCTATTACCAGTCATTTTTCAGATCTTGAATTATGAAATAGCGTGTGCTTTCCAATATAGCTAAGAGCACTACAATTCTGTTAATAAAACATGGTCAGAGCAACTAATGAAGTGATCTAGATGTACCACTTTGAGAAATATCCTTCTTCTCGCACATACATTATGAACAGGAGTGCTGGCTACTCAGATTTTAACCATTTTTATTTCAAGAGTGACCAAAAAAATTAAAATATTTTTATTAAGATTGTTGCGCATATTCTTTTATTTATTTTAAACTGTCATTTTATTAGTATAAATGTAGTACAGAAACCCTCTAAAAGTGTTCTTCTCCAGTAATACTCATCTGGCTATTTTTATGATTGTCTCCATAAAGCTTTGGCAAAAGAACAAAAGGGGCACACTTACATAATAGCAAAATAAGCTATTGTGAATCAACTGTGTCACATTGCAAGTGGTTCAAAAACAGATGTGTGGCAGTCAACAGAACAAGAACCGAGAAAAGATGTAGGTTTTTTGTTTTTTTAGTTTAACCACATACAAAGTAATATGTGTGTGCCAAATTGTAAATTTTAGAAGTAGGTTTGTCATGAAATGAAGCAACATAAAAAGGATAATTTTTGAGATATAATGGATTACTTTTTTGCAAGATCATGTAAGCTGAAACATTTGAAAACACTTTGAGGTGCTATAGAGTAACTAGATAGAGATTACTGGTTTGAAGATTAAAACCAAAATTAGAAAGAGGAAGGATAAAAATATGAGTCACCAGATAGTGTTACTCAGCCTTACATGGTATTACAAGCGAAAAGCAAAGCAGTAGTGTGGTTAGATAATGTAGGATGTGAACCTTAGAAGAACAGAGAACGGATTTTATATAATCAGATGGTGAAATGTATTGAAATCACAGAGGCACAAAATAATTGGTACTGGGAAGCTGCCCTTCAATTTGAGTTACAAGTGTTTTTTTGGCTTTAGTGGGATAATTACAAATACCAGTGGATTAGAGCTGCAAGGGTAAAAAGTGGATCAAATGCTCCTTCTAAAATATAAATAAGGTGGTAGCCGACAGTCTGGTTCTAGGTTGGCTGTATGTCATGCCCAGGGCCTGACTGGACTGGTTTACTCTATGGCCTGGTCTGGCAAGGTTACCCTATTTATTCTTATGGTTATGTATTTTGTTTTACTTATAATCAAAATACATACAATTTATGTCATTTTAACCATGTTACAGTGTGGTTATCTGGTGATGACACACCCAGCCCCACCTAAATAAACAAACACAGGGGGTCTTGGGCACATAAAACAGATAGGCTGAGTGTTTACAGCAAATGGTTATCATTAATATAATCACCAGGAAAAGTGTAAGGGCCTGAGCTCATCAGATGTACAGGGGTTCTCAGTAAGCAGGGGTGCAGCCTATTGGTAATTGGTCCCTCTTCTATGTACCTAAGGTTGGGGCCTACTGTGATTGGCCAGCCAGTGTGCCAAAAAATTTGATAAAATGTGACAATAAAAGGTATGGCAGTTGTGTCTGTTTTTACATAAACAAGATGTAAGTGTAATCCCAAGGCATTATATGGTGTTCCTGATATCCTGGTCTGCTGAAGCAAGCTCCTGTGTTTGGTCCATCTTCTGCTAGAAGAGGAGTAACCCGACTGCACGATTCTGCTGGATAGGTTTGAACCAGGTTCTGACCAAGTCCAACTGAAGTAGCAGATCGTGTTAATAGTGCAGGTTTAAAGAAACCTCGTTTTTGAAGTGATGTGTCAAAATAGGGGATTGTGCAGCTGTGAGGTGGGTGAAAATTTCCAGTAGGATGCGATGCGGTAAGATACAGAGAATGATAGAAATGAAGCTAGAGCAAAGTAGAAGAGGGAGGGCTTTGTCACGGAGAGGCAGACTTTAAAAATTTGTGGTATGTTGTGCAGAAATTATTATTGTTTTACATAGATTGTTAAGAGCAGTGAAACAGGTTATGGCGGAAGATGTGGGTGGGCAGAGAGTGTCAAAAGGCATTGTTATGAGATCGGCATCGACGCTTGACAAGAATCTCCCCTACCTTGTTCAATACATATGTGATGAAACACTCCTGATGTGGGAAAATTAAGTAAACAAGAAGCAACTAAAAATAAATAAGAGAAATAGTGCAATATACAAGAATGAATGAAGGAACCTAAAATGAAATGGGGTAATCAATATGCAAACCAATGTTAAGACTCAAAACCTACTGTCTTCTTTCAAGTTAAAGGACCACTTTACTCAAAATATAAAAACAACCTTTACACTATCTTTTATACCTTTACTACCGACAACCCTTTTCAAATGAAAACTCATCCTATTACTTTCTCAAGAGGGTGTACTACTTAAAAATCTTGTGAAGATAGAACTTTGTTTCATGTTTTAACTAGGTTACTTATTTAATTGTATACTCAATGTAATAGTCATATATTAAAATATTTAAAATTACTTTTCTTTTCTTGAATCTTTTACTTTATTTTATTTTTACATGAAGGGATATGGACCTTGGCTCTATTTTCACAAATATGTCTGCATTTTAATGAACTTTGTAAAAATGACTACCGCCAGACTACATTTTATTTTCCTGATGTCTACATCTGAGGCAAGGGACTTTTGATCTGATATTTTCAGAAGTTTTAAAGTGACAAAAACAAATCATAGGGATTGGGTCTTACAGTTTATAGAGTGTTCATTGTGAGATGAAGTAAATTCTGGCTGCAAGTGGATTTGGCTTCTCAATGGAATATGTAAATGTACCAGAAAATAAACACACACTCTTGAGAAAAGTCATAATAAAACTGTATGAATCAGACAGATGGGTGATATATGATGGTGACACACACACACACACACTCAAGGGAAGAGGTTGATTGTGGGAATCTAAAAAATAAAAATCAGACTTGAGCACTTGCAGTGAAAGTTGACGATATAGAAAGGTAGTAGGATGCTTAAACTTTCTCCATATCTATCCACTCCCTGCAAAGACGATACAATACAATGTAAGTGCTAGAGAACTACAGCTCATGCAATTATAGTTGTGAGCTTTTTGGAGGCAAAAAAATATGTCCCAGAGGGACAGAAGAGCATAGTGAGCTGACAAGGTAAGGAAACAAGGTTGTCCGTTTTGCTCGTTAGTATGCAAGGTTGAATTAATTTAGAATGGTCCTGGATAGGACAGAGAATGGGATTTACGGATGGCATGTTTTGGAATCAGTGAGAAGAGTTCCTGGAGAAAAAAGTCCATCAGTGTACAAAAGTAAGAGGATAGGAGGAATGGTGCACTGTTGGATACAAAACTATATGGTATGAACGTGGAAGAGGAAAGTCTGCAGCCTAAAGGAGAGATGAAGTGAAAATTTAATTGTTGCAGAACATAATAAATTAAGGCAGAAAAGGAAGCATCCAAGAATTATATATTTCCAGGTGAAAGCATGGTGGAAATACTTGAAGTACATCTAAATTTAAATGTATAAAATATAAGTTTGCCTTATAAGAAAACGAACAAAATACTACATACCGTACCTAAATCACACACAAGTCATCTTTATCCCGTTGATTCTTTTCTATCTGTCATATTCATGACAATAAAAAAATTATTCCTTTGTTGAAGGAAGTCATTTCTCATAGTCGTCACAACTGAAAATCTCACAGCACCTGTATATATGGATGTGTAAACATCAGCATCATTATCAAGGTAACCAATGCCTGATTTATATAAAAAAAAATAAAAAAAACATATGGAGCTATTGATTATTAAATGTGAAAATAGTTTTTTCTTTTTGTTGAGGATTATTTGGGATTTATTTGCTTTTAAGACTGTAGTGTGATCTGGATCTACTCAAATTTCAAAAAAATCAATTATTTCACTAGTATTGTGCCCCATGTGTCACCATTAACTTATCAACATATATTAGACGTGTTCGTGAAGGTGTATGAAATAATTGGATTGTGACTGAATGCATGCAACGTTCTATGTTCCTAGAAGGTCAATAATAATAATGAAATTGTTACAAAGCCACCACGATTACGTTTTGCAACTGATTTTATAGACTTTGGCTGTGTGATATTAATAGCCTTGTTATCAACATCTAATGTCCTCATGATTGATAAGAGTTTCCTTAATGACTTCATTTTACATATGGCTTCTGTGGTGTCAAACTGAGCAGCCATATTGTATGGATACCACAGAATCCATCAATCAAGTAGTTGGGTATTGATAACAGTATGGCAGTAGGAACTCTTTAACTGAGTGACAGCAAAAACATAGTAAATTCATAGCTGTTTTTCTATTATTAAATTACACTTTAATAACCAGTTGTGTTACTCATTAAATGAAGCTAGCGCTATTTCTGGAATATGAACCATTCAAATAAAGCAGTAACTTTTTCCTTTTTGCTCTAATGCATTAATGGATCCCACCAGCTGAACTATTTTTTGCAGACCCCAAATAAAAAATATATTTATGTTTAAGTAATTTTTTACTTTCTTCATGTTTTATTTTGGAAAACAGGTTTTAAAAATTGTAGTTTCGTATAACAAAATACTAAAAAAAGTCACAATATTTACAGACACAATATGCTAATAGCTGAGCCATGCAAAACAAAATGACTTTGGTTTTTCCCTTGACTTTGGCTTAAATATTGATCTTATCTACGTTAATTCCTTGATAAACACTTGAAGTGGTAATGATACAAAGACTGCTGGAATGTAACAGTTCCTCCTATTAGAATATACAGTGAAAAGTTTAATGGGAAATTTCACTTCTTTAATCCATGCCAATGCACTACAGTAAGTTTTTATTAACACATCCGTAATTACTGCCCAGACAGAACATTTTTACAAATTTACAAGTAACAGTTTAAATTCTTTTATAATATTAGTATATGCCAATTTTATCCCATTTAAATTAATTCAATTGCCGAAGTGATTTACTCATTTATAAAACCATTCGGTACATTTTTCTTCCACACAAAGCAAAATTATACATAGATGTGACATCTGTTATTGAAGCTTGGTCATGATACATGTTTTCAGAACTTTTATGTAATGTGTATATACATATAGTAAGTATTTTACCAGCTAACCCTTTTTTTAATATTCATATTGCTGGATGCTTTCTATTTTTTGTCAGTTTAACATCTTATGGTCTATAAAAGAGATAATTTGACTGAAAAGTCTCATATGGCTTCCTATCGTGTCATTATTACAAAGTTATGAATGCAACAACTCAAATTGAATAGCTATCATTTATACTTCTGTTTCATAGTTGTAGATCTCTTAACTTCATTATGTTATCCAATATTTTATTTGAGAAGCTTTAAACTAATCTGTTCATAAGCTTTTCCCTGTTTTGTGTGTGTATGTGTGTTCCTTAATGCTATGGGATGGAAGAGAACATATATACATGAAATAGCTTGATGAGAAGAGTATAGGAGCTAGATGACGAGAAAATGTATTATCTAGCTTTTACTAAATAATAGCATACAGAGTGTGCTCATGTCACATTAAAGAGGGACACACTGTATTTGGTGATGGATAACCAAGTGTTGTATGATTTAAAAAAAATCAACTAATTAAAGAAAATGTATTAAACACGACTCCTTTAAAAACGTATTGACTGTGCTAGGCACTAGCAAATGTTATTTTCCCTACACCAGTTATTGTCATGCTATGCTTTTTCATTTGGTCATTGGTAAGATGCGTTAGTCTGCTTAAATACATATACCTTTGTTTAGATCAGCGTAATATATATATATATATATATATATATATATATATATATATATATATATATATATATATTTCTTTATTATTGGGATACAAAAATGCCACAACATTAATACTAATTATTCATTTTAATATGGTCAATAACCAGAGTCACATCTGTATATGCTATCTTTAACAACTATTGTTGGTTCTTTTTTTAAATGATCTAAAAAATATCTTTTGTTGATTACCGTTTTTGCATATACTGTGCAATCTCTTTAGTAAAACCACTAAGGTAAAGTCATTAGATAACAGAAACAAAATTACCAGAATGAAAACAGTTATACAAAAATAAAACAAAAAAAAAACTTTTTAAAACAAAGTGATCTGTAATTACGTTCATCCAGCACTCCTGCTTTGAATTTCTTGAAACCTAAATACAAATTTCCTCTTATGTAGTCATTACATTTTCTTTATATTCTCATAAAACAGAGAAGCATATGTACTAAAGTGATGTACATGGCAAAAAAAGTTTTTGTTTGCTTCTGAAACCAGGAAATATTAGTATAGAAGTTCCCCACCACATTATCGCAGTTAAATACATATGGAACATAAGTGTGACAGAAGTATACTGCCTGTATCATCCCAAACCCTGTGCAAATACTAATGTTTACCATGGTAAAAAGAAATGTAACAACAATTTTGAAGTTCTAACACTTTTGTACATATGCTTCAAACACTTCGAATTGACAGGATCAATTAAACATGGTAGGAAGTATACTGCATTGTTTTTACATTAGGACTGCTGCTCAATTACAATACCACTTGTAGATTTCTTGTAGCGTCCACATTTTATAAAGTTACAAACAAAATGTAAGAAACAAAATACTTTTTTGTTAACAGAACTGTTCATAAATTATGTACCAATTAAAACAACATTAAAGCAAGGTGCAATCAATATCTGTAGTGGTTAACAAGAAAAGTAAACAATTGATATCAGAGTAGTTTTACACCCTCAATGCTGCAAAAGTTTGCAATGCACTGTGATGCAGATGCCACGAGAATTAAATTGGTTAGAGTTAACATCATTTATCCGCACTGAGCTGCAAGCAGATGTCAGTTTCAATTTAATGAACAGTCAAGACCTGCTTAGTGCATTTACCTTGAAAGCAGCATTTGCAAAAATATATATATAAAAGAAACAGAAAATTGTAAGAGAATCACTTCACCACATAAAACTTAGTTGCTGTTGTAACCGTGGTTTCATAATTTAAGATATGACTAACCAATTTTACATTGATCACAAGTATAAAAATGTGAACAGCAATTAGAAAAATAAGGAATACTTGCAATCTACACTGTTTTTGCTAGCGATACATATCAGTAATGGTGATGGTTTAAAGCTGAATCTTGATAACACAATATTGACATCCATTTATCTTACACAGAAAAAATTAATGAAGGGAGATATTATATAAATTATGTGTTAAAAGGTAGGAGTGATTACAAATTAATTGTGAAGTCCTTTAATTAACCCTCTAAATTGCATTGCAAAATTCCTGTCTGAGTAAGATTGTAGAGCTATTGTTGCAAATTATTTTCTTTAAACATTAAACTAAAAGGCAGTGGACAACAAAAAAAGATACATCAAAAATTCCAGTAATTCATGACTTCTGGAAAGATTCCTCATCTCTGATATGGTATGGGAAAGTAGGCCATTTTAGTGACAGGGCACTGTGTGCCTGATATAAAGACGGGTATTGCATATTCCATCGGGAGCTATGTTAGAATCTGGCACTAGAAACCAGATTCCAGTTAACTAAAGCATTGAAAGCGGATTAACTAAAGATTATATTGTCAAATCATCCTTTAAATGATTATGAAACCATTATTTTACATCTCTGTTGATTCTATTTGCAAAGTTTTACTGACAGCAACCAGTATTAGAAATGTACCTGTGCATCCAACAGTCTCATAAAAAATAATAACATTATGCTATACATCTGATTAACAGCAACTCCCAGAACAAAGCCTTACAGTGTATAAAAATAGCTACGTAAAAAAATGTACATAAAAGGCAAACAAAACAAATTTTCAGTGCAGACATTTACATAAAAAAATAAAAGAACACAACATGGTAAGCTATCATCATGGCTGTTGGAACAGTTTTGTGTTGATCCTTTAGTTGAGATAATATTCCTTATAATCCTGTAACAATTGTTTAATACTTGAACCATGAATAGTTTTAGCTTCTTTGAATATTCCATAATTACAATCCACATTCATGCTTCAAACTGGTCGTTGTGTTTTCCCTAAAAGAAAATAAAAACAGCTCAATTAATGTAGGCAAAAAAATGAGTACAACTCATCTAATAGAACTTGGGAAATCTTCCTACGTAAACATATATACATCCATAATTATATGGTACTAGATTGTCATGTAACCCGCCCTCAGGAATAATATCCTTCCAAACACAAAGTATTTAAAAAAGGGGCTTGTTTAGGACACAGCTGCTGATCACAACTATACCAAGTGAAAATATACAGAGGGAAGTTCAGCAAATTAGAAGCCTGAATCTAGCGCAGCATACAATTAATGAAAGCTTGTTTGGAGTGAGGAATTGTTATTTAAAGGATCACTATAACTAACAATCGCAATTATGCAGGCCATGAGCATAACATCATTTTTAAAGGAAATAATACATTTTTAGCAAATTCTGTGTCAGGAGGCGCCCATGTTGAACTGCAAGTTGGCCAGGGAATTAAAGTGGATATTATTCTACTGTGAGCTGCACTTACATTTATCCCTATTGTTACATGCCACAATGTGGTCTTAATCTTTCAAAAGAATAGAGATTTTATCTGTATCCAAAAATCCTTCAATTTGACTAAAATGATTAGAAAGTCATCCCAAAATCAAGCATGAAAACTGAATTTTTGTTATGTTATATATTTATTTCAAAAGAAAATCAATCCTGGAAAGAAAATGCATGTTGTTGCTGCATTTATATGCAAATGAGTGGCTTGTACATATTAATTAGCAGCTCTGATGTGCCAATTAGGATTACAGTTTGATTGTCTCTGTTCTACCAATTCTACATATTTCAGAAACTATTTACTGCAGAGAAAAACTGCTGGTACAATATATAGCCAATTTATCAATGCTCTTTATTATTAAATAAACTTCCTGTTGAGGTGACATATTCCCTTTAAGACCCAAATCTTGTTTGCTTTGAAAGAGGGAATTTGAGCAGCCACACTAACAATTCTAAAGAGAAAGGTATGTTTATAACATTTGCCATGGGTTTCTATCGTAGGTAGACTATATTGGTGATGGGTTAGTGACTTTACTAATGACAGAAGACACCCACCTTGAGTACTTTGTGGTCTATACATTCCTATGCTTCTGATTTGTGATTATTTTCTTCCAGCTTCTTGTTTTCTTCTGTGTTACCAAGTTCTTTACCTACATGCTTTGTTGCTGAGCTACAAAACAAGAAACATTAAAAAGAATTATGAAAGGGGATATAGATTACATGGCAAATAATAGATTAACATCTTACTTGAAAATAACACACACCTAAACACATTTAATTATTAGGAAATTACTGTTTCTGACATTGCTCTGCATTTACAAATCAGTCACAATTATTAATATTACTGAAACAAATGTATGTTAGGTTAAGTGGCATTTAATAGCTTAAATGTCACTTTCTAAGTTTCTAAGATTTCTTTATAGTTTCTAGTCCCTACGGCGTTATTCTCTGCAAGGCATTAGGAATCCATTCAAAATGTGTTAAATGGATTTATACTCTTGTGCTGCCTTTCTCTGGGGAAAGGTACAGGTTATCATCCAGTGATATATTTAAAAAGGAACTGTCCTACACATTATTTGCAATGAACATAGTGTTTGATCATGAAATATAAATATAGAAGCACAGTCCAGATTATCCAAAATACATATTGACAGCAGTATACACTTTGTGCATCTTTCATCGTCACCCTGGATTGCTAGGAGTCCTGGAGCGTGGATGTTGGAAGCAAGTCACTCTTGCATTTTCTGGATCTACAATTAGCACACAACTCTCTCTCCAGATTTATTAAACCAAAATGAATTCCTATATTAGGAGTTAAATCACCTGCCTCTCATATTGCACAGTGATACTGGGGAGGTCCCTCAAGTGAAATAGGTTGCTGGTCACGGATATACATTATAAACTTAAAATAATTAGGCACCCAAGAGTTTTCAGACCAGTTACTAGGGTGGACAAAAACACAATTGTCTGTTGAAACACTGAATTGAGGTTTGAATGAGGCCTGGCATAACGTTTGGTACTAACTATTCTACACGTGCACGACCCCCAGCAATTGAGTAGCTGCCAAGGAATTAGTGTATTGAAAGTAAAATAACTACTGCTTGAAGTAAATGATTTGGTGGAATAAATTCCAGTATCGCTGGATTATGTTGTCTTGAAGTTATCTGTAAGATTTTTTTTTCAAAAGCTTACACTGACATGCCTCTAACCACAAAAGCACTACAAAAGGACAGAAACAAAGTTACTACTGTTTTATTGCATACGTCAAGAGGAACAAATGAATCAAAAATGTTGGCAGCAAAAGCTTTACAAATAAGCATTTTCTCTGAGGTTAATTTGTTTGCTCACTAGCAAAAGCAAAATGTCTGCAGTGACAGATTAGTAATGTACATGTTATCACTTTAGGCTAGAAGAACACGTTGTTCTTGGGTAAAGGAAATACCTGCATGTTCTAGGCACTACTATGGTTTAATGTCAGGACATTAATTAAAAATGCTCGTCTATATAGACACCTTTGTGGGATTTATACAACTTTCATTCCATTCCGTGTGTAAAAAACAAACAAAAAAAAAAAAACGCCAGAAGAACTCTGTGCAGGGCGAAAAGAAATATGTATATTTAATATCTCCTACACTCCAATTTTCAGGAAATAAAGACCTGCAAACTGTATTGTTTGCAACCAGCAATGTTTTAGTAAACCGTGAAATACATGTAAGGATTTAAGTCATGATAATCACATGTGAGTGCTAAAAAAGTGATGTATTTTATCATTAAAAACAGCTTTGTAACTGTGTTAAAATCACAAATTCTCAATAGCTTAATTATGAATGAGAAAATTAAGAAAACAGGTTTTTGATGGGTTTTTTTTTGTATAAACCCTCTCCCACACACCACCATTTCTGTAGGTCTAAATGAACTTGCTCCTTTTGTGTAAATATACTTATAAGAACAAGAACCTTCTTAGCCCAGTGGATAATTGTACAGAGTGTGTATAGAATTGCTTGATTTTGCTGTAAGATGCATGCAGCAACAATAACCTAACGCTTTCAGTGACGTACGAATGGTCAATGGTACTCGCTTCTTTAGGATGTTTTTTTCTGGTATGAAATGGGTCTGCAAAGTGTTCTTAAGGGATTTAGCTGCTGCCGAGGTAGGTTCCGTTTTTTGGCTCACTATGAGCATTCACAGAGACTTCTGGGAAAACGTAGCATTTTTCCATAAGCTCCTACGGGGGAGCTATGTATTCTCAGTGTAGGTAAAACCACTTGCAGATCAAGGAACACTTCACACATATAGATATGGGCCAAGCTATATTATCAAACCATATGTTGGTAGAGAGAAAAAAAAAAAAAAAATTCTGCTGTCCTATAAACAACACTACATTTATGTAATATTATACCAGGACGGAGTCATATTCCTCCTCAACTATATATTGAGTGTGGGCAGAGATATACTTCCTTTGCTTAATATAAATGCTATTTTAATTTTTTGCACAGCTATTTATGTACCAAGTACGCCAGATTTCAATTAAAAATGTCAAGGATTCAAGGCATTACTCTTCACTTACAACAAAAAAACAATTTCAAGGTTCTTACAATAATATAAAATATATATTTTTAGCAGTAACCAATTAAAATCTACCTCTGAGCACCACAATAAAAAAATTAAAGGTGTGCTGACACCAGGAGGAGTTTGGTAGACATATGTTATTAAAAGTCAAGAAGGTAATTGCTTTGAATCCATGTGTGCTGCTGATTTTGGCAAGATTCAGTGCTGTTCCTAAGATGCTTGCCTGCTGCTATGTGATTCTTTTCATAGGCTACTGGCCATAGAGTTTAAATGGATTTGAGCTTGAGCAGCCAATGTAGCAGGTGGCCTCTGAAAAAGGATGCTGTGTTATCAATGGGAATCCAGACCTTTTCATAAGGTAACACCTTCTTTAAATAAAATGTTTGCAGATGATAAATTGCACCTGGCAGTTCGTGTTTTTTCTTGCCACAGTATATTAAGGATGAAGGTTATAGCAAATAAATCACCAAGACTGACTTCAAATAAAAATAATGGAAATCAAGGATACAGATACATTTAAGTAAAGTTCATATTTTAAATTATTGACAATGTGTTAAAAGCTGGCTGTGCTCCTAGATAGACACAGCGCTAGTATAATAAAATTCTTGTTTGCTTTTACAGTTGCCACAAAGTGTTAATAAAGATTTTTGTGATAGTAAAGCAATTCTATGTTTGATGGCAAAAGGTTAATTGCTATGCAGAGTTATAAAAATGGTGTTGTAAAAAGCGGCAACATCTTGCATATTTTATATTGTTAATAATTGCATTATTTGGATGTAGATGACCTTTTTGGGTGTTTTTATGAGGGCAAGATACAGATTTCTCATTGTCCTAAATAAGACTAAATGTCGTATTCCTAAATACAATTCCTCATGTTTTCTTTTTCATTTCACAATACTTCACAAAAACATGAACTTTCTGTTGCAATAGCCATAATTAATGTGTCTTTGCCAATCTTCATCTACAGGTTTCCACTGAAATGTATATTTTCTTTTGTTTAAAGTGAATACTCAAATGAAGTCATAAATTGCTAAATGGAGATCATCACAACACTATTCTATAAGTAATGTACTTAACAGAAATCACATATATATTTATCAGTTCAAGGACATTGGTCACGTTGCGGCCCATAGGACCACAACCGCAAGCCTCATGAAGCAAGGTGAGAAGTTGAGGCATGCTGGACTTAGGCTGCAATGAGCGCCAAAGGCACTCATTGCACTGCGAGCCTCGTGAAGCCAGACGAGCAGTTGAGGCACTCAGGACTTACGACCCGTAGGACTTGGGACCGAAACCCGTACATAGACTGTGCGCCTCACAAAAATCAGCCTTTAATGGCCAAACCATGGAACTGGAAAAACCTCAAAAAGACAACAAATATGCCTAAAATTCGCTTACACGCCACAGTGGGAGAGGCAGGAAGCCTGTGAGTGAGGTTGCAAGTTCCTTTGAGGCATATTTGTCGTTTTTTCACAATCGGAAATCGCCTAAGAAAGGAAAAAAATGGCTGCTGAAAAAAATGCAACACAACGAAAATGAGGCTGAAGGATGGAAAAATAGCAATAAGCAGTAACACTTAAAAGCCAGTAGCACTTCATCCAAGCCACTAACATTTTACACAATGTAGTAACCACTTAACCCAACCCAGTAGATCTTAATCCAAGGCACAAACACAACCAAACACAGTAACACTTAAGCACGAGGCCAATAAACTACACGAGGGGAGCCTTGCAATGAGCGCCAAAGGCACTCATTGTGGGGCTCATGATGAGCGCCAAAGGTGATTATTGCAATGAAAAAAGTTGAGGCTTGCGATGAGCGCCATAGGTGCGTAGAGGGCCCATAGCCTCACATTATGTGGAAAACCGCATTGCCAGCCTTACAATTTTATTAAAGTAATTTTTGAAGGGCAAGTTCCTTGTGCTATATATGATGCTGCAGGACAATGGACATACAACTAATGTGATTAAGCAAATTGCTTTATTTTCTTCAAGGAAAAAAAAAAAAAAAATTTTAAAGAGCATAAATTAAGCAGGAAAAGCCAAACATTCTTAATGACAATTTACATATTGATGTCTCTGCAGAACCCTGGAGAGATCCATGACACTATTGTTGCAGTGAATGATGCATGGGGTCTGCTTCTATTAAAAATATTTAATGCTGCAAATGCATTTTACTTTGGTACAGCACAAAATGATCTGAAAATAGTGATCTGGAAGATGTTAAACACACAACAACCCATCCAAGTCTCTAACGCAACAACCCTTCATACACAATTTATTGTCTGTCTTCTACACCCCAGGTATGAGTGAAGCAGAGCACAGACTATTGATTCAGCCTTGCCCTCTATATAAACAAATCTTTAGGATGGATAAACACAAACCAGGCAAGCCACAAAACATGCAAGCAACTTTTCAGCAACTTTCAAAATTTTTAAATATGAACAATTACTTTTTATAGCACAGTCATCAACATAAATGTGGTTACATTTTGAAGTGCTATTTATTTTACTTACTAGAAGCTGTTTTTAATGTAAAAGTGTTTAACAGAAATGTAGTGCTCATGGGAAACGAGAGCTTTTGCAGCACTAACTTATAAGGAATATATGCATGCAATGCATTTGTTGCAAGTACAGGGATGTGGACAAAATGCTGCTACACAAACCTAAGTATGTTCATAACAGAATAGTATTAATATCACTAATGTCTCTAATCTAATTTTTTTAAAAGCATATACAAATAATGTGCCAGTTAAGAAACATGCATTAGATTTTGTAGGGTTTAAAATAAATTTCTGTAATTTATAGGTTCAGTTTTTTTCAGAAAGAACAGAGATCATAGTAATGTAGTAGTAATGCAACTTGCTGTGTGTAGCTTACCTAGCAAGGGCTGAGATAGCTATTAGAGGAGCAGTAATGTCAGCCATACAGATACTTTGCTACAATCTGTTGCCAGTGTTAATTGTTTACAGATTGCATACATACATTTATACATGTTACAACAGTCTTTGCAATGTAATTAATTAATCCTAAAAAAATGGAGTAATTAATTACAGAATACTAAAGACTAGTGCCATTCTTAGATGGTATATGACACAATTAACTGTTCAAATACATTACGGGAAAAGGATATAAAATGATTAAGACAAATGAGTTGAACGGACTTACTTTTTCTTCATGTATATCCAATAAGCTATTCCTGCAACAAGAGCTGCCAGTAGAAGCCCAACAACTATTCCCACTATGAGCTTTGCATGGTCACTATTGTCATCTAGAAAAGATACATTTGTTGTAATAGGCAATAAAGACATCAGCACAATCATCAATATATTTTCATTGCTTTTTCTGTGAGTTGCATCATTATTTTCCCGTTTTATTTTAATTCTATTACTGCAATACTGAAGTATACACCATTTTATCAGTAGTGTAAACTCAATTTCTTTCAGTGCTTGTGTGTGTCTCTAGGATTGAAAAAGCATATTTGCCAAATGGTTAATGGTTTGTGTCAGCATTGCAAATCAAGTCAATTATTTATTTGACTTAAAAGGGTCACTGAAAATATACTTTGTGTGTTTTTTAATCTGTAAATTCTAATAAAAATCCTTACATTTAAAATATGTTTTAGGGAGGGGACAGGTTTGTTGAAGTCAATAATCAAACTAGGATTAAAAATACTTTGATTAAAGTGTTCTGCTCTCAAATGTCACTCTCATAGACAGACTGACTGGCTACTCAAACAGTGTTTTTACAGTGGGTGGAGCAGGAAGCTCTCCCAGCTTATCTGCAAAATATATATATATATATATATATATATATATATATATATATATATATATATATATATATATATATATATATATGATCCCTAAAGAAAATTAGATAATATTTCATACTGCTAGTAATATCAATTAAGTCTGTAAAAAGGGAAAATGGGCAGATTATGCTAATGGAACATAAATGCATAAGTAACAGCAAATACAAGAAACTGGAATATAAAGGTTGCATCATAGCATTAAATCTGCAGCTAGAATTCCTTACAATCGTCATTCAATAACCATAACTTTGCATGGGGATTTTACAAGAGTGTCAAATAACATTTTTGAAAGATGTGTTTTGTTGAGGAGTTAATGTATTGACTTATAGTAAATATTATTTTCTTATAATTGAGCATTAAAGCATGTATAAATACTGTCCGTTATCTATATTAAAAACCACTCAATGAGAATTGAGCATATATATATATATATATATATATATATATATATATATATATATATATATATATATATATATATATATATATATATCACAGTAATGGATTTCCTTTTTTCTTTAGGCAGGAGCTCCTATTCTATTGTTTTCAAGCTGAAGCTGCTTGTGCAACACACAGACTCTGCAACTAAAGCAGCCAATCGACATGTCGCAGACTTTGTCAGTGACTTATAATGAAGTGAACAGCTCCAACTCAAAGATGATGGGAAAGCAAGCAATTGTCGGATTACGTTTTCTCGAAAATATTATATATAAAAAACGTAAAAATGAATAAAAAACATTCAAAAGTTGTTAATACACATATTGGCAACTTTAACGTCATAAAAGTTGGACCATTACTGTGGTGCTTTTAAAGTCATTTAACCTCGCTAACACCAATTCACTTTGAAACTAAAATGCCAGTAAAGTGCTACTCATCTGAAACGCGTGTAAGCAACAAACATGGCCTGAACAAGTCATGTTCTACTAACAACTTAAAAATAGTATTTCTGCCTATTCACTAATAACAGCTTTGTGTGCTTGTCAATGAGATTTGTATAAAAAAAAATGTATGCACATATACTACAATGAAAATCAGCCATGCATGATATGATTATGGTATAAAATCTTTCCTTAGGGTTAAAAAGTGATTATGGCTTTAAGAGTTAAAAAGCAATGGAAAAAAGTAGTTTTCACTACTACTTGTTTTGTCAAGCCAGTATTGATTGAAGCTCAACAGCATAAGCACTAAACAGTTCAGTAAGGGGAGTAGACTAGGGAGGTGAAACTATAAACATTAATACTTACCACTTCTATCATTAGGCTCATCTTGCTCTGGGAAACTGACTGAAATGAAAAATAGAGGTGGATTTAAAAAAAAAAAATGATAATGTATGAAAGTCACCTTCAACATAATGTGCTCTAATATTCAACAGAAAAAAATGACTCATCCCAAAGTGCAAGTAAAACAAATGGAAATATTTAACTTTTTCTTTTGAACCAATACGCTGCTGACTAATCAAATCTTAATTTACAGGATCCTATCCAATATTGGAATAGATACCTCAACTCATTTCCACCCGCAACAGTGTGAAAAATGTATTGTCACATCCATTCCATCCTTGTTGGTGATGATGATGATGCATAACAAACAAAATTTATGAATAATAATATTAATAATACATGATGTAGCATCTCTAACAGGTGCATCTTGCTTTTTATCTCCCAAACAGACTTCTTTCTCGGACAAGATTCAATGACCACTGTTATGGACACTGTTATTCTCCATCTTGTTTGGCACAATGCAACCTACTTTTTGAAATAAATTGTTGCCACTGCATTCAATATGAAAAGGAGGCTATTTGGAAAAATGAAGTATTGAAAATTATAAAGTATACTTACTGGCAGAGACATTTAGCGAAAGAATGGCTCTTCCAAGTTTGTTTTCAGCAACACATGTAACAGTGACATTGTCTTCTGGGGAAATGGTAATTTTGCTAGAAAACTTCCCATTACTGAAAACAGTCTCTTCTGTCTGTTGGGAATTATACAGGACTAGGTTACACACTCTTAATTTCATCCTACAAAATTATAACAACAAAATGTGTTTCCATGTATAAATATAGGAACACAGGATTTACTGGTGGTTTATAGGTTATGTAAAATAATGAACAAGTCACTGAAGATAAGGAAAAACTGCACATTTGTGAAACTTAAAAACTAACAACATTAACACATTAAAAGCCATTAATTCACATCTACGTGTACGTAGATTTCAGATCACGGTTTGTAATGAGGCACTACTCAAATACAGGCAAGGTTATAATTCCTTAATTACCACAAAGGTGCATTAAACAGTAAATATTTACTTATGAAACATCAATAGATTATGCAAAAAAATATATCACACTGGATATGACTGACCAACACAAACCAACTGAAAGAGTAAAAGTTACTTACTTTATTTATGTAGAGTCCAGTGTTCCACTGAACGTCTGGTTTTGGAAAGCCTTCAACATGGCAAATTACTGTTTTTGTTTTGCCATCAGAGTTTGGTTTTTTTGACACCTTCAGCTTTGGGTATCCTTAAAAAGGACAAATATGTATGACATTTGCTTAATGTATAGTCTTCAAATGTTAATCAAAATTACAAGTCAAAAAGAACATAGCAGCAAACTGGAATTAGCATTTGCTAAATGTCTTCATGTCCATACCCCCTGTACCTTTCTTAGCATTAAAAATACATGTTATAGAATGTTTATATACTTATCTCCACATGTACTCCTGTAAAACACAACAGTAACTAATACTTTACTATAACTATTTAATAAAAAGCTTCCCAAGTAATTACAAATAATGAAACAGAGAAAACAAGTCTTTGATACATTATTAAGTCTTTAAGGAATTAACCGTTTTAAAAAAAGGGCTGGTGTTGCTACATGAGCCATTTTGGAAGACACAAACATTTCGTTTTTGTTGAACTGGCAAGTTAGGATGACCCCTTGAAAGTGAAATGCTGGATTAATGTCTAAGCACCCATGAAATTACATTGTTGCATTTCTTTTCAAACAAAAAATTTTGTTAAAAATGTCAACATTATGGAAATGTTGGGTAGTCCTTTACTTAAGTGGTAGAGATCAAATACATTTTGAGTGTGCTTACCTTCTACTATTAAAGTGACAGTCTTTTTTTTCCGGAGACTCCGATCTTCTACAAAGAAGCTCTCACACTCATAAATTCCTGAATCTGTATATTTCAGACTTTTAAATGATGGTTTTGAAGATATTCCTTTCTTGTCCTGTTACAATACATGAAAATTGGTTATACCAACTCAATGTTATTTTGTTCCAAGTTTGAGAACAATTTTATTTAAACATGGAAACACACTAGCTAAAACTCAAATTGTTGGCCAAAGTGAACATTGTATTGATTTCAATCTGAATTTCCCAAATTTTTACATAATTAGCTTAGTATCTCCACATAAAGCAAACAAAATTCCTTTGTTCCCTTTACCTTGCAATCTATGCATGCAATGTGCATTGTTGTATTAGATGTGTTCGGTTTCATAAATGTAAAATTGCCATAGCACAACTATGCAAACATTGCAGCCCCTGTGGTAGCTTAGTAAATAACCCCCAAATATATTATTGTAACATATTTTACAGAGTGTTTATTTTCATACAAATTAAACAATAACATTGATTTAGCCCATATAAAGAATTTGGACCTTTCCTGTTTTATGCTACAGCATGCGTGCACGGCAGTGGAAGCCTCCTGTTGCCGGGTGAGTGTGTGTCCCGCGTCCCAATGTACTCCCAAAGCCCCTATACCCCTTGCCGGCCCTATCCCTAACCCCTTACAGCAGTTAGCGGGCCTAACCCTAAACCTATCCCCCTACACTTCTTGCCAGCCTTAACCCTAATCCTAACCCCTTACACCCCTTGCCTGCCCTAACCCCAAGCCCCTACACCCCTTGCCTGCCCTAACCCTAATCCTAAGCCCCTACACCCCTTGCCTGCCCTAACCCTAATCCTAACCCCCTACACCCCTTGCCTGCCCTAACCCTAATCCTAAGCCCCTACAACCCTTGCCTGCCTTAACCCTAATCCTAACCCCCTACACCCCTTATCGGCCCTATGCCGAAACCCCTAACCACTTACCGGCCACAAGGAGACGGCTTCATCAGCACAGGGCAGTGCAGCATGCGTGCGTGCACATAACAGATGCACGTGTATGTGTGGTAGCATAAAAAACAGGAAAGCACCAAGAATTTACAACCCCCTGTATATATCTCTGCAAATAGCATGTGTGTGAAAAAGTACAATATGTATACATTGTGATTTCAATATCCCTATCATTGGTTAGCATATACTAATCAATTAATGATACCGCGCCAGGTACATCTGCCCCCAATGAGAATGTTTGACCCAAAATACATTGTATATCCCTTATTTAAGTGGAGGGTCCCCTTATACAGTGTGCATCTCCACCCCCCCCTTATGTCCGCATATCCTCCTTATATTAATGCTGGGTCCCACTAATAGTGTGAACCTCATATATCTGTGAACAGACCTAATAGCATGTACACCTCATATTAGTGCAGGGACCCCATAATAGTGTGATAATAGTCTGCTTCTATATCATTGTTGAAAGGGTAACTGCAGTAATCCCCCTTAAGTGCACACAGATTTGAGAGAGAACTGGGAGGGCTCTACAGCACTTCAACATCGGGACTCCCGATGCGCTTTTGAAAAAGACTAGGTCCCTGGTACCTCCCCCCATCCAAAAATAAAGATTTTCAGGAAATATTTAAATGGGAGAAGAAAACAGTTTATTTTAGAAGCTCCAAAGATTTAAATCAATCCCCTGTTCCAACTTAGGGTATGTGTGTTTATGTATTTTCCACATATTAATCCTATCATAACAGTTAAACAGTTGAGTCAATGCGCCACAAAAAGTATTTTCTAATGTGTTTGTGAAACTGTTTTAAGTTTTTGTAAAATCTCCCAGTGGAAAAGCTTACAAATGACAAATGATTCTACAGAAATAGGATGAAGCAGGTGAGAATAACAGCTTTCGTATTATTAGCTTATTATATTAAAGGCTGTAATAATACAATAGCTATATCCGTTTTTCCACAAATTAATTTTATTTCACAGCATGGATGAAAGATAAAGGATTCACTAGCAGCAATTGTTCTACAGCACAAAAAATAATAATAAAAAATGGGGATGTATTAACAATTTTTTAGGTAACCAGACGAGAATTTTGGTTGCTATCTGATGTCAAAGACATTTCAAGGTGCTCTTCCAGTTAAACCAGATTAACAAAGCAACGGGCTTTTCTAATAAATCTTAACTGCATATAACAATGAACCACAGGTGCAAAAAGTCTAACTCTGCAAAAAGAGCACACATGAAATATGGGTCCTCTGCAATCCCTTAAAAAGCAGTTCCCTCCAGAGTGTGAATCCTACCCCACCTCCAACACAGTATACTACTAGCATATTAAACACTCCCGTTCTACTATATGTTTTATAGAATATTGTCTTCACACACAAAAAATTATGTTTGTAAAAATTAAAATATACTCTCAAATTCTTTAAAAAAAGGAACAGTTGTGTTCAATGACCCTTGACAGTAAATGAACAATCTAAGAAAAGCATTCAAATAAAAATAAAAAAAATGCTTACTTTGGTCCAAGTGACTGAAACATCTTTACTAGCAGACGGAATACATGATATATTCAGAGATTCTCCAATCTGTTTTGTGACCTCTCCACTAGGTGTCAAAGATAAATCCAAATCTGAAATATGGAAAAAAAAAAAAAAAATTGTGAAAGCACATAAGAAATCATCATTTGTAATTCCATTAATGAAGCAACAAAATATGTATATAATATTAATATTAAAGGAGAATAGAATGATTTTATGAAATAAAATAGCACTAAATTGCATTTCATCAAATGTCAAAAGGAAGTTTACATTTGCATACAATGGACTGCTAAATAAGAGATCTTTAAAATAGCTAGACTAGTGGTTCTCAGCAACTGGTCATAGGCCCTGTGTCAGTCGCTGAAACAAAGATGGGTAAGGAAAGCCTACCACTTTAAACATTTGTTATAATTAGAGATATATTGAGGAACTTATCAGTAGGCAAAATTAACTTTCCCTAAATCGGTGCAAAGCTAAATGTAACTTTAGTGTGCCATATTTAGTATCACCCAGCTAAAATGTTCAGATCTCAGGAGATTCCCATGAGTATATGAAGATAACCAGATCAAATAGAGTTGAGATGCATTGATCTAAATGTTATGAACAAAACATTTTACTATAGTTTAAACACTTGTACATCTTAGAGCTATGTATTTAAAATTATATATGCTGAACATCCTTGAGTGATATTTCTTAAATATAAGTATGACCTTGCTTTAAGATCATTTTAAATAGCAACAGATCAAAAGCTTTGAATGCAAAATATGCTGTGATTATCTAACAGACCATTGTATGATGCAAAAAACATGTTTGAAAAAAATAAAATAAAAAGGGAGGGGAGGGTCTAAAACATAATTAGGCATGCAAAATGTTTTAAAGATAGTTTGAATGAGAACAAATACATTGTTATTCCTCTCCTAGACTTGGAAGCATCCACAAAACTTTGCTGAAGTTGTTGTGTTGGTGTGGGGCATTCACATCTCTGAAGGAGCTCCCTGCTTCTGAACAGATTTGGTGTAAATGGTTGTGTCAAATTCTAACAGCTCCAATGATTTAATAAATCCCCCCGTCAATAAACAAAGTCTGCAAAAAATGCTAAAAAAGTTGTATGTTCATGGATTACACAGTCCGTAGTTTTGTTAAGTCCTTTACATACTTCAAAAATGTGTGGATTTATAAAATTACAGAGGTCCACTCCTAATAAGGCAGCAAACTGGAGCGGTCAATATCAAGTTTTATACAAAATGGATAGACGAGAGTTAGTGCAAACTGTATTGAAATCTGATTTACCATGTTAAAATAAAATACATCTAACACCACCACCTCCATTTCTACTCAAAGCAGTCACGCACAAATTATTTAAAATCCCTGAGACACAGAACCAACATATAGGGATGATCATAATGTTTATGTAATGTTTGCATACAGATTCCATGGCTTCTTTTGCAATCAGAAAGATAAAAGCACATTCAGAGAGTTAATTTTAAATGCTTAAAATTATTCAAATAAATTATGCATTTACTGTTTATGTACTAGTTTCACCTAAAACACACAATATATCTGTCCTTACTTTAAAATATATGCTGGATGAAATAAAAATTTTCAAACTTGTATTTATTCATTTTAACAGCGCCATTATTACATGCCAAGCTTAATTTCTTATTCAATGTGATTAGAAAAGGATAATGCTTCTGTAAGCTTTTCTTTTGTTACTCTCCTCAAAATAAATCTAAATCCATTCACTCATATGTAGGACTGTTTTAATGCTTGCATATGGTACATGTTTGCTTACACATAGAGAATATTAGTGCAATATTTGGAAATATAATGTCTGATGGAGCCCAGGGTGTGTGGAACAGTGAGAAATGTAACCATTAACTAAGAAAAAAAAAAAAAAAAAAAGAGGTAATGGTATTGGATGGATGTTATTGTATATCAGGCTAATGAAAAAGTTAGCACTGCATGTAACCGACCAAAGATAGTGAGAAAACAATTTTTTAGCAATTTTTCGAGACAAAGATCAACTTGTTTTACATACAATATATAAATTAAAAAGGCTACTATTTATAGGTCATGAAGGCTGGGACCGTTACAGCCGTGCTGTGAATATGGAATGGTGAGAACATATAAGAGATAAAATGACAAATGCAGTCATATCTTCCACTAGACTAAATAATGAGCCATACCTAATGAAATCATATCTAGTGTAAAAGTATGCCGGTGGTAGCATCGGGCTTTGGGACTGGAACAGGGGTTCAATCAATAGAAAACCTGTGGAATGACCTGAAGAGGGCTGCGCACAGGAGATAACCAAGCAATCTGAATGAGCTTACACGGTTTTGGCAAAAAAAAAAAGAGTGGGATACAATTGTAAAGTCTAGGTGTGCAAAGTTTATATTAATGTGTACACAAATACTTGCTGTTCTATTCAATGCAAAATGTCCTTCCAAAAACTATTATTTGGGGCGGGTTGTGCACAATTATGCACCACTGTATTGTGGTTTTTTTACATTTCAGTTATTTTTCATATTAATAATGTATTTGTTACTTTCTCTTGAATCTTGTTGGTTGCAAGGTCACACTAAAGATGGAAAAAAATGTCTAACAATTTCTCTTAATTTCTAGCTTTACATTATACAAACCTGTAAAATCAATAAGGGTGATTTATACCCACTGTATGTGTACATATACACACACATACATTTTTATATAAAAATAAGTTTTGACATTATGAACAATGATTTCCACTAATACAAGACAAAATAGAGAAGAGAAAGAAAAGCACAAAATATTTTAATGAAAACCAAGAAGAAACATATCAGGAGATAAATATTTATGTCTTCCAACATGCTGAATAAATGGCATGTAAATGTGCCTCAAAAAAATTCCCATCTCATTTTTCTCAGATCAAATCTCATACCATCTAAATGAAAATTTTCTTTATATGCTAAAAAGTCAATTTTCCCAACAGTTGTTTTATGTTGCCTTCAATTTGATGCTTTATATGTAAGTTTGGTACAAAGATTTCACTGGGGATATTTTATTTTTCATTGATGTTTTAACACAAAGTTATTTAGCCACCCCCTTGTTTGTTTGTTTTTAAATAGTCTTAAAGAGCACAAAAATCTGTCTGCGTACTTGGAATTATCTTTCCTACAGTAAATTATTACGGAGTTTCACCATTGTTTATGCTGCACTGTTATGTTAAACAAATACTAATTAACTACTTCAATGCCAGTGACACTAAGTTTTTGTGAACACAAACATGAAAGCACAACTTACCCCCAGTGATGACATGCAATTTGATTCCCTCCCCAACACTTATCTTGCACAACATGCATCAAATAAGCATGGTGAGCCACACAATAGCATCAACAATGCAACACAAACAAATGCTTAATATCTCAGGAATGATTCACTGTTGGAAACCCCTACCAATACAATGTATAACCAGATCTAAGAAGCCAGTAGCATTAATTTCCAGAGGCCCTCAGCCAAGCGGCACAAAGGGGCGGCAACAGGTATTCTACCCTACCAATCCCATATTTTTCACTTCTAAGGACAGCTTATCCATGGATAAACACTGGATGTCCTTACGCACGAACACAGACCAGATTACTTGGAATCAGCATAATACATCAATTGGCTGCACTCTCGAACTTGTGTGAAGTACTACACTATTCACTAATGATTTTAGACCTCTAAAAACTAGAACAAGTGTGAATATTTGATGTTTGTTTCTTGAATTTGCCCACTATAAAGAAATCAAAAATATACAAGCCTTTACAATAAAATGTGTGCTAATGAACAGTTTAAAGAAAGGATACAATTGATCAAAAGCATATCAACAATACTTGGTACTTACAATGTACAGTCACGGTTGCTGAAGCCATCATATTTTTATCTGGCAACGAGCATTTATAATCTCCAGTTGCATTCCGTCTAATGTCTGTTATTGTATAATAGCTTGAACTAATTATCCCTTCTTCTTGGCCCTTAAAGGAATTAAAAGAAAATAGATTTAAAAAAAAAAATAGATACAGACAATACATGGTACAGATAATACACTGTATAGTACTTTATCAAGATGTCAATCAGAGCAGTAACTACTTTATTTATTATTATTGATTCAGGGCTTAAAAGTGACACTGCAGAGTTTCTAAATATGGTATAGTTATAAACTATTGGTAATTAAAGTACTTTATCAGTTGAAAGTTATTCTTTTTTTTAAATCCCCTTTACAAAAGAATATAATGGCAGTGAAACTCCAAAGGATAATCGGCCTCCACAAAATACAGCTAGACTAGCATAGAACATGGCATCACACTTGATACAACATATAACACTTTCATACAGTGGTCCTTTTAAATTGAATTATATGTAACCTAGTTGGGTTGCATTTACTTCCAATTGCTGCTGTGGCCTGGGTAAATGTATTTTAAACCATGATGTCATCTCTTGAAAATGCAATTTTATGCATCTTTTCATTTGACGAATGAAAACACTTGCTGGTTTTGTAACTTGTTTTAAATACTGCCATTGGAAAACATTGTCTACATAGTTTATATTAAAGGGATATAGAACCCAATTCTTTTTTTCCATACACATAAAAGAGCATGTTGTAAACATTACCAAAGGTGTGCTTTGCTTGAAAACATATAAATAAATATATATATATATATATATATATATATATATATATATATATATATATATATATATATATATCTGTATCTATCATACTGCCCACCTATGCAGTATGTCAGAGAATTGCTTTGGTGTCACTCTAAGAGCCTTCTAATACAGAGAGTGTCAAGAGTGTTTTTAGAAGTAACTATTAAAATTGTTGACATTCTTTTATGAAAAGGCACACATTCCACATATCAACAGGTTCTGAGAGATGTTTTTTTTTTACTTTTTACACACTTGACAAAGCTCTTTTAGCTGTGCAGAAAAAATAATGTCTTTTTAGGCTATTGTCATAGAAACACACTGTTAAGTTAATAAAGCTTATCAATACAAAAATGATTAAAATAATACTTAAAAAAATAACTTACTGGTAGATAAAACAAAAATTCTTGTGGTTGCGGATTGCCATTTCCTATACATTTCAGAGTGATGTTATCACCTTCTTTTATTGTAGCTTTTGGTGGTTGTACTTGAATCATCACATTCTCTGTAGGGTCTGAAACAGAAATTACAATTTATTTTTTTTATAAACAATTATCAGTTGCATAGTGTGTGTGTGTGTGTGTGTGTGTGTGTGTGTGTGTGTATATAATATATATATATATATATATATATATATATATATATATATATATATATATATATATATATATATATATATATATGTGTGTGTGTGTGTGCGCGTGTGTGTGTGCCTGTGCACACACAACTGGTAGATTTTAAGTGTGAATCATAGACTGCTTTTACATTAGGTAGTGAATGGTATTGCTTTAATGCATCTTTTATACAGGTTTGGAGTCAATGGGTACTTCAACAAGAATGGCTTATAATTAAAAAATAATACGAATAAAACAATACAACACAAAAATATGTAGCTCCTGAGCCAAAGGTCCTTAAGAGAACATTTCCATCAGTACAGGTAACCCTACTTACGTGGATCTTAAAATAACCAGCAGAAAATTTCACAGGCTGTCCATATTAAAGAATTGTAAATAGACTGCTTTACAAAATTCAATTGAAAAAAGTTGAAGCTCACATGTCTACTGAATTAGTAGACATGATCACGTGATGGCTACTGTACTGAATCTGCACCGCATGAATAAATGGACACATTTTAAGTTGCTGTTAGGTGCTAAATTATGGATATTTTCTTGCTGCCTGCACACCTCACGTAGTAAATGGTTTTGAGGGACTGAGGCTGAAAAGAAGCCAACATGGCAACCACCTAAAGAAGAGCAGAAGTAATAATAATAATAATAAATAACTTTATATAATTGGGCTAATAGGCTTTTCATTATACTAGATGCAATATTTAATGGGCCATAACTTGTTTTACAACTACTATTTAATAACTACTTAATACCCTTAATCCAGGAATAAGCATAACAGAGTTAATTTATTTTAGAAATATAACATTCCACGTCCTACACATTTGTTATTATTGCACTGATTTATAAAAGTATCAACATCTTCTGCAATGCCAAGTATTGGGGATACAGTGAATACATAAGACAATCAAGACAACAGTGTACGTAATGGAATAGAAGGTATAAAGGGCTCTGCTCTTTACAGTCTAAACCGTTTTGCAGAATCTTTTCAATTTTCTCTAAAAATAAAAAAAGTTGCTGTTGTTTAATAAAACATACATTATAAAATAAATATAGTGGTCATAGGAAAGGATTAGCACAAGTCTGATATTTGTGTTGTCTATGATTACAATGGGTAAAAATTCAAGATATTCTTAAAAAAAAAAAAATACAGTTCTTTAGGGTACTTTCTTTACGTCTTGGGCATATTACAGGCAGGACTAAAAACTGTGAACACCACCATGGATGATTGCAATTCCTTAAGCATTTTTATCTACTTAAGTATATCCAATTTCCGAGGTAAACGGTCATGCCCAGGGCCTGACTGAACTGTTTTATACTATGGCCGCTGGCAAGAAGTTACTGTTTATAATTACGGTTATCTATTTCTTAGTGCTTATTTGTTAAAATATGATTAATGTTATACTGTATGTATGTTGGTTTATGTATTATGTTTAATGTTATAGGAATTGTTGGAAAAAAAAAATATATAGATATTCTGCAGGCTATTGCATCAGCCAAATGCATAAGAACATAGTCTCATAGATAATACTAGTACACACACTTCAAGATAATATTACCGATAACCATTTGCTGTAATCAAAAGGATAAGTTTAAAGGACTGAGCTCATCAGATGTACAGTGTTTCTAAGTAAGCAGGGCAGCCTATTAGGTTACAGTGTTATCTGGTGATGACTCACCCAGTGCCCTACCTAAATAAACAAAGACAGGGGGTCTTGGGCAGATAAAACAGATACTCTGAGTGTAGTTAATATAAATCACCATGATAAGCTTAAGGGCCTGACCTCATCAGATGTACAGGGTTCCCCAGTAAGCAGGGGGCAGCCTATTGTTAATTGGTCCCTCTTCTATGTACCTAAGAATGGGGCTTACTGTGATTGGCAAGCCTGTGTGCCAGAAAATTGTATAAAATGTGACCATTAATAAAAGGGAGTCAGTTGTGTCTGGACTTACATAAACAAGGTGCAAGTGTCATTCGTGCATTAATCCTAATTCTAAGGGATTACATGGTGTTCTGGATATCCTTGAAGCAAGCTCCTGGGCGTGGTACATCTTCTGCTATCAGAGGTGTACAAGGACCACACGATTCTGCTGGATAGGTTTGAACCAGGTTCTTACCAAGTCTAATTGAAGTAGCAGAGATTGTGACAAACATTACGAGAGAGTACTCTCTCACAAGATATCCCTTAAAGTAACATTAATTCAGAGGCATCTTGGAATGTAGCATCCACACAGTTAAGTATCATGTTAATAGAAGTCTTTTGTATATAATTTGGTTAAATATCAAGATAACGTATATAACATAACAGGAGCAGCATGTGCCTTGTGCAATGTTTACTGTAGGATATGGTCAAAGAGAAAAGCATTGGAGCAGAGAAATTACTTACAAAATGTAAGTACACCAAACAATATTCAAAGGCTTCTATTAAAATGGTACTTTACTATGGCTTCAAAATTGTCACGCTTTATAGTCCCTTTAAATGAAACAATTTTTAAAACAGAACTAATTGCATAAGAAACAAAAAAAAAAAAATTTTTTTAATTTCATAAAAATGCATAACACTTACAGTAAATATCAAAGGTAGCCACATCAGATTCAGCAGATATTGGTCCATCTGGCATATAATAAGTTACCATACAGGTAAATTTGGAGTTTATGTCTTCCTTTACTGCCACATACTCAAGTGATGAATACATACTGTGAAGGCCAGTGGTTTCATTTTTCTGTTTTGCGGAGTCTATAGAAACAACTGGAGACAAAATATATATATATATAAGCATCCAAACACAGAATATAGATTATAGTTTTATCAATTATAATTCCTACAATATTTGAATATATTTTTATGTTGTACAGACTCATCCAATCTATTAGCATGCAAAATCCTTAAAGGGCCACTGAAACTGTTCGGTTTTAATAACCTAAGTAGTAAATATCAGTATATAAAATAACTTTCCATATTATTCGAATGTAAAATAAAAAATGTAAAAAAAAATAAATAAAAAAAGTGTAAATTCTTGGGTTTCTAACTATTATTTGGTTGGAAATCAGTCCACTCTTACTGTGGCAAAGCGTGCAGCACATTTCCTTCCAACTGTTCATTACTGTACAGTGCAGCAGTAAGGCAGCGGTAGTGAAATGCACATCACATCCTGGCAAGCAGATTGATAAAAGGCGGTCCTTTAATTACAGATACTTTTGTCTATAATTGGTGGTTTACAAAATAAAGCTTGTAAGAAAAATATTTAAAAAAGCAAGTTAATTTTCCAAAATATATTTTAGCTGTCAAAAGTTATTCCATATTGTGATTAAAGAAAGATCCCAATTCAGCTGACCAATATGAAAAATAAGCCTCAATGCATTCTCCGCCACTGCTAGCTCTCCTAGAGGAAAATTGTCCTATGACAGGGGAGGTCAATAAGCAGACCTGGCTCCAATAAGGACCTCCAGTCCCTTATTTTTTTTTTAATAGTTCAGTGGAGGTTTTGAAAACAATATTTCAGCCAAAGCTTCTAAGTGATTAAATAAGCTTCAAGTTTCACGTTTCTCTTTCCCCAAGTCCCCCAATTTACTATATAAATTGTGTTCCTTGGCCCTTCCATTAACATATTTGTTTGTGCATCTTTTAAAAAAGGGATTCCAGATTTTGACAATTTTCATTCAGACCATCGTAGAATTTATTATAAATAATGGACTAGTCCTGTGCATATGACCAGAGATTGGAATGGGAATGATTCTCACAGTAAAACAGGCAGATTAGGGAGGAAACATTTGGACTAGACAAAAGAAAAATCCACTGCTGTTCCTAACTTGTCATTGCTAGCATATAGTCAAATGTATATACCAAATATTGAATATGCATAGGATCTCTTGTGTTTACTACCAGCTTGTGTAAATGAAAATACAAATTTGATACAGAGATTAGAATGCATGAGAGAGACTTAACTTTACCAAAACCCCTTAATTGTATAATTAACTGAACAAACAGTGCTTTATATAAATAACAGCAGAAGTATCCTTAAAATTACTGCTAACGCCCTGAGGAATCTAGTCGTCTTCCATGCAGTCGCCTGCACAAAAAGACTAGGCCTGCTCAATCTGCAGATGACTGCACAGAAGACAAGGCAATCAGTGCCTCAGGAGGGCTTATCAGCAATTTAATGTTAATGATCTTTCATTAACAAAAGATTAGAATGACTGTTTGGAGGTGGACCAGAAAAGCAGACTGATCTTTCAAAAAGACAAACTTCAATGGCAATTTCTCAATAACATTCAATTAACAGAGAACTACCTATAGTTTTAATTTATACCATATTTGGAAAGTACACAGATTTACTTTAAAATACTTCAGTTTCTACACATTTCACACTACCCAGCTGAGGATAGTATGAGAATAAGCCAAATAAATACAGTATTAACATGGTACAGATAAATCATTTAAAAATGAAGCATAAGAATTCTGTCTATAAATATTTATATTTTAAAAGATATGTTAATTTCAAAGAATATGTTTTTTCAAGCCAGACATACCAATATTATATATTTTAATACAATAATACATAAATTGTTGTTTTATTTAAATCTATAATGAAACCTAATACTTTAAACCAGCAACACTTGGCAGAATTCTAGAAATACTAATATTTTATATACATCTATAATATGTTTTTTTTTTATACACATACCTCCATCGATTGGCAAAAGGATCTGACCATTTCTATACCATGTAATGTTACCATCTGGATAGCTGTCTTTAGCAATACATTCTCCAACCTGTAATGTTAAAAACAATAATCTAAAAATCTAAAAGATTAAACACTAAAGTATTTATTCAACATGGTCCCTTAAACAGGCAATAATTAAATAAGCAGGACATGCGACTTGAAATTGACAATAAATCAAAAAGGAAAAAGATAAATAAAGATTTAGTACATTTTGATTATCTTTTCAGAAATATGTCCTGTTAATTTGGCCCGTGGCCCTTAGTAAACTGAATTAAAAATGTCTACATAAAATTGTTTTCCATAATGTGATTTTAAATGCAAGAGAGTAACATGAGAATCATTTTTAAAAGGACATAAGCCCATTTATATATGTTCAGTTCTAGTGTCTTGTATTAAGGAATACATTATTGTGGAAGGTCACAAAAATATTATGCATTTGTTTTTTTGTGATTTAAAAGGTGAGTTACTCCTTGTATTTCTAATGTGGCGGAAGAATAATAATATAGACTACACAAGTGGAGTTTCTGTTTTGTGATGGCTCAGTCTCCACTACTCCTTAATTTGTGGCCTCTCTAGGATGCTAGGGGAGTGAGAAATGTTTAAAGGATCGCTACAGTTCAAGCAAAAAGAAACTGGTTTGTCGAGTATATACAAAAACTAACTATTATCAGTTGTGTAAACTAAAATAGGTTTGAGAAAATTTTAATTTTTGAAAACCGTCTATACTATTTTGTGTTTTGCATTACATACGGAGAGCTGGGTGATGGGTATATGTGTGTTTGTAATTATCAGTGGGGGAGGGGTGTGGAAAAATGGAACATGCAGAAATCCTTGTTTGATAATAAATTGATAAGACTAAAATGGACACCATACCCATCCGCCCTTAGTGCTCCAGAAGCATGAAGTTGCATCATTCAATGCAATCATAGCTCTTCAGAAATGTAAAACGGTCCTATCACAGTTTCAAGCAATGTACAATGAACCTCTCCAAGGTCATGCATACTTTTTTTCTTACTTAATCATGGTCTTAGATTTAACATTTTCAAACATATATTTTGTTTTCATAGTACAGTGGTCCTTTAAGATAAGTAGCTCTCACCCACAGTGATGGCAAACAAGTGATCACATCCAAGCACTTTTAAAGTAACTATGATCCATTTCAATATTCGAGTGGGGGTGTGTTGTGAGTTGCATTGATGTCTATATACGGAGTGTGATTTTCCCACTGTCCATCAAGTTTAGTTATTGTTTAGTGTTGGGAAAGTGTAGTGCAGTCACAGCATGCACATTTCTTAATCTTTATAAGACATACTTCATGAAAATGTACTTTTCTATACTGAACTAGTAAGCTTACGATAAAATAAAAGACGTTTCACTATAAAAGTACACAAGAATAGGGTCATTTTTCATTTAGTTTACCCGGTTTAGTTTTCCAGTTTCCATGAATTTTGGTTGATTTACAATCTCTGGTTTGGAAGGTGACTCTATAATGAAGAAAAATCATGGAATAAGAAAGCCATATAATACACACGTACATAAACATTTGCTTAAAGGTTTTCATTGATGTACAGACTTTGATTTATTGAAATATAAGCTAGTATAAGCTAGTAATCTTAGATTTCGAAACCACACACAGAAATCCTATCCATATATTATTTGTAGTTATTTAGACATAAAAAGGACAAATCTTCAACATCAGATGTTTTAAAGGGATCTTTTGTGCTCCTCTTATAGAGTATATAAAGCAACAAAGGTTTCATAGTATAAGCAAACACAAACTAGTTAATTGTACTTTTCCCTTTAAATAAAAAATACTAGCAGTGTCTGAATACATATCTTACAACAGTCATGCAAGTTATTTGGAATACTGCTGTACATTATATTCTGTTTGCCAAAATATTATAAAAATGATGTTCAACAGAGATTTGCTCCAAAGGTGAAATTATTTTATTCTTCCACACAGCTTCACAAAGAACTAATCTCTGGCAGCAAATAAAAATTGCAGTAAATGATAATGAATACCGTTTACAGTTCTGTTGCTGCATGACGGCAAGGGATGATTTAGAGCAAAATGTTCTCTCTCTTTAATTAAGCTACCTGGTGAATGTCCCTTTGAGGATAAAGAATAAATGTGGTATAATAGTACTATTTACTTACTGAACACTTTGATTAGGGTTGGTTCTTCAAAAACATTTTCTGCAGTGATGAGCATGCATACAAATCTCTTCTCATCACTGATTCTTGCATTAGAGATGGATAATGTATAGCTCTCAGACAGGTTCAGGCGTCCATTGTATTCTGGAACATCATCATATTTAAACTGGTTTTTCACAGCAGACCGTGAAGCTACAAACTCAGCAGATCCATCTGGTTTTTCCTAAAAGAAATTAGACTCATTTAACATATTGTGTCACTGTAGGCAAGAAACAGGTGACTACTCTATATAATAAATGTTGAAAGCAACAAAAGAATGCAGCAATAGGGAAGCATAATTTACAGCAAATAGTCAGCAAATTAAAAAAAAATGTCAGACTACTCTCTCTCTCTGCCAGTGTGTTTTTATACCTTGCATTATATAAATATGTATAGTGTGCAATTGCATTAGGAAGTGAAGTACAGATTCGTGGAACACATTTAAAATATGTTATTCTGGCTACTAAATATTTAAGAACTTATTTTTATTTATTCCAAAACCACTATCCTGGATGCAAGGGTTTTATCCACCCTAGGAACCAGGGTCACCCATGAGGTATTCATTATCTATTCATAAAATAACAATGTATTCAAGCTACTTTCACTTAGTATATTAGATTAAATGTCTTGTTGATTCATGTAAAGTCAACTATTATGATGTTATACAACATCTTGTTAATTTTTATTTTTTTTATTTCTGTGGTAATTCCATAAATAAAACACATTAAAATAACACATTAAATTGAAGATGAATTTACAATATACAGTATGGAAAGATTGGGAGTGAAGTAGTTCTAGTAGTTTCATGATGCAGTCTTATTTAAAATACATATTATATTTGGATTTCTTGCAAATATATTGACAAATAATTTTGCAGCACTTTGTATTTCTTGCAAAGAACTGACAACTAAATGAAAAACAAACAAACAAACAAAAAAAAAAACTCACATATTTCCATTTTCCAAAAAGTAGACCATCAACTGTACCCAGTCCACATGGTATAACTATAGTTTCTCCATAAATTGCATTGACTGTATGTAGTCCAAAACCTGAAAAACAATAATGTATCAATAAAATTAATAAAAATAGCTTAACATTTATGTTCATATAAGCCCATAACACACTATATTTTCACCATTATGCTCCCATAATATGGTAATACAATTGTGAAAGAATATACATTAATTACACTAAATGATGTTTGTATAAAAAAGGTAAAAGACTGTAAATATTCTACAAAGTAGATCAAATAAAAAAGAAGATCATTGTCTGGCATATTGTTCAATTAATTTATGCCTTTACATTTCATGTAAAATTATGTAAGAGCACAAATGAAGAGACATGGTCACTAGGATTATTTATACAGAGTAGAAGTAAAAGATAAGATGTAGTTTGTGTGGAGTTTTATTAAAAGAGGTATGTTCTCTGGCAAACAAAAAAGCTAGCACCCATTTTTCTTTTATACTCCAGATAGGTTGATATTTATTTTGGCTACAGGCCTTTCTACCTACATAGACACCTTAGAGTCAGCAGACAGGGTCAAGACACTTGACCTTTAACTGGATGTTTGTCTCTACTACACACTTAACATGTAAATATTGCTTGTACTATTTTTTCATAACTGTTAACACTCAGTTGACTATTCCTACAATGTCAGAGGCAACTAAGGAGCACACAAACAACATATAATCAACTTTTACTTTGAAAAGGAAATTATTTACAGTTTAGTGAATTTTCACTCTGGAGTCCAAGTACCCAACAGCACCAGCCCTCACTCAGTCGGACAAAATGTTCAGGCAATCTAGGTCTGAATAGTTACATTTTGTGAATTGCCGGCAATTATTTTGATAATACAACACTATGGGTGCAGATGATTCTTGCCTAGTTTATCACAAATAATAAAATAAATCATAGTCAATAACATAGTACAGGTGGTCGCTGCAAAATGTAGACTAGAGGAGCAAATAGTTATGAATAAGTAGGCAAAATGATACTGGGGTCGAAAAAGTGCTAAATAATATGTTTGTGAATGTAGATTGGTGGCGGTTTCACTTTGAACATAAATTAATGTAGCAAATATAAAATGTTTCAGCTAAAGTCAACTGAGCCTTTTTTGAGAATACAGAGAAAAACTACCTTGAAAACAAACAAACCAATGAATAAACAATATCAAAACGACATATGTTTATTACACATTAACACAATTGCATGCTTTTCCCTTTCAACAGCTAAAAGGAGTGCAGTGCAATAGCCATGATCTTGGTTGAACATGTTTTTGGTTTGCCTAGTCATAATAAGTAGGCTACACCTTTCTGATGTATAAATAGGGCCAAGATGACAGAGATCACTTAATGTTTAATAGTTTACACACTCGCACAAACGCGTAATTGTACAAAGTTGAAACGGGATATTATGTGCCACACCTTCAAAGCAGTAATGAATCTCACATTACCTTTGAATTGGCACTGTCTAAGAGACGGCGAAATGAAAGAACAAACAGAAGATGATGTGTTTTACCTACAGACATCTGCACTTCACCTAAAGGGATGGCAACAGCAACATGAAGTTTATTTCATTTGAAAGAGCATCGAAAACTGTCTATTCATTGTACTAGTAGTTTTCTGTACAGTAGATCATTTTAGAATTTATTTTGCAACTATGTTAATGTGCTGGTCAGTAGGCTAATGTGAGGCCACTACAGAAACAGACAAGCAGACTGTAATGCTAATTAGCACATCAAAGAAGCTAATTAATATACAAAGCCACTCATTTGCATATAAATGCAGCAACTACATGTATTTTCCAAGGATTGATTCACTTCATAAAAAATGGATAACACAATGTAGACAGTTTTTCATGCTCTTTAAGAATATAAATGTAAAAAAAAAAAAAAAAAAAAAATTATAGGAACATTGAAAATAATTTTTCATGCATTTAAAAAAAGGGCAATTATAGATTGGAACCAATAACTGCTATGGAACGTTTATTTTTCAAAACGAAGCCCAATATGAAACCTTATCAAAATACCAACAAAGAAAAAAACAACTATCTATGGTCCTTTAAAAAACAGTTGGGAGTGACTCTCATGACCATAAAGCAAGATAAGTGGAGCTATATTTTTTAATTATAAGCTTTTGCACTGAAGTATTTTTTATTCATAAAATACATAGCCATATTTTCAGACTGTAAACATGAAAAGAATCAAATACTTTTATACTATAATCAGAAATATTGCTGCCTTTTCACTCAATCCCCCTGCCCCCTGATTGTTCACAGCTTTTTACATTTTTATTTATGAGAGACTTTGTAAGCATTTATTCTTTGTTGCTTCTGAAAGAGTATTTGATAATGTAGCAGTGTGTTTTCTTTTATCAAACAAAAAAAACTGATTAAAATATTTAATGACCTGTGGGGTGCCCTTGCCAACCAACAAGCAGTAACATATGTAGGAGTCATACTAGTCTGCCATGAAATGTACATATGTACCATATGTATGCTCTGTGCACTTCCTGTTGGTTTCAATTATTTGAACAGGTTTTACTTCATATTTCTTTTGTGCAAAAGAAGTTTGGTAAGGTTTAAAGCATGCTCTTTTTGGGTTATTCATGTTCAAGTTTAATTCAGTGCTCCCACCAACCGTGGAGGAAATCTTGCACTTCATGGTTCACATCATACCTAGAAGATTGTACATTTAGTGTCTCTTTCTCTGACACCTCTTGTTCACCTAGCCCTTTCACTGTTGGTGTATTCCCCCAATGTACAGTTCTAGGACCCCTCCTTTTCCCATTTAATTATCTTCCATTGGAACCCTAATAAATTATTTTGGATTTCAATATCTATATGCAGATGACACTCAAATCTACCACTCTGCGCCAGATCTATCCCCCTCTAATTTAGCACGACCTGTCATAGTCACTTACAAAACATCTCCAGAACACGTCACTTTCTTGCACTAGACAACTAAAATTCTAATCCATGCTCTCTTCATATCTCGCCTCAACTAATGCAACCCTCTTCTTGCTGGCCTCCCCAGCAACCGTCTGTTTCCACTTCAATCCATAATAAAAGCTTCCTCTAAACTCATCTACCAAACTCAGCGCTCAAGGTCTGCGGCACCTCTCCGTCAGTCACTCCACTGGCTTCCCATAGCCTCCAGAATAGAATTTTAAATCGTGACCCTGATGTATAAAGCCCTCAACAACAGTGCAGCCCCTTATCTCTACTCTCTTTTCAAAATACTCCTGCCAACCTTCATCTTCACTCAATAATTACCTTTTTTTATCCTCTCATTCCCACCTTAATTCTATAGAACTCCTTGCATGCTCACCTACCTCAAAACTCTCTAAAAAAAAAACACCTTCACAATGCCAGCTTGCATCTATTGCCTTCCTGTATCACACCCAAATACTTCAAATTGTAGGTTTGTGAGCTTTTAATCTTGTAAGGTGCTTTGGAAAAAAAGCAGTATGTATGTTTGATTTTAAGCTCAGACAGGGCCCTCCCTTCATACTCTTTGCAAAACAGATTTTTTTGCCTTGTACTTTACTCCTGTATAGCGCTACAGAATTTCCTGGCGTGTTACAAATAAAAGGACAATAATAATAATAATAATAAACATAGTCAGTCTGACTTCGTAATCCCAGATTGGATTTAAAAGCATGTTGAAAACATATATTCCTTTGTTGAATTTGAATGAGGGTATTTGATAATGTACCACAGTGTGTTTTTTTTTTTTCTTTTTCTTTTAATGAAGCTCTCAAAACAAAAAAGAGATTCAAATGTTTAACTGATCTAGAGGCTTAGCCCTGTCAGCCAGTGTGCAGTAAGAAAAGATGTAGGAGTCAAATCTTTTCTTCCAATAAAATCTACAGACATACATATTATACTCTAATAAAAAAATTTTTTAAAAAGGTGGGTGTACATATATTATGTACACACATGAAATATAACAAGAAAAAATCATAAATGTTTATTCCGGTTTTATATAGAACAGAACAACTAAAATTGTATCTTGTAAGGTGACAGTGGGAACTTTTTCATGTACACCTGCATCAAATGGTGTCACACAGACAAATCATTCACTTAGCATGAGTGCTATTTAACATTTTACGGCCAGGAATTTCAAGTTAGTAAAACAGAATCAAATGGTAGTTGGGTAAGATGTCAGCAATGGAAAAGTCATTCAATTATTGACATTTCCAAATGTTTTAATTTACTGTATTTGCCACAGTTATCTTCCGATATACAATACTATTCAATATCTATTTTTGCACTGAAGTATTTTACTATAATACATGTAATTCTCATTGAAGGTAACTTGCTTACATTGGTAGTATATGTATGTCGAATATATACAAATATATATACAATTATAATATATGTCGGTACTGTAAAATTACACTTTTTATAGCATGATTAGGGCAATTACTCTCTGTGGACTAAACACGCAGTCTCTTTTTCATGTGGCTTTAAGCTGACCAGTTACATTCAGAGTCAGAAGAGGTAACGGCAATGATCTTCTTTCTACCCATTAGCCGGAGATCTCACTCTTTACTTTGTCAGTGGATCAGAAAGTACGATTGAAATGAAAAAACTGAAAATCAGCAATAAGTGTACTGTACGAAAACATGATGTGCTTTCAGCAATATTAAAAAAAAGTAGTTTTATTATCCGTAGAATTAAAGTATTGCAACAATTGGAATGTCCGCCGTCTCAATCTAGCAGCAAAAGATGTTTTTAAATCGGATAAGAACTAATCTTAACAAATGATTACAAAACCAGTCCAAAAGATAACCAAACTAATGATATAATGCAGAAGGCTAAATCTGATATTTGTAAAGCTTAGAAGTCCTGCCCACATCTAAATACTATTAAAGGACCTTTTTTTTGTCATACATTTAAAATATACTCTTTTTTTTTTTATATTCTAAAATCATGACTGTTTTCAAGTGAAATTCTTCAAAACAGACTAATTTATTAATTACTGCTGATGAATCTACCATTTTATTTCCCAGTTGCCTACTTCTTGTGTTGGGAGGAGACTTCAAATGCAGAGATGAAGTGGCGTTTGCACCATAGGAATGTTAAGATTTGTTAGCGTTGTCAAAGTTCATTGGTATACAAGGACACATCCTGTTCAGACAAGAGCTTCCAGAAAGCAGGCTCAGGAAAGAAAATGGAAGTCTGCAGTAAAGAATAATTGCACATAACAAAAAAAAAAAGTAATAGCTGCGTTTAAGAAAGGTTAACAAATGTATTTTAATTTTAGTAGCCAGCCAAACATTTTTAAGATGCCAGGTAATGGATCATATAGAAATGTATGTATAATAAATAAAAAGATAGGAGACAGCAAAGTTTAGTTATTCAAAATACCTAAGGAAAATAAAAAATAAAAAGCCCTTTGTGTTACATAACCTATTGAGTGCAAAATCATGGGGTGTTTTTTTTTTTATCAGTGGAGAGAGGGTGAGGGGGGAGGAAACATGAATAAGCTGCATATTGGCACCACTGTTTCACAATCATTCCCCATCAGATTTCTACTGTCTACCAAGTTCTTCTCCTGCAACCATCCACAACTCTTGGCTCCTTCTGAATCACTCTGTCTCCTTCAACCACTACCCACCCCAACTTGACTTTCCCATTTGACGGTTATATTACCTGACCAGTAGGGGCAGATAACATATTACATACTAGAGCTAATCACCTCAAATGACTTTTCATCAGACCCCTTCCCTCTCCCACTAAAGAAAATCCTTTCAAACTTTGCACAACTTCCTACTTAAGCAAAGTTGCACTTTCTACCCTTGCTATTTCTTATCTGCTCTTCCATCCCCTAAGATTGTAAGTAGCGAGTTTCCAATCTTGCTTTGGAAAAAAAGCACTTTCTACAAAGATTTTAAGCTCAAAACAGGGCCCTCCATTTTATGTAGTTAATATTGTATTTTTCCTTGATCTCTTCCCCAGTACAGCTCTATGGAATATGTTGGTTCGACACAAATAAAAGTTAAGTTATTAATAATAAGTTGGCACGTTACAAATAACGGATAATAAAAATAATAACCAGTGGGTTTGTTGGGTTCAGTCAGATTACATTGCCTAACTGGACAGTCCTTCACACTCACAGTCCCAAAAGCAGGGAAGTATTGCTCTCCAGAAATGTTAGTGCCTTATCACACACAAATTTCACCCCCATGATCCATCAACATTTATTTTTTTTCTAATTAAAAAATATACTTAACGACAATCTCTGCTTAACTATGCTCTCAGAATCAAACTTTATATACAGAATCAAAGCTTTATATACTTTTTTATTGTACAACGGCCCTAACATTTCACAGGAGACATCCAAACTGCTTATCAGACACATTTAGAGCTGTGAAAAAAGTAACATTTCACTTACAGTAAAAGTTTACCCATATATAATTGTTTTTATTTAGGATTCTGATGCTCCTCATATTATTATTATTGTTTATTTGCAAAGCGCCAACATATTCCGTAGCAGTATACATAAGTGGTGATCAAGGCAAAACTATATTAACACATTACATAGATGGAGGTCCCTGTCTTTGAGCTTAGAATCCATTAATTATTTGTATTATTTGTAACTTGCCAATATATTCCATGTTTCTGGATTTCTTATAACTAGGCTAGCTGGACTTTATAAATGGCGACTTTCACTTACCAGACAGCAATCTATGCTATAATCTGATAAGAAACATGATGCACATTTTATTTAACCATAATTCTACCATTGTGGTAATTAAATGTCCAAAAGAGTGGTAGAAACTCATAATAAAATTACATAAAAATATTTATTTTAAAAATTACAAAGCTTATAAATGATACACAATATGATAAAGAATCACTGTATTAAATAAATGGCACACATACAAACAACTGATTAATGATCTAGTCAATTTAGATAGGAACAACCAAATGTCAGCTGGACAGTATTTATCATACTTGAACAAAAAAAAAAAAATTCAACCACATACATTTTTTTATTCACAATAGCTACAGCAAACCTTATGGTAATTCCCAGAAGAGGTATGTCATATATTCACACACAAATTCCAAGTATAGTCTTTTTGCATTATGACCAAAAGACTTATCCATATATATTTTTTCACTTTTCAGCCAATTCTCTGTAATGCCCAGCCACTATTGGCCAGGATATGTGACTTGACATTGTTTATTGTAGAACTACTGTGTTTGCACAAATATATACTTCTACAAAAAATATGGGGTTGATATTTTAAATATTGTATGTATGGTGGATATCTTTTGTTTTCAAGATATATGGATTTGCTGAGTATTAAACAATTTTACAACAACATTTTCCTAACTGAAGTATGTCTTTAGATCTATCATATAATCTACATACTATAAGAAATATATATGCATATATATAGTTGTACATACATTTCTATATCGGTACATAATAATATAAAGTGCCACCATGGGAGTGGCAGTATCGACTATTATTGCAAAGCACCAAATTGAGGAGAATTCATTACACTGTACCAAACTAAGAAAGCAGAGAGAGGCCCGAGACGTGAAATATGAAATGTAGAATCAGACTGCAGAACACTTAATTTGTACAATCCTTTTTGAATGTTGCATGACAAGGTTTCAAGAAAATAGGCAGATGCAATACTGATAAGATATTAGGAAAAATGAATGATATGTAGGGATTCAAAATGTATTTTTATTTTTTTCAAAAAAAGTGTGCAGTATTGCAAAAAAATAAACTGCTGACATACAAAAGGTTTAGTTGTAGCACGGTTTACCAGATTTAATGTTTTTTTCTGGTAACATCATAATATCCAAGTTTGCCCTTTCATGAAAGTATTCTTAACATTTGAAAGACTTCTATTTACTAGCAAGTGTAATCACTTATAACAGTGGCTTGACATGGTAGTTTGTAGGGTTTTCGGTTACCATTTATAAATGTTTTAGATGTGACTTGAACAAACGCTGCACATAGCTCTTGTAATGAAGACATTTTAAAGAACATCAATATACATCAGGGGTTGGCAAAATGTATCTGAAACTTAGTATTAGAAGTATTTGTTATTTATTAGCAAGACTAACTCTTTACAAAATCATTATGGCCCTTGACCTTGCTATTTGCAATTGCTGGATTCCAGTTAAATAAAACAAAATTACTCCCAGATAAGCAAACATCTCAAATTATAATGGTGAATTTGCATAAACAAAAAAACACATAGAAATAAAAATACCAGTCTATTAAATTTATAAATACAGACTGCAAAAGCTTCTGAAATAGTTTAAATAATTATGTCCATAGTAAGAGCAAAATTAGTACAAAAAAAAAAGAAGGATTTTCAGCTGTTAAGGTCCTAAGTAAAAGTCACTGAATCTGCATCCTGAGACATCACTTCCATGACCAACACTGAGCAGAATAGGAGAAAATGCTCTCACTGTTAAGCCTCGATAAAACACCATTGTATCCAGACTTGGCTTAGTTAAAGCAGATAGTTTATGCTACAAATGCTTATTGCATAAAAAGGATTTTTATTTAGGATTTTTTTTATATCAGAACTAGATTATATTTACTACATGTCATCTTCCTTAACTCATCCTTTCCAAAGCAAAATTACATTTTAATTAAAAAAAATATATATTTTGGTTATTTTCTGTTAAAAACATGCACTCCTAAAATATATTTTCCCACAAATTGAAATTCAAGTGGCGTAATCTCAAGATAGGCTCTCTCTTGAAGGACAACATATGCCGCCACAATGTGCTCAACAAAAGCCCCACAGTAGGCCAGGTGTACCAAGGGCTGAGCTATGCAGTCCTATTTTCTATAGGCCAGTGGTTCTAAAGAGCTGGTCCTAAGACCTGTGGCAGTCTCTGAGAAATTAACTGCCGGTCAGGAGCCAAGATGGATGAGGAGAGCCTAATGCTTTAAACATAACACTACCAAGCTGTCAAGAGGACACTATTTCAACAATTCAGTTCATCAAATTGAATGAGTGCTGAAACATAAAAGTTGTGCGTTTTCGGTTACAACACTCATTACCAGGTTTAAAACTGCCCTTGCAAGAAACGTCAGACAAGAACTATTCATTGGGAGCTTCATGAAAATGTTTTCCATAGCCAAGCATCTGTATGAAAGCCTAAGAACATTATACACAATTCAAGCTTTGGTTGAACTTGTGTAAAGTACATTGCCATTGGACTCTGGAGCAGTGGAAAAAAAATTCTATAGAGTGGTGAATCTAGCTTTACTATCCTGCAGTCTGATTGACAAATCTGGATTTGGCAGATTTCAGGACAAATGCATAGCGCACAACTGTAACATTAGGCGGAGGAGAAACAATGGTCTAGGTTGTTTTTCATAGTGTGGACTAGGCTCCTTAATCCCAGTGAAGGGCAATATTAATGCTACAGTTTAATTCTAAAGGATGCTGTGCTTCCAGCTTTGTGGTATTAGTTTGGGGAAGATCGTTTCCTGATCTATCACCACAATGCCCCATACGACGAGCCATCCCTTCTTGCCAGACATATGTGCCCAACCTTATTTATGCTCTTGTGGCTGAATGGGAGTGAATCCCTGCAACCATGCTTTAAGATCTAGTGGAAACCTTCCACAAACAGTGGAGGCTGTTATAGTAGCAAAGGAGTTTTTGAAATAAGATGTTTAAGAATTATATATATGGATGTGATGGCTGGGTAGCCACTTACTTTTGGACATGTACTGTAAATTATTGACAAATCTATTAGTAGTTGTAGTAGTGTGGCCGAAAATGTAGTGTGTCACATGAATCATCACCCTTAAAAAAAAAAAATGTGGATCTTAAATCCGGTCATGAACAATGACAGGTAACCACTGCTGTAAGGCATAAACACCAAGATTTAGCATCTCCAAGAGAGTTCTCCAACATTTTACACTTTGTACATATGGCCCACATACCTTAATGCAGCAGAACAAACAAAATGTATAACAATACTGTAGTTAAGGTGGATGGCGGAAAGGATTGTGTGATCTATTATTCTTTGTCACACGCCAAAATATTCCATAGTGCAGGGGTACAGGGGTTAGGTAACTTTCAGAACAGAACTAATTATAATTTATAAATGAGTATTAAGAAAACCATCTGAATATCCAAAGCAAAGCCTAGTTTAACAAGAAGCTGGCTTTTTATACATCTTCAATGTGTACAAGACATGCACTAACGATACACATGCCTACACATATGCAGAAGTGGCAGAAATGAGTTGCCAAATGTATAGGCCTCTCCCAAAATTCTAGTTTGCAGTTGAGCCTTAGCTTCTCAAAACATTGATCTAAGGTATACTCTATTCATTATTTTTGAATAAAAACATATATGCAGACAATGAAAAGATACACAACAAGCTTTTTTGTTGTTGTTTTAAACACATATGGTAGGGTCTGGGTTGGTTTGATATATCTCATCAATAATAAAAATCTTGAGTTCTGGCAAGCATCTTGGATTTTATAAAAACGCATATACCCTTAAACAACACTATTTCCTTTAAATTAGTAAAGCAAAAAAGACAAGAGAAGGACAAAAACTATTTTTTCGTGTAAATCATTATAGACAAGGTTTAAAATAAACAATAAAATATGCACTAAGTAGTTAGGCGAATACATTTGTTTAAAAAACTCAAGAGTATAAGCTAAATGTTCGAGAACCTTAGTGTATTCATAAAAATGAATTTATAATAGGTGGGTTTCAATTTTTTTCTTTTTCCAGGTGCACAAAATCTAATGGATCTTTCAGAGAAATGGCTTACACTCTGGAAATGTATAAACATTGGGAATCTTATGAGTATTTAAAGTCACCTCTCCACTACCACCTCAAAATAAACTCAAATGTTTGCTTCCCTGCAAGTTATATTTCCCTATTAACGTATTTACTCTTCAACAAGTATTGGTTTTCAAAAGAGCATGTTGTAAATATGGAGCTTTAAAGGTTCTTTAAATAAAGCAAAACAGTGTTGAAATTCAATAATGTGCTTTTCAGCTTTAAAGGAAAGTTTAAGAGGTGAAAGCATTGTAATACATGAAACAAGATGTAAATGATCATCCATTATATTCATAGCAGCTTCCCTACGAGCTTTGGAACTAGCTTTTAAAGACTGTAGGTATGTAATACAAAACTAGTCTGAATCATGTTCTGTAGCTCTTATAGCCAGGTGGGTGGTCTTTCAAAAATACTGTAGCCTGAAAGTAAGAAAGAAAAAGTCCTTTGTCCATCCTTTGACAGAAATCAAGCATTTTAAGTTACATGCAGATATCATTTCAAACAGACATCAATGCAAGTAATTTAACCTTACTTTGTCTTTAGTAGCACCTTTCAAAATGTTAGCAATACTAAGTTTTGTAAAGTCTCTATGTAACATTAGCTAAATGATTCAACACAAAGTAAGTTTACTTTTCATTTTACTAATATTTTAAATTAATTGATTCACTTTCCTTTTTTGTCCTAGGCATAAATATAAGTGATCAAATACATTTACTTCAGGACTTTAGAAATCCTGGTTTCCAGAACTGGTCAACTTGTACTGCTGGCCGCTAAATTGTTATAGTTATCACATATATAGTTGTGAGCGTACGAGTTGTTGCCAACGCTTGCGGGCTCGCAAAGCGAGGGACGCGGCTCGCGTAGCGAGGGCTGCGGGCGAGGGCCTCAGTTGCTGGCAAGGAGCGCCAAAGGCGCTCCTCGCCAGCAACTGCGACCCTCGCAAAATTTACGTTAAAACGCAAACACGACACAACAACCGCGACCCTCGCAAACTTTACCTCGCAACGCAAAAAACATACGACACACGTTACCACACATTACGACCTCGCAAAAATCGGCCGCAACTCGCGAACATCACAAAATTAAAAACACAATAAATACACACAGCACATACATAAAAAGCTTACCTACAGCAAGAGGGAGCATCCAGGACCTAAAAAAAACAACTTCCACCTTCAGTTAACTAAAAATAAAAGAGTTTAGACAAAAAAAAAAAAAACACAACACTAATGCTGCAGCAACATCAAAACAGATTGCCAACTCTTAAAAACAATACTTCAAAATAGGTAAAGTATATACATTTATTAATGTATTATATATTTCATTATTATACACCAAACAGCATTAGCTCACTTACAATTTCATTGCCATAATTTTTTGACGGGCAATTCTCTAGTTTCAATATATTGTATAACCAATGACCAGGATTGCTAATAAGTTTGGCTCCTAATTTTCAGATAAGTCCCATCCCGGTTTTATAAATTGTGCCCTTCTCAAAAGAATTCTGTGCTTAAGGACTCTCACATTTTAATACCCTGTATTTAAAAATATCATGCTTTATCATGACAAAATACTCAAATAAGAGATCTATAATGCACACAAGTAAAATAGGACAGAGGTGGAATTTGTTTCATAGTCCTCTGCCCTGAAATGTTACAAAATGGACAGGGAGTGTTGAGAATCTCTGGACTGCAGCAACCTAGTATGATTCTTCATTCAAAATTAATTGAAATTAACAGGAAATATAGACTTAATTGTCAGACAAATAGGGCAGTCCAACTTTTTTTTTTTACTCCGAGGCCTTCACTTGAAAAAAAAGAAACCAGCGACACATCAAATACCATATATATTTATTTTTTTTACAGACATTTTTAGTTAGTGAAGACCTTGCTTTTGGATAGAAGTTCACCAACTAAAAACATCTGTAAAAATATATATATATATATATATATATATATATATATATATATATATATATATATATGCTCTGTGCTTATATAGAGCCCTATTCAATTGGCCAAATCACAATTGAATAAGGCTGTCTTTTTTACTGCCTAAAATCAAACCAATGTTACCTGCCCTCTGCAGCACACTAATACTAATCAATCACTGACCATTTCTCAGCAACATTCTGCAACATGCTGCAGAGACATGGTCCCTGATAGGCTAGGACACTACACTGCACATCCAGCCCTACAGAGGCGGTCTCTGCTTATGCTGCAGTGGACATACCCAGACAGGGACTATTTGTTAATTATAAACTCATAAAGTCCATAAAAGTAAATACATAGACATATTCTAAAAACTTTTAAAATTCAGAAAAGTGATATCCTCTTAAAGTGACCATACATCTACAGATGTTTTCGAGTGCAGCATTGTATTGACGTTTAACTACAAATGCAATGAGAGAAAAAAATACTACAAGTTGCTCAAGGGGTAAGAATAAACACTGTTGAAATTGCATAACTGAAACTGGTAAAGCTCCTGCAGTCACAAAGCTATAGACAGTACTAAAAATATTAAGAGCCCTGAAACATATCACATGCAAGTCAGCACCTCTTGTTTTATGAAACTACACAAGCTGAAGACAACATGTCTTCTAAAATCACATTTCTAGTTAGTAGGAATCTTTACATGAATCATTACTAATAAAAAATGAAGAACACAGCATTAGACTATAGCAATGTATACATTTCTGCACACAAACATTGGAATCAATATCTAAAATAAATATATTTGCATTAATAACTACTTACGTACCATATTTGTAATATTTTTCTAAATTTCTATCTATATCTATCTACACACGCTTTCAAAAATATTTGACTGGCTCATAACTAACCTGGCTGACTATTAAATTTAAAATATATTTGTCAACCGCTGAATTATTATATGCAATTATCTGCATTGCTGGAAATCTCCACTGCTCTTGCATACACTCTCCATATCTATTGGGTGATATTGGCAGGAAAAACAGATATGCAAGTTGTATTATTACAACAAATTGGTTTCAGTATCCTGTATGAACTGCAAAAATTAGGAAATAATTTCAAGGTGGTCATTAGTTTCCATTTATAAACAGATATTTGTTTTAGTAATTACATGCCCTTGATTATTCTGTTTAGTTAAAACTATATAGTTAACTATTGAAACTACAAGCACAAATCAGAGCATGTTTTTTAATATTTCTACAACGTGGTGTATTATGTAATAGAGCCAACATAGAAACAAACTTTAGGCAGAATACTGGCCAATATAATTGAAATATAAATCATTACCAGGCTTGGTTAAACATTCATTACTCATTTTTTGAAGCTTAAACACACGTTGAAAGTATTATTTTTATGGTGTTTGATAATATACTGCTGTGTGTTTTTTATTTGAAGTTCTTAAAGCAGAAAAACAAACAAAAATGGACTCAAGTTTTTAACTTATCTGGGGATTTGCTATAATCAGCCAGTGAATAGTTAAATAGCTGTACGAGGCATCCTTGTCTGCCAATGAAATCTATAGACATTTGTGTGCTTTGTGCAAGGTTTACTTAATATTTTTTTTATCTAAAACACAATTTTTGTAATGTTTAAAGAATACTCTTTTAAATCGTTTAGAAGGTAAGTTTACAAGTTTTCAATTGTGTAAGGTGATTTAGGATAAGCACTATACATATTTGATTTTTAGCTCAAAGACAGGGCCCTCCATTCCTTTGCATTGTGTTAAAATGGTTTCTGCCTTGTACTTAAGCACTGTATAGAGCTATGGAATATGTTAGCGGGTTACAAAAAAGTATAATAATGGAAAAAAGAAGTTTGCAAATAGGTCCAGGCTGATAAACTGATGTCAATTCAAGCATTTCATTATGGAAAAAAAATCTGAAATTCCCAAGTTTTTATCAATGGTCATTTTTATAGCAAAACCACAATAGGGAATGGGTGGGGACAAGGAGTGGTTATCTAGAAGCTTTCAGATTTACTGCTGGCTAGTCACTCTACTTCTTTTCATCATTGGCATAACTTATTGGCTGAATGCTAAAGATTGCATGCCAGACGGAACAGCAATCACCCATCACATTTTAACAGCAGGTTTCTTCTATCCCAATCATGCAACTCAGTACCTTGTTTAGTCTCAGAATGCATGTAAGTAGCCATCACATATATAGTTGTGAGCATGCGAGTCGTTGCTGACGCTTGCGGGCTCGCAAAGCGAGTGCCGCAGTTGCTGGCATGGAGCGCTGAAGGCGCTCCTTGCCAGCAACTACGACTCTCGCTAAATTTACGTTGTTACGCGAGGAAAATACGAGACACGTTACCACCTCGCAAAAATCGGCTGCAACACGAGCACATGAAAACATGAATACAACAAATACACACAACAAATACATAAAAAGCTTACTTACAGGAAGAGGGAGCATCCAGGACATCGAAAACTAAAGTTACACCTCAATTTAACTCAAATTAAAAGAGTTTAGACACTAAAAAATTCTCTAAGCAAGAGAAAAAATGGCCGCCGAAAAAAATGAACACGAGGCTACAGCAGTCTAAAGACGCAAAACACCAAAAACCTACGTATTTGCCGAAAAGATTAAAAAACAAGGACACAACCTGCGTGACCCCAAAAACATTACAAAGACAATAAATACAAACAACAAACACATAAAAAGGTTACTCACTGCAAGGGGGGGCAACCAGGACCTTTGCAAGAGAAGTTACACCTCCATTTAAGCACAAATTTTGGAGTTAAGAGACCCGAAATTCACCTAAGCGAGAGAAAAAATGGCCTCCGAACAAAACGAAAACTAAGCTAAAGGTCCCTAAACACGCAAAACACCACCATAAACACGCAAAACACCACGAACCAGCTACGGATATTCCGAAAAAGTTGCACGACATAGAAAACGAAGGACGCTAAATCAGCCACATTATATACACCAAACACCATTAGCTCACTTACAATTTCATTGCCGTCATTTTTTGACGGCCAATCGCTAGTGTCATGATAGTGCCAGTCTTTTCAACTGTTGGCCTTGTGTATCAGTTCAATCTGGTCCATGAGTGAGTCTGGAGAACAAAAAATTAGTAGAGACACTGGGTGTTAAATCAGTGCAGTACCGGTCGCCATGTAATTTAAAGAAGGACAGCTGGTGCCTAAATTATACAGTATGGGTGATTTTGTTTACAGCATTTACTGTGTGAGCTCTGCAATGAAGCAAATATGGAAGGGTAAGGAGTCTGACAAATGCTCAGTAGACTACCCCCCCCCCCCCTCAAAGTTGAACAGTACAGAAAGGGAGGTTCTCAGGGAGGCTTGATGTTCATGTGAAAGTTTTCCCTTTACTCTGCTAAGATGGAGGAGCCCATGCAGAGGCTCCAGCTTTTGATAGAGAGAAAGCCTAAAACACCTCAGGATAGAGTCATAAAATAGGAGCTGCAACTAAGAGATGTGAGGCTTCAAATGACTTCCAAGCATAAGTGTATGTATAATATATATATATATATATATATATATATATATATATATATATATATATATGTGATACACACACACACATACATGAGAGGAAACTTCCTGGGAGGCAGGGATCCTAAAATATGTACTGCTGGCTCCTAAATATTTTCCTAAAGTATAATGCCTGGCTGCATTTCTATAAGATCTTGATGGTTCCAAATGTTAGATATTTTTTTCCATCCATGTGTATAATAACTAAAAAGTTATGCACCAGAAGTAAATTGTTTGGAGATGTCGCTCCCTGGCGCCTGGGATTTGTCAAGAACTGTACTAATGGTTCTCAATAGTTTACAAGGCCCCTCTCTGGTGAGAAAAAAGCTCACATGTGCTAATTACCCAAAATAAAAGATTAACTGCATGTAATAGTTAATAAACTAAATTCTGTATTTATTTTTCACTTTCTAAAAACATTTTGCCTAATAGCAAGTCTTGTTCTCTGAATGAGCATATTGTAATATTGTACTATAATACCAATTTACGTATTAAAGTGTCTTTTTTTTCCCTTTTAAAGAAAAAATACCACTCAGATTTTTTTATGTAATGGCTGACAAATTATTGATCTAATAAAAGCAAAAAGGGTCAGACAGAAAAAATGGATGGCATCTGCTGACAACTGAAAACACTGAAGAAAAGTGAAGGAAATAACTGCATGATGCTGAGGTATCAGGTTATAAGACAAGCTATATATTGCCTAATGTTGAACTTTTTCTAGGAAAAAGTAAAAAAAAAAAAAAAAGTGTCTACCTAGGTCTAAACAAAAAAAGGCTGTAGATGAGTTATAGAAGTGCCATCTCTTACTAGCATCTGTGATGTAAAGTTACAGTGGATGATGAACTGATCGTTACCACTATCCATAACAAAAAATAAATAAAATAAAAAATAAACCGTTATTTTCTAGATCAGGAGTTGACAAATTTATCTGAAAAGCTTAGAAGCCAGCCAAGCATGTTTAATAGCTAAAACATTGGGAGTTTGTATTAACATTAAGGGCTGTGACTCCCTGGTGAGCAGTATTTGTCAGACCCTGCCTTGTATGTTTCTCTAGAATATACTCAGGGGAACAGTGTCCAAGAGGAATAATACTCCCCTTTACACAAACAACAGGAAGGGTGTATAACTCACCAAAAGAATCATGTGATCATTTGTTACCCAAAAATGTTCATCTTCTTACTTACAGCATTTTTGATCGATAATTAACAAGACAACTCGAATGCCCTACCAACTGGAACTTGATGTTTTACCATTTAAAAAAAGCTCCAGCAAAGTTGCTTTGGTTTCCAAAATATTACAGAGCTATTGAGGAGTGAGAGCTGCTCTGGTTAAGAGGCAAGACTAAAAGAGGGCTTTCAAATCGACAAAGGCCAGTTTCTCTTTAGACACTTAACTTAAAAATGGCAAAGCTTTGCCATTGATGTTTCCATTGGCAACAAATTTATCTAGCAGTGCTGTGAGGCAGCCAATGACTAGCAATATCTAGATAATAGCTTGTATCCATCTAGACAAACAGTCCTGAGGCAGTGCCTTACCTCCAAATGTATAAGCTAAGCTGCAGCCTTGGTAAGCAAAGGAGTTAATGTTTGAAGGTTTAATAATGATTTTTTTTTTAGTAACCAAATAGTAATTGTACTAATCAATTAAATACATGCATTAAAACATTACAGCAGCCCTGGTTTTACTAAAATCATTATATATATATATATATATATATATATATATATATATATATATATATATATATATACACACACATATACACACACACATAAATGTGCACAATAAAACATTTTTTTCTGTCCTTAGTATCTTGAATAGTACATATTCAATGCTAAGAATATGAAATTAATGACTTCTACAAGGAATAATGCTAATGAATTTTAATACTGATTATATACAACCGATATGCTTATCAGCTAACCTTAAACATTCTACAAAGAAAGAGTTCTCTATTTGTGAATAAATGTTAACAAATACCCCTCAAAAAAGTATGGAAATGATGAGGTGTTAATAAAATATAAGTATAACACCTTTCATTTAAGCCTTATAGTAAAAATGTATGTGATACAACAGCACGCCACAAGTTGGCACTGTTATTACAGTCTAGAGAAGATCACAAATGCAAGAGAGAAAAGAAATAAACAGCATCCTCATGTTTAATGTAAATATTTTTTCACTATAAACAAATGATTGTATATATATATATATATATATATATATTTTTTTTTTTTTATACAATTTATCTATCAAAAACATATTTTATTAAAGTAGGCTAACACATCTATTCAATCACTGCCATATCAAATAATCTGAAATAATCACTTAAACTTTTCACTATATAGTAACACTGGGTTGTCAAATGACTACAGCTTCCAAATGGCTTTACAATACTGTAGGACTAGATGCTTCTTTTGGATTTTGAAATAAAATTGGCTTATTGCTCAGAGTTGAAGATGTGAGAGTACTAGAAGATCAAGTAGCAAATGTGTGATCACAAATCAACATTATACCAGTGGTTTTCGGAGGAGGAGGGACATTGTTTCATTGCCACCCTGGAGTCTGAAAGAACCGCCACTCCCTTTTCAAAATAGGTTTGTCCGAATAAAGCAAACTATGTCTCTTATACAAGACTCATGAATGCATAGTTTACAGGTGGGTACATTGTGATAAAAATAAATAACTTCACTTAAAAAAAGAAAAAATGTTTTAGAGTCTTAATAAAAATATTTTACTGTACTCCGTACTTTCACTGTCAGTTATAATTTGTGGCATATTTTGAATATACAAAAGCACCAAATAGCGAAAATGATCTATCATCTCTTTGCATGCTTCACTTGGGAGCCTTGCATTACTTGAAGGTCTAATTTACACCATAGCTGTAGGCATTAACAGCTAAACCAGAAAAACAACTTTGGAAAACAATTTTCTACATTTCCGTTGCTCTTTTGTTTGAACAATCTTGCAGTATTTTGAACAGCCAGTCAAGAAAATCAAGTGTAAATATCTTCTGACTAATAGTGAGAACAAAATGTTATCCTCCTAAGGAAAGAGAATAAAGAAAAGACAAAAAAAAATAAAAAGGAATAAATTCCAAAGAGACAGGAAATTGGGGTGATGCACCAATATCCACAATTATGTCAGATCTGATATTTAAATTTTGGAAATTCTTAGCAACAATACCCACCATCACATCTTCATTATCACTTACTTATAATACTCTAAACCATAGAAAAGCTATTAAACAAGTCTCAGCATGTAGACTAATTCCTGTACTGCCCCCATAAAACATTCATAGCAAAGCATAACCTGGACAATTTCCATTTAGGCAGGGCTGAAAGCAATACAAGAAAACCATGAGGGTTGTCCAATGGTGCCTCTGTTGCCAGCTTTGGCCAAGCCTATTTGAGATAGTCACTGACCCAGGGAGCAATGCATTACAATACAATGGGAGGAGGTCACCTGTGCTATTATGCCAGGAAAATAAGCACACTTTGATCAACATTTTCAAGCATAACTGCTTCTCTCAGATTTCATTTGAAGCGTCAGGTTCTTGTTACTTAGATTAATTATATTAGAGCAAAAGAAAATATATACATAGTACAAAGCGGTCACATATCTGACTTTGTAATTACAACTATGGGAAAGCAATGTGGGAACATCTATGTGAAATACATATTAATAGCAAACCAGCTAAGCAAACCTAGTATGGGTGTGTGTGAAAGACTAATGACATTTGGGGGAGGTGCATTTTGGGTGGCAAAACCTAAAAACTTTAGTTTACTGAGGGAACAAAGGCAACTTATGCTGACTCCCTGCTTGTGCTGGGAAGATGTCTTATACTGACCAGAACTGATAAACGCCTAAAAGGTCTAAATGTATAGCTAAAGCTATGTTTGTACTCAAAAGAAACCTTTCAATTGACACCAAAGACTACAAGGATTTGGGAATTTGCAGTGTCACTGGCTGCAAACACATGAGAAGTGTACAGGGGACATGGCTATAGGTTATACGAGGAAAAAGCTCTGAGCAGGACATCTCCTTAACAGAATAAAGGTTTTGATTCAACGATAAATAAGGCAGTCAGTGAGGGAGGAACACACACATTATATATAGAGATCATATTCTACTATCTGTCCGATGTGTAGATATAATAAGCATACACACTAGCCACTGGTAACGTACTACCTGGACCTAATTCATACATACAAATTAATACGCAAATAAATGCATATACTAATATAAAATGTACTTATTAAGACTCATTATAATACCAGGTCATGCCCAGGTAGGTCAATGCCACACACATTATGAAACACATATAGGTTGCTGCAAGTGACAATACTCTCATGCAGTGATTCTGTATTCGGGGTGAGGGCATGGACGAGGGCAGCAGATGTCTAGGTGGGTACATGCCCCAGTACCAGCTATGTGTACAGATTAGTCCCAGATCCACCACACAGGACCCAGCGGTGCCAGCCCCACATTACCTGTCCTTAGGGTGGCTGCACACAGCACACACACGGCCAGGAGGGTCCCTGCAGTCACGGCCATGTCCCAATAGCACTTGTCCTAGCGGGCACCTGTGGATGCGGTGTCCCGGTGTATCCCGTGTAGTGATGTATCCCGTGTATAGCTCCTGTCCCGGGTGGGTCTGTCCTTGCCCTACAGACTCCCGGTCACCAGCCGCCCTGTCCCAGGCTGTCACACAGAATCCCCAGACAAGCTCCGCCACAAGAGCCCCGCACGGTCCAGATAAAGTTGTGCGGGTACAGTGAAGTTAGAGTCAGGTGCAGGTCACACAGCTCCGTCTCTCAGCCGCTGGTTCCTCACACTGACTCTGTTTGGTGTGACGGTTTGCTCTCCTAGCTCCCCCCTCCCCTAACTCCCTCCTCTAACCACGACTAACCGACCCAGCACGAGCCAGTCCGCGCGCTCCCTGGACACGTGCACGCGCCAGGACACTTCACCTCTCCGCGCGGACAGTTGGGTGCACGTGCACAGGTGTTACTACCTCACCTCAGACTAGAGAGGAGCCTTGTAGTGGACGCTTAGTCTGAACTAAGTAGAACTGCGCGATATGTTAGTGATGGGAAGCTAGTGAATTTAATATAAACTTATTAGGGACTTTGTGTTTTTACACTATGCTAAAACTAAACAATTTTAGCCCAAGTGACAGAGTGCAGGAACACCTAAAACTGCGCTGCAAGCAGCACCATCCTGTACCATGCACTGCCTGTCTCTCAGCCCTGCGCTGTACTCTGCACTATCACGCGGGGCCGCGCGCTGCCAGCAGGTGCCTGGCTCTGTCCTCCTCGCGGCGCTGCAGGACCTGCAAATACACAGTGAGAAAAGACAAGAGCGCGCCCGAGAGACCTCGCGTGTCCATTCACTGACAATAGGGGAGTCCTGCGCGCGACACTGTTACCTTACATATAGAACTCCAAGGGTCCCGTGAGGCGGGGCCAGCACCAGCCAATCATTGTTCCCCCTAAAGTCATGTCTGCGTCAGTGTGTTTTATCTACTCAGTGCTTGAAAGGTTGTGGAAGAAAGTGGGAATAATGTTTAAAAACAGAGAAAATACTGATCTGGTATCTACATACAGGAGTGTCAGTGATAGGCTATCCTCCATGTGATGTGTTACCATATGACAGCCCTGGCACTGGTTACATGTCATCTCCAGGCTGATCTGGTATCTACATACAGGAGTGTCAGTGATAGGCTATCCTCCATGTCATGTGTTACCATATGACAGCCCTGGCACTGGTTACATGTCATCTCCAGGCTGATCTGGTATCTACATACAGGAGTGTCAGTGATAGGCTATCCTCCATGTGATGTGTTACCATATGACAGCCCTGGCACTGGTTACATGTCATCTCCAGGCTGATCTGGTATCTACATACAGGGGTATCAGTGATGTGCTATCCTCCATGTGATGTGTTACCATATGACAGCCCTGGCACTGGTTACATGTCATCTCCAGGCTGATCTGGTATCTACATACAGGAGTGTCAGTGATAGGCTATCCTCCATGTGATGTGTTACCATATGACAGCCCTGGCACTGGTTACATGTCATCTCCAGGCTGATCTGGTATCTACATACAGGGGTGTCAGTAATGTGCTATCCTCCATGTGATGTGTTACCATATGACAGCCCTGGCACTGGTTACATGTCATCTCCAGGCTGATCTGGTATCTACATACAGGAGTGTCAGTAATGTGCTATCCTCCATGTGATGTGTTACCATATGACAGCCCTGGCACTGGTTACATGTCATCTCCAGGCTGATCTGGTATTTACATACAGGGGTGTCAGTGATAGGCTATCCTCCATGTCATGTGTTACCATATGACAGCCCTGGCACTGGTTACATGTCATCTCCAGGCTGATCTGGTATTTACATACAGGGGTGTCAGTGATAGGCTATCCTCCATGTGATGTGTTACCATATGACAGCCCTGGCACTGCTTACATGTCATCTCCAGGCTGATCTGGTATCTACATACAGGAGTGTCAGTGATAGGCTATCCTCCATGTGATGTGTTACCATATGACAGCCCTGGCACTGGTTACATGTCATCTCCAGGCTGATCTGGTATTTACATACAGGGGTGTCAGTGATAGGCTATCCTCCATGTGATGTGTTACCATATGACAGCCCTGGCACTGCTTACATGTCATCTCCAGGCTGGTCTGGTATTTACATACAGGGTGTCAGTGATAGGCTATCCTCCATGTGATGTGTTACCATATGACAGCCCTGGCACTGGTTACATGTCATCTCCAGGCTGATCTGGTATTTACATACAGGGGTGTCAGTGATAGGCTATCCTCCATGTGATGTGTTACCATATGACAGCCCTGGCACTGGTTACATGTCATCTCCAGGCTGGTCTGGTATCTACATACAGGAGTGTCAGTAATGTGCTATCCTCCATGTGATGTGTTACCATATGACAGCCCTGGCACTGGTTACATGTCATCGCTAGGCTGATCTGGTATCTACATACAGGGGTGTCAGTGATAGGCTATCCTCCATGTGATGTGTTACCATATGACAGTCCTGGCACTGGTTACATGTCATCTCCAGGCTGATCTGGTATCTACATACAGGGGTGTCAGTAATGTGCTATCCTCCATGTGATGTGTTACCATATGACAGCCCTGGCACTGGTTACATGTCATCTCCAGGCTGATCTGGTATCTACATACAGGAGTGTCAGTAATGTGCTATCCTCCATGTGATGTGTTACCATATGACAGCCCTGGCACTGGTTACATGTCATCTCCAGGCTGATCTGGTATTTACATACAGGGGTGTCAGTGATAGGCTATCCTCCATGTCATGTGTTACCATATGACAGCCCTGGCACTGGTTACATGTCATCTCCAGGCTGATCTGGTATTTACATACAGGGGTGTCAGTGATAGGCTATCCTCCATGTGATGTGTTACCATATGACAGCCCTGGCACTGCTTACATGTCATCTCCAGGCTGGTCTGGTATTTACATACAGGGTGTCAGTGATAGGCTATCCTCCATGTGATGTGTTACCATATGACAGCCCTGGCACTGGTTACATGTCATCTCCAGGCTGATCTGGTATTTACATACAGGGGTGTCAGTGATAGGCTATCCTCCATGTGATGTGTTACCATATGACAGCCCTGGCACTGGTTACATGTCATCTCCAGGCTGGTCTGGTATCTACATACAGGAGTGTCAGTAATGTGCTATCCTCCATGTGATGTGTTACCATATGACAGTCCTGGCACTGGTTACATGTCATCTCCAGGCTGATCTGGTATCTACATACAGGAGTGTCAGTAATGTGCTATCCTCCATGTGATGTGTTACCATATGACAGCCCTGGCACTGGTTACATGTCATCGCTAGGCTGATCTGGTATCTACATACAGGGGTGTCAGTGATAGGCTATCCTCCATGTGATGTGTTACCATATGACAGTCCTGGCACTGGTTACATGTCATCTCCAGGCTGATCTGGTATTTACATACAGGGGTGTCAGTGATATGCTATCCTCCATGTGATGTGTTACCATATGACAGCCCTGGCACTGGTTACATGTCATCTCCAGGCTGGTCTGGTATTTACATACAGGGGTGTCAGTGATAGGCTATCCTCTATGTGATGTGTTACCATATGACAGCCCTGGCACTGGTTACATGTCATCTCCAGGCTGGTCTGGTATTTACATACAAGGGTGTCAGTGATAGGCTATCCTCCATGTGATGTGTTACCATATGACAGCCCTGGCACTGGTTACATGTCATCTCCAGGCTGATCTGGTATCTACATACAGGAGTGTCAGTAATGTGCTATCCTCCATGTGATGTGTTACCATATGACAGCCCTGGCACTGATTAAATGTCATCTCCAGGCTGATCTGGTATCTACATACAGGGGTGCCATGTGATGTGCTATCCTCCATGTGATGTGTTACCATATGACAGCCCTGGCACTGGTTACATGTCATCGCTAGGCTGATCTGGTATCTACATACAGGAGTGTCAGTGATATGTTATCCTCCATGTGATGTTACCATATGACAGCCCTGGCACTGGTTACATGTCATCTCCAGGCTGATCTGGTATCTACATACAGGAGTGTCAGTGATAGGCTATCATCCATGTCATGTGTTACCATATGACAGCCCTGGCACTGGTTACAACCATATAGTCAGTAATAGGTCATCCTTCCATGTTACCATGTGATACACACAGGGGTGTCAGTAATAGGTCATCCTTCCATGTTACCATGTGATACACACAGGGGTGTCAGTAATAGGTCATCCTTCCATGTTACCATGTGATACACACATGGGTGTCAGTAATAGGTCATCCTTCCATGTTACCATGTGATACACACAGGGGTGTCAGTAATAGGTCATCCTTCCATGTTACCATGTGATACACACAGGGGTGTCAGTAATAGGTCATCCTTCCATGTTACCATGTGATACATACAGGGGTGTCAGTAATAGGTCATCCTTCCATGTTACCATGTGATACATACAGGGGTGTCAGTAATAGGTCATCCTTCCATGTTACCATGTGATACATACAGGGGTGTCAGTAATAGGTCATCCTTCCATGTTACCATGTGATACATACAGGGGTGTCAGTAATAGGTCATCCTTCCATGTTACCATGTGATACACACAGGGGTGTCAGTAATAGGTCATCCTTCCATGTTACCATGTGATACATACAGGGGTGTCAGTAATAGGTCATCCTTCCATGTTACCATGTGATACATACAGGGGTGTCAGTAATAGGTTATTCTTCCATGTTACCATGTGATACATACAGGGGTGTCAGTGATAGGTTATCCTCCATGTGATGTGTTACCATGTGGTAGCCCTGGCACTGGTTCCACCTCATCTCCAGGCTGCTTTCTTCCCAGCAGTGCCCAGCAGCTGTAGGGATGGTATGTGAAGCAGTACTCGCTCTCATTGCCAGCAGTAACAGGTGCCTCGCCAGGGAAGCCTGCCTGTGCTTCACCTTGTCTGTATGACACCCAGTATAGAGATCTCTCTCTCATTGCTATGAATCAGCAAGCTGCGCCAGGTCTGAAACAAGAGCTCAGTGTTTATTACACCGACAAGGGATGGGCACATTCCTAATGCCTGACACACTGTCCAGCTGCACCACCTTAGTAACCATATGATCACAAGAGGGGGCTTACTGCTCATACAAGAAAAATACATTACCTCTTGTTTTGGGGAACTGCTGGTGATATTTATAACATATATTTATTTGTCAATACACAGGGCTGTTAAGTGAAATAAACAATCATTACACTGGTAGATTCCTATCAGAAGGGGTCATTATGCCCCATTCATTTGTAATGAAGCATTGTTTTACCCACTCACCCCCCAGGCTGTGGATGCCAATTAGTTACCAGCGACACCCATAAGCATTGCTGTGGCATTACATAAGTACACGGATTTGGTCCAGATAGTGAGATCTGCCCTGCATGGCAAGGCTATTTTTATGGTGATATTTAGGACATGATTTCACACTGAGTCATACAAAGCAATGTGGGACTGATAATGATGTCACCATCTGACCTGAGTTTCGCTTTTACTTGGTCTTATGATAGGGAGTTGAGGTCATTCAGAGTTCCCCTGATCATGGGGCTGTCCTGGGTCAGTAATGGGCTGTGCTGGGAATGGGTGGATAGGAGTATTGTTTATTATCTCTATACTCACCTAAATCAAGCAAAAGGTCATTTACTAATATAGCACATATTATAGCTTTGCATTTTATGAAAGTGAGTGTATTATCTTAATAATAAAATACATCTTACTATATTCTACTGCTACATATGAATTTAAACATTATTTTATTGCTGTTATTCATAACTCATACAATGAACACTGTGAAACATTTAAAATGAAGAAAATCAATACTAAAAGAAACTCAAAACAAGTGTTAAAAGCAAACAAAAAAGAACATGTTGGATGTTAAGACTTGTATTTATATACTTATATGAGCTTATTTTAAATGCTGGCAATGAAATAGATATTAGTCTTTTTAAAATGTCAAATGATCTGTCCTAAATATGACTGTTTCTTTCGCAATCTGCTCAGTTCCTCTTTCCGCCTGTTATGTTACATAGATAGGAAAATTATGTCAGAGCAAACTACAGGGAGGGGATTTACTGTAGGTAGTTTTCAGGGAAACTTACAGACCCACAAGAAACCAAATTAAGACCGAGTGGTATTTTTCATATATTAAAATATCTGATTACTTCATTTAAAAAAAACAAAACAAGGATAATAAAATACCGTAGCTTTCTCTTGTATTTTATTATCTGAATTTTCCCATCATTTGAGGTATATTGCTTCTGAATGCTTCCACAACACTACTTCTCACACTCTGAATAATTTATGTATCAAGATAAAAAAATAAAAAAAAGACGAAGAAAGGATAAAACAGTATTAACCCCTTGTATTATCCCCATTATTCCTAAAGGGTTCAGACAAAGCAGAATTACCATCTGCATTTGAGACACAATAAGAGACTTTATGGGAGTGGCACCTTTTTTGCTCAGTTCGTCTCAGATAAGGATAATTATTTATTGCATTAATGGCACAGGGCAATCAAGACAGACAAGCCACTACTATACAAGAAGTTCCACTGCTATTTGTGAAGACATCTACATATGAATGAGCCTTGCACTGTCCAGGGCTGCTCTGTACATGTACCATTGATAGTACACAAATAGCAAGTTACTGGCAAAGGGAATTTCAGATCTTGTCCTGTGTATCTGTGAATGGGTTGTATTGTCAGTTTGTGCTAGTGTAGGATATAATAAAGAAGTACTGGTAGATGAATATATTGACAGATTGTACATCAGTAGTTAGAGTTACAGTGCCTTGCAAAAGTATTCAATGTTTTGTTAATCTGAATTATATGTGATAGATCAGAACACAATAGTCTAAATTGGTAAAGTGAAATGAGAAAAATATAAACATAAAACTATTTTTTAGAAATAGAAAACAGAAAATTGGCATGTGCGTATGTATTCACCCCCTTTGTTCTGAAACCTCTAAAAAGCTCTGGTGCAAACAATTACCTTCAGAAGTCGTATAATTAGTGAAATGATGTCCACCTGTGTGCAATCTAAGTGTCATATGATCTGTTATTACATATACACACCTCTTTTGAAAGGCCTCAGAGGCTGCAACACCTAAGCAAGAGGCACCACTTACCAAACACTGCCATGAAGACCAAGGAACTATCCAAACAAGTAAGGGACAATGTTGTTGAGAAGTACAAATCAGGGTTAGGTTATAAAAAAATATCCAAATCTTTGATGATCCCCAGGAGCACCATCAAATCTATCATAACCAAATAGAAAGAACATGGCACAACAACAAACTTGCCAAGAGACGGCCGCCCAACTAAACTCATGGACCAGGCAAGGAGGGCATTAATCTGAGAGGCAGCACAGAGACCTAAGGTAACCCTGGAGGAGCTGCAGAGTTCCACAGCAGAGACTGGACTATCTGTACATAGGACGACAATAAGCCGTACGCTCCATAGAGTTGGGCTTTATGGCAGAGTGGCCAGAAGAAAGACATTACTTTCAACAAAAAACAAAATGGCACGTTTTGAGTTTGCGAAAAGGCATGTGGGAGACTCTCAAAATGTATGGAGGAAGGTGCTCTGGTCTGATGAGACTAAAATGTAACTTTTCGGCCATCAAAGAAAACACTATGTCTGGTGCAAACCGAACACATCACATCACCCAAAGAACACCATCCCCAGTGAAACATGGTGGTGGCAGCATTATGCTGTGGGGATGTTTTTCAGCAGACTGGGAAACTGGAAATAGTTGAGGGGAAGATGGATGGTGCTTAATACAGGGATATTCTTGAGCAAAACCTGTACCACTCTGTGCGTGATTTGAGGCTAGGATGGAGGTTCACCTTCCAGCATTACAATGACCCCAAACACACTGCTAAAGCAACTCTTGAAAGGTTTAAGGGGAAACATGTAAATGTGTTGGAATGGCCTCAATCCAATAGAAAATCTGTGGTCAGACTTAAAGATTGCTGTTCACAATTGCAAACCATCCAACTTGAAGGAGCTGGAGCAGTTTTGAAAGGAAGAATAGGCAAAAATCCCAGTGGTAAGATGTGGCAAGCTTATAGAGACTTATCCAAAGCAACTTGGAGCTGTGATTTCTGCAAAAGGTAGCTCTACAAAGTATTGACTTTAGGGGGGTGAATAGTTATGCACATTGACTTTTTCTGTTATTTTGTCCTATTTGTTGTTTGCTTCACACAAAAAAAACATCTTCAAAGTTGTGGGCATATTCTGTAAATTAAATGATGCAAATCCCCAAACAATCCATGTTAATTCCAGGTTGTGAGGTGCCAGTCACTGTATTTGACAACTTCAGGTTATTGCTACCTTACACAAGACACAACTAAACCCTAATATATTCTCTCATCATATAGCGCCTCAACTACTGCAACTCTCTTCTTGCTGGCCTCCCTATCACCCGTCTCTCTCCACTCCGATCTATAATGAATGCCTCGGCTAGACTCATCTAGCATACACAATGCTTAGTATCTGCTGCACCTCTCTGTCAGTCACTCCACTGGCTTCCTGTAGCCTCCAGAATAAAATTTAAAATCATGGCCCTAACTTACAAAGCAGTTAATAACAGTGCACCCCCTTATATCTCTGCTCTTGTTTCAAAATAGTCTCCTACCCACCCTCTCCGTTCTGCTAACAACCTTCTCCTCTCTTCCTCTCTTGTAAACTACTCTCACTCCCGCATACAGGACTTTTCTCATTCTTCCCCTATTCTCTGGAACTCCTTACCTCGCTTCACTAGACTATCTCCTTGCCCCAAGACCTTCAAAACCTCACTAAAAACAAATCTGTTCAAAGAAGATTATCACCTTCATCCTTAATATCTACCATATCCAAACCCTGCGAGCTTCAATCTTGCAAGATGCTTTAGGGAAAGCACTGTATACGCTAGATTTTAAATTAAATTTAAACTCTGCCAATTGTGACAATCACGGTTTTCAGATAATGCCTTACTTTCGAACCATTATGGGGAAAATATTTCCCATCACACCCTCCTTGGAAAATTTATCACGGTAACATACCAGAAAAGGTTACAATATGTGATATCATAATCAAAGGATTACGATCTCTGTCTGTTCAACACAGATTAAGTTGACGAAGCAACACACTTTCCTGTGACTGCTCAGTGGAAAGTCTTTGGAAATATTGACTGAAATACTTCAGTAAATGCACATGCTGAGTGTGTGCTTGACACATTGATTTTTAGCAGGCCCAAGCCAAAATGCAGGATTAGGTGTCCGTTCATTTATTTACTATGGATTACTTGTGCCCGTAAGCTAATGTTGTATGTAAACAACTCTTATGATATGGCATATTTTATAACATGTCTGTGCATTTAAACTATGCAGTTGATAATTTTTTTGTAATTCCAGCTTGTGGACTACATAACAGACAGCCATGAAACACTGATAGTCCACCGACTAAACTTTAGGAGCCAGTTTGGTTCGCAACCTTTTTGACCTGGTTACCTTCCAGTGCTTCTGGGGACACTGCATGTAACACAATCATTTTTAATTTAATTGTGTGCTGATTTGAATAGAATGCAGTTTAATGGACCACTGTAATATCCAAACATCAGGAGCTAGATGGTATAATTGTGCATTAATATTTAATACAATTTCTATTCAATTATTTAAAAAAGCAATATCCATTATTAAACTTACTTCCAGTTGAGCTGCTTGCCTCCAGTCCATATGAGGTCATCATGGGGTGGAAGCAATTTTAACTGGGAGGCAGTCATACATAAATAGTCATATAAGTTTATGTTTATACAGGAGTAGATGCTTTTCATTGGGTGGATATGTATTACATTTGTCTACCTTGGCAAGGACACACAAGCTGGTGTCTGGTCATGTAGGCTGCTTCCAGTTCAGAGTTGCTCCTATCCCTTCGTGACCTAATAAGGGGTGGAGACAAGCAGCCAAACTGAAGGTTTCAAAGTTGATGTTTGAAAATAAGTTTATTAATGAAAATAGTTTTTTCTAATTAATTTGGAATTTCATTACAGTCAATGCTCTGATTTTGTTCGGACATTACAGTGGGCCTATACGTTCATATATATGTGTCAGTAATACAAGTATGACTATAAGATACACTGTCCGCATTCCTCTTTGGCCCAGAGGACCGGTAGATAAGGCCTCAGGCTGTTGAGAACCACTTGTCTAGAACATATTCATATGGCACATATTCATATAAAACATATTCACATAAAACATATTTATATAGCACATATTATATTTATGGGTGGCATCTCACCAAATTTCAGTGAAGGACCACACTAGTTTGGGAAAAACTTCATATGCTTATGAAATATATAACAAACTAACAACATTAGCAGGAGCATTAAAGCATTTTAGAGAAAAGCTTATATCTAATTAACTCTGTGTGTGGGGGGGCTCATCTTGAAGAGGTGGTCTGGGTGTATCTTGAGGAGAATGGTTATCCTTCTGGGGCTTATTCTCTTATGTAATTCTGTTGCCAAGTTGCTGTGCCCAGTGGCACCTTTTAACATAACCAAGTAGAGACCAGATCAGATAATTTTTCCAGGTTTCCAATCCTGCTACTATCAAAGACAAAATACCTTTATCATTATAGCAAAACTGAATACAAAAAATGGAAGACTGTTTTTATTTTTTCAAAATGTTGTAAAAATGTTTTGCATATTATCAAGTCAAGTTCTTTAGAAGCGCATACTCTAATTATTACACTTCAATGGTCCTTTAAGTCATTATCATCACTTCCCCTTTCCACTTCGTCTAACTAAATTACCCCCTTTAATTTCCTGCCTCACTTTCATCAGGGAACACTCACTGGGCAGCAACATACCGGTACTTATGTCCTGGGCAACTTAACACAAACTGTATTGTTATGTATGTGTGTATCTTCACGTGCCATAAACTGTGGGTCAACGTTCAAGACAAGGAAGGACTAAATCACAAGATATATGCTTCAAAATAAACCCTATTATTTTATTTTTTGTTGAGGTGTCAGCATCCATTTAACCTCTATATAAAAGTGGTGGAATAAAATCTACATTTAGTATTTTGGAAAGTATCTATATGGATAAACTAAACATATATCTAAACCTTCTTTAACAAATCATTAAATATTTGCACTAGTTAATCCGCTCTTATAAGCAAAATGTATTCTAGTTTTGTTAATGCTACATACCTGTGATCTTAGTCTAACTTGCCATTGCACTGTAGTAAATTATTATTTTTCTCTGGCTACACAATACTCATCATTTAACAATGAGTAAGATGCTTCAAAGAATGACCTGTAAGAAAACTGCAGACAATGATAATTAAAGTAAGTCTGTTAACATCATACCCGTGAAACAATGTAATAATTATCATACTGTTTTATTTTTGTTCTGACTTTTTTTTAATGAACTGAACTTTCTGATCACACAGTGCGATGCTTTGATGAACTTTAAAGAGGATGTTCTGAAGAAAATGAATGCAGACACACCCTTGTTTTCCTTCATCTTGGACACACATATCACTGTCATATCTGGCCAAGTCTGTAATATCTAGGCATGTATATGTATATATACATATCTATAGCTATATATATATATATATATATATATATCTTGTACGCAAGCTTTTTTTATTACATGTAGTAAAAATGATAAAAGAAAGCTGCAGATGTAGAATAATGGAAATGAAGGTGTGGAGAAGGGAAGTGTTTTTGGTGATCTGCAATTTGTGGAGTGAAGAAATACACTCCCACTTCAGAGAATAGACTATATGAGGGACATATGAAGCCTTCTATACACATATGCCTACTTTATACTATGACTTATGGAATATGTTATACAGTTAGATATATATGTGTGAATATTAGTCATATTACAATATGATTACTTTGGAAAATGTCACAATTAGCATTTATAATATGCAAACTATAAGGATTAGTGAAAATAAATATAATGTAAAAATAACAATCATTATCAGTATATGTTTATGATTTTTATGCATATATTTTAGAGCACTGGATACAAAAGTTTATAAACCAAAATTGTAATAGTCTAAGCTATTGTTTGGAAGGAAGTGCTGCTTTATTTATATGGAAATAGAAGTATCTGCCTAACCTAGAGGTAACCGAGCAGCACTCTGCAAAGCTCAGCAGGTTCTTCTTTTTTCTAAGTGGTTAAACACTGGGATGAATTCAGTTACAGCCTGAACAGCTGGCTGGTATAAAGTCGGGATAACAATACACCTATGCTAGGTGCCAGCCCTTCTCGGGCAACTGAAAAGGCAACGCCTCGGTCGATGAGTACATTAATAGCTAATGACAGAGCTCTATTGTGATATATCACCAGTCCCATTGTGTGCGGCTAAGGCCAGGATACTTCTGAATTGTGATTCTCCTTGGCAGTACTCTTGTAAAATGCAAGGTAATAGCTATAAGCTGCAGGAGGCCGCATCTCACTTGATTGTAACTCTTCATAAGTACCTTCTCTTGCTTTCTCCCTCACAGGAAGGAATTTCTTTAAGAAAGAAGCCCAAGCAGTTTTACAGTTTTGCAGTAGACATAAAGCACCAATGAATGCTGCCTTTTCTGCATTTAACGTTACTCCCAGGGCCTGTTTGTATGGTAAATAAGAAGGTTGCATTAGAAAGCCAAGCCTGTCACAAGGCTGGAAGGTCTAGTTTCAGATTCACTTGGGGGAGGGTGAGAACTGAGTAGTAATTTAAAACTCAATTCCAGAGGATCTGGAAAAATACATTAATTGCCTGGCAGTTGATAATTGCATTTTATAATCTATTTTTGAAATTGATAGATTTTTATTATGCAACGGTTCTGTAAGACTCCTTGTCATGTTCTCTTTAGGACAAAATGTAAAAAAAAAATGTAATGATCACATGATTTCATTTTACAAATGAATGGCATTTAATCTGAAATGATGTTACATCTACTTGTAGAATGATATTAAATAATTTATCATGTTGCAAAAAGAGATGCTGGCAGAAATTAAGTGGAGACTGGAATATCATTTTCTGCCGTTCATTAATTTTATTGTGCCAACTTCACAAATTGTCTTGTACGGAAAATCTTAAACGATTCTGCTAAAGTATTTTTTATTTTATTTCAAATTTGATATAGTGGAGGGAGAACTTTAAGCATATGGATTGTCTAAAATTGGTGCAGATGTCAAAAATCAATATATCCATTAATGCAATCTGAGCAATATAGTCCTCAATTCCCAGTAACACATTTTATGTAATGTTTACACAAAGCACAGGAAACAGATTGATTTGATCCCTGATCATCTGTCAAATGTAAAAAGCCATTGTGCACAGAGGTACAGGTTTTGGTCAACACTGAGATCACCAGAGTCACTTTTTTGTCTGAAAGAGGTTGCACATTCATAGGTAGAATCATCCTTATTTAGATAAATAATAACATTGCTCTCGATTTGTATCCATTGACTATGGTTTTATTCAGTTTATATTCTTTTTGATATGAGTAGCCACTCCATGTTTGCAGTTAGACAAACCTGCACTGATTATGTTTGTGTTTTGTTAAAATTGTTGGCAAAACATACATTTTCAGTGTCTTTGATCTTATACATCAAACATCTCAATTTCAAAGGATACAATAGACAGGCATGTGCTTATCAAGCACATATCATCCATATTGCTACATCACCATCAGTTTTTAATAAATATTGCCTGGTGTATTTGTGTTCATTAAAATTATACATTATTTTGAATGTAAAAAGTGAAAGCTTTGGCGTTCTCCAAAACGAAATAAATAGAACCAATATTCTAGCATAATTCACAAAATATTGCTAACCCAATTACAATATTTGACTTATTTAAAAAAATATATCTGCACGTTTGAAAAAGAGGACTATGAAATGTTCAGAAAGTACAAAAGGAGAGTGTGCCATGTATTTAGCTATTAAAAAATCTCTTAGTTTAAGAAAAAAAAAATTGGGTGATTTTTTTTTTTTTTTGCCTTTAAATCAGAATATGTTACATATTGAGTGGAACTTAGAGGAAACAGTATGTACATTGTTCTTTGTTTTAGTTAACTGCAGAATCTACCCTGATGGATGGCACACTCCTATGAGTGGGTCTCAGGGACACCCATTAGAACCAGTACCAGTTATCTGCGTACAGGAGTAAGAAAAAACATTAACAAGGGCTGCAAGAGCATCCTACTAACCCATGAACATTGTACACTGCCTATCTTTTAGGCTCAAATTGACCCACACATTGTATTACTTGAAGGCAATTCTTCCCTTTCCCACTGCCAGCTTGAGAATCTTTATACTCAAAGGAGCAGCATGCCTCAGGGAGGGAACCGTCTCTGTTTTATTTAACCCTGTATATACCTTTTATGTTACTGTGGGAACTGCCAAGTACCATTAAAGAATGTTCCTGATTAACTTTATGGCAAGACAAGTGGATTTGTGTGCAATCTACTGACCTACACCAGTACAAGAGGAATATATATTTAGGGTATAGTAAAAAAAAAAAACAGGGGCCTGATATCCTCAGATCTACGCTGGAATCTGTTTATCTCTAAATGTGAAAAAACAAACCAGTATATTTCACATTGCACCCTCATCTTAACTGTAATGCTAATCCTATTGCTATTCATACAATTATAACTTGTTAGCAATGCCTTTCATTCAAGTACAAATTGTAATATGATGTTGGCACCCAAGTCTCATACTGACACCACTCCCATTCAAACACTGTACTTGTTATAATACATTATTTTTGACATATTTGAATATATTGCCTGTTAACACTCTTGACATTTGTATTTATTTGAATAGGTTTCCTGTTTCTTGTAACTTGGGTTGTGTTCTTTAATTATTTATTTACAATTGCAAACTAATTTACAGTGAATTGTGCATTGTTCATACGATACCTGCAACAGTTATGGCTTCAGGTTACAACTTAAACTGAAAATCAAGAAACAAAGTGTTTTGGCACATGAGGTGTTCCTTGGCAGCATTCTTATTTTGTATCAAGTATTGCTTAGTTGGATTGTGGATTAAAATAAGAAGCTGTTTCTTAATCCGCTCCTATTATCTGATTACGTGATCTTTAAATCAGCAGGGGTTCATATCATCCTGTAACCTAGACATGATCATCCAAATGGGTCCATCTGGCATAGGGTTTTTAATTGTTGTTGGAGATTGGCCCATCTGTCTAAAACTCCTTTTCGACCAATTTAAGAGAGAAATGTCAACCAATTTAGGCTTTTAAGACTTTTATCCTAATTTTAAAATGTGCACTCTGATGACCCATTTGTAGCCAGATGGCCTCACCATACTAAATTGAGGTAAGAGTTTCCTAGTCAGTTCCTTGAAGCATAAGTTATATTGGGACGAGGTAGGCAAATTGGTCAATTCCACAAACCTCTTTTATCTTAATAATTGATAATGGACAGCTGTATATTCATATTAATTCACTCTGTATGTTCTTATCACAGACTTAAAAATCACTGAAGCAAAACAGCTTTTTAAAAGTAATATGCACAATTAGAAAGACATGCCCAAAAGCAATAAAATAATAAATATGTGCAATTAGCTGTGCAACAAGTATTTACACCTAGCACTTCATGTAATACCTTCCCAATCCTTTTGCTGATGGCAATGATAAGCATGCAGTATATATGTATATATATATATATATATATATATATATATATATATATATATATATTCATGCAATGTCCTTTGTGTGAATATAGTACACTCCATAAAAAGGCTTCACAGCTCTTTAATGATTGTTCATTACAGCAGATACTTTAAAGGAATTCCTGTTTTAGAACTAAATTGGTTATTCAGCTATTGAAAGAGGGCCCTTATTATCCTTTGTATTTGCTGTGATATTCATCATTACTGTCAATGTTTTTTTGTATAGCACAGCAGAGGTTTATACTTTATAAATAAAACATAATAGTAATAATCAGTTAAAGTTGCAGATTGGAAATTACAGCTTGCAATACATATTGCACTGTTAAGCATTCATCATTTGCAAGTTGTAGGATCACTGTTTCTTTTATCTTATAATTAATTTATTATTCAATACTATTCTCCCAGTCATGAGGAAGAGTTCTCACAAGATCCGAGGGACTAAAGACACATATGTCAAATATTGCACATAGACATGGGTGTAGGAGTCAAAGAAAATCTGTGGGGGGGGGGGGGGGGGGGGGGTACTGCATATAGTATAAAAATACAACACAATGAAAAATCTGGGGGGGGGGGAGGGGGGATGTGTCCCCTTCGCCCCCCCCTCCCCGTTCCTACACCTGCACATAGATACAAGTATACTTATTCACAATAATAGTCCTTGATAATTCATTTATTAAACTGATTTTGTATGTATAAAGTGTCTGTTATAAGCACATGTAGTATATGATTGCATTTCCAGACATCATTATATAAATGATGGGCATCAAATTACATGTGAATAATGAGCATCAAAGTTATAAGCAACAGATACAATTGCCCCTCTGGATCACTACCTTGTCGTGGTGAAGGAGCTTGTGTATCTCAATGAAGCTGTGATGTATACCAAGTAGAGTTACCCAAGATAGGTCATAGCAGAGAGCTCATATCAGTCACTGGAAAAGGAACTGGCAACCCATTCCAGTATATTTGCCATTAAAACCATATGGATTAGCACAAGATGTGCCTGGGGTGCTGTGGTCCATAGGGTCACGGATAGTCTGACATGACTGAACAACAATAAAGATAAAATTATCCCGGCCTCTTAGAGTCTGCAAGTACCGTATTAGATATATATATATTTCCCTGTATTCTTATTACTAAAGTACTTCAGGGCTTTCTGTCATAATATTAAGAATTTAGCTTCTTCATACATATGCTTTGTATATTCACACCCGCTTGGAGCTTCAGATTGGGTTTATAAATGTATTTTGCGGTGTTATGGAGTATTTTGGTGCTTTATAAATAAAGCATAATATTAATTGCTTGTAAAGCCTTTCCCAGAATGAATGGCAGATGGTCATGTATATGATTGTCCTTGTTTGTACAGTACACAGTAGTAGGGCTGGAGTCTGTCATATAGTCACTGGATTGTATGCAGAATCACAGCTAATGAGGCTATATCAGTGATGCCCTAAGATACACAGTAGAAAATAAAGGCTGAAATAAAATAAGTGATATGCAGGAAAAACAATGATGTAAATAAGATGTTATTTTATTTGTCTTCAAATAGCCTCTGGCCACACTGTTAGGACATTCTGCTGCTTCATTGGAAAAATAGATGAAGAGAAAAAAATTACAAGTAAAACTTTATTAAGGACATAATCCCTGCTCTATCCACAGGAAATTGAATTCAGAGTAATCTTCTCCAAGACAGGCTCCCTATCAGTTTCTTTTAATGCCTTGCTTTGCTTTCTCTTATTCTTCTTCCCATGTTGCAAGGTAAATGAGTATGTCAATTACACTTGCAACCCAGTGAAGCATGCCGGCATACATCATACTTAGACTCATTATTAAAAAATAATACATAAAGGATGCACTTTACAGAAATATATATGGCGTTGACATAACTGGACCCAGGCCCAGGCGTAGGAGACATAAGCAGATATATATTGCTATTTTCCAGTTACAGGTCAGTGACTTTATCTCCGGGGCTTTTGTTATTTTGCTGTAATAGCCAGAGCTTATTTTCTTTTTAGTAGGGTGTGTTTTGTGGCGGTTGGGTTGGTCACATTCACAATCATGCGCCTAGGAGTGTGAAGGAAGAGTACCAGAAAAGACTATAATTTGCAGAATGTGGGTCCACTGACCCTTAATGACACTCAGTCATTTCCTACACCCACTGACTGTATCATATTATGTTACCACGCAGCAGTTGCAGGAGATTGGTTATATGGAAGCAGGACTACTGAATATAGTATCACGTGTCTTTTCTGTCTCATTTGTATTTTATTTCCCCAGTGTTTCCAGCATTCTGCATTTGAAAGCACTTATAAGCCCCCAAGAGTATATGTGAAGTGCACATTAGAAAGCCCAGTGGATATGATTATTTCACTAAAAGCTAGTGTAAACATCCTATCATTTATTTTTAATTTCAAATATTAGCTCACATATTTAATACACAGTAAAAATGAACATGGGATGTATAGCTAATACACCAAGACAAAATTAATATGATATTCACATACTTAGATGACCACTGTGGTCAATGCTTTCCTATGTGGTAATTTAATTGACTAATTTGGGAATGGGCAGAAAGCAGAAAACAACATAAAAACAACCTTTGCATTTTTTTTTTTTTTTTTAAATGCAATTAGTTTTATGGCAGGCGTCTATTTTCTTTGGTCAGTGGATTATTTTCCGTTCTCTGGAGGGTGTAACTAAACAACTTTCCATTACTGCTATTGTAAACACTGGTGGCTATAGATGCCACATTCCCATTGTGCAAATAGGAAACTTCCCCTGCTGTCAATTTCTCCTCCTACCTCCGCAGGTTTGTAGGAAGGAAGCAAAATTATAGCTTCAGTACAGCATAATTGCATATAAAAGGTAAAGAATAGAGACTGTATTATTTTTTTTACATTCTAATAAACATTCTAAATAAACATTAACAATACATGGGAAGATTGTTTTATTTCTTTGTTGCATCAAAAAGATGGTATTTGATATTGTCACAGTGTGTTTTCTTTTTTTCAGATAAATGCCTCAGAGCACAAAGACTTATTCCGAAGTCTAACTGCTCTTGAGGGTGTGCCCTCTGTCTGATCTATAAACTAAAGTAGGTTTTCTGTATTTCCTGAAGTTTAAACAGGTTTTACTTAACTGTATATGGAAGTTTCCTTGTTTTTAATATTAAAATAAACTACCTAAGTGTTTGTTTGTCGATCTAAACATCATTTTATTAATAAGCTCTTAAAAGCTTTGTTTTCACTCAGTCAAACCTTCCAAACAGTACCTGCAAAGAAATGTCTAACCCCCACCCTTAGCATTCAATGTTTCTGTTGGTACTAGATGCATTGTGTGTTTGTAGCACTCAGTCGTGTCCGACTCTCTGTGACCTCATGTACCGCAACACACTGGTATTCATGACAGAGGTACTAGAGCATATTGCCAGTTCCTTATCCAGTGGGCGACAGCATTCAGCTCCTGGTATTCCTATGTGGTCTCCCATCCAAGTACTGACCAGGCCCACCCCTGCATGACTTCATGGTGATGTGACTTCTTGGTTCCCTTACTGTAATCAAACCCAGGTCGCATCAGTGAAAGCACTGAATCCTAACCCCTGGACCACCAGGGAACTTACTAGATGTACTAGCCACTTACAAATGCTGTTGAGAAGCAGTCTGTAAGTGGCTAGTACATTTAGTACCAACAAAAGCATTATATGCTAAGAGCTGTGCGGGGAAAGACCTTTGCAAGGACTATTTGAAAGGTATGAGTAATGGTTGGATATGCAAATAAACACGTAGGCAGTTTATTTTAATATTAAAAACAGGAATATTTTCATATACCTTTAATATTTTTATTGCAAAAAAAATAATATTTTGTAATGTCTAAAATGCACTTGTTTAAACAGTTGTGTTCCATGTCCCTTTAAGTTGTCCCTTTCTATTGTCTGTACTAACTCCGTTGTACCTTGTCCAGACCCTCCAACACTGAACATCTGGGTGGTCCACGCACTGTGATAGAATTATTCTGACCTCACTCAATGAGACTCTTTGTAATCCTATTCTCTCGGTGAGACAGACGTTGCATGGTGAGTGTCTCTTGTGGGAGTTAGACTTGATGGTCCTGGTAGGAGATTACTTGTCTGCTGTCTATTTGGGCAGAGCTCAGGCTTTTTTCTGATTACAGAGCAGCCTCTCACTGACTTTCAGGCAAATATTTATTTTGGAGCTGTACAAGAGGTTGATCTTTGACACAAAGGTGTCATTCACAGAGTAGTCTGAACTCCATTACAATGCATGTTTATATGTTTGTGTAATTGTATTGATGTAGCGCTAACTGCAGATAGCGTAAGAGTCGTCAAACAGGTATGGGAGCCACGGCTTATAGTTTCAGTATTTGGTGCAAGTATACCATGACCAAAATGGTACTCCTAAAACTTCCCAAAGGCCGAGGGGGGTCAAGTTTAACATAATACAGCAGAGCAAATCTCTATATCTCTGTAAATATTAAATGACCACTGTGATCGTATATTTAAAATATACTCTCTGGAAGAACTACACCTTAAAAAAGACACATATTCTTTAGAAAATAAAACAATTATATAGCCTTTAATTGTAATTGTTCTGCTGTGGAATCAACCATTTTGTTTCCTGCTGCTCTACTTACTGAGATGGAAAGAGACTTTTAATGCATTTCTATCTGCAAAAAATAAAATTGTCAGTGCTATGAATAGGTTTAATACCACCTTTTGGATCGCTACCTTGTGGTGAAGGGGCTTGTGTACTTCAGTGAAGCTCTGAGGTATACCATGTAGGGTCATCCAAGATGGGCAGGTCATAGCAGAGAGGTCAGATAAATTGGTACCCACTGGAGAAAGAAGTAGCAACCCACTCCAGTATCTTTGACATGAAAACCTTATGGATAGGCACAACCAGATACAAGATGTGCCTGAAGTGATGTGGTCCATAGAGTTGGACACGACTGAACAACAATATTACTTTACAAGGATACTCCCTTGTGAAACTGAGAAAATGGATCCATGCAGTAAAGGATAATTGCATATAAAAGTAAAATATGTAAGGTATGTTTAAAGACCATATACATACAGCACAATATTGACCCTTCAAAGGCCATAGTAATGCTACATATTTCATAACTTTTATTAGTAAGCATCCATATAAACAACCCTTTTAAATATAAAAGATGATCTTTTGTGATAAATCTTATACTTAAAACATCTGAATTTCTCCTAATTTTAGTCTGGGACTCCTCCCATCTTTTACAAACTGTTTATGTCGGTGGCAGAGTGTACTACCACTTCCCTCAGGCGCCTCATTTCTACAATTTAAAGCATTCCTAAAATATAAGAGCTGGGCCATTGCAGTGACCCTTTAAACTTACACCTGATTACAAATTTGAGGATAAATAATGTGTGCTCCCAGATGTTCAATACTTAAGGGTGTCCCCAAGCAAGTGTGATATTTAAGGTGTACTTGTGAGGATGTTCACACATCAATATCTTAACATATGCATTGCAAACGCTGCTTAGCAAGTTCATCATCACAAATACACTTCTGCATAAGTTTTATTTAATGCATTTTTTACTTGGAACTTATATTTGGTTTTGCATTTTTTTGGCAGGCAAATCCGATTTAAATGTGCATTATTTTAACATCTGCTAAAAAGCAACATATATCCCATATTTTGCTATTTGTAAAATAGTTGATTTAAAATAAAAGAATATAGATGATCTTAGAAATTCATGTTTAAGCATAATTGCTAAATTCATAAATCTGGGCAGCTGTGAAATGCAATCTCCTCTTTTTGTAGTTGGCAAAAAAAAATGGTTTTATTTATAAAAATAAAGCTTTTAACATATTCTTCCATTAGCATATGTGAAGCTTTCATCAGTCTGTGTCTATGTGTAATGTATTCATTTGGGAAATAAATGCTCTCTATATTGCAGCAAGCTGTCCATAGGTGGTTTGGCTGTTATATATGATGTGGTTTTGGAACAGATTGAGAAATGAAGAAAGTAAACTTTACAGAGCAGGAAGAGCCGGTCTGTGGACACTGTAAGGAGTAGTCAGAATCATTAACCTGATAAGTAAATAAGGAGTGGAGCGGCTAATCAGCAGTACTGGAACAAAAAGATTCAACTGCATGAATAAGCCAAATCAAAGTAAGAACTGATTAATAGGGGGTGAAAAGGTAAAGTGATAGGCACCCACCATTCAAGTACGAGATGTCATCTGGCAATGCTTTGTGTGACACTGATATAAGAGGCAGCTCTTCATAGCCACGTATAATCATTAAATATTCTGCTGTCTGTGTGAATTGCATTTACTATTTTTTTAACTCATTTTGTCTGCCTCAGATAAAGGCTGTAGTTATTTATACTTCCTTACAGATATTGCTTCTCTGATAGGTCCACTGTATTTTAGGTATGTAGCAAACTAGCAACAGAAGCTGTGTAAGACATGAAAATAAAACTATTTTATAAAAAAAAAAATCTTAATTTTGAAGACTCTACATGTATGTTAAGAGATCCCATCTTGTCTAAAGGAGGATTTACTACTGAGTGGATGTGATTATCTTATCTATCAGTTGAGGAACGTGTATGGGAGTAGGGAGAGGAAGGGATTTGTTGAATCATTGGATCTTTTGGAATTTGACACCTGTTCCTTTGGCACATGCACAGAAGAATACAACTATAACTTCAAGCCTGCTCCTACAGAAATGTAAACACCCTGCCCATACCCTCAACTGTCACCAATGGATCAGTAGAGGTATCATGTTTTTTTTATTTTTTTCCAAATTATGAGCTAGCTTCATGGCATGTTCCTGGCCTAATTATGTACTCACATTTTATATGCATGTATGTATTTTAATTCGATTTTTTATCTATATATCTATCTATCTATCTATCTATCTATTCAAGATACTTGGTCGTTCAACACATTTAATATGTACAACACATTTAATATTTAGGCAAGCCATATAATTTCAGGGCCCTATCTTACAGTGGGAGAGTATGTGATGTATAAAGGCTGATTTCTTGCTAAACATACAGTAGTTCTATCTATAACTGCAGTTCACATGAATTTGAAGCACAACACGAACAAGCTCAAGCACATTCAAGCACAAAATAATATACCTTTGTGAATTATAGTTGTTAGAATTGAAATAATAGATCAGGAAGTAGTATAAATGTCAGGAAAAATTCAGTAGTACAAAAGTAATAAGTGGCAGTATTCTTATTAAGCTTATACAGATTTGCAAGTGTTGCTTTTTCCCTTTATCTGCTCCATGCTCTCTGTTTGCAATAACTCTTATATGTATGAATATTATAAATCTGTAATTGTTTTAGTTCTAGAGGGGTGTATATGTGAAGTGGAACATCTGGAAATTTAGAGTCATCAAACATTTATTGTAGCAATGTTTTTTAGGATAAAGGAGGCTATTGAATGAATACAGTATTACAATAGTCGTTCATTTTATATAAAGAAAATTAATTATCTTTTGTATTTTTTTAATATCTTATTTTTCATTAAATTAAAAAATGTACATTAAAAAATGTATATGTCAATAAAGACATTTCCTGTGGGACGTTTCCCAACCCATCCATTGAGCTGACTGTAGTATAAGTACCTGCATTGCACCATCCCATTAACAAAGAGGAGGGGGTGCTTATAGGTTACTTTGTGTAACATCAATGAGGGGACTGAATAGATTTTTTCTGCCTGAGTGTTATTATATTACTTATTACAGTCAGTGAATAGAATTTAACTGTTTGTGTGGGAAGGGGCTATTAACTTTCATACATGTTCATTGTATGTTGTATGGTAAAATTGGAAGCTTGTGGAGAAGGTGTTGTTAGTACATTTAAAGGGCTACCCTACATTAGCAAAAACTTCACGTTTGTGAAATATGCAACAAACTAACAACATTAGCAGCTATGTCATGGATATAAAAGCATTTTCATTTCATCACACTCTGCCATTGCATGGAAGCTGCCATAGTAGTCATGCTATCTTTTCAAGGCACAAGAAAGCGACCACAGAGCAAGTATATTTGGAAGCTGTCTCTACTGAGCGTGTGGATAGAGTGTGAAGGTGTCTTGTGCTGAAATATTATCTGAATCCACCAATGAATCACCACATTTCCCGTTGGCAGCCTTACATACTAATTTCAGTTGGATATCACTTGAATGCAGATGACACCCAAATTTACCTCTCCTCATCAACCTTTTTAATCCAGCCTTACTAGCCCGAATCACAAATTACCTACATAAAATGTTTTCATAGATATCCTCACGTTACTTAAAGTTCAACATCTCAAAGACTGAACTCCTTCTGTTTGCTCCTTCGGCCATAACCTCCACACCCAATATCTCTCTTAATGTTGATAACTCAGTCATAACTCCCAGCATGCTACTAGACTCTGCACATTACTTTAAGCCACACACTCAGTCTCACAGTCTACCTAATTCCTGTGGATTTCACTCAAAGAACAGCTATAGAAATTGGCACTTTCTTTCACAAGACACTACAGAAATTCTAATACACTCACTCATCTTGTATCACCTTGACTATTGTAACTTGATGCTTACTAGCCTTCCCGTGATCTGTCTATTCCCTTTCAATCCATCATGAATGGCTCCATACAACTCCATCCATCTTATTCACCACTCTACCTCCACTGCATCTCTGTTAGTCTCCTAATTGGCTCCCCATACCTTACAGAGTAAAAAAAAATCTTGACCCTTCTACATATCTGATCTTATGTCCAAATATACCCCAAGCTACATTCTTTCACTTTGCTCAGGATTTGCTGCTAAACCCTCTAATTATCCCATCCCACTTGTGTCTGCAAGACTCTGGAACTTACTACCATGCTCTGTCAGACTCTTCCATAGCTTGCAGAATTTTAAGAGGCCTTTAAGCACTCACCATTTCCCAATAGAGCTGTTTATTTTGCTTTATCTGTTGTCATTTCCCAATAAAAGTTGATTGTGAAAATAATATAAGGGTTAATGATAATTATAATAATCATTAACAGCATAATACAGCTTCTACTTTAAACATTCAAGAGGTAATCAACATGTTAGATACCATAATGATTCATGATGGACTATAATAAACCCGGATCCCTCTTCGTCGACCCCAGGAGCCGCATGAACTCGTAGTACGGGCTGGGTGAGTGACTGGTGCCGGTCATTTCCTAGTCGAACCAGGTACGATATTTGGATTATATATGAAGATTCTGATTTGCTCATAGGACACATATCAATTCAAGTTCAAGTTATTGTTTGTTCAAACAAACAGCAATTCCTTTATTTTCATTTTCTTTCCATTTTTATAGTATGTTATGTGAAACATTGATATTTTAAATCTAAATTCGGTGTTGTTATTTGCAACATAAGATCTCCACCAGCATTGCTTATTGTATCAAGATTATTATAGACCTTCTTACAACCTTTCAATTTAGAAAATAGAAAATGTTGAAATGTTCTATCGGCGTTAAACAAATAATATACCCTGCATAACAAACAAATTCCTTCTTAAACATTGTAAAACTTTATTAAGCAAAATGTTTGTAACAACACTGGTTTTGTTTGACAATAAAAAATATTGAAACGATAAAAATAAAAAATAAATAATGCATCCCCTTCCTATTCTTCAATGAATAATAGAAATGTGGAGAACATTCCCAGGACAGCAGGAAGTGTGGAAGACACAAACATGATATCCTCCAGGCACAAGCGTTGGCTACTAAAATAAACATTTTGGCTCAAAATATTTTATGCCCAGATCTGCTAATGGTTTTCATTTGTTACAAACGCATACAGATATATTATTTTTTCCTATTCTACTGTGGTCTTTTAAATAATACTTTCACTTTTACACTTATTAGTAACTGAGTAACTAACTTTTTGTCATCAATAACTGACAGCATCCAATTTATATGATATCTTGCTGCTTTTGAACATATTTGACTGTAAGTAACATCCTGTGCCCTTCTAGCATTAGGGCTTATACAATGCAGGATGTCTATGCCTTAGAGCAACAGCAAACATCAGCTGCTAAATAAATATTTGTTGTACCTATTGGATCTCCTGGAGGTAATCCTGTTCCAGGTTCTGGCAAGCGAAATCCATGAAAATATATATTTGCTGCTTTTAAACATTAACCAGAGTTCAGCTGCAATGTGACAAACAGAAGCAGAAAATATCAGTTCACAAACAAATTCACAAAAATACAAAATATTAGAATGTAAATTATAATATTATAAAGTTAACCTTTGCATAGCTTTATATTTTTATACGCACAATTCATATTGTCTCCCATAGAAGTAATTTTGTTAACATATTTTTGGCAAACTAAAATAAACTTCATACAAAATCTAGAGTAAGACAAGGTTTCTGCTACGGGCCCTGGCTAGATGTTATATTTTAGATTAGTACAAGAACTTGCAGTGCCTTGCAAAAGTATTCACCCCCTTGGCATTTTTTTTGTGGAATTAACCAGGAATTAACATGGATTGTTTGAGGATTTGCATCATTTAATTTACAGAACATGCCCACAACTTTGAAGATGTTTTTTTTTTTATTATTGTGAAGCAAACAACAAATAGGACTAAATAACAGACAAAGTCAATGTGCATAACTATTCACCCCCCTAAAGTCAATACTTTGTAGAGCCACCTTTTGCAGCAATCACAGCTCCAAGTCACTTTGGATAAGTCACTATGAGCTTGCCCCATTTTACCACTGGGATTTTTGCCCATTCCTCCTTGCAAAACTGCTCCAGCTCCTTCAAGTTGGATGGTTTGCGCTTGTGAACAGCAATCTTTAAGTCTGACCACAGATTTTCTATTGGATTGAGGTCTGGGCTTTGACTAGGCCATTCCAACACATTTATATGTTTCCCCTTAAACCACTCAAGTGTTGCTTTAGCAGTGTGTTTGGGGTCATTGTCCTGCTGGAAGGTGAACCTCCGTCCTAGCCTCAAATCACGCACAGAGTGGTATAGGTTTTGCTCAAGAATATCCCTGTATTTAGCACCATCTTTCTTTGACGGACGAAAAGTTCAATTTTAGTCTCATCAGACCAGAGCACCTTCCTCCATACATTTTGGGAGTCTCCCACATGCCTTTTTGCAAACTCAAAATGTGCCATTTTGTTTTTTGCTCAAAGTAATGGCTTTCTTCTGGCCACTCTGCCATAAAGCCCAACTCTATGGAGGGTACTGCTTATTGCCGTCCTATGTACAAATACTCCAGTCGCTGCTGAGGAACTCTGCAGCTCCTCCAGGGTAATCTTAGGTCTTTGTGCTGCCTCTCTTTAATAATGCCCTCCTTGCCCGGTCCGTGAGTTTTGGTGGGCGGCCGTCTCTTGGCAGGTTTGCTGTTCTGCCATGTTCTTTCCATTTGGTTATGATAGATTTGATGGTGCTCCTGGGGATCATCAAAGATTTGGATATTTTTTTTATAACCTAACCCTGACTGGGACTTCTAAACAACATTGTCCCTTACTTGTTTGGATAGTTCCTTGGTCTTCATGGCAGTTTTTTTATGTGACTTATGAAGGTAATTGGTTGCACCAGAGCTTTTTATGGGCTTCATAACAAAGGGGGTGAATACATATGCACATGCTAATTTTTTGTTTTCTATTTCTAAAAAATAGTTTTATGTATATATTTTCTCATATATTTTTTCACTTCACCAACTTAGACTATTGTGTTCTGATCCATCACATAAACTTCAGATTAACAAAACATTGTAACAAAATATGTAAAAAGTCAAGGGGGGTGAATACTTTTGCAAGGCACTCTATGTGCACAGCAGAGCTCCATAAAGCTAAGGACTCTCCATGCAGTCCTTTGGACTGGGAATGTATGTTTCTTTTCCAAAGCACCCCGTAAATGTTTTCCCTCTCCAAAAACTAGCAGATATCACTACTTTTGTCCTGCAAAACACTTCCCATTGTCATTTATTTTATTGTTCTTTAGTATTTCTTGTTGTAGAGGGCTGGGTTAACCATTAGAGAGGCTCCTTTTGTGCTTTAAGATGTGTAGGCCTCATTTTTTTTATTAGGGTCCAGTAAAATGCAACTTTAGGTTGTTGTTTTAATGGTCCTGGGATCCTTATGTGTCTTGTAGGTGTTTTTTTAAGGAGCTTAGCTGCTCTTGTGTAAGATTGAGGATTTGACTCACTACGATCAGTTGCAGAGCCTTCAGAGAACATTTAGTATTTTCCTTAAACTCCTATGGGAGTATTATAATCCCACTTAAGGTGAATCCACAGTTATGGATCACTTATAAGAGTTTATACAAAAAGGTTTGATATGAGCAGCAAGTAATAGCTACCTTATGGCTTATAGAACTTTGGTCTCACAAGAACCATGTAATAGAGTCCATAAGGCTTACACCCACACCTACTGCTATTTACCAGAACCCAGGCTGAATAATTAAACATGATCAAGTGCACCAGTACAGAGCAATGTGGTTAACTGGGCAGCCTTAATTTAAACTGAGGGAAGGTGGAGAGTAGATGGTACTGAGCTTTGTAAAAAGAACCCAGGACCCTTTATTTCTGACTGGATATTAATTTCGCATTTCCAGGTGGCTGGGGATTGGTACAAGGATACATGTGAGATTTTGTGCTTTTGCAGTGTAAAATCTGAACATTAGAATATATTCTCTCTAGAGTGAGAATGAAGTTTGGGATTATTGCCTGATTTAGAATATTTTCCAAGAGTGTAATACAAATGTATCCAAGTGGGTATTGATAATCTGATCACAAGATAAAATAGGTGCATAATCTCATTACACCTAGTTTTCATGAAGAGTATTCCAAATCATTGCCAAGATGAGTGTTCCAAATTTTAGTATTATCAGTGACTTCATATATATGTTGTGAACATACAATCTTAGAAACAGAACAGTGATGAGAGAAGATGGTCATTGTCAGAAGTTAGGTACGGTGTAGCAAGATCAATGTAGGCAGGGTCTGCTGTGTGAGACAGACATGCAAACACTTTTATATACCATATTAATGGAATGGAAAGTAACACTTTGCAAACACTAAAATGGTCAGAGTTAAACTTAATTATTAGGGTGAAAATACTAGATTTTTACAACCTCATTTCATAGTTTCTGTGGAAGGCTGGAAAACAACACCCTGTTGTCATATGAAACCAATTAACATTTTGGTTGAGGATTTCTTTAATTTATATAGCTGTTTATAGACCAATAATGGCAGCCTCACCTTATGGATAACTACCTTGTTGTGGTGAAGGGGCTTGTGTACTTCAGTGAAGCTGTGAGCTATACCATGTAGGCTCACCCAAGATGGGCAGGTCACAGCAGAGAGGTCAGACGAATCGCGGTCCACTTGAAAAGGAATTGGCAACCCACTCCAGTATCTTTGCCAAGATAGCCTTATGGATAAGTATGACCAGAGATATAATGATAAATGTGCCTGGTGTGCTTTGGTCCATATGGTCACAGAGAGGCGGACGCAACTGAATGACTAAACAACAGCCTCAACTTTGACATTAATATTGGATGTCACATAAGAGTGTAATAGATTGAGTCGTTTTCCTTGAGGTTTTCACTTACCCTAGAACACATTATAGTGTGACCAAGGGGGGCTACATAGGTTATATTCCTAACTTTAATCTTTAATCCTAGTCTTGAATCAAACCAATTGCTCCCATAAAGTAATCCACAAGAAAGTCACACCATCTATTGTTATCTGTATAAGACCTTAAAAGTTGCAAATTATTTAAGGTGCAAGGGTTAAAGCAAAAATGAAACAAAAAAAACATTTTTGGTGGGTTGCAATAATTGCATTGTTACAGATGAAAGACACATTTTGTTGTATTTCATAGTCATGCAGAATATTGACATTTGAGCTAACGAAAAAAAAAATCTTCAGAAGCGTTTATTAGATATTAGATGTAATTAACATCTATTAAGTATGTCGTATATTTGGTAAGAACTAATGCAAATTACTGGTTCTTTTCAATAATCTACTGAACGTTTCATTAATTAAACTAATACAAACCAAATTTGTATTAAACATTAGAATACAAGAATCAAATATAAAACGTGTTATATAATAATAAGCAGCTAATTTGCCCCAGTAAATTGATTTAACATTAAATGAGCACTCAGTTGTAATGAAAGCTATATGTGTGAATGATTTTTAGATGAATACATATTTCATGGAAACATTTCTTCTGTATGCCTCAGATCCTATATGTAATATATGTATTTTAGATACGAAACAAAGGTTTGAACTATGAAATAAGATCTCAAAGATTGTTCTCCAATTATATATATTTAATACTAGATAATCGGTTTGATAACATGTTAATGTTTGTAAAGAGGGAAGGGAAGAAAAGAAAGGAAAGAAATGCACAAACTCTGACAAACAGAATTGCTTTAAAAATGTGTAAAAGTAAGCATGATAATATATCAAATAGACGACAAATCTTAGGAATACATTTAAAGGAGTTTTTTGGGGATATTCCTAAGGGAAGTTACTTAGATAATTATTTCAGTCATCTTGATAATATCAAAGAGTAATGATTATCCTTCTCTAAGTATTGTTGCTGAAACAAGGAGGAATAATTTGCTAAAAATAAGATATCTTTTCTCTCTGAGTTTCTTTAATATAATTTATTACACCTTAGGAAATCAAATATAAACACCAGAAAATATATAAAAGTTACAATGTTTTTTAATGAGTCATTATATTTAAAACAAAATACAAAATAATAAAAAAGTACAAAACCTCGATAACAGACTTATAATAGTTACTGTATATACCTGATCTTAAATATACCTGATTATTAACAAATATAATGGCTTGCATAATTTTAACATGTATGATATATCACAATCTCAATAATTATTACCACAGTATATCAGACAAGGTATACCATTTGTAATCAGTATGTTTTCATTTCTTAATTATTTGGATTTTAGTATATAATTTATAGCACTTGTAAATGTTCTTATTATCTTATTAATTTATAAGATATATCCGTTAGTAGAGCGGGAATATTTAAAGTGACTCAGTGCTGTGCAAAATATAAAGTGAAAAAGTGCAAATTATTTTAAGTAAATAAATTAATAAAATTCTACAGGATCAGACTCTAAGCGATCTGTTGTTGCACAACTTGGGACCCATCACTCATCCCCTTACTTGTATACAAGTATCTATACTATTCTCCTATTGTGCTGTAGGTTTATAAACCCTAGTGTAATGTGATGGCATGGGGGCCTGTCACTTACCCCTTAACCTGTGTTAAGAGGCTCTAGGGCTACTCAATACAATCTCCTGTTCTGACCCAAGTGGATTTATTTGTAATAAGTGCAACTTTATATACAATCAAATCATACAGTGTAAGCTTACATAGCTTTTGCATACATATATATCTATCGTGCAGACATCTCTATTGAAATCTCCAAACACGGAGCAATGAATTACCACAGCCTGTAATTTCTCGCTGCGCTGCTCTATGATGTCATCCGAGGTGGACAGCGTTCCAAAAAAAAAAGAGGATATTTGATAATGTGTCACAGTGTGTTTTCTTTCATTATATATATCTATATATATCTATATATATATATATATATATATATATATATATATATATATATATATATATATATATAATGACTAAATAGTACATCTGTGTTCACATTAAAACAAGTAAAAAAAACCTGCTTCCAGCTCAGAATTCCAAAAAAACAGTTATTACACTGCATTCTGGGAACCCGAGCTGGCACATGCAAATGTGCCCACAAATATATATAATATATTAAAATATATGCAAAGACACATTTGTGACAAATTAATATTTAAACACATCTGCTACTGTTGTTTTTTATGATCTTTTGTAAATTGGCATAACCATTGAGAATAGTTCACCTTATTTTTATTTATATATGACATTGCACATAGGCTAAATAAAACATTTTTAGCACTTAAGTTTTTAGTTATTGTATAGTACATTTTTTATATGAAGAACTAAGAAATAACAAGAACTAAATAACAAAAATAATAGGCTAAAATAATAAACTAAACAAAACACCTTAACATTTGTACCTGATATACCCAATTATCCACTGCTGCAGCTGAACCTGCCTGCTATTTTCTCAAGAGGGTGTTTCTTTGTAGGCTAAGGAACATTCCATTAGATCTAATGAATATATTGACAGTTGTAGATGCCATATTCCTATTGAGAAGTTTGAAACTACCTGTGCAGAAAACAAAATGGTAGATCTCACAGCAGCACTATTACAGAAAAAAAAAAAAATATGTTAGAGGTTGTACTATTTTACTTTCCATTTTTAAAGAAATTGGGACATTTCCTGTTATATCTCGTCCAGTGCAGTGGCATGCAATTGCCAGCAGGTGGTGCAACAGTGGTGCGTCGACACTTTGGCAAAGTGGTTCTTAGGGTTAGGGTTTAGGGGTTAGGGTTTAGGGTTATGGTTGTGGCAGATGGTGAGCTTTAAATAGTAAAATAGTGGCACACATAATGCCTAATCATTTGCTACTACCCTAACCCTAATCCCTAACCCCTAACACTAACCCTAAGAACAACTTCAACAAAGTGACACCTAGTGGCCGCTGCACGCTACTGCATTGGTTGCGACATAACAGGAAAGATCCAGAAATTGTTTGCATTTTTTCATGAAAACAATATATTTTAAATGTATGCCCACAGTGGCCCTTTATATATTGCTAGATGTTAGATTGCTTTGAAAGATCTTTCCTCAGATCTAAACTAAACATAGTCAGGTGTCAAATAAGCAACACAGAATATATACCAAGGACAGCCCTATACAATTGGAGGCAGTGACTATTACATTTAGAGGGCAGACAATCAGGGCCTCATTCAATTGCGATTTGAACCAATTGAATAGGGCTCTATATAAGCACAGAGCATATTTATTTACAGAAGTGTTTAGTTAGCGAACTTCTATACAAAAGCAAGGTCTTCAGTAACTAAATATTTCTGTAAAAAAATATGCTATGTGCTTATATAGAGCCCTATTCAATTGGCCAAATCGCAATTGAATGAGGCCCTTAGTATTGAAGACTGTGATGGTCTTGCAAGCTTAAAATCTATATGGGATGGTGTTACATAAAATGTTAGGTTGCAGCAACTATCATTAGGATTTTTATAAATTATCTTAAATATCTCTTTAAAGGACCACTGTCCTCTGCATTCAAGGTCTCCTTTCACCTAAATAAGTATATCAGCATAATCAAAAAAACATATTGGCTTCCTGCAACATAAATGCATTAATTAGGTAATAAATTAAAGTGTGCATTATTTTCATTCTAAAATATTAAGTGCCCGTTATGAAAAGCAGTTCTTCAAAAGAGTATATTGTAAATATAGAACTATAGCGTTCCTGTAGCAAAAGTAGCAAAAGCCATGATATATTGTAAAAGATTATACTTTGTTTTTTTTCAGTTTGTTAATTGCCTTGTTATCCTGCAAATGGTGAAAATAAATTGAGCTGCAAACAGTTATGGAAAAAGTTTAAATGCTTTAAATAAAGTTCCAAAAGATAAAACGCATTACAGCTCTATCATGTGAGAGCGCGATTATGCCGCAGTAAATGTGCATTTTCGACTCCACAATTTCTATCAACATAATTGCTACTAGATTAAGTCAAATAGTATGAAATAGCTTAATTTTGCCTTTCAAGTTTGGGAGTATTGTGTATTAAAATTGTTTGTTGTTACTCCTGGCTGCTTTTATGGTAATAAGCAAACCAATAAGCTGAGAAATAAGTGATTATATTGTGTACAGTAAGTACAAAGAAAAAATATAGAGAATTGCATTAGTAAGAACTGAACTTAATAAGAATGTATATTTTCTATAACACGGAACAGTGTGACCCCTGGGGTTTGCAATTGTTGCTCCAGGGCACACTCTGTCTGCGATCTTTCCTTTCCACGCGAAAACTGCAATCTTTCCAATCAGAAAAATATTTTCTCGCTCAGATATCCTGTTGCTGCTCTGACTTGTGACAGGTTGCCTATGGCTCTAGTGAGAGCCTTGCTGAGCCTATTAGGACAGCTACCTTGAAAGGCAAGAGACTTGTACCCCGAGGTATAGAATATGGTAATAAATCTAATTCAATAAAAATGTCTTCATTTTATGAAGCATAAGAAAGAAGTGATATGTATGTATAAGGTAAGCTACAATACGAAGCTCAATGAGTGTGTATTGGTATTGCATACAGTATTGTAAGCATAATGGAATCACAATGAATGCATATGCATCAGAACAAAACAGTGACAAGAGCAAATTCCATCCAATTATACATGTTTTGTTTTAAGCTTAAAGGACAACTGTAGTCATATAGGTAATATATAATACGTTGAAGAAATACTAATAAAATAATACAGGATAATCAGACCTATAGAACTAACCTACTTAGGTATTGTTTGTACTCAGATGAGCACTTATACTCTTTTTGTTTATAGGGGGAACCAGACGTGGACTGCTTAATCACTATGTCTTAGGGGGGTACAGATGCACCTCACTAACAAGACCCAAAGTGTTTGCTGTTTCTCCTGTTCAGAGTAGAATTGCCTGGTATTGTGGGGCTGGATTACTCTTTTGAGTGAGACCAGACTGATAAACTACAGGATATTTCTCCCTGTGAAGGGCACGAGTGTGATAAAAGAGACTGCTGAGAAGGTAACCAAACCTATAGGACAAACCTACTTAAGTATAGTTTGTTATCAGATGAGTGCCTCTATTCTCTTTGCTTAGTTTTCTTCACCTTATGGGTGATAGGCGCATCCAGAAGTGGACTCCTTGCTTACTATGCCTTAGGGAGTACAGCTGCACCGATGAGGCCCACAGAGGCCGAAAGGTACGTCTAGGGTTTGCTGTTACCTCTGTTCAGGGTAGAATTGCCTGGTACTTTGGGGCTGGATCACTCTTTTGAGTGAGGCAAGGTTGATATACTACAGGATAGTTTTCTCTCACAAAAACTGCTTTCTGAGTATGTAACCTATAGAGCAAACCTACTTAGATATTGTTAATTCTCAGATTGAGCACCTCTACTCTTTTTGCTTAGCCTCTAATACAGGGGTGAGCAATTCATTTCCCAAAGGGGCCACATGAGAAACTGAATGTTATGGAGGGCCGAACCATAGGCTGAACTTAATTCTGCTCAATATTAATTTTATAGCTTTATTTTATTTATTTTCTCAGTGCCAGGAGCAGTATCTACAGAATGCTACCCATCCCAGTGAGTCACAACACTGCTGCTCACAAATTGCCCCCTTTTACAATTGGCAGTGTTTTTTTGTCCAGGAGACAAATTTGTATCCCAGTGTAGCCCACTGTAGCGGGCCGCACATGGACCGCCAAAGGGCCGGATGTGGCCCGCGGGCCGCACAATGCCCAGGTCTGCTCTAATATATTACCTTTTATATTCTGTTATGCTGCTGTGGGCTCTACCATTACCATAAAATGGTTACAAAAGTAAAAGCTTTGTTTGTTGTATTTGCTTTCTAAAACCATTTTGTCCATTATCAAGTTTAGTTATTTAAATAACCATATAGAAAAAAATGACCACAGTAGTCATTTAAAGAGACACAATGGAGGCTGGAAATATGGCATCATATTGATAGATAACAAGTACTTAATCAATGTTATGAAAAGTAATTGCTGTTTCCTATGGTTCATTGAAATTTGGAATTTGTAGCTGTCGGGGAATAATTAACCTTACTCCCTGCTGTATGAGCATGCCCATTCTTTCTATTTCCATGTGGCTTTACACTGAAAAAAAAATAAAATAGTTTCAGAACCGCAGGAGAAAATTGGCTATAATTGTCAATAACAAGAAATATCACTGTTCCTCAACTGTTAAATCCGAAAGACTGATTGACAGATCCAAATTTAAATCTGCAGTGGAGGCTTACTGTAAGAAAATTATTTTTTAAAATCCCACGCAATAAAGTAATTTTTATTATCTATAGATTTAAATTATATCATATTTAGAATGTCTTCTTTTTCCTTTTAAATATACATTAAATAAAAAAATATATATATGGGTTTAGCATATTTTCCTCTCTGATGCAGAGGTGTAACCCTGGAATAAATCCAGCATTCCTTTCTATGGAAACCAAAATAACTGAGAATTCAAAATAACCGAGTATTACTTACCATGTGTCACCTGGCTGCACGTGCTCCAGCATAGCTCCTGATTTATCTTCACCTTTTATGATTTTCTAGCAACCGTTAAAATAAATATAAAGCGATTCTGTAATGGGTAGCTCGCCATTTAGACTAGGAGTTGTATCTCTAGTGCACTGTATTAATATAATAATAATCACATATATAGTTGTCAGTGTTGGTAATGCTTACAATGTTGGTCACAGTTTGCGAGTCATTCAGTATATGACACATCACTGTATGAGGCCAAAGGCGCTCATCTGTGAAGGCTCGCGAAGCGAGCTGTGTACAGTGCAGGACTTAGCCTGGATGAGCGCTGAAGTCTCGCAAAACAAGTCAAGCCGTGTACGGCGCAGGACTTAGGCTGGATGAGCGTCGAAGGTGCTCATCTGTGAAGCCTCGCAAAGCGAGGCGAGCCGTGTACAGAGCAGGACTTAGGCTGGATGAACGCCAAAGGCGTTTATCGGCAAGCCGTGTACGGCGCAGGACTTAGGCTGCATTGTGAGGGTGGCAACTGCGAGCCAAGCGCGTAACTCTAAAAACACTCAAAACAAAACAATAAATTTAACAAACATAATACCACACTCACAGACAGCACAGGGTGAGAGCCAGGAAGCCTGGGCGTGAGGTTACAAGCAATTTTGAGCCATATTTGTGGATTTTCGTGAATCCAAAATCGGCTAAGCAAGGAAAAAAATGGTGGACGAAAAATGTAAAAAATTCTAAAACTGGATGAAAATGAGGCTTAGCAAAGCCAGGCACGCGGGACTTAGAAGATACATGGCGGCAAAGACAGTAACACAATGCCAGGCATGCAGGACTTAGAAAATAAAAAAAACGTCCTTCAGTGCATAACACGCAAACATTCAGCTGACACACAGAGGAGAAACACACAGGGAAGGGACAGGGGGAGATGGTGGAAAGAGACACATGGCATTCCCAAGCACAAAACTTGCAGGTTAACGAACCCTGCAATGAGCGGCCCGTACAGTAGATAGGAGGAAATTCTCGCAATGAGCGGCGAGCGTGCTCATTGTGAGCCACGAGATAAGCGCCAAAGGCGCTGATCGCGGGGCTCACGATGAACACCGCAAGCGGTAGAAACTTGCAATGAGTGCCAAAGGCGCTCAGTGTGGGCCTCGCCATGAGCGCCAAAGGTGATCAGTGCAAAGTAGGCAAGGTCAAGTACACGGGGGAGAGGCTCGCAATGAGTGCTGAAGGTGCTCAGTGGAGCAAAAGCCTCACATTGTGTGGCAAACAGCATTACCAGCCTTACAATTTTAAACCCGTCATTGTTGACGTGCAAGTATCTAGTAATAATAATAATAATATATCACATTCCTACTACTGAACCTGCTCTGATTAATGTTGTTAATGACAATGGGCGATGTTGATAATGACATTGGACAATGAAGCTATTGCACGTTGTCTATAACTCTAGGGTTAGTTAAACAATAACAGCCTTATTAAATTGCGATTTGGCCAATTAAATAGGGCTCTATATAAGCACAGAGCATATTTTTTTACAGAAGTTTTTAGTTAGTGAACTTCTATCTAAAAGCAAGGTCTTCACTAACTAAAAACTTCTGTAAAAAATATGCGCTGTGCTTATATATAGCCCTATTCATATGGCCGAATCGCAATTTAATAAGGCTGTAAGTTTCTACTATCCAATATAAGTTAATGACATTAGACTGACTTTTGAACAGTCTGAAACACCCAACTAATTTAGCCTATGTTAAAAGTCTCCTGTTAAGGGTCATCTCTATAATGATAATTTCTTTGGTTTTTAGGAGAAACTGGTAGCAAGGTTGGAGCTAAGGATAAGTAAAAACTTGACCATACACTACTTGGTCACAGGCTGGATATGGTAAGCCTATTTGGCCCTTTTGTCTTCAACTCAATTTAAGGGTAAGGCTATCTCTCAAGTTATTTGTGTTAACACAGAAAGATGCCATTTATCATGTAGTTTAAACGCAAATATAACTGATGAATTTCACACTGATTTGTTAATTTTTTTCAATGAAGGTTAGGAAAAAGGGCAACAACTGACTGCTGTTTTCTTAGTGTTAAGGTGGTGATGCAAACTGTGAAAAAGTATTTATCATAATTGGTATTGAGTTATTCTCAAGTGTATATGTTATTTTTCATATATCATGTTTTATTCAAATATAGTACATAATTATGTGTAATTTTAAATAATTTTCACATTTAATATTACATTTGATGAAGCTTTGTTTTGTTTGACTATCCCATTATTTCTGCATTGACATAAATGTTCTGAATGTATATGTTCATTTGGGTAGACTACACTTGCACTGCCTTGATTAGCTGCGTCTCCCTCACATTCCAGTCATGACATCATACACATGTGTGACAGTTAAACTACCATGTTACATGGTTATTCACATATTTACTCAGCATCCTCCATTTCAATTAATGCATGGGAAGAATAGGAAATGTATGGGAGTATTCAAAACACCTGGAGATGGTGAAAAAAAACAACTGATTACTCATTATTTTAAAAATAAATGAGTTATAAATATAATAAATACCAAATATAGGTAATTATTGCTGATCTATCAATCGATGGGAAAATTTAAAGTATGACTGATCCACTCTGAAGAGTTTTGATATCAATATGTTAATATTGGTGCTTGGGCTACACAGAACCTTCTTAGATCATAAATAGAATAAATTTGTATTTACAAAACCAAATGAACTGTCAGCATATTCTGTAGAGTCAGAGGTACAAATACCAGATTAATATATTTGTACATTTTAAATAATATAACGAAATACTGAATATTTACATACATATATGTCACTCTATTGAGAGTTTACAATCTATGAAATACTTGGGGGTGACATGAGGATATGGGTCTGCTTGGCGGGTGGTTTTAGAGTGTGATGAAGAAATGTGAGCCAACCAGAATAGATTAATTTATTTTAACATTCAGTTAGGGGTGTGAATGAAGTAAGGGAACAGAGAGCTTTTAAAGAATTGAAAACTTACGGAGTGAGAAATGATGTGAACTACAGGATTATAAAGGGTGGAAAAACACAGAAAAATGTTTGTAGGTGAGCCTAGAAATATATTAGACACAGAAATAGTGTGTTCATTTTATATATTATTTTACTGAGATTTGACAGTATTGAGAGACACATAACGATATTCCCCAGGAAGTTTATATATGTAACACTGAGAGTGAACAAACTTTCATTTCAGTTAAAATGAAAATACAGAGATAATGTTAGCCATATACTGTGCCATCAAATATCATCTAGCATAAAAACACCAACGATCTAGGTCTGTATTTTTAGCCTCAGAAACATTTCTTCTCAACTAAGTTTAGTGAGGATATCATGTACATGGAAAAGACGTGCATGGGAAATAACACCATTGATGCCCTACTTGAAAATACATCAAGATTATTTTTACTTGACCCGAGTCATTTATTTTAGTGCTTAATAGTTATGTACCGCATTTTCATCTACTATCATTTTCTCTGGACACCCACACTATAAGAGTCCCAATTATTGTAGGAAAAAACATGATGGGAAAAAAGACTTGCAATGCAGCCAAAGTAGCTTGTAGCTGAAACCTAAAATGAGACAGGCTCACAAGTTGCTAGATATCTTGAAACTTTTTGATTATGCAATTTCTCTGTTTTTGGAGATTATTCATTAGTATTGAAATAAGCAATGTCAGATTTAAATTTCCTCAAAGAATTGCTTATTTTACAATGTATTCAATATTTTGAGATTGAATTGGAGCTGCTAAAGTGGAGACTAAAGGTTCACCGAAGTCACCATATATACTCTTTACCATAAAATAGATGATAGAAAAGTTGTGTATAATTTATTTTAAATTAGGCAGTTGACCTAAATATTGTCATTTTTCATTACTGCCTATATACCATAATGACTATGTTAGCTTTATTGATTTCTATACTCCTTAGTTAAAATACAGGGATGTGAATTAGTGAGAAAAATTGTCTGTTTTTGGAACTATAGGTTCTGGATTATTATAATTATAATTGAAGTATTATATATTATTATATAAACGTTTTTATTATATAATTATTATAAAAGTAATATGTATGTCCTAATTATCTCATACCACCTCTTTCAATGCATATATAAATAAAACATATTTTTATATAAAATGCCATACATAACTATATTTGTATTGTGCCAGTCCATTTGGTTTAATACTGAGTTTGTCTATAAGTATCAGTTCAGCAATTATGAAGCACAAAATAATTGGTACAATATTAGTACCAATTGCATGATGTTCCAAAAGGCTTTACAAGGAAGTAAAGTTTTAGTTTGTTCTATCACTGTAGTCTGAAAAATAAACATTGCATAGACAAAAGAAAGTATTTAATGACATATACAGTTCTTTCTATAAAGTCACATACACTACTTTAATTGGTGCCATTGGCTGGTGCAGCTCATTATGTATTCTGCCAGAGCAGGGGAGCTAAGAAACAGCCTGTTTCGCTAATTTCAAAAGCTGATAATTTACCAGCAATTTAAAAAAGGAAAACTCCTTATATGAAAATGTGTATATCTGCCTTAAAAAAAACCTTATGAAGTTTGCATACTGCCTGGTTCATATTCTATTTTGCTTTTAATAATTTTGATTGTGTTCTTTAATAACGTGACGTGTTATTTTAATATTGAATGTACAGAGCGCATGTTCTGTTCAGATTTACAACTATCCGGCTGCAGATATGAATAAATCTGATTGACAGTAAATATAAAATAGTGACGTCCGCTGGCTTAATCAAAGTAAGTTATTTAAAAAGTACTACCAATATCAAAATAGCAATTTAAAGGTGTATGTTTAATGTAGCATCAAGAAACATATAATTGCCAAATTACAGTATATAAAGTTTTGAATTATGGTGTACATTTCTGATAATTTCAGATGATGGGAAGTATTCTTCAGGGCTGCGAGCATCACGTAACAAGAAAGTGTAGACCCGCAATCGGGCTGTGCCTTTACCATAAATGCCTGCATCCTGCCTAAGGAAGCTAGGTATTTCCAGTGCTTAGAGGAGGTAACTGGGAATTACCTGGTCATATCCACTATTGCTACACCTCCCTCTGACCATATGATATGGCACACCAATTTTTGCATGGGGCACTAAAGAGATGTGTTCTGCAACTACTGACTCCCTTTCATGTTCATGGACACAACTAACCATCATATTCATCAGGCAGCTTCCTTCATTTGGCGCCATAAATATTATGCTGGACATTGTAAATCGCTTCCTAATGCAGTAAAATATTGAACCATGAAAAATATTTTCTCTAGATTCTTGAAGATGTTATGCAGATGACTTGGAGTTAACCTTTAATTTTTCTATTCATTTCACATATAATTAAGCCATGCTTGAAAGACCAAAAATTGGAGCAGTTCATTTGGTGTGATTCCAACTCTTAACAGTCAGGGGCAAGAAACAATTTCCTTTTTTAATAAATAGGCAATCCCCAAATTTATATACAAGCCCCTTTAAAACATACCTTATTTCTAAATAATTTAAAATGTATTGCTATTTATGTCAACTGACATTTGACATTGCAGTGCGGTTCAGTGTGACTCAATATGCAAATGAGTGGCTCATGGGCAGCGTATAGAACAGTCTGGCCCACCAAATGATGTTACATGGCTACTGCAGCATGCTGTCAGAGGGTCTCTCTTTCTTTCCCCTTGCTGGTAAACAGGCCAGCGTGACCTTTGAGAGCCCGGGGAGATGTGAGAGGCCCACAATATACCAGCAGAATCTGGCTCCTGTACAAGATACAAGTTAAATAATGAGTTCTAATATAAAATAACCTGAGGTGATCGGAAATGGGATAAATACTGGATGAACAGTGAGTCATAATAACAAATTAGTATGAGGTGACCTGTAGTGGAGGGTCAGTAGATGAAACTGATAAATAATAAATTGTGAGTCATAGTATAATAGTATTATACAAAATAAAATGAGCTAACCAGTAGTTAGGAGTCAGTAGGGGGGGGGGGGGGGGGAATCTATCCTTCTTCACCTTCGCATTTCTTCTGCAGCACTGACAGCTGCAGTTTGAGCCATCCGACAGAGGGCTCTGTCAATTTTCGGACGACGTCATCTTCATCGGGCGCCGTCATCTTTGGGCGCCGTCAAACGGCAGCGAAGCCATCGTTATGATTGGCGCAGGCACTCGGCCCCCCAGCACCTTGGGTGCGCCTCTCATGGTTCAAGGCCTCTTCTGTCGGCGCGCCTTATATGCTAAAATCAATAGTGCCATTTGTTGGCCAGAGGCGGAACTGCAGCTGTAAGATTTTGCGATGGTGAAGAGGGAATGGACCAAGGGGGGCTGCAAGTAATACAGGATGAATAATAAGTCCATTTTTTAATCTTATATTTTTATTGTGAGGTGGCCAGTAATTGGACACAATAGAGAGGGGTGCCCATGATTCATGATGAATATCAACTCTTTATAAAGGGATAAGGCTACATAGTTTAGATTGTGACATCATACTATTACCCCACTGATGTCTGCAAGAGTTAAACATTGATTCCCCTCTCTATCTCTCCTTTGTTCTCTTTCTCAGTCTCTCCTCTATGCATCGCTCTCTCCTCTCTCCCACTCTGTCCCCAATATGTAATTTTTCCTCTCTTTAGAAAGCCAACGGAGGACAGAGAAATCAGCCCACTGAGAATGATGGCTGTCCCCTAATGTAAAATATGATAAAGCTGAAGATGCTGATTTCAGATCTTTGCATTTTTTAATAAACATTCTATACAACATATTGTTTATTTTTTTAGGCACTATTGCTTTATTATATTATTATATTATTCAGGGTAGAATTGCCTGGTATTTCAGTGCTGGATCACTCTAGTTAGTGAGATCAGACTGATATATTGCAGGGTTATTCTTCCTGTGAAGGGCAAATGTGATCTAAAATGGGTTGCTCTCAGAGTAGGTTATCATGTCCATAGAACTAACCTAGGGGCTCATTCAAATGCAATTTGGCCAATTGATTAGGGCTCTATATAAGCACAGAGCATACTTTTTTTACAGAAGTTTTTAGCTAGTGAAGACCTTGCTTTTGGATATAAGTTGACTAACTAAAATCTTCTGTAAAAAATATATGCTATGTACTTATATAGAGACCTATTCAATTGCCAAATTGCAATTGAATGAGGTCCCTAGTGCAGTTAGTTTGCTCTTTTTCTGTTGTTGCACAATGAAAATATAGTGCTAAAGTGTGGAGATGATACATAAAACCATTGCATACTGTTCTGTTGGAATATTCATTTTTCTACACCCTTATTCCATGGAATATTATTGTGTTTATATGGCCATTTCCTCCTCATGACCAAGCTGGACTGGTGTTACAGTTATCTAGATCAGTGGTGTGCAAGTTCATGGGCAGCGTATAGAACAGTCTGGCCCACAGAGGGTCTCTCTTTCTTTCTCCTTGCTGGTGAACAGGCTAGCGTGACCTCTGAGAGCCCAGGGAGATGTGAGAGGCCCACAATATACCAGCAGAATCTGGCTCCTGTACAAGATACAGGTTAAATAATGAGTTCTAATCACATATATAGTTGTGAGCATACGAGCCGTTGCTCAGCTTGCGCAGCGAGCTGCGGAAATCGCGTAGCGAGGGCTGCGGGCGAGGGCCTTAGTTGCTGGCATGGAGCGCCAAAGACGCTCCTTGCCAGCAACTGCGACCCTCGCAAAATTTACGTTCAAACGCAAACAACCACACAACAAGCGCGACCACGCAAACAACACGACACACCAACTACGACCCTCGCAAACTTTACCTCGCAACGCAAACAACATACAAGACACATTACCACACATTACATTTTAAAGGAGACAGCCTGATCTTAGTTAAAAATATACAATGCTGATTAGTTACGACACTTGTCAGGTACTGCTCGTTTGGATTTCAACTGCGCCATTGTGTGTTCAGCAGTAGGAAGTAAAAGTTGATTAGGGCCATGAGGGTTGGGCTACCCACCATGCTACAGAAACTGTTTACCATTATCTCCTCAAGAAGCTCTGCCATGAACATCGTCCTAGAGTCCCCCTGCCTAAATGTATCACAGTGCTATAAAATATTTTTGGAGCTTTAGAAATAAATAATACTAATAACAACATTAGTATTAATAAAGTAGTGGTGCATGATTGTATGGTATGCATTAAATAGGTCTGGCAAAAAAAAATGTACTCATCTCATTTAAAGAATGAATGTTGTACCACACAGCAGTAGCTATAAATTATTGCCATACTTATATGTCCCTGTGGGGTGAGCCATCAGTATGTTTTCCATCACTGCTCTAAAAACAAGTTGTAAATCCAATGCTATCTGGGGCAGCATACATAAGCATAATGGATTAATGTGTAAAATGGATTGAAACTAAACATACTATTTACACAGAGTATGTCTGTAATGGATACACTGTATATTGCTTAATGGCTTACCTTGAGTATAATGGTTTTCCTTAAGGGCTACTGAAGTCCCATTTTTAAGAGCATGATATTTTGAAACAAATTCTTGATAATAACACAATGTTTTTTGGAAAGTAAAAAAATAAATAAATGCATTTATTTATGGACCATGATATTCACATTTCCTTACTGGACACAGACATTGTGTATTTATTCCTAATGTGATTGTTACCTGGATAGGAAATACAACCTTAAATCTCTCTCTCCTAGTGACTGTTTTGTGATTAATGATTTCTTATGGTGGAGGTTGATAAGATACAAAGCATGCCCAGCTGGTATAGATTAAAATAATGTATATGTGACTACTATTATTAATTCATCTGGGCATGCTCTTGTGTTGTATCACCCACATTGTGCACGATAATTATTCACATGAGTTAATTTCTTTAGTAGATTGAGAAGACGTGTTTGGGTAGTTTATGCTCAAAATATCTAACTTTCAGACTCAATTATCTAACACTTCCGCTCACAATTTCTGATTAAAATGTAGTTTAATTCTATGAATTTATATGTGTACTCTTCATTTCTGGAATATTAACTAGTAACTTCTGTGTCACTTTAAGAAACACTAGCCATTTGATCTGTGTAAAGAATAGTTAGGTAGGGCTTGATAAGAAAAAAAAAACCTTTGTAAAAAATTTACTGAGCATTTAAATAATGAATTACTATTTTTCAATATTCTTTGGAGACCCTTTTATAAGACCACAAAAGTACATAAAGGTTCATGTAATGAAAATACATTTTCCTCTTATTTGAAAACATTTAGGCCACTATATACATAGGCCCTCATTTAATTGCAATTTGGCCAATTGAATAGGGGTCTAAATAAGCACATCACATATTTTTTTAAAGAAGTTTTTAGTTAGTAAACATCTATCCACAAACAAGGTTTTCACTAACTAAAAACTTTTAAAAAAAAAATATGTTATCTGCTTATTTAGAGCACTATTCAATTGGCCAAATCGGAATTGAATGAGGGCCATAAGGTTTTATTGTAAATGTGACTTTTCAGTGTCTCTGAGTATAGACCCGAGCCAAGTTGACTAAGTCATAACTCACAACCCACACACTCTGATTAATATTCTCAATAATGTCTTGAATAGACATTATATTCAAACAATGGTTCTGTTCTGCCCATGATTTTCTAGCAGATTCTAATTAAACTACACTTTCTATTTTAGGATCACAGAAATTAACTTCATTAATTACATCACCACTAGGGAAATATTTTAAATGTAGAAGCTACATAATGTAAGTGCATGTTATGTGCCATAAGCCCAATTAAGTTACATCATTAAATAGTGTGTTGCCTTTCCGTGGTCATTTATTAACAATTCACTATCTAATTCCTTTAAAAAATCAAACATTATTATATAATTATTCAGAATATACATAAATTGTCATTTTTTTTAAAATGAATATTTAGATGTATTCCATTGACTCCAGCTCACAAATTCCGACCACAAGGCTAAACTTGTAAACCCTGCTTTTTTAAGTCTGATTTCAGGGGGCGTGGTCATATGATCTGACAATATTTAAGCAAGCCGTAATTTACATCCTAGACACAGCCAATCGTAAATGAGACCGTCATCATGATGTCAGTACAACATGGAAGTTAGAAATACAGCCTGATTAAATTAGAGCTAAGATCTAACTCTTAGCACATAGTGACATAAGTAGCACTACATTGCTATTAAATTACCCTCTGAAACCGAAATCCAGACGACTTGCGTTTGAAAACGCAGGCTGTCCGTGAAATGCCTAAGAGACAGGCAATGTGTAGTGTTGCAGTCCAAAAACCCATTGATCTGTCATCCATGTAGCCTTACGATCCAATCTTGCTATTAAATTGTTAAGAAGTCCCCCGCTAGCTAGCCTCTTACACGCAAATGTTGGCTGAAGTCCCATGGTTGCTCCAGAGCACCTGCAAATGCTAACAAAGCCCTTACATGCGCTGCACGAGCAGCACAAAAGACCCTCAATCCAGCACCCAAACCTCTCTCCGGCACCTAAACCTCCCCACTGCTCCCTAAATCTAACCCCATGCTTCAGGGGTCCCCATCCCAGCCAGCTCCAAAAATTAATGCTTGCTGCGGGGGTCCCTATCGGGACTCTCACAGCAGTTAAATAGTTAATCCCTGTCTTCAAGTACCCCCCAGCACCTAAAATTAACCCTCCTATGCTGGAAGTTCCCATCGGGACCCCCAGTGTCCCCATATTAACCCTTGCTGCAGGGGTCCTGATCGGGACCTCAGCGGCAGTCAAAATGTTAACCCCTACCGTGGGGGTACTTCAAGTACCCACCCTGGCACCTAAATCACCCGATCAGGATCCCAGCTGCATTTCAAATTTCCTGCCGCAGGTCCTGAAAGGACCTTAAAGGTCCTTAAATGACCCGCAATAACTAAAAAATTAACCCCTGCGGCTGGGATACTATAAGTACCCCACATGCAACTAAAATTATCCCAACAGTCATGGGGGTCTATACAGAAAATGAACTACCTCAGTCCAATAAGGGTCTAAACAGACACTTATGGGACAAAAATTATCCCCAATATTAACATCATAACTGCTATGAAGGTCCTCCAGGACCCTCATTACACTAAGTCTAAGCACTTCCCTACACTACACTATTACCCACCCCAATAAACCAACAAATCTAAATTAACCCCATCTAAGTAATAAACCCCCTCTAAGTAATTAACCCTATTTATACCTCACCATAATTAATTAACCCTATCACTAACCACTTAACCCCATCTAGACCTATTTAACCCCATCTAGATCTATTTAACGCTGCCTATTCCTATTTAACCCCATCTAGAGAGATTTAACCACATCTAGACCTATTTAACCCTATCTAGTGCTATGTAACTCCATCTAGACCTTTTTAACCCCATCTAGACCTATTTAACGCCGTCTAGTCCAATTTAACCCCATCTAGAGAGATTTAACCACATCTAGACCTATTTAACCCCATCTAGTCCTATGTAACCCTATCTAGTGCTATGTAACTCCATCTAGACCTTTTTAACCCCATCTAGACCTATTTAACCCCCGTCTAGTCCTTTGTAACTTTATCTAGTCCTATTTAACCCAATATAGACCTATTTAACCCAAACTGGGCCTATTTAACCCCAAATGTACCTAGTAAACCCCATCCCATAAACCCCCTTCTACTCTACCCTATTAACCCCTACAGATAGGTCTAGATGGGGTTAAATATGACTATATGGTGTTAAATAGGACTAGATATGGTTACATAGGACTAAACTTGGTTAAATAGGTCTAGATGGGGTTCAATAGGACTAGACAGAGTTACATTGGACTAGACAGGGTTAAATAGGTCTGGATAGGATTAAGTGGTTAGTCATAGGATTAATTAGGTATGCTGAGCTTTAAATAGGGTTATTTCCTTAGATGGGGTTAATTAGTTAAAGGGTGTTAATTACTTAGATGGGGTTAATTTAGATTTATTGGTTTATTGGGGTGGCTAATAGTGTAGTGTAGGGTAGTGCTTAGACGTAGTGTCATGAGGGTTCTGGAGGACTCTCATGGCACTTATACTGTTAATATAGGGGTTAATAGTGTCCTATAGGGGTCCAATTAGACCCCTATTGGACTGAGGGGGTTAATTTTGTATAGACCCCCATGAGTGATAGGTTAATTTTAGTTGCCTGGGGGGGGGGGTACTTATAGTACCCCCGTGACAGGGGTTAATTTTTTAGTTATCACGGGTCCTTTAAGGACCTTTACCGATTGCGACCCCCGCAGCAAGGGTTAATATGGTGAGGCTGCGGGGTCCAATGGGGACTCCCAGCATTGGAGGGGAGTTAATTTTAGGTGCCGTGGGGGTAATTACAGTACCTCTGCGGCCGGGATTACACAATAGTGTGCCGCAAGCCCTTTAAGGACCTGCAGCGAGACATTTTAATTTTTAAACCCGCTGCACTGGTTAATATGTGCAGGGCTTGTGTTTATAACTGCTGGGGAGGTCCCGATCGGGACCACATCGGCAAGGGCTGATGTCGGAAGCCTGCCTGCCATCACAGAAGATTTAATTAGCCATGATGGCAATCTGTTTTGCCATTGGCTAATTCTGACCCATTGCTACATGCTAGCTTAATTGATCTTAGCACCATCGCACATCCAACGTGCGAGGGTCTGGGTTAAGATTTTGCCTCTCACACTATTAGCTCGCAGCCCCTTCTAATTTAATAGCAACGTAACTCAGGAGAATTTGAAGCACGTAGGGCTGGAGTTACGAGGCTGGATTGCTAGTAATCTGCAATCGGAAGCTAAGAAAGTGCCAATAATATAATATATTTGCTGATCGAGCTTGCAATCAAGCAATCTAACCCTCTATGAAATGCATTAAATCATCTGATTTTGTCCATGTGGGTTTCATGATATGTATTAACCCCTTGAGTCCCGGAATCGATAGTATTGGGCAAAAACATTAAAAAATAATATTTTTAAATTGCATATTTGTGTGTTTTAATCGTTAAAGTACAGTATTGTGTGTTTAATAGCTCTTATCGCTCTAATAAGTGTTTGAAAAAGCCCTTGCGAGTCCTATTTAGTACTCGCTATATTTTTGACAGAAACGTGATACTTTTTTCAATTACGGGTTAGACTTTATTTGCAATCTAGCAATATGGGTCTAATAGAATATCGGCTAAAACCAATGGAGTTCTTAGGCCAAAGTTGCGGCTTTGGCTGGCCCGTAATAATTGTGAGCGGGTCACTCATAATAGGATTGTGACTAGCTAATATAATCTGTGTCAATATTCAGAACAGTTTTAAATGTGTATATATTTATGAATTGGGTAATAGAATAGGGCCCTAAGTTAGTTATATTGTTATTTTTCACTCATTGATGATATAGAGAGTTGGTTCAGTCGTTAGAATGTAAGGATGTGTGTTTAAATCCCTTTTCATGTTACATTATATTTACGGTATATTGCAGGATAAAACAGCAGACAGATATATACTGTAAAGGGGGGCTTATGGTACAGCTATTTGTGTTGTAATGTTTTTAAAACAATTACTTGGCTTAAGTAAAAATATTAATGTTTAATTAAAAAAAGAAAAAGTAATACTAGAATTTTAACTCTCAACTTCTTTTATCAGACTTATTTTATTACTCTTGCCACTCACTTGTCTATCTATATGATAAACGAGTGAGTAAAGAAATAAAAAAAGAAAAAAATATCAGTATGAAAATCACAGCTTCCCTTATCTTGATCTATGCAGTCTCTTTTCAAAGGGCTTGCAAAGTGCTATACAAACAAAAACAAAAAATTACAATATCTACGTATTTTAATAATTGAATTTTATCAAAATTGCATTTCTAGCTGTACAATTAGTTTGTAGATTTCCTGTCAATTTGCCTTTCTGATTCTCACCTCTTCGTCTTGTTCCTATCTGTGTATTTGAGAGTAATTTCAGTTCACATGCACTGACTGATTGTAGCAAGTCAGTAGAGGCTGAGAAAAATGTCCAGCATTTCAACATCAAATACACTGAGAATATGCAAGGGAGATATTAGTAACGATTAGTCTCTAACATGAAAATAAGAATTATTTTACTTTGTTTACTGCAAGAAAACAACGTTAAATGGATAAAGTACTTTTTGTCACCTGTAGTTTTAAATATGCTAGGTTTGGAACTTTGCTATATCCCTTCTTCAATAAACACATTGGCAGATATAGCAATTTGAGTATATGTAAGTCAATAAAATTGACAGCACAGCATTTTATTGTAACTTATTTAATGTTATTTTTCAAAGAAAAAACTGTCAGTCTACATTAATTAAATGTATTGAATATAATTAAATCTGCAAATGCCTCTCATATATACCCTATAATTTCCACAACACAGGCTGAGATCCCACTCCATGCTGATGATAGCCAGTAAGCTTGAAACAGCTGTACATGGATTGGATACTCAGCCTGTGTTTATTCCAACCCTGGCTTTGCATTAAAGCTGTGTAATACAGCATGCATAAGCTTAAAGGAAGCCATGTTTGATGATGGCTACGGAATGAAGAGCGAGGCATTTGTGGGCACATTTGCATGTCCCAGCTCAGCTTCCCAGAATGCAGTGTAATAACTGTTTTTCTCGGAACTCTGAGCTGGAAGCAGGTTTTTTTAACTTGCTTTAGACATTCAAATGTGAACACAGATGTACTTTTAATTTACTATAATATATATATATATATATATATATATTTATATAAAGTGTGTGTGTGTGTGTACTATTTATAAGGCATGTCTTCAGAACTTCAAGAACTGTTGGTGACTGTTGTAACTAAAATATATATATTATTTTCTTTCTGAAAGATATGAAAGTCTTTTTACATAAGATACTTTCACAAGAAAATCTGCAAAGCAGTAATAGACTGGTGAGGTGTGGAAAGCATCTGATAATTATAATTCTGTGATGAGGAACACAAAGCAGCTGATTGCAATTTCTCTTTAACGATTTTCTTTTCAACAAGGAAGAATGAATTACAAAAGTGTATAGACTGAAAATGTATAATTTAATTTACATAATTCACAGGTTCTTTTTTCCCACTTGTAACCTTTTCTTCTGTTCAGGTGTCTGTTAGTAGACACCTGTTTTTGCAGCATGTATTCACAGACCTTAGTATATGCCATATTTCTTGTACAGAATTTTTATCATTAGAGAGCATATCCTTATCAGTTAAAAAAAAACTATAGAAAACATATTTTTCAAGAAATTGAAAGCATTTATTTCTCTGTTGTATCTAAAAAGTGTATTTGAAAATGTACCACTGTGTGTTTTCTCAAAGCAAAAGTAAACTGAATCAAATGTTTATCTGATCTGCGGTCTTGCCCCAGACAGCCAATGAGCAGTTATATAGCTTCATGACGTACATTAGTTTTGTGCATTTCCTGTTAGTTTTAATGAAGTTGAAACAGGTTTTACTGAATATTAGTTTCATGCTAAACACATATTTGGTATTGTTTAAAGCATGCTCTTTTATATACACGAAAAAAAGAATTGTGTTCCATGATGCTTTAAGACTATATTTGCTAAACTTGACTAAGATTGTGAAGGTTTTGTGATCCCTGTGTGTTTTTAACCTTTTTTCTCCCTTTTAATAATTTTGTATGTCTCAGGGACATGTCAGAAACAGGACAAATGTCCTCCATGGCACTAACATTGTGCCCCGATGCCAGGCAGGTTCTTACAGGACATCCATGGCATGTAATATAAGCCTATATGCCATGGAGATCCTAAATGGACCTCCATGGCATCTAACTCTAAGATATATGCCATGGAGATCTTAGAAGGATCTCTGTGGCATCTAACTCTAAGATGTATGCATTGTAGGTCCTGGAAGGATCTCCATGGCATCTAACGCTAAGCTATATGCCATGGAGTTCCTGCAAAGTCCTCCATTGCACCTACTAGTAACCTACTATTAACCCTCATACCATGGAGGTAAAACATTTCCTACACAAAAATGAGCAGAGTGACATAAAAAACTCACTTTTATATACACGAAAAAAAGAATTGTGTTCCATGATGCTTTAAGACTATATTTGCTAAACTTGACTAAGATTGTGAAGGTTTTGTGATCCCTGTGTGTTTTTAACCTTTTTTCTCCCTTTTAATAATTTTGTATGTCTCGGGGACATGTCAGAAACAGGACAAATGTCCTCCATGGCACTAACATTGTGCCCCGATGCCAGGCAGGTTCTTACAGGACATCCATGGCATGTAATATAAGCCTATATGCCATGGAGATCCTAAATGGACCTCCATGGCATCTAACTCTAAGATATATGCCATGGAGATCTTAGAAGGATCTCTGTGGCATCTAACTCTAAGATGTATGCATTGTAGGTCCTGGAAGGATCTCCATGGCATCTAACGCTAAGCTATATGCCATGGAGTTCCTGCAAAGTCCTCCATTGCACCTACTAGTAACCTACTATTAACCCTCATACCATGGAGGTAAAACATTTCCTACACAAAAATGAGCAGAGTGACATAAAAAACTCACTGATCAAAAAAGAAGCGATCACGATTCTACTAGCAAGGATAGCACATTTTATCCATGGTAGAAGATTGAGAACCAGGCAGTGGCGGCTGGTGACTTTTCAAGTTGGAGGGGCGACAGGGCGAAACATAGCCACTCCCCCTTTTTCAAACCACACCCATTTTTATAACTCCTCCCCCTGACGTCATAATGACCTTTATAAGCCCCGCCCAATGACCTTATGCTTGTAAAGCCCATTGAAATACATGATCTGCAATGCAGAAATGTCAAGAAGTAAAGTAACAATGTGTTAAATTCATTGGTATACAATATAGATTGAAAAAACTCATGTGACAAGACTACAGCAATATCATAATTGCACCTATACGTATTAACAGAAAAATTAAAGGAGTGACACCTACCATTAGTCGGCTCTTCTTCTCAGGGTATTCACGTTCATTAAGTTGACCAATGAGTAGAAACAAATCTGCAGCCACATAGGGTTTGCACCTGGGGTTGAAAGAAAACAAGCAAATCAATCATACCATTCAAGAACAAAACCATACTTAAAAAACATTAAACGACCAAGTGGAACCATATAGGCCCCAAACATACCTTAGAAGACCAAGTGTGACTATATAGGCCCCAAACATACCTTAGAAGACCAAGTGTGACTATATAAGCCCCAAACATACCTTAGAAGACCAAGTGTGACTATATAGGCCCCAAACATACCTTAGAAGACCAAGTGTGACTATATAAGCCCCAAACATACCTTAGAAGACCAAGTGTTACCATAGGCCCCAAACATACCTTAGAAGACCAAGTGGAACTATATAGGCCCCAAACATACCTTAGAAGACCAAGTGTGACCATATAGGCCTCAAACATACCTTAGAAGACCAAGTGTGACCATAGGCCCCAAACATACCTTAGAAGACCAAGTGGGACCATATAGGCCTCAAACATACCTTAGAAGACCAAGTGTGACCATATAGGCCTCAAACATACCTTAGAAGACCAAGTGTGACCATAGGCCCCAAACATACCTTAGAAGACCAAGTGGGACCATATAGGCCTCAAAACATACCTTAGAAGACCAATCAGCACTGCATAGGCCCAAACCAGTGGATCTTGGGATTCAAGAAAACAACAACATTTCACTTCTGTTTAGACAACACAATAATCAATGTCAAACAAACACGTTGAATTAGCATATGGATAACCATATGAGCAGTAACGCCACGCCAAGGCTTCAACAATTGTTACTGACCATTCACACACCTTTCATAGCTCCTTCAATATGCACACCCACACACCATTCATACTTTACTTACCACTAGTTATTTTTGGTAGTGAGGTGGTGCCATTTCTGAGAACTTTACGTACCCTTGAAGGTGCCTCCAATTCCTTCAAACCAATGCATTTAACCGCTACAGGGCCATGGTGCTTTTTAATTACTTTTTTGATCATCTTCAATGTGGAGAAGCATCTTTCTGGTTCTTTAGTAGTCTTCGTTGTTGTAAGCAGGATTCCTTATAGCTTCACTCACTCTGTTAAATTATGTAGATTAAATTGATGCTAAAGTTGCTGCAGAGCAACAGCACTTGTACAGACATGGAATTCTTGCTTCCTGTACACAAGTGACAGCTACCCTTGGAAGTGCCTCCAATTCCTTCAAACCACGCCAAGGCTTCAACAATTGTTACTGACCATGCACACACCTTTCATAGCTCCTTCCATATGCACACCCACACACCGTTCATACTTTACTTACCACTAGTTATGTTTGGTAGTGTGAGGTGGTGCTGCTTAACGCAGTTTATCTTTGCACACCTTGGGGGTATGCATTCTTCTTTGCTTCAATCACTTGTATTTTAATTTTGCACGGCGATCTTTCAAAGAAGAAAACTTCTCAATGTTTTTTTCATTGAAGTCTGGGATCTCGGAAATCAGTTGCTTTTCCATTGAGAGCATCGCCAATGCATTCAACCGCTCCAGGGACATGGTGCTTCTTAAAAAGGTTTTTATCCTCTTCAATGTTGAGAAGCATCTTTCTGATTCTGCAGTAGTCATTGGTGTTGTAATCAGGATTCTTAATAATTTTACTGTCTCTGTGAAATCATTCTGCAGATTAAATTGATGGAAAAGTTTGTGCAGAGCAACAGCACTTGTACAAGTATGAAACTCTGTCTTCCCATACAGAAGTGACAGCTCAGTGCGTAATTGTTCCTTCTTCAGTATTGGATATGCTTGCACGGTGTCTTCCAGAGCTTGGGTTGGAAAGCAAGTGTCATGGGTTTTATACAAGTCACTTTGAACAAGTTTGGCACTGACTAGGTGATTTGAAAATGAAAAACGTTCTTTTGCATGAACCACCACTATGTCACATACCTCTCTTGAAAGTTGTCTCAAGGTTGAGATCTCCGCACTCCGTCTGTTGACTGTTAGATCGCTCGGCAAACTTGCTTCTATCTCTTCCACAGAATTACGGATTTTCTGGATGCTGGCGACAAAGTCTTCTGTGACTTTTTTGATATAAACAGTATCCGTGTCTCGCTTCTGAAGCTGACTATAGAGGATGTCTACATGTGGCATTATTAAATGAAATAATTTAAGGAAGTAAAGGAACTCCCTGTCTTCCAGCATTCCAATGAAACCTGCGGCTTCCCGTATAGATGTTGGATCAAAGTTTAGACATGCTTCAATTGTCTGGAAACACTCAAGTAGCGCATCTCTGTTCTCGTAGATCACGTTCACGGTCCTAACGTTGAAGTTCCATCGTGTTGGTGCACCTCTTGGAAGTCTTCTACCAACTACCTCATCCAGAACTCCAGTCCTTTTTGGAGAGCGTGAAAAAAAAGATGGTATGCCGCCTATGTTTGAAAAAAAAACTCTAACTCTTCCAATCCTTGAAACTGCTTTCTCCATTATTAGGTTCAGTTGGTGAGCATAGCAATGGACGTAGTGTGCGTTCGGGTACACGTCTTTTATTTTTCTTTGAACTCCTCCTTGATCTCCACGCATCACACTGGCACCATCGTAGCTTTGAGCTATGAGTTTCTTCTTGTCTTCTGGCTCTGGGAGAACAGTATTCAGTGTTTCCAGCACAACAGCAGCAATGGAGTCTGCATCCGTTGATTTCATTTCCGTGAAGCCATCAAATCTTTCCACCACTTGATGCTTCTTGTCAATGTAGTGATAGACTACAACGCACTGTGTCCTAGCGGAAATATCGGTTGTTTCATCCGCTTGGATTGCCACAAACTGGGCTTCCTTAAGCTCTTGGTGAATCACTTCCTTTATAACTTCATGCATGCAGTCCAGTAGCTCATTCTGCACGGTTTTGGAAGTGCCCTTAAACACAGTTGCAGTCTTCAAATGCTGTTCCATTGCACTATCGATACTGCCAACCAAATCCACCAGGCCTCTAAACACTCCTGGATTTAGCGATGTTTCACTCTCGTCGTGTCCTCTTAATGCCAGTTCAAAAGCGCCACAAAAGCGAACACAATCAATTATCTTCGAAAGGATGTACCGGTTCTTAGCCACTTCTTCGTTGTGTTTTTGAATGCTGACTTGGTATCCTTGGTCCAGTTGAACAGCAATGTTCGCCTGTCCAAGCATCTCAAACTTGATCCTGTTATCCAAGTGAGCTTTAGAACTTTTGTGTTTTGCCAATTTGTCAGCTAGATGTTTGACGTCAGTCACTCCAGTTTTGGTCCAAGCAGCGTCACCACCAAATAGGATGCATGGGAAACAATATAAGGACTTCCTAGAAACGCTTCCAGAAAGCCAGTCGTTCTTCTTGTACCATTCAGTATTGAAATTACGGACATATTGCTTCCCTCTATCTCTTGCGATTTGCTGCAGATTTATCTCTGGTTGGTCAGCTCCTAACCGTTTTACTTCCACCTTCTCCTCATAGGTTAGGGTGCCGAAAGGCTTCACAAGTAGAGAGTCAATAGTATTCATTTCTGATATTGATACCAATAAAAGAAAGAGATCACGGTATATTAATTTATATTATGTCACAAAATTACTTTAAAATAACAGTGTGTTGATTTCATTGGTATACATTACAGATTGCAAACCCTCATGTGACAAGACTACATCAACATCAAATTTGCACCTATACACATGGACAGAAAATTAAAGGCAATGATACTCACCAACAGTTGACTCTCCTTCTCGGGGTATTCACGTCCAGTAAGTCAACCAACGAGTCCAAACAAATCTGATTCCACAGATAGTTTGCACCTGGGAAGTTATAGAAAACAAAAAAAAAACATTAGAACGTTTAAGACCCAAACCGTAACGTTTAAAACCTTAAAAGAGCAAGTGTGACCATATAGGCCCCAACCGCACCTTAAAAACCTTAAATAACAAATTGGGACCATATAGGCCCCAACCGTACCTTAAAAACCTTAAATAACAAATTGGGACCATATAGGCCCCAACCGCACATTAAAAACCTTAAATAACAAATTGGGACCATATAGGCCCCAACCGCACATTAAAAACCTTAAATAACAAATTGGGACCATATAGGCCCCAACCGCACATTAAAAACCTTAAATAACCAATTTTGACCATATAGGCCCAAACCGCACCTTAAAAACCTTAAATAACCAATTTTGACCATATAGGCCCCAACCGCACCTTAAAAACCTTAAATAACGAATTTTGACCATATAGGCCCCAACCGCACCTTAAAAACCTTAAATAACATATAGGCCCAAAAAAAAAAAAAAAATAATATATAAATATATATATATATATATATATATATATATATATATATATATATTGATAGATATATATATATATATATATATATATTGATAGATATATATAAAAATTTATATCAATATATCACAATAAATAAATATATATATATATATATATATATATATATAAAAAATGATATCAATATATCACAATAAATAAATAAATATATATATATATATATATATATATATATCAAATTGATATATATATATATATATATATATATATTTATTTATTGTGATATATTGATATTCATTTATATATATATATATATATATATATATATATATATATATATATCCAAATATATATATATATATACGCATAAAAAATACACATAAATATACATAAACATATACATACAACAATATATATTAATTGATATTTATTATTTGATTAATTGATGTTCTTTATTACTTGGTATATTATATTGTTCATGCATTTCTATTACACTTTATTTGTTATACATATTACAGTGCTATTTTTTGGCTATACATGTTACAGGATATTATCCTGTAACATGTATATCACATAAAATAGCCCTGTAATATGTATAATACATACAGGGTCAAACAAGTTCACACTAACCTTTTTTACCCTTACAGGCTTCCATACCTGCTTGCTGATTTGCTAATTTTTTGAAGACTCTCATTGGTTGAAATCGATGTCAATCAAAAATTTCATCCAATCAGAGTCCTTCAAAAATTAGTATATATAGCAGACCGTGGGAAAAAAACAATTAATCGCGGGAGGGGCTCCTTGTAGGAGGAGCTCTTTTAGTGTGTTGTTTTTTTTTTTTTTAGAGCGTCGTTTTTTTTTTGTGGAGGCCTCTTTCAATGGGCCAGAATGGATGGATGGACAATGGCTTCAATCAAGATTGGATTATTTTTGACCATTGGCTTCAATCAACATGGATTATTTTATTTTGACCATTGGCTTCAATCAACATGGATTATTTTATTTGACCATTGGCTTCAATCAACATGGATTATTTTATTTGACCATTGGCTTCAATCAACATGGATTATTTTATTTGACCATTGGCTTCAATCAACATGGATTATTTATTTTTCATGACTATATCCAGAGAGGACAGAAGGCCAACGCTGGAGGGGTCAATTTTACAGGTAAGTATGTGCTGTTGTTTATTTTATTTTTTATTAATGTTTGTTTAAAGCTGTTTATTTTTGTATAAAATGTGTTGTGTTACTAACTGTACTAACAATGTGTTAGCTTACTGTTTAATTGTAATAATGTTTTTACTGTATTTTTTTTTCCCTTCCCTTATTTTTATTTTATCTTTAGAAGTGACAGGCACATATACATGCCTGTTCCTTCTAAAAATGGAATAAAAATAGGGGGGGGGGGGTAGGTAGTTGGTTCATCCAGGGTGGGGTCGGTCACGGTCAGGCGCCCATCGGTCGCCCATAGGCCACGATCAGGGGTGGCACAGGCCTCATGGGGGTGAACATCCACCCCCATGTGGCCTGGTCAACCCCGCTCACTGCCCGAATACCCGGGGTAGCATAGGCCGCATCGGGGTGGTGCCGGGGGCCCGGTGGTGATCGGGCCTCGGGGGTGGCATAGGGCGGCAACATGGAGGTCATCAGGGGTGGCACAGGCCTCATCAAGGGGGTGAACCGATCACCCCCATGTGGGCCTGTGCCACCCCGCTCACCACCCGACTACCCCGATCCCGTGATCGGGGTAATCTGGCGGTGGCATGATGGCATAGCTAGGCTAGCATAGGGCAGGCCTGATCGGGGGTGGCACAGGCCACATGGGGGTGATGGCTGGGGTCGTCGGTGGTAGTTGTGGGTGGCTGGGTAGGTGGCACTGGCAGGCCAGGCAGGCATAGTGGGGGACTGGGGGTAACTGGTCACCCCTAACTTTTATTAGGGGCTACTAGGGGTTTTGGTTTGGCCAGGGGCAGGGCAGGTGCCAGGCAGAGGCAGGTGTAGACTTACTGTGTTAGGCAGGCAGAGCAGATGAGTAGATTCAGCCAGGGAGGTCTCTCAGTCTCAGCGTGACCAGGGTCAGGAAACAGAAAGGGGGAAGGGACAGGGAACTGGTGGTTTTATTGACTGTATCAGTCAATCAAAATGATAACTCGAGGCCCTATTTGCTGGCGGGCGCTCAGGGCTAACGGTCTGGGTGGGTTTAGATTGATCACTTAGTAACTGGACAGCCTTCCATCATTGATTTGGGCGGCATGCATTAACGGTCAGGGGGCCAGGCCAGGACTCATTGAAGAGAGAGAAGACTCTAAGGTTAGTGTACACAGTGTATAACTATTGTAATTTGATCACACAGGGTGCAGGCAGGGGGCTATATAGATACACAGCATTAGTTAATGTAGCGCAAGGGTTATTTTAAAGTGACAGTGTCCCTTTACTAACTTTACTTCATTTTTAATACTATTTAGACTTGAAATGATTATGTACACCTTATATTTATTTGTTTTTGGGTTATACTAATACATTGTTGTGTTTTTTTTATTGCAGGGTGAAGAAAATATTTGGGGGGGGCGTTTGCCCTGACGCCTCAATGGACGGGCCGCCCCTGGAACCAGGGCATAGTGGACATCGCTGGATGGGCATTAAGTGTAGGTAAGTATGTATTATTCTTTTATACAGGTTTAACTTATTTTTTATTTTATGTATTTTATTTATTATTTTAATGTTTTGATTTTTTTATTTTTACTATACATGTATTTATTTTCTGTAATGTTTTTTTTCTTGTAATAAAGTTTAATTTTTTTATTGTAATTTAGTTTTTTTCTGTAACTTAGTTTAAGTAGATTTACTTATTATATTTTTAATAGTGTAGTCTTCTTTGTTACAGCATGGTTAATGGCACATAGGGGGTTAATTTTAGATACCATGGGGTTATACGGATTAATTTTAGATAAATGTTAAGTTAGAACTCCATGGAGGTTCTTTAAGGACTCTTATCGTAATAAGGGTTAAGTTATAATACTATGTTTTTTTTAGGTACCATGGGGGTCTATATTGTGGCAGGGAATCCTAGGGATTCCCACCTTTGATGGACTTTAAATGGGGGAATCTCAGGGATTCCTGGGCCCTTTGCTTTGTAGGGATACTGGGGAGAATCCATGAGATCCCCCAAGTATAGATGATGATTACTGTGTTGGTGGGGGGCGTTATTAACACTTTAATTGTGTCAAATATGAGAAACCAAGCCTCATATTCCTCTCGATTAAGGTGTTAAGGTGTTACAGTGATGATAGCAATGCATCATTTTATTGCGTTTTATTTTTAGCCATTTGCAATTGGGATGGCTTGCAGGGAAAATTGAATCTGAGAGCTAGCCCTAACTTGCCAACGCATGCCATTACACTATATTCTATATACTATATTATATTTACTATATAATAACTTGTTAACATGACATGTTAATTCCCAATGTACCGTATATACTCGAGTATAAGCCGAGTTTTTCAGCCCTTTTTTTAAGGCTAAAAAGGGCCCCCTCGGCTTATACTCGAGTCACTCTCCACCCCACCCCCCCGTATCTCTCTAACCCCTCCCGTGTCTCCTTCCCTCCCCCCTCCTCATCCTCAACCCCCCCTCATTATAAACCCCCTTCTTCATTCTCCATCCTCAACCTACACCCCTTTCGTCATTCTAACCCCCCCTAAATACCTCCCCCTGTCCCCTCACTTACCTGCTTCTGCTCCGGCCTCCTTCTTGACCCGGCGCGCATGTGACGTCATTGCCGGCACCCGGTATATGCTAATGACGTGACGTCACATGCGTGTCACACCATTAGCATATACCGGGTGCCGGATTTAGGTTGAGGAGGGGGGTTTAGGTTGAGGAGGGGGGTTGAGGAGGGAGGTTGAGGAGGGGGGTTGAGGTTGAGGAGGGAGGTTGAGGAGGGGGTTGAGGATGGGGGGCTTGAGAAGGGAGGATGATGATGGGGGGTTGAGGAGGGAGGATGAGGAGGGGGTTGAGGAGGGGGGTTGAGGAGGGAGGTTGAGGAGGGGGGTTGAGGAGGGGGTTAAGGATGGGGGGTTGAGGAGGGAGGATGAGGAGGGAGGTTGAGGATGAGGAGGGAGGTTGAGGAGGGGGTTGAGGATGAGGAGGGAGGTTGAGGATGAGGAGGGGGGTTGAGGAGGGAGGATGAAGAGGGAGGTTGAGGATAGGGGGGTTGAGGAGGAAGTTGAGGATGGGGGGTTGAGGAGGGAAGATGAGGATGGGGGGTTGAGGAGGGAGGTTGAGGGTGAGGAGGGGGGTTGAGGAGGGGGTTAAGGATGGGGGGGTTGAGGAGGGAGGATGAGGATGGGGGGTGAGGAAGGGGGTTGAGGAGGGGATTGAGGATGGGGGGTTGAGGAGGGAGGATGAGGAGGGAGGTTGAGGATGAGGAGGAGGGGTTGAGGAGGGGGATTGAGGTTAAGGAGGGGGTTGAGGATGGGGGGTTGAGGAGGGAGGATGAGGATGGGGGGTTGAGGAGAGAGGTTGAGGAGGGGGGTTGAGGAGGGGGGTTGAGGAGGGAGTATGAGGTTGAGGAGGGGGTTGAGGATGAGGAGGGGGTTGAGGATGAGGAGGGAGGTTGAGAATGAGGAAGGGGGTTGAGGATGGGGGGGCGAGGATGAGGGGGTTGAGGAGGGAGGTTGAGGATGAGGAGGGAGGATGAGGAGTGGGGTTGAGGAGGGAGGTTGAGAATGAGGAGGGGGGTTGAGGAGGGTGATAAGGGAGGGGGAAGAGACACAGGGAAGGGAGAGGTTGGAAGAGACACAGGGAAGGGAGAGGGGAGAAGAGACACAGGGAAGGGAGAGGTGAGAAGAGACACAGGAGAGAGAGGGGGACACAAGAGGGGGGCACAGAGGGCACAAGAGGGACACAGGGGGCAGCACATTTACCCCGTATTTTGTGGTAAAATAGATGCCTCGGCTTATACTCGGGTCGGCTTATACTTGAGTATATACGGTATCTGATTGTAAAGGGGCTCTAAATTAGTACTGTAAAGGTTTTTCTTTTTTTAGAATGACCACAAACTGTCACAGCTCATCACAGACATTTTTTTATCTAGCTCATAGGCATGTACAGTATCTCACAAAAGTGAGTACACCCCTCACATTTTTGTAAATATTTTATTATATCTTTTCATGTGACAACACTGAAGAAATGACACTCTGCTACAATGTAAAGTAGTAAGTTTACAGCCCGTATAACAGTGTAACTTTGCTGTCCCCTCAAAATAACTCATCACACAGCCATTAATGTCTAAACCGTTGGCAACAAAAGTGAGTACACCCCTTAGTGAAAATGTCCAAATTGGACCCAAAGTGTCAATATTTTGTGTGGCCATCATTCTTTTCCAGCATTGCCTTAACCCCTTATGGTCATGGAGTTCACCAGAGCTTCACAGGTTGCCACTGGAGTCCTCTTCCACTCCTCCATGATGACATCAAGGAGCTGGTGGGTGTTAGAGACCTTGCACTCCCCCATCTTCTGTTTGAGGATGCCCCACAGATCAATAGGGTTTAGGTCTGGAGACATGCTTGGCCAGTCCATCACCTTTACCTTCAGCTTCTTTAGCAAGGCAGTGACCGTCTTGAATGTGTGTTTGGAGTTGTTATCATGTTGGAATATTGCCCTGCGGCCCAGTCTCTGAAGGGAGGGGATCATGCTCTGCTTCAGTATGTCACAGTACATGTTGGTATTCATGGTTCCATCAAAGAACTGTAGCTCCCTAGTGCCGGCAGCACTCATGCAGTCCCAAACCAAACATATATACACATATGTCTATATGTGTATATATGTTTTCTATAATATGTTGTGTTAATAATAATAAAATATTTACAAAAATGTAAGGGGTGTACTCACTTTTGTGAGATACTGTATATATAAAAGCCAGAGGTGTTTTTAAGGGTTTAAGCTTCCCTAAACCCATTCAGATTTGTGCACCTTCAATGGTCCAGTAACTACTGCTTCTCTCATCTTGCTATATCCTTATATAGAAAAGCATAAGTGTATATGCGTCTATGTAAGTATACAGTAAATCAGAAAGTACCAGGGACACTTACAGACAGAATATTATCTGCATATAGACATTTCTGTGGATATTCAATGGTGTTGCATTGGCAACTACAGGCAGCCTGCTTCCCCCTGAAAGTGTTCTGCCCTAGGTCTGGGCCTCAATCAAGCTAAAAATTATGTTTTTCTTTACCTTTCATTTTGGGAGAGTGGCAAATCTTTTACAGGTAAGCACAATGTAATAAGATTAGTGGCTTGACAAAACAACTTTACTGAATGAGCACATAGAAATTGTGGAGATAGATGTTGTCTGAGTCCAAGAGCATATACTGTAGTTTCCAAAGATGGAAAAAAAGCAAAACACAATTTCAAAAAATGCACCATTTAAAGAAAATATGTTATACTTTTATGAATAGTATTTTTTATTTCATTCTCATTGACACTTCCTAATGGATCACTTTTTAGGTACATGCTTGATAAGCATGTCATTACAGTCAATCACTTTATGGTGGGATATTGACAAATATCACAAATTTGCACAATCTGGTATGTCTATATTTTTACCATTTTAATTTAGGAAACCTTTTTCATATCACTGCTACCTCTCATGTGGTTATTTATGATGTATATGTAGATATATATCCTATCCTTTCTAAATGGTTATTTCTTCCCATATTAGATTTTGTTATTCATATAATGCAAAAAAGGGATATAAGAATTACTATATGCATGCATATATATGTAATATCTTTCTTAGATAAATGTACTGCTATAAAGATCACTATGTAATCTCTTCATAAATTGTCTATCCAACTACAAGGGTTAATTAAATGTGTAGCACTCATGGTAGTTTAGGTAACCATGACTACCGGAAACCTTTAACAAGACAACAGCATTAACAAACGCCTTAATCCTTTAAGAAAGACGTGCAGACGTAGAAACATGTTAGGAGGCAGGCAGGCGTAGCGTGACGTCATCACGCACGCCGTAACCAGGAAGCGCGAATCTCCACAGTGAATGGAGACGCTGAGACACTGAGTATTGTAGCTCAGAGTAAAGATAGGGCCTTAACCACATCAAAACGTAAACTATTTCCCTGACGATGGTGTAAGACATTTAGGGATTTATGAGAGAGGGTGGAAAAGATAGGCGCTGTGCATATACCTACTATGCGGCAACATAATCACTCCATTAAGATAATCTATATATCCCTCTTACAAATTGATTTTGATAAACAGATTACCAGTCTATAGGACTGTTGATGAGACAACTATATATCTTATTACACCCAGTGTACAAGCCTTAGGGTATACTGTTGTACATGGTATATATAGGATATTTTGATATAAACTATATACAAATTGAGTACATACTGTAATCTTAAATTTATAGTGGTTAAATAAATGCCCTTATAATCCTCCTTAAGCTACTTTCAGCCGACAAATTCACACTCTACAAGTGAGAAGTAGTAATAAGGTTTGCAGCAATCAACGAAGGAGTCAGTGACTTTGTAAACTTTTCCCTTTTTTAAATATTTTTTAATCGATGCTGTTTTCATTAAAGTCAATAAAGCTATATGCATATAAAAAAACAACTTTTGCCCTATATCCAAATCTGTAGTGCTAAGCACTAATGGGTCCATTTCCCTAAAGATATAATTCTACTTTTAAACTGTAAACAGAAAAAATAGAGACTGTACTATCAATAAATCTATCCTGGCTCAATAACACAGGATTTCATTCATTATCATATTGATGTAACTGAAATAATTATTTTTCTATCCACTTATAATTGAGTTGGACTACAAACCAAACAGCTGATTCTGTTCTGAGAGCTTCAGATGCATGTACAAATCTGCCAACAAGCATATGCATGTAAATCCTCACAAATTCACATACTTTTACATTTTATTGCAAATATGGAAGTTAGATGTTTTAGAATTAGCCATAAAATACAAGACTGCATGGGTCCATGGCCAACCCACGTCCTAATGAAATCCCAGAAACACTGACAAATTCAATGTATAATCTGTGGACTTGAGGCATGCCACATATATTTATTAGGAAGCTTAATTTGCATATGCCAGCCAGACTTAAATATAGCTGAAAAAAACAAGCGGCTGTAATGTCTTGTTGTAATAAAACAGATTTTAGGATTAAGTAACTACAAAATGGACCAAAATAATGTTAATTCATGTTACTTGATAACATTGCAGAAATTGAAGTATCACACACAATACTTGAATCTCATGCAGAAATGCAAATTACTTTGGCAGATCATATTTTGACTGATTTGCACATCCACGCACTTTTGAATGCTAATATACAAGTAATTTGTGTGGGAGACTGCTATTTTATCCAGTGATGAGGAATATTTTCGATCTTGGCACTTAAGCTTATTGTTCCCCTTGAGTCACCCAACTAAAATACCTGAATAACCCATATGGTTCTGCCCTTAAACTAAGCAGATTCCCTCCTTTTCTCCCAATTATAACACCCCATTGGTATCTTTCTCCTTCTCACCCAACTTCATCGGTAGTAAGGAGGACCCAGAATTCCACTGGGCCAGCCTTAATATTTTCTCATCAATTACTTAGTTTATGGGTTTTCTGCGTAAACACAGGTTTGCTGTTTCACTGTTTATATGGCAGATGTAAAAAGTTCAATCTATGGAGTAAAAAAATGGAAATGTATATTTACAGTGCTGCCAAGAAAACCTTTGTCAATTTCTGATTTATTAGTGCCAGCTTTGGGAAGCTTTATAAGTCAGTTGGCGCAGTGCCTTGACACACACTACTTTGCTTGTAGGAAGCGCTAAATTGTTGCAAATGCAACTGGCAAGGGGTTAAAAATTGTTATTTAATCTATGTAACAATGTGTGTATTGCTTAAAGCCTACACATTTTTGTGCTATGAAAATTATGGGAGTTCAATGTTTCATAAAGGGAAGTGTTATATTTATGTAAAGTTCTTATCAAGCACCTTACCTGATAATGTGGAAAGTGTTTTAGAAACTTAAAAATAAATAAATCTTACTCTGAACTTCAAAGTTAGTTTTTAATTTTACTTAAACGGCAGTAGACGTTTACATTTGTTCATAACAGAATGAAATATTTGTGAGAAATGGAAGGGAACATGGATTCAGATAAGGTCACCATTCAGTTCTGTTGTAAGACAGACACTTTTAGTTGCTACTTGACAATAGAAACAAATAGCACTGCAAATCTTACATTGCAAACTGGAAAGAGTTCAAGGTAAAAATGACCAGGAAAAGACTTATAAATTCAAGTTTAACTCTAAACATTTATTTGTGCTCATCCCTTACATAGCTGCTAATGTCGTTAGTTTGGTACAAAAGTCACAAGGGAGTTTTGTTTCCCAAAACACCTTTAAATCAGCAATGAATGTGCATGAAATCCAAAAAGACTTGGTTTTGTAAGATTAATATACAGACATTTTGCTACACTTATTTGGTTTCATGTGCATTATCCTAGCATTTGGTGAGTGATTTTAGAACAAGTTAATTAACACATGATTGATTACATTATATATGTGAGACTTAATAGGACATTTTTCTTCGCTGTTTTGTATCCAGTCCCCTATCTCTAAAAACCCATCAGTACACAGGCTTTGGAAGATAAGAGCAATTGTTCAATATATAATTATATAAAGAAGTAATGAAAGAGACACATTCGGCATATTGGATTCATTGTATTGTCTCCGTGTAGTCTAAACACAGAGAGTTGTTTTTCAGTTATTTAGTGACCTTTAATTTAACTAATTGAACATTTCATTTAACATACTCCTACTTGTTTCAACACCTAGCTCAATTAAACGTACAACAGTCTTGTATGTTGTGGAAAACAGAGACGCTTACGGCAGTTTATTTTATGTGATTTTTATATAGCAACTCATGCCAAAATATTACGTGCTTTATTATTATTATTATTATTACTATTATTATTAATATTAATAATAAAAGTAATAATAGGATATTTTCAGAACAGCATTCTGATTGTGAATCGTAATTGAATTAGAGATTATTAGCCTTATTAAATTGTGATTTGGCCATTTGCATAGGGCTGTATTTAAGCACATAACATATTTTTTTACAGAAGTTTTTACTTAGTGAACTTCTATCTTCACTAACTAAACACTTCTGTAAATAAAATATGCTCTGTGCTTAAATAGAGCCCTATTCAATTGGCCGAATCGAAATTTAATAAGGCTGTACGTATTGATAGTAATTATTAATAAAGGTAAATGTTTTATCAGACTGGTAAATCTATTGCTTGTTAAAGGATCATTGCACAATAAAAGTAAATATATGTTTGAATGCTTGTTCTGACTAATTGTGTTCCCTGGTAGTCTTGGCGCTTTCAACACTGTGACCTGGGTTTGATTCCAGTCAGGTGGAGGTCACACCACCCTAAAGCCATGCAGGGTTGTGCCTGGTAAGTACTTGGATGGGAGAACACCCAAGGGATACCAGGAGCTATATATTGTGGCCCATTGGAGAAGGAACTGGCAACCCACTCCAGTATCTCTGCCATGAATACCAAGTGGATCAGCATGGTGTGTTGTGGTCCATGAGGGCATGGAGAGTCGGACATGACTGAAAAATGCAAACACACAAGCACATAATTAAGCTAGTTTTTAAGTAGAAAAATACATTTTGGTTCTGTGGCAATCCATGATAGATTGGTGGAAGTTGTGTGCGTGTGAGAGTTTTTTTTAATTTATTTCTGGAGAGATATCATTACATTTCCTAAAGTAAGGGGTCTACTTCTTGGCCACTGAGGAGTAAGGAGTGTGGTATCAATTTAGATTATATCCAATTATCTTTACAAGGGCTATTTTCCCCTTCTTCTGCACTCCTGCACTGATAGCCACAGCACAGACCTTCAGAAAATGGATTCCTGTACTCATTGTACTCATTGATTCCTGTACACATTGTCTTCAAAAATGTAGATTTTCCCCCAAAAAGTTTTATGTCCATAGCTTACACTTGTTATTTTGGTATTTTGTCTTTTTTCTTAAACTGCAGTAATGTTTTAAAATGCCCCAAAAAGTTTAATTGAGGATGTTACTCATGTAAACAAAATGTTATTAGTAAATTTTTACATGCATGGAGCTCACATATAAATACTCTTACAAATGCCACTGATGCACGGGCGGAGCTGCGGCCATTGCAATGCACCAGGGAGCTTTGGGGAGGGGGCAGTGCTGTCTAATTTTTTTACATATTTTTTATTTTCTGTAGTGTAGGCACCTCCCACGTCCCCCATCCCAGACATGGGATGGGGCAGGGGAAACATGGGGAGGGAAGGGGGGGAAGAGGCACAGGGGAGGGGAGAGGGAGAAAGAGACACAGGGGAGGGGAGAGGGAGAAAAAGACACAGGGGAGGGAAGGGGGTGAGACACAGGGGAGGGAAGGGGGGAGAGACACAGGGGAGGGAAGAGATACAGGGGAGGGGGAAGACACAGGGGAAGGAAAGTGGGGAGACACAATGGAGGGAGAAGGGAGAGAAAAACTAAAAATGATACCGTCATTTTTGACTGGCAATTTACTAGTATACAAAGCAATTTTTGGGATCTCAATACCATTCACTAAATTCCCCTCTGCACTAAAGTACAAATTATAAATCAATCAAATTCAATATACATGCATTCTATAGAGACTCTTCATGGTAGGTGCCAAATTAATGTCTGATCTGGCCAAATACCATTTATCAACTTACCTGGGATACTGATTTACATGTTATAATTTTGACATACATTTTATATACATTACTCAGTTAACATATGTCTGTTAAAACACTTCTTGATGATATTGTATTCTCTCTTATGCACATATTATAGGACTAAAAAAGGACATGTTACAAGCTGCTAAAAGTTGCTTATTTAGAAAACAAATATTCATTGAAATAAAATATTCGAAAGCTTCAGATTAAAATCCCACTTTGAAATATGTCCATCCAATGGTAAAAAAAAAAAATCATTTTTTTCTTAGAAGCTATGAGAGTGATTCAGTAAGATTTACAGAGGCAGCGAATGGTAATAATGGCTGATTTCTGTGGAAGGGCTCAGTAGGAAGGGAATCATATAATTGAGATACTTTGCACTATTCTAGGGGCTGTCATGCCTGCAATCCTTGTTGTTCCGTGCAAGATTGATTTAAAGAAATCATACTTTAACAGACGTCAATGGACTCCAGTATATTACACATTCTGGACTGTAGAGTAAAGGGAGTGTTTAAAGTTTTTTCTTCCCGAGCAGCAGTAGAGGAGGGGCTAGGATGTGCTTTTGTGGCCTATTGCTTTGTGACTTCAACTTTTCACACGACTTTTAAAGTGGCACAAATGAAAACAAATGCAGATCCAAGAGTATGATATCAGTTGCTTAATCAATGAAAGCAATGCAGACTCTCAGAGACAGCCTATGCTTTGTGTGTGCAACAGAAAGCCGATTGAGAAGTACAAAAAAAACAATATCAATGCGTTTAATGTAAGAAAACACAATAATTAATTGATAATGTAATATAGAACCTACAATTTGTCCTTTTTAACCCAAAACATAAATTAATATATAGGTGGTGTGTAGGGGAAGATGATCCTAACAGTTACAATAGAAATAAATAATCAAGCAGAGATAAGGAGAAGATGTGATTAAGACCTATCTTTGCTTGATGAACAGTCCCTGTGGACACTGCTTGATGGGTAAGCCCTATGGAATGACATTCTATGAACCTAATTATATCTCCTGTATATCTCCGGTTGGTAAATCTTCTCCATTGTTTTAATTGTGTTGAGGTAATCCAATTCATTTTGTGATCACTTATTTTATACTATGTCACTATCCTAACCAGCATAGGTTGAAGGGTTACTTATAACAAAGATTTCAACATACAGATACAAGAGGAGTAGGAGTCTAACAGTCTAGGATATAAGGTGCTTTCATCCAAAGCTCTGTCAAGGCGACTCTGTAAAAGGGGGGCATATCATTAATGGCATATAATTAAAAAAGAGCAATTACATAATACAGTATTACTAAAAAATAATACAATTTGTAATATACATATTGAAAAAGATATTAATTATAGCAATCGGACAGAGACTGTGCTGTGTCAAAGAATGGGAGAGAGTATCAGGATGGGCATGGTGGGTTGTCTGGTAACATATTACGATTAGATTATCTGATAGTATATGCTGCTGATTGGATAGATACAAGCTATTTATATATCATTATAAATAAATACTAACGGAACAGAGGCAGGAGGTGAGATGTAGGGAGGGTGGAAAGTGCTCTTACATTGTTATTATATCTAGTGGGTGATCAGAACAAGTAAATACTGTAATGACAAATGTACCTTTGCACAGTTCTCACTGGCAATAATTGTTTTCCTTAAATGTAACCAAAAGTGTATCTTTAGTTTATTATAAGAATCCTATTTCAGGTATAATATTTTGCTTTCAATCAGTTATCATCCGGGACATCTGAAGAGTAGTATCCGAATCGCTTCACGCAACACATGCATGAGGAATTGAGTCTGAGAAAATGGTAATTTTTTTATAGAAATTAATTACACAATAGAATTACAAATTTTCAGGAAGAGATAAATGTGATGAATAGAAAATATCTTTTATTTGGAAAATCCAAACAGTGTGACGAACAGAAGATTTCTGAGAGTATGTTTTTTTATTATGGACTACACAAAAAGAGTTATAGGTGCTCAACTGAGAACAAAAAACATCTAAGTAGGTTTGTCCTAAAGGTCTGGTTATCTACTCAAAGAGCAACCTCTTTTAGCTCACTTGTGCCCTTCACAGGGAGAAATATCCTGTAGTATATCAGCCTGGTCCCACTCAGCCCCGAAATACCTGGCAATTCTACCCTGAACAGGAGAAACAGCAAACCCCAGACGCGTTTCAGCCTTTATGGGCCTCGTCAGTGAGGTGCAGCTGGACTCCCTAAGGCACAGTGAGCAAGGAGTCCACATCTGGATGCCCCTATCACCAATCAAACATAAGAGTATTACAGTGGTCCTTCGGTAGTAAGCATTAATATCCACCAGTGCATATATAGTTATTTTTAATGTGTCAAATATATACGGTAACAGATATAACAGCAGCAACCTAATGCTCCACTCTTTTGTACTCAACATTATTAAAGACTAGCGACTTGCCCGTCAAAAAATGACGGCAATGTTATTGTAAGTGAGCTAATGTTGTTTTGTGTGCAATAGTAAACATGTAATCAATTAATAAATGAATATAGTTTACCTATTTTGAAGCATTGTGTTGAAGAGCTGTGAACCTTGTTTGAATTTGGTGCAGCATTAGTGGTGTGGAGCTGCTCTATAAGCGTGGTGAATGTGTGCAGTGTAATAGTGTGCGTGCGCGAGGCTAAACCGTTAGCGTAGTGGTGTACTTCCGCATTTGCGTAAAATGGCGGTTTCTATATGTTGTCCGTCTTAGCGGATTTTCCGTTGGTGCCTCGTAGTGGTTTTCGATTTCCGTGTGGTGTTTTGCGAGTGTGTTGTGGTGTTTTACGTGTGGAGAGTGCTGTAGCCTCGTTTTCGTTTTGTCCGTCGGCCATTTTTTTTCTCGCTTAGCGATTTTCTTTGTGTGTAAAGTGTTTTATTTGTATTTAAATGAAGGTGTAACTTATTTTTTGGAGGTGCTGGATGGTTCCTCTTGCTGTAGGTAAGCTTTTTATGTGTGTGTTGTGTGTATTTATTGTGTTGTAAATGTTTGTATGTCGGCGTGTTGCGTCCGATGTTTGCGAGGTCGTAATGTGTTGTAATGTGTCTCGTATGGTGTTTGCGTGTGTAGCCTCGTTTTCGTTTTGTTCGGCGGCCATTGTTTCTCTCGCTTAGCAAATATTTTCGTGTGTAAACTCTTTTATTTTGAGTGAAATGAAGGTGTAAGTTGCATTTTTGAGGTCCTGGATGCTCCCTCTTGCTGTAGGTAAGTTTTGTATGTATGTGGTGTGTGTATGTATTGTGTTTTTAATTTTGTAATGTTCGCGAGTAGCGTCCGAGTGTTGCGAGGCCGTAATGTGTGTGAACGTGTGTCGTATGTTGTTTGCGAGTGTCGTAATGTGTGTGTTGTGCTCTTTGGGTTGCGACTTGAACTTTGCGAGGGTCGCAGTTGCTGGCATGGAGCGCCTTCGGCGCTCCATGCCAGCAACTGAGACCCTCGCCCAGTGCCCTCGCTTTGCGAGGGCCTTGGCTCGTGCGCGAGCCGCGGCTCGAGCGAGGGCCGCGACTCGCATAGCGAGCCCGCAGCGTTAGCAACAACTCGTACGCTCACAACTATATATGTGATATGAGTATTTTTATTAGAAGCATTTGATCCAAACTCTTATTACCTGGGAGCCGTGGAGACCATGGAGTAAGATAGTGTATTAATAATAACCAACTAGGTGCAGCTCATTATGTACCACTGGTATAGCTCATTATGTATTCTGCCAATGCAAAGACAGATTAAAAGCCCATATCTTTGTTAATTTTGCACCTTTTTCACATGCTTTTACACCCTCTATCTGTATTTTTAAGGATATTGATGTTGGTCTATGCATTCTTTGCAGATATCACATATATAGTTGTTGTACTGCGAGGCTGTCCGGAACGCTTACAATGTCACGCTTTGCAAGCCTTGCAAAGCCTTACTTGCGAGCCTCTCGCAGGCAGTAACTTTTATACTGAGGCTGTAACTTTTACATCAAGGCAATAACACTTACACCAAGGCAGTAACACTTACAACAAGGCAGAAACACTTACACCAAGGCAATAACAATTACACCAAGGCAGAGCTAGTGTGGGGGAATGCTTGCGATGTTGGTCACACTTTGGGTGCCTCGCAAAGCCTTACTTGCGAGCCTCGCAACAGGCAGTAACTTTTACACCAGGGCAGTAACTTTTACACTAAGGCAGTAACACTTACACCAAGGCGGTAACACACACCAAGACAGAAACACTTACACCAAGGAAGTAACACTTACACCAAGGCAGTAACACTTACACCAAGGCACCAAGGCAGTAACACTTACACCAAGGAAAAACACTTACACCAAGGAAGTAACACTTACACCAAGGCAGTAACACTTACACCAAGGCACCAAGGCAGTAACACTTACACCAAGGAAGTAACACTTACACCAAGGCAGTAACACTTACACCAAGGCACCAAGGCAGTAACACTTACACCAAGACAGAAACACTTACACCAAGGAAGTAACACTTACACCAAGGCAGTAACACTTACACCAAGGCACCAAGGCAGTAACACTTACACCAAGGAAAAAACACTTACACCAAGGAAGAAACACTTACACCAAGGCAGTAACATTTACACCAAGGCAGTAACACTTACACCAAGGAAAAAACACTTACACCAAGGCAGTAACACTTACATTTACATCAAGGCAGTAACACTTACAACAAGGCAGTAACACTAATCGCAAGGCCCCTAAACTGCACGGGGGAGGCTTGCAATGAGCGCCGTAAGAGCTCATGGAGAGCCACGAGATGAGCGCCCAAAGGCGATCTGCACGGGGCTCGCGATGAGCGCTGAAGGTGCTGAAGCGAGAGGCCTTTAAAGTACACAGGGGGAGAGGCTTGCAATGAGCGCTGAAGGTGCTCATTGCAAGCCACACGATGAGGACAGAAGGCGCTCATCGTGAGGCTTGCAATGATCGCCGAAGTTGATCATTGCAAAGCTGGAAAGTTAAAGTACACAGGGGGAGAGCTGCTCAGCGCAGGGCTTCAATGAGCGCAGAAGGTGCTCAGAGGGGTAAAATAATCACATTGTGTGGAAAACAGCATTGTCAGGTTTACAATTTTATTCACGTCATTTTTGACAGGCCATTTCATAGTTGAGTATGATGGGCAGAGCTTAAAAATCATCCTATGTTCTACACTTTTTAGAAATAAACTGCTTAATAAATCTACTTTTTTATTTTTTAATAAATGCAGTTTAAGTGCTGACTAAATTACTATTAACTTACAATTAAATTACTTAAAACTGTTGGTGCCGCCTCAGAGGGATGTAAACATTTTTTTTCGCTGGGCCCCGCCGCAACAAATCACTCTGTGCTCCTGCCTGTGCGAAGCTCCTCTGCCTGCAGCACAGCACCATCATCTATAGATATATATGTACACATATTTATATACATTACCCCCTCACAGCATGAAACCCCTCTCAGCACCCACCTCACATAGCACCCATCCCTATCTCCTTTGTTCCTCCCTCACAGAACCCAATCTCATGTATTGTGCTGCCACTTTGCTGCCCTTGCTCTCTTACCTTCTGTCCTGATACTTTATTTTTATTTTTTATTGGCAATTTATCTTTATATATATGATTTCAACAAAAAAGCATACATCAGAAACAATAAAACATTGTTTGTACTGTGACGCAGCACAAGTGTGACAACGGCGCAATACAAAGCTTTATACAACATGTTTTATGCATTTGACTGCAGAAAAGCACGTCGAAATACATAAGTGAACCTTTATTCTTACATAGAGAACATATCATCATGCATTACTGGTGAAAAATAATACTCAATACATGAGTTTAGTATTATTATGCACAGAAATAAACACCTGGGGGCGTGGGGTGGAGTGAAGGGGGGCTGGGTGGGGAGGGCATGGGGCAGTGAGGGCTGAAGTGGGGGTGGTGATGGTGATGGGCAGGGGGCTGAAGTTGGGCCAGTGACAGGGGAGGCTTTTTAGACCTCCTCCTCAGGACTGTCTACGATGGAATAGTCTCTTAGCAGGCTGAGAACCAGTCTGCGACAGTCCTGCGTGGTCACTGTGATCCTTTTCAGTATCAGGCAGTTTCTGGCAGTTTCATGCATGAGGTGTCTCAGAGGGAGACCCCCCTGAATGGCCATCCATGCAGTGTCCTTGTGCCTGTTGGTAAGTCTTTTTGAAGAAACATTGTCCCAAACAGTTTCAGCAGTTTTGGCAGGAAGGCAACTGATTCCATAATGTCTTTACTACGCAAAAGTTTGTAGATGAACTTTGGGGTCCACAGGTCAGGCTTGATGCTCCCTTACAAACTGTACCACATCCTGGTAGAACCATGGGGTGGTCCAGTTGTAGGGGAAAGAGCTGTCCCACTTGTCCCAGCCAAGTCCTCTCCAGAGGGGTAGCAAGAAAAAACAGGACATAGCCACTCCTACAGATCCCTTGTCACAGTCTCTTAGAGTCCTACACACACAGTTGCATGCAAAGAAAATCTGCAGTATAGTAGGGATGTCGGGCACTCCTTTGCCCCCTTTTTTCGGTTCCTTGCACATCACTGTGCGCTTTACTCTGTCCATCTTTGAGCCCCAGATGAAATAAAACACTGCCTTGGAAATGACCCGGCAAATAGATATCAGCGGGGGCCAGGCTTGGGCAACATACTGCAAAACAGGTAGAATCTCATTCCGCAGCACAAGTATTTTACCCTCCATGGAGAGGTCTCTGAGGCTCCACAATGCAAACTTTTGCTGTACTCTGGCCAGTCTTTCCTCCCAGCATTTCAGGGCCGCTCCATTTCCACCAAACCAGGCTCCCAGGATTTTGATGAGGTCCGATTTGATGGGGAAAGGTAGAGGGGCAGAAGTCAGATGCCATTCGCCGAAGCGCAAAGTCTCTGACTTCCCTCAGTTGACTTCTGCGCCTGAAGCTCTGCTGAAGTCCTCGCACACCTGGACTAGTGTCCTCACCGACCGTTCATCTGAGCAGAAGATGGTGACGTCGTCCAGCTCCATCATCTACAGATATATATGTACACATATATATATACATTACCCCCTCACAGCACGAAACCCCTCTCAGCACCCACCGCACATAGCACTCATCCCTATCTCCTTTGTTCCTCCCTCACAGAACACAATCTCATGTATTGTGCTGCCACTTTGCTGCCCTTGCTCTCTTACCTTCTGTCCTGATACACATCCCCAGCGTGCTGAACTGCTCCACACTACCACTTGTTGAGGCTTCAGTAGAAATGCTCTTTTTTAAACAGGGGTCCCATGGAGATCTTAGTGGGGCCTTGGTGGGTTGGGCTGGGGTGGTAGGCCCGAGGGGGCCCTACACTCCAGAAAACAAATTACACAGCACTGCCACCCTCCCCCCTAGATGAGGGCCCTGGTGCACTGCACCACCTGCACCACACCATCTGCACCACTGGTAGATCCACCCCTGCTGCCACCATAAAATTATACTGTTTCTTAAAGGGTGCTTTATCGATTGTATTAGCTCTTTTTGTAAACTATTTATTTTTTGATATATACACTTGTGTGTGGCTTCAATATGCTAACTGATAACTGTGATGGTAAAAATTAAATTTTCCTTTGTTTGTTGTCCTACACCATTCAAACATAATGTACCACACCCGCAACTGCAACATATTGTAACTGAGCTTTTGCGCACACACACACTCACAAAAAAAGGTGTATATCTCAAACATGATATACTGTAGTAAGTCTAGTGCAATGTGTAGGCAGTTTTTAGTGCATAATCTGTTTTTTGGAGTGACAGAGTCTCTTTAATTCTTCTGAAAACCCATTGACTTTATTGCTATTACATGAACACACTTGGAAACGGCCCCACACTGATGAGAGGGAGTAACCTCGAAACAGCTGTCTGTGGGTTGGCTTCCTGGCTTGTGCATAATCCATCCTGGGCTTTGCTTAAAGCTGTGTAATACAGCAGGCTTATGCTAAAAATAAGCCATGTTTGAAATGGTGTTTGGATTAAATAGCAAAGCCTTTGTGGGCATATTTGCATGTCCTTGCCCAGGTTCCCAGAATGCACTGCAATAACTATTTCTCTGAATTCTGAGCAGGAAATAAGTATTTTAACTTGTTTTAGACTTTCAAATGTAAACAAACATGTACTATTTATTTACTTTACTACTATATGGTGGAGGGCTTCTTTTGCCCACCATAAATTAAACTATTATACATATAAATTCACTACATACTTAGGGCCTCCTTCTAATCGGGGCCGTAAAACTGCCGTAAGTCTGCGATTCCTTGCGGCCGGCTTACGGCCCTGCGTAGCGATACGTCTACGCTGGTATTCACATGGGCGGCGCCGCAAGGAGGTCCCCCTTACGGCCGATCGTAAACCATTCAATCGGCCGTAAGACTTGGCGGGCTTGAACTTGATCTCAACATTAACCCCCCCATGCTACAGTGTCCCCACATTAACCCTATAATGCAGGGGTCCCGATAGGAACGCTGCAGGCTCAACACATTAACCCCTTGCTGTAGGTTTTCCGATCGGGACCCCTGCAGCATTTCAAAATTTTAAATCCCATGCCGCGTGTCCTTAAAGAGCTTCATGAGCCCCTAATTGACCCCATCACTCATGGGGCTCTATACAGAGCCCCATGAGCCTCTAATTAACCACATAACTCATGGGGCTCTATACAGAGCCCCTAATTAACCCCATCACTCATGGGGATCAATACAGAGTCTCATGAGCCCCTAACTCCATCACTCATGCGGCTCTATACAGAGCCCCATGAGCCCCTAATTAACTCCATCCCTCATGGGGGTCTATACAGACCCCCATAAGCCTCTATTTGACACCATCAGTCCAATAGGGGTCTATATAGAGGTCTATATAGGGGTCTATATTTAACCCCTATAATAACACTATAAGTACCATGCGGGTCCTCCAGGATCCTCATGGCACAAAGTCTAAGCACTACACTATTAACCCTAACTATACCCCATTAACCCTACAGCAAGGGGTTAATGTGGTGAGCCGGCTGGGATCCCGATTGGGACCCCTGCATTATAGGGTTAAGTTGGGGACACTGCAGGAGTTCCGATCGGTACCCCTGCATTATAGGGTTAATGTGGGGACACTGCAGGGGTCCTTATGAGGGATAATGTGGGGAGCCTGCAAGGGTCCCGATCGGGACCCCTGCATTATAGGGTTAATGTAGGGACATTGCAGGGGTCCCGATCAGGACCCCTGCAGCATGGGGGGCTTGAATGGGAGCAGTGGGGAGGCTACGTAAGGGCTTAACAAGCCCTTGCGACTGCTCCTTGGTGTAAGTAAGCTGCGGCTTGATTTGAGCCATTTCCGGGCTTGACGGAAGGGTGAGCCTAGCATTTGAATAGCGATTTGAGCTTTCTTGCAGCCACAATGCTTGCTGCTGCGCAATATCAAAGGATTTGACGGAAGTAAGCTACGATTGAGCTCATCGCAAGGAATCGCAGCTCGACAGCTGTAAGCCGCCCAAGGCCACCAATAGAATAGCTAAGTAGCTTGCGGACTCCCCTTGCAGCTCCTTTAAAAAAAACGTAGGATTAGAATGAGGCCCTTAGTCTTTATACTGTATATGCATACATCTGTACACTGACATGCAAACAAAATGCATAGTGTTACGCAGCCACCCTGATTCCATGATACTTTCGTCCTCAAGCATTACTTTCTTTCCTCCTACTATCTTTATTCTTTCCCTCCCCCCAAGTACTTTCTTCCTTATTATCTCTAACATTTCCCATCTCTTCTAACAGATTGTAGAGAGTGGTGATCAGTGGGGAGGCCAATGCTGCAGGCAGTACAATAGTCCAGCATTGTCTGTGTTGTAGTATCTTAGAGAAAGCAATATATTTGTAACATATCCAGCATGTTAAATCAATATAATAAGCAGACAGTGAGGCTAGGAACAGATTTATTTATTTTCAATAATGTACATACTGAAATTAATTAAAAAAACAATATTATCTGGCATTGAAAATATCTGAGATAAAATGCAGATATAATTTGTGCACTAAAATATAAATATTTGTGACTCATAAATTATAAATGTGTAAAATGAAAATAAAAATATGTAAAAATAAACAACATAAATGAGATCAACGACTTATATATGCATTACCCACTGTGTGCATTACTTTAAATGACAGAAAAGATGAATTTGGAGTTATCCGCAATATTTCAACATCACTAAAAGTACATGAAGTAAATAACATCCACAGAGAATTTAAGTAGGAACTAATACATTCCTTTATTAACCAATTATGTATGTACATGAACTAATTAAGGATGAAATACAGCTGTGCGTTGAAATGAATAATACATTAATTATTCTCTGTGATTTTGATCAAGCTCTCCAGAAAGTATAAGAACATACTTTTAGAATTTTAGGATATTTAATATTATGGTTTCATATATTATTAAGCAATGTTATCTACTGATTGTCAATAAAGGGACAATGCAAGCTTTTTATTTCCATTCTAGTTGAAGCAAGATAAAATGCATGTTGTCCTTTTTTATGTTCTTGCTAATTTTTTCTAGTCTTTTCAGCTTGCACTTAGGGGGCTACTATTTGTTGGTCCTTGCCCCTGTGTGCACAGGATGGTGTATGTAGGTATGGCACTAGGAGGTGCAGAGATGTGCATGAAGAGCTGTGAATGTGGGGCCTAGAGGGGGGCAGTGTAGGGCAGGAGGGTGTAGATGGGGGCATCAGAGGGCAGGAGCGGGTAGCGGGACCACTGTGAATGTGCACCCTCCAAAACTAGCACTATTTGTCATTTATTATGAACCACACAAATAAATATAAAAACACACAAATTAAAATTGGAATTTAAAATCAAACATTTGATCATCCTCTGCATATGACAACAAGCATTTTTTCCCATTTTACACCTTCCAGCACCTTCACATTTGCTTAGTAGAAGGCAGGTGCAAGTAAGCTCACAAACATTGCTTGTCTTGCTCGTTACCTTCCTCCAATTAAATAATTGTAGGTATTGCTGGGACACCCATGAATAATTCCTCCTCACTGGACTATCAATGGGTACTCATTAACCCACTGATAGCCAAAAGAGGGAATTATAAGAAAACATTGGTGTCATTTGGGCTTTCCCTGAGGTTTAAAAACAAACTGATCACCCTCTTGGTGATGAGGCCATTTTATATGCTCTTTTGATCCTCCATGGGTGATGAAGCAGTGGTAAACTCAGTAATGCTCACCACCCCTTCCTCCCCCTGGTGACATCAAGCAAGATTAATCTAAATGCTTCCTGCTGCCTGATCATTCAGGGAGGAAAAGGTGGTGAGCACTGCAGGGCGGAACACCAATGGTTAAAAATTGCAGAGGAGTTATTCTGTTATCATTCAGTCATGTCTGACTTTCTGTGACCCTATGGACCACAGCACAACCAGACACATCTATCGTTAGTTCTCTGGTTGCGATTATCCATAACGTTATCTTGGCAAATATACTCCAGTTTACAGCGTTTTGTCTAACCTCTCTATTATAACTTACCCATCTTGGGTTACCCTATATGGTACCACCACCAAGGTTGCGATCCAGAAGGGGAAGAGGGGTATACAAATGTATAAATGGCCTTTAGTGGGAATCCAAGGAACCTATAAAAATGGTCAGATCGTCCAGAGAATCAATTAAATACGTTTTTTATGTAAAATGAAAAGCCCACTAATACCAATGTTTTATTGTAATTGGCCATTAATGAGTAACTCATTGAAGGTCCAATGGGGAGGAATAAACATGGGGTATACCAGTAGTAATATACACACGTTGCCTAATTGCCTAAGGGGGAAATTAGATAATATTAATAGCATTTTTTTTAAATACACCCTCTTCCACCTCAGATATATACTTGGCACAGCACGGCTGCGCAAATCTGTTATGAAGTTGGAATCCAGAGGTTGAAACTCATCTTGAATATGTTTCCCCTTCCATTATTTTCATAGCCCATATTGTTGGTGGCAGAGTGTGACAAAATTATAGACAGAGACAACTAAGACAACTGTTGACAAAATGCTCATTCAACATGACAATTCTTTTCTCTTAACAAAAAGCTAAAGAGACTCTTAATATAGTGTAGGTGCTACCAATGTCAAAATGTAACTGTATATTATCAAGAAAAAACGAAGTAAGTAACTTTAAGAGTGCACCATTAAAATTACCTGCTTCTTTCTTCTTGTTAAAACGTCTATTCAGCAAAGGTCAGTAAAAGCTAGTGGATGGTATTTTAATACGAATTAAAAAAATTAAGAAGAAAGATTTATCAAGGAAAATTGCATTAAAAAGGTATATTGTAATGTTACTTTTGTTATTGACTCTTGCATACTGTAAAGTGCATGGGCGTTGTTGTTGTTCAGTCGTGTCTGACTCTCTGTGACCCTATATACATATGGTTTTCTTGGCAGTTGGGTTGCCAGTTCCTTCTCCAGTGGACCTCCATTTGTCTGATCTCTCTGCTATGACCTGCCTGTCTTGGGTGACCCTACATGGTATTGCTCACATGGAGGAACACAAGCCCCTTCACTAAAATAAGGTAGCAATCCAGAAGGGGATGAGCATTACACTGATTTAACTAATATTAAATATAAAAATGAACCAAATTATATGTGCTGCTTATTTTTCTATATATTAATTATACTTATAATAACCAATCTTACTTCCCCTTTTTCTTCTACAGCAACCAAAAATAGAAATAAATGTAAAATTTAATAAGCAATACGTGCTTGGAAATGTTCTAATTCCAGAGCTAGTATTTAAATATTCCCGAATGATTTTGATCTGTGATATTATGTTTGGTGTAAGAGTGCAACTTTGTTTAAGCACTTACTGTAGCTGAAGCAATCTAAGACAGGCATGTTATCATTCTGTCGCCGAGGCCCATCCGTACTATTCTGGTTGTCAAGGAAACAGTAAAAGTTCTGAGAATATAATAACTGGTTTTGGTGCATTATGTCTCTTGAAACATGTCAGTTAATTACTTGTTAAAAGGATAGTCAATAATAATAGTGATGTAACACTAATTATCATTCACTTTGTTATATTTGCTATGGACCATGCTTTATTTGTGTGATACAGAGCCGCATACAATATGCTTTTTAGTTTGCTTCAGATCGTCCAGGCCGCTTCTACAGCGTTGTTGGATCCCAGATCAATGCGTCAGTTCTTGTGCTGACTGACAGATCTTCAAGCACATTTTAATATCTTAAGGAAGTTAAAAGCCTTTTAAATTATGGCACATAGCATCATGTAATCTGAATTAGGGATTAAATGGGTTTTGTCCTCTAAAAAAAACACATACCAACTGATAGATGCTGCATTCCCAGTAGATTTGCTGATACAAAACACATTTAAAATAATTTATACAGCTTCGATTTTGTCAGGAAACTTCAGTAAATATTTGGTCTGCACACATTCTAGGTATACAAGTGTGTTCTACTAAAATACAAGTGTTAGTTATTACAACAAAATTTAATTTAGAAATAGAAAAAACAGCTTGCAAAATAATACAACTGTCTGTCACTCAGCTCAAGAAGTACTCCCATTATACTGGTCTTCTTATCAGTACATAAGTAACACATTACTGACTTAACGGTTTAGTTTTGCATAAGTACTGCAGTACTAATACAGTTTTACTGTTCACAAATTACAAATGCAGGAACCATATGCAAAGGAAGCCATTAATAAGGGGAGCCATTTATCAGTCCAGAGACAATTAGGTACAGATATCAAGATCAGTGTAGTGGAAGGATTACTTGAGCTGAGGGACAGGCAAAATGTAGCAAATTGGAAGCTGTTTTTTATTACTAAATTACATTTTTTTAAATAACTTTTAATTACATTTTAAGATTTTTAAAAATACTTTACTAATGTAATATAACTGGGACTTCTGGTGTGGCTATTTCAGCTTACCTGTGATAAATATGTGGCCCTAATTTTTTTTTCCTTTCATGTGGCCTTCTTTTTTGCATAAACATCCAAGCCACAGCTGATGCAGCAAAGACCTAGCAGCTAATTAGATGACTAACTTTGACTAACTCAACAACTTTGTGCTTGTCTTGTCTCTGTTTCAAAAATCATTATATAATACTATTATTAGTGCTTAATTGTAAAGGTCACATTGGATTAGTCATGGTATTTTGCCCATAGAATATTGTATGGCACTATAAAACCAGGTATGTACTACAAGACACATTGGTCCTGTGGCACAGACAGCAATTTCTAATCAGAGGTAAAATATGCAATCTCACAAGATTTGACCAAAACAATATTTTTAGTAGTGTTAGAGTATTACAGTAGCCCTTATATATAAAGCTAAAGTGAAGTAAATATCCCAGTTATTGCAGAAATTAAGTACACATATAAATTAAACATGACTGCAACCGGGTTCAATAAAAAATTCTAAGTGGGAAAATCTTAATCTGATAATCAAATTAGAGTTATTCTTTGTATAAATTGAACCGAGAGACATACTTTCTGAGGTAATGGCATTATCAACAGCAATTATTTAAGACTGTTGTTGATGTTGTTCAGTCCTTCAGTCGAGTCCAACTGTATGGACACAGCAAGCCAGACACATCTGTCAGCGTTTCTGGTTGTGCTTATCCATATGGTTTTCTTGGCAAAGATACTGAAGTGGGTTGCCAGTTCCTTCTCCATTGTGGGTGCAACTTGTCTGACCTCTATACTATGACCTGCACATTTTGGGTGACCCTACATGGTATCGTTCACAGCTTCATTGAGGTACAGAAGTCCTTTCACCACAACAAGGTAGCAATCCAGAAAGGGATTTAAGATTAGCCAAGGATTAATAAAGAGTACGAGTGTGCCCAGTTGAAAAACTGGTAATAGTGACGTTTAACAATGAATCAACTAAATTGTTAAAAAATCACTGTTATTTTTTTCAACGGTGCATGCTCTTCTTTATTACCCTACACTGCTAATCACATATATAGTTGTGAGCGTACGGGCCGTTGCTCACGCTTGCGGGCTCGCGTAGCGAGGGCACTGGGCGAGGGCCTCAGTTGCTGGCATGGAGCGCCGAAGGCGCTCCATGCCAGCAACTGCGACTCTCGCAAACTTCACGTCGCAACGCAAACAACACGACACACACATTACGACACTCGCAAACAACATACGACACACGTTCACACACATTACGGCCTCGCAACACTCGGACGCAACTCGCGAACATTACAAAATTAAAACCCCAATGCATACACACAGCACATACATAAAAACCTTACCTACAGCAAGAGGTAGCATCCAGGACCTCAAAAATGCAACACACACCTTGATTTCACTCAAAATAAAAGAGTTTGCACAATAAAAACTTTGATAAGCGAGAGAAAAAATGGCCGCCGAACAAAACGAAAACGAGGCTGCACACGCAAACACCATACGAGACACGTTACCACACATTACGACCTCGCAAACATCGGACGCAACACGCCGACATACAAACATTTCAAACACAATAAATACACACAACACACACATAAAAAAATTACCTACAGCAAGAGGAACTATCCAGCACCTCAAAAAGCCAAGTTACACATTCATTTCAATAAGAATAAAACACTTTAGACACTAATGATATCGCTAAGCGAGAGAAAAAAACGGCCGTCGAAAAAAACCAAAACGAGGCTACAGCACTCTCAACACGTAAAATACCACAACACACTCGCAAAACAACACACAAAACTCGAAAAAACACCACGAAGCACCGATGGATAATCTGCAAAGATGCATAACACAGATAACCCGCCATTTGCCGCCAATGCGGAAGTACACCACGCTAACGGTTTCGTCTCGCGCACGCACACTGTTACACTGCACACATTCATCACGCTTACACAGCAGCTCCACACCACTAATGCTGCAGCAACATGAAAACAGATTGTCAGCTCTTCAACACAATGCTTCAAAATAGGTAAAGTATATTCATTTATTAATATATTATATATTTTAGTATTACACACCAAACAGCATTAGCTACCTTACGATTTGATTGCCGTCATTTTTTGACGGGCAATTCGCTAGTCTTAAATAATTGCTGGCGAGAAGTTTGTTAGCTCAGAGACCAGATATTTCTAACTTCTATATCAATTTTAAGGAACCCCACTTCATTTTTTTATTATAATTATGTTTATTCATATGTGTATACTTTTCATAGCTCCAAAAACTGGGACATTTTCTGTGTCACATTAGTAAATCTAGACATATCTGTTAATCTATAACAGGGGTTTCATGCTTGCAGTGTATCACAAATAGTCTTCTGCTTGCAACTGTAAGAAGTAATGTTATCAACTGAAGAAAACAAATGCTGTACAGTGAATGGAACTGAATTGAAATGCAGTTCTTAGACTCAGACTAATATCAGATTTTCCATCACAAATCGATTTGTGTGTGTGAAGGATACTGCTTTTCATGGGGTCCCTGTTGCTGTCACAGAAAAAGAGCAGATGAAGATGTCTCCGTGAAAATGAATCTGTCTTCATATGTGTATGTTTATCTTTCCACCATATTAGCCAAACTGAATATATTTATATAGACATATAAGGACATAGTACTTTGTTTCTCCTTGTTAGCACCTGACTTTCTTCCAAAATCATTCCCTGTATCTCATTCCATATATTATTTACCTGTGTTATTTCTAGACAAGAAGTATGACTCACTTACCTCTTAAGAGAACAGGGCGCTTCTGTACCAGTATGTATTATTTCATTTTATTTGTCTTTTGTATTCACTGTATCCCCTGTATATTGTGCTATGGAAGTTGTTGGCACTTTTCAAATAATAATAGTAACCCAAACCAATAACTTATCTCAGAAACAGCTTTCAACAGAAATTAGAGCACTTGCTCATTCCCAGAGAAATTAGCATAACTGTGATAAAGCTAGTGTACAATGAAAAAACATTCAGTCTAGGAACATAATAATACAGGAAAAAGTCATAACACTAATTTTAAATTGGAAAAATGCAGTTTATGCATCTATTAATGCAAATGTCCTGCTTTCTGGGTTTGTGAGGGGGAAGCGATGTGGTATCAATTCAGTCTTATCCAATTATTGAACATTTCTCTCCTTTTTCCCTGCTCCCCCACCCCTCCCTTTACTGATACATAAAGAAGCATAACCTCACAATCTAGGTCTCAGGAAGTAATGTAACAAACAGAAAATGGATTCCTTTACTCACAAATAGTCTTCAAAATTCAGATTTTCGGTATAAATGTTTATATGTCCATGACATGTCCATGGCTTTTATTCCGTCACAAAGAAGTGCCTTGTTTTCTTCACCTACAGAGACATGGAAATCATTGTTTTCTTTGTTGCATTAGAAAGAGGGCATTGTGTAACAGTGCATTTTATTTTTTCAAATAAATGTTTCAAAGATCAAAATCTTATTCAGATGTTAAAATGCTTTTTGGGGCTTGTCCTCTGCCAGCTTGTGAGATCTAGAGACTGAAATATGTTCTCTGCATTTCTATTAGATTCGGTGAAAGTTAAGCAGGTTTTACTTAAAATTTTGTCCACAAGGAAAGCAAGATTTGAAATGTTTAAAACACACAATTTTAACTGCATGAAAAACAGTGGTGTTCTGTGTCCCTTTAAATTTAGATACTCTACCTGTGTAATTGGTGCTTCCATCTTGAACTTCTGGTTGGCTCTTTGCCATAAAAAGGATGAGTACCTAACTGGGAGTTGCTCTGCTTTTTAGTTCTGTTGTCAATTTGCAATTCAAAGTAGCAGCCTTTCAAGAGAGCTGAATAGAGACATTATCTAAAACCATTCTTACAACCTGTCTGATCCTGTTGAGAACAAAGGTTAAATATGTGCTGCCATTAAATAAAGTAACAAAAAAAGAATACAATAATAAATTAGGGGTATATTTATTTATTTAAAACTTTTTAAAGACATTTGTACGTTTTCAAGTTCTTCAAAAGAGCATACTATAAATATGACACAATTATTAGCATTGCAGTGCATTCCTTTTTTCTGCTAATACTCTGGAAGACCTCCGATTAACCCATTTTCTGCATCATAGAGCAGCGCTGCAGTAATTAACGTCTTCCCGGCTCCATAGGCAGTGTTTACCAACTCCCATGCTTCTTGCTCCTTCTTACACTGCTAATTGCTCCAAAGAACATAAAGATATCAATCACAAAATATATGCACTTATGTTCAAGGGGAATTTGTGTAATTAAATCCAGAACAGTAATGTGAGTGATTGTGGATGGTTACAGGGCAGAGAAACTAAATATGTGAAGGCTCCTCAAGGAATTTCAAGTCAGGGTTAAAGAATTAAAAATATTGCCATCCAAGGGAAGTAGCATTCCCAAGGCAAGAGGGCATATAAGGCCAGGATAACGAAAAGCACATTTTATTGATAATGTATGTAAAGCAAATCAAACAAATATCAATTAAAATAATAAACATGATGTTTACATTGCTGTGGGCACAGGGCTGGATCTTACTCTAAAGCTGACTTGAAATTTCCTAAGGAGCCCTCGCCAAGAGCAATGCGTCCCAAACTAATTCTTATATACAATTCTTTTTGGGGAGTGGAAATGAGGTCATAAAAAGGAGCAAGTAAGAAAGGGGCATTAAAAGGAAATTTTGTCTGGAATGGAAAAGATCATGTTTTAAACAGGATTTTTGGATGGAAAATAAGTGATGTATAGTGTAGATGACTAAAACTGAAACACAATATGATTGTTTTCTTCTTGTCTGTACTGGCACACTAAAGAGCACATAGGGACTGTGAATGATATGGAGGTCTGAACTGAAACTCATTGTGCTTGTATTCTCATTCAGTTGAATGTGATCAGATAATAAAGCACATTTAACAGGATCTCCATGAGAATTTGTTTACATGTCATCTTAATTCACTTGTCAGATAAAGGGAGGATGAAATACATTGCTTTTTATTTGTTTCACTAATGCTTTATTGGTAATTTTCTTAAATTAATGTATTTTTTTTTTACAAGCAAAATGAAATGCTGGCAATGTACAATGCATGTTCTGTTAAATGCAAGATAGAAAGTGTTGCACTACAGTGGCCCTTTAATAACAAAATTAAGAGAATGGGGTAGAAAACAGTGTAATTTGAAGAAAATATATAAGGACTGAGAGAGTCAAAGAGGACATAGAGAGTGTAAGAGAGGACGAGAGAAGAGTAAAAGCAGAGCGAGAGGCTGAAGGAGTAAGAACGAGGAGAGCAAAAAAAGAAAGACTGGGAAATTAAAGAGGAAAAAGAGAAAGAAGGCAGAGGAAGACTAGAGCAATCAAAGGGGGTAAAACAAATTTGTAATAAAGAGAGGATGGTACAGAAAGAAGGAGGGAAAGAGATACAAGTGTAAAATCCTATTTACTGCCACCAGTGTTTTTTTTCTGCACCCTAGGCTATATCCTTATTGACTATTGGAAATGTGTTGATAAATGTATGCACAGAGGTTATTCTTCTTATTATTATTATCTAGTATTTATAATGCGCCAACATATTCTGCAGCACCATACACAGGATGAAACATAACAGGATGAAACATAACATAAAAACAATATCAATAAAGATTAAATGAATAGAGAGCCCTGTGTTTGAGCTTATAATCTTGCATATAGAGTACTTGTTCAAACATCCTATAAAATTAAAAACTCGCAAATTTACAATCTAAGGGATTTGGAAGGCAATAGATAAATTGGGCATATTAAGGATGAAGGTGATATACTTTATTAAATAAATGTGTTTTAGTGAGATTTTAAAGGACCCGAGACAGGAGGAAAGTCTAGCAAGGTAAGGAGTTTTAAATAATAGGGGCAACACCAGAAAAGTCATGAAGGCGGACTGAGAGGAGGTAATACGAGAGGAGGAAAGAAGAACAGAGGGGGAGCATGGGGGAATATTTGGAGATGAGAGAAGAAATCTAAGGGGGTGCATTATTCTTGAGGGCTTTATACATTAGGGTAATGTTTTTAAATGTTATTCTGGAGGTTATGGGGAGCTAGTGGAGTGACTGACAGAGATGCGCTGCTGACAATAAGGTTAGATTTTTTCTGACAATCTGATTGCCCTAATTGAAAAACAATATCAGTTAACCTGTAAGAGCGGGGATTAAACTGGACCACAAAGATCAGCAAAGCAGTAATTAATGGATCTTATAAAAGGGACACAATAGAGAATACAAAAATGATAAACAATTACATTTTTTGTAGTAAACTTAAATTGAAGTTTGTAATTGTTGCATGTCAATTATCATAATGGACCTGTATTTGGTCCAAATTGCCCCCTTTGTACCATTTCTGAATATGAATATATTTTATTTGCTCAAAAAGTATTTGAGAGCTTTAGCATCCTTTCCATTGTTGTGGTGTGGTGCCCTTGCTCAACAGTACCACCAATGGGTGTGCTGCTACTCAAGCAAATAATTAGTAGGTGTGTGTATTTGTTTGTAATGCGTGTGTTTATTTATTTATGTATATTAATATAAAATATATGTAAATATAATCTGTTATGATACCTACCCAATCCACATATGCACACACTGAGGCCCTCATTCAATTGCAATTTGGCCAATTGAATAGGGCTCTAAATAAGCACATAACATATTTTTTAAAGAAGTTTTTACTTAGTAAACATCTATCCAAAAGCAAGGTTTTCACTAACTAAAAACTTCTTTAAAAAATATAAGCTATGTGCTTATTTAGAGCCCTATTCAATTGGCCAAATCGCAATTGAATGAGGGCCTGAGACTTTAAAGGCCTAGATTTGCTAAGCTTTCCTACATCTTGGCAGATCACACTATCCCCTTCACAGTGTTCACTGAAACGGTTGTATATTAATCTATATAGAGCCATGAAGCTCTCTCTCATGTTAACATAGGTTGAATTATTGAGTTTAAATGCTGAGAAAATTAGTTATCAGCTTCACTGTATTGACTAGCTTTTTCTCTTAAAACTCACTATGAATCTATTTGCAGCGGTTTGCAGTCATAGTGATGGTCAAGTACCGATTCCATTAAATATAACTTATATTGCCACATGTTATAATAAAAAAAGCAAATGCATATCACTTTATTATATTTAATAATTTCTGAATAATTTCAAATATGTCAGAAATTGCTTAATATATTAATATATTTTAGCTATCATCCTTTATTATAATATAACTCTTGGGGCGATAAGTACACATGTATATAGTTGTGGACCAAGAATGTTGGTCACGTCTGCGGGTCAAAGGCGCTTATTGCACTGCAACCTTACGAAGCGAGGCAAGCAGTGAAGGCACGTGGGACAGGCTGCAATGAGCGCCGCAGGTGCTCATCACCAGCAGCGCAAGCAGGACTTACGACCCATACGACTTAGGACCGAAAACCGTACATGCACTGCCCGCCTTGCAAAAATCCGACTTTAATGGCAGAACCACGGAACTCAAAACATATGAAAATAACAACAAATATGCGTAAAATTAACTTACACACTTACACACAGCACAGTGGGAGAGCCATGGAGTCTGTGAGTTAGGTTGCAAGTTAATTTGAGGCATATTTGAAATTTTTTCACAATCGAAAATCGCCCAAGCGAGAAAAAAAATGGCTGCCAAAAACGTGACACGATGAAAACGAGGCAGAAGAACTAGCACATAGGACTTAAAAACAAGTACTAAGCAGTAACACTTAACCAAAGCCAGTAACACTTAACCCAAGGCAGTAACACAACCCAACACAGTAACACTCAAGTGTGACGCCTATAAAGCACACAGGATGAGAGCCTTGCAATGAGCTTCCATTGCAAGGCATGCGATGAGCCCCAAAGGCGCTCATTGTGGTGCTGACGAGGAAAAAAGGTGATCATTGCAAAGCAGGAATGTGGCAGCTTGCAATGAACGCCTCAGTCGCTCATCGCGAGCCACGCAATGAGCCCCGAAGGCGCTTAGCGTGGGGCTCATGATTAGTGCCATAGATGCTCAGAGGGCCCATAGCCTCGCATTGTGTGGCAAACAGCATTGCCAGGCTTACAATTTTACTCCCGTCATTTTTGACGGGCAATTTCCTAGTTTCAAATAATTAATGATATAACATTTAAAATAATGAAACTACATTTTCATATGCTATTGATTATAAGAAGTGTCAAATATACTGCTATAAAAAGTTATCATTTTGGGAATAGTCACTTCATTATAATGTTCATGGCAAAATTAAACCAATTTCACTGTAATTTTAGAGAAACTAGTGTTTGTGAAGGTGATTGTGGCTAATGTCTTACGCAGAACATAACCGTATTACGCCCTCATGGGAAAGGTTTTGCAGATTGGCAAGTTAGTGAGAAACAGAGTAACCAGCAGAGTTTATGATGCTTATTTTTGCTACAACGTGGCCCTAAATAGCCCCCATGTAGCTTAATAAATCTTGGTCAATTTATCAACTTCAGTCTATTGCTTCTGGCTAAAGAATGAGATAAAAGATAAGAATGATAAGCAATACTAATTTGCACAATCCACAGTAAATCGTGTTACGTTTAAAGTAGAGGAATAAAGAATAGAACATCTGAAAATGCAAATATAATACACAAATGTGCTATTTATCACTGAAAAATATCTTTTGTTAAATTGAAATAGTTATTTCAAAACACGTAGGTTGCTATGTACCTTGTAACCTGAAGCTCTTTAATGTCCATTCTCATGTGGAGGCAGTAGCGTGACTTTGAGACTTAATATAATGCTTTTTCCAATAATCACAGTTTATCAAAGGTGTGGGTGACAAGAGCTGGTGTAAATCTTCTTACCTTTTATGAATATGAAAACAGTTCTTTCAGTGAGTTCCCACACAAAATATCTGCATGCATTTTTTAAAAGCTTGCAGGATAGGATTGCTTTGCATGAATGTTATGTGATACATGCTATCACTATTTAGACACCTCTCATACATATCAGTTTGCAGGGCCCCGGGGCAGTAATATTGTGCTGTTCTCTGTCAACAAAGGCCAGTACTATGGTACAAGAGAAGGGCATGGCGTAAACTTTCCTAATGCATAACATACAATAGTCTTTTTGTATAATTTAGAAACAAACTTAAATATGGGAATCAGTAAGGAATCTGTGGATTTTGAAAGCACTTGGCTGAAAGGGAGTCTGTATTTTCATATTGAAGGACAATTGCACAAGAAACATATTTGTTTGAAAACTTTGAGCCTAACTAAGAATATAATTAGGCAGAAAAAAAGTCATGCAACTAGTTTTTAATTTCTAAAAAAAAAACGTTGGTGCCTCTTCTATCCTGGGGGTATCATGATACATCGGTGTACATTGTGTGTGAGAGGGTGTTTACGTTTCTGGAGATATATAGTTGCATTTCCTGAAGCAACAGGTCTGTTTCTGGGCCTGTGAGGATGAAACATTGTGGTGTCAATTTCTTTCTTATCTAATTATCTTAACAAAGGTTCATTGTTCCCTCCTTACCCAACCCTCTCTCCACTAATAGCCAAAGTAAACACCTTCATAATCCATCTTGATGTTTCCAACACAAAAAAGATTCCTGTACTCCTAATCAGAGTCCACAAAAATATATTTTTTACAAAAATGCTTTATGCCCATGGTTTACCGAACTGCTAATATTGTTAGATTGGTACATACTTGACTAATAAGTGTTTTTTTTTATTGAATTTGTTGAAGAAAAGATTGTCTCAGAGTTTCTCACCACACACTTTAGGCACTCAAGGAAGACCACATAATCTCAGCGCTTCAATCAGATTTATATTTATTATCAAGCCAGAGAAATGCGCATAGAGAAGCAACACATGTGGATCTGACACAGTGATCCGGCACAGACTCTATATAGCAGTCTTATTACGCCAACACCATTTTATCTTGTACAATACATTTTCTACAGTTTCCATATTTCTAAGGTTATTGGGTACTTTTCAGGCATGCACCATTAGTACTTTTAGGCAAGTGTATTCCTAAGGTTAACAGCTACTTTTTGGGGCGTACTTATAACCCAGCAACTTTTTTCTAGTCACTACATTTTCTGTCTGCTTATCTATTGTAGCATTTGTTCTAAAGTTCTGAGAACAGGGACCTCCACTTGTTTTTCTGTTTTGTCCAGCAACAATGTATGTATTAACCCCTGCTTTTCTGTCTTTTTTAATAGCAGTGCATTCAGTGTTCTTTGTATAATAGCATTATATCAACTACTTCAAACTGCAGTGATAATTTAATTAATTTGCCTCTCAGTCTTGTAGGGGTCTCTGATAATAGGTATTTAATCCCATCGTTATCATTTATCCCCTTTCAAAGAAATATGGGTGCAACGTGTACCGTTTTTAGTCACTGAGAGTCAAAGACGTCTCCTCCTCCTGTCTTATGAATGGGTCTTTATGAATGTTTGTGACTCCTCACTTGCTGTGTTACTCACTGACTCCATGTGGCCAGGCACACGCTGCTCTATGCATATAAAGGGGAACAGATTTTATGGTAGATAAGAATTAATAACCCCATCTAATCTGTCCATCTATCTTATAAACATCTTTATCTTAATAAATCACCTAGACAGTCTTGTGCATATCCCAGGATTGCTTGATTTCCTTACTGTCATGGCCATACCACTTCATCTGGAAATCTATTCCACGTATCAGTCACTCTTTAAGTAAAGCAGTGTTAACACAAACTCTGTCTAAATGTTCTATATTCTAATTTCAGAAAAAAAAGATTGATTGAACATTAGGGGACATGCTAAAATGAAGAGTATTTTCCACTTGATGGTGTACATTTCACTCCAGAGTTAGTTAAATACTATAAATTTGATGCATTTCATTTGAATATGTTTGAAATAAATTAATTTAAAATAATGAAGTATTTCATAAACAGAAAAATTTAGCAAAGATTAAACGTTATCCACGCGTCCTTAAAACTATTAAACAACAAACAAAAAAAAAAACAAGTGGATAATCTATTTTTTTATTAAAAGATCTGTGTTATTTCACAGCTGAGATATGTGAAGCAGGCCATCTGATAATTAGTGACCAGGAAAAGGCAGATGAGCTTAATGTGTTATTTTCTTCGGTATACACAAGGGAGGTACCAGTGGTTGGGACACTGCGGCATAATTAGGGCTACACCAAATAACTGGTTAATGCAGGAAGAAATCCAAAAGAGTTTGGAAAAAAATACATGTTAATAAAGCCCCGGGTCCTGATGGAATACATCCAAAAGTACTGAGGGAACTGGGTTCTGTTATAGCCAAACCATTATATTTAATTTTTCAAGATTCACTCAACACAGGGACGCTACCAGGTGACTGGCGAAAAGCAGAAGTGATATCTATATTTATGAAGGGAGGAAGAGCAAATCCAAGGAATTATAGACCAGTGAGCCCCACTTCTGTAGTGGGAAAGCTTTTAGAAGGGTTAATAACAAAAATATACTAGAATATATCTATTTGAACAGGATTATAAGTAGGAGTCAACATGGATTTATGAGAGACATAGATTTATGTCAAACAAATCTAATTAGTTATATGAGGAGGTTAGTAGGAACTTGGATCAAGCCACCTCAGCGGATGTAGTCTTTTTGGATTTAGCAAAGACTTTTGGTACCTTGCCACATGGAAGACTATTGAGCAAACTAAGGGATACAGGAATTTCAGTAAATATCTGCTCATAGATCAACAGTTGGCTAAAAGACAGGAAGCAAAGGGTTGTGATAAATGGAACATACTCTGATTGGACTAATGTGGTAAGTGGAGTTCCTCAGGGTTCAGTATTAGTTCCTCTCCTTTTTAACATATTTATTAATGACTTAGAAGTGGTGCTGGAAATTTGTGTCTCCATATTTGTGATGACACAAAGGTTTGCAAGGTAATTAAATCAGATAATTATGTATTTTTCCTCCAAAGGGAGTTACATAAATAAGAGGAATGGATAGCTAAATGGCAGATAAGATTTAATACAAATACATGTAAAGTTATGCATCTGGGAAAGAAAAATAGAGTTGCAATTTCTAATCTTAATGGAGCAAATCTAGGGGTATCTGATATTGAAAAGGATTTGGGAGTACTTGTGGACAACCACCTAGGTAACAGTGCTCAATTCCAAGCAGCAGCTGCAAAGGTAAATAAAATATTAGCATGTATTAAGAAAGGTATAGAAGCCAGGGAAGCAAATAAAATTCTGCCACTATACAAATCTCTAGTACGCCCTCATTTGGAATATGGAGTACAATTTTGGGCACCACTTCATAAAAAAAGACATTTTAGAGCTGAAAAAGATACAGATAAGGGCAACAAAACTAATAAGTGGAATGGAGGGCCTAAGTTATGAAGAAAAACTAACCAAATTAAACGTATTTTCTCTAGAAAAAAGGCATCTAAGAAGAGATATAATTACCTTATATAAATACATCCAGGGTCAGTATAAAGATTTGTCAAGTGAGCTTTTTGTGCCAAGAGGTTTTCAACCGATAAGAGGACAGCCTTTGAGATTAGAAGTAAAAAAATTCCACCTTAAAGAAAGAAAAGGGTTCTTCACAGTAAGGGTGGTTAATCTGTGGAATTCTCTACCAGAGGAGGTGGTGACAGCGGATTCGATAGATAACTTTAAAAAGGGTTTGGATATATTTTTGAGTAAAAAGGGCATTCAGGGTTAACCTGGTTAATTAGAGAGACAGAGTATTGACCTAGGAAGGAATCCGATCGCCAGTATCTGGTGTCAGGAAGGAATTCTTTTGTTTCCCTTTTGAGATGATTGGCTAAGTTTCACTTGTTTTTTTTTCTGCTTGCCTTCCTCTGAATCAATTAACAATTAATCCACATATTACATATCAGAGGTGATCTTAAAAGGTTGAACTTGATGGATTAAAAGTCTTATTTTGACCTCATTTACTATTACATATATAATAGGCGCTCATCCCTACGACCCCCTACGACTTTCGGACCTCGCGAATCAAGGGGCCGCATTTGCGGAGGTGGAGGCTCCCACGTCGGCTGCAATGAGCCGCAGGCTCATTGCAGGTCGCAAATACGGACGCTCGCGAGGCGAGGGGCCGCATTTGCGGAGGTGGAGGCTCTACGGCGCCTCACAAATGGTTACAAATGACCACGCAACTGAGACTTGGAAAAAACACATAAACACGCAATGACTGCGCCAAACATTAAAAAAAACAAAAATACACACAAAAATAACATAAAACCTTACCCACACCAAAGGAGGACACCCAGGACCTCTGCAACACAGCTTAAACCTCGAATTCGGTCTAATTTACAAAGTTTAGCCACTCAAAATTTTCCTAAGCGAGAGAAAAAATGGCCGCCGATAAAAACGAAAACGAGGCTACACGACCCCTAAATTACACAAAGCAAATACGGCTTTTACAAAAACCTGTACGACCTACAGCATACACCATTAGCAAACAACGCTTCATCATACAAACCCGTCTACCACATACACAATCGCCGCCATTTTACAATACTAACTTACAGAATGCGAAAGTGCCTAGCTACACTAACAGCTTCCCCTCGCGGACGCAGCCTACTAACACTACACACTTCACACATTGCAGACACTTACACCTCAGCTCCACAACACTGCAAACCTACATTTTATGCTGCAGGAACATGAAAACAGATTGTCAGCTCTTCAGCACAATGCTTCCTGCATGTACTACTTACAAATAGGTAAAGTATATTAATTTATTAATTTACTACTTATTTAATTAGCATCACAAATTACATATACACAAAAAAATAAAAATATCGCAATCAACGCAAAAGACATTCACTACGCGCCTCACAACGGGCGCCAACGCTGCTAATAGCACACAAACTACACCAGGCGCAATAAGCGCAAAAAGCAGATCAGCCCAGACCTTTCAATGACAGCAAAAGCGCCTCAGATAACAAAAAAATACAACAACCAAGAGGCTCACAATCAGTGCCAAGATCTCAGAACACCATAAAAAATAATATCTGCCCCAAACAACATCCCTTCACTTCTACTGCCGTCATTTTTTGACGGGCAATTCGCTAGTGTAACTATAAAGATTAGAGAGTTTTTACAGTAATTTTTTTGTACTTAAATGTTTTACTTATAGGCGCATGGTACACAAATGTTTTTTTTATATATACATTTAAACAATCATTCTTTAAACATTACCAAAGATCTGTTTTGCATGAATAAATACCAGGTAAAACTTGCTTAAACTTCATTTAAACTAGCTGGAAATGCACAGAGCATACGTCTGTCCGTAGATTTCATGCCAGACAACTATATTACTGCTCACTGGCTGACAAGCCCAAGATCACTTATACATTTAAATCAGTCTTGTTTCTGTGTGGAGAGTTTCATTTGAAAAAGAAATAACACAGTGGTATATTAACAAATGCCTTCTTTCAGATGTAAAAAAGAAAAGAAAAATATTTCAATGTTGTGTTTATTTGTATACAATACCTAGATTACCCATCAGATAGGGGAAGCTCAATTTAAAATTCTCTTAATGCGTTTTTTATTTTCTGAAATGAACCATTTGAAGTTTCTATGAAAAAAAGCAAATATGGAATGTTGTGCTGCATTTCTGTATGGTGAGGTAGTAATATGGGCATAAACTCTGCATATTCTAATCAATTGCACCCACGGGTCACTAGCCAAGTGATACTCATGGATCATCAGTGAACTGGTCATATATCTACTTTCCTTCTTCTACCACAAGAGAGAACACTGTGCACGCCATGTTCCTTACAGTGTAACACTGCACTAATGCAAATGTCATAGAATCCCTTACTTGACTCCACTCCATTTCCATACAGCTGGTATAAGTCATATCTGTGTCTGGGGCAGTGAATAATTGCCTGTGTATTGGGACATTTTTGTTGTTGTCGTTTTATCATTTTGTCGTGTCCTACTCTCTGTGACCTCATGGACTGTAACACACCAGGCACATCTTTATGTCCATGGTCATGCTGATACACTTGGTTTTCATGGCAGAGATACTGGAGTGGTTTGCCAGTTCCTTCTCCAGTAGGCCACAACATACAGCTCCTGGATTCCTAAGTGGTCTCCCATCCAGTTACTGACCAGGCCCAACCCTTCATGGCTTAAGGGTGGGGTTGCCTCTTGATTTCCTGACTTGAATTGAACCCAGGTCACAACGATAAAAGCACTGAATCCTACCCACTGAACCTATAAGGGAACCCTGTGTATTGGGACATAGTTGCAATAATTAGCTGGTCCTAGCTCTTAGGGTGGGGTAACAAATAAGAAGATCTCTGATATATAGGTTATCAATGTTTTTGCATTTATGTATATAAACTTTATTCAGTGACAAGTATAATCACATATAATCAAATTCTTGAAAGGTTGCTTTTGCATACTGCTTGAGAAAAAAACACATTCAAACTTTGTATGTTCTCTTTTTCCATATAGTGTTTACTAGCAAAATGGACTTTTCTCTGAAAATAATACTTGGTATGTTGTACCATGGGCTTTTGAAAAACCACAGTGTTGAAGGAAGTATTTATGAGTAATGTTTTTATAACCTTGATATTAAAAAATACAGAATTCAAGAAGGGAAAAGCCACTGGCCAAGGTCATTTTTCTTTATGACCTCAACTAATTTTATATGCATTATGGGTGTTTTGTAGATACATAACCATTTAAATATAAATCATCCCCAGAGAGGTGTCTTGCTGGACTAACGAAACTGAGAATGAGCCACACCAACTTACTTATAATAATAATAATAATAACTTTACTTACTAATAATAGTAATTAGCAGTAGAAACATAAACACATTCAATAATAACGAAGCAATAAGAGTCCAAGCCAATAAGTGTCTCAATATATTTGTAATACATTTTATGTTACACAAAGAGCCACATTCAATTGATCGATTTTGAGATCTGGTAACCCGTAAGGGAGGTCTCAAGTTATTTTGTTATTCAATTGGCGTCTTTTTGTGGGCTCATAACCACTTCCGAGTTACAGGTTTGAAAAAATTGATCTGTCAAGGCCATAGGACTTGCGATTGTGAAAATCGCTAATCGCTATTCAATTGGCAAAATCGCTCAACACTGAAGCTGCAATCAAGCTTGCAAACTCCAAATGGCGGCCCAAAGCTTACGGGCTTACAGATTAGTTTGTAACACTGCAAATCACAATATAAAGACACCAATACACTTTAAAACATAGGGAAAGCAATGGAAGCCATTACAATTACATGCACAACATCTCCCAAATATCAAATATTGCATAAAATAAAATATTATTTTCCGCATAGCTTGTAATCGTCATGCATATGCCAATACGAAAAGCCATGCTGCAACATGCTGAAAGCTATTAAAGACAGGCTACCTCATTAAATTGAAATACATGCAAGTGGCTGCCATATTAACCCTCTCACACTCACAGAGGCTCTAATGTGGACCCTAAAAATACAAAAATCACCTTATACACATATCACTAATCACATCTACATTTGGGAACACAAATAGTGGCCATATTTCACCCCCACATGGTATATATCAAGTACCCGGGGAACATTTTATTATTTATTGCTCAGTCCTTCAGTCGTGTCCGACTCTCTGTGACCCTACGGACGGCAGCACACCTACTAATGTCTCTGTCTGTGCGTATCCACAAGGTTAGCATGCAAAAGATACTGGAGTGGGTTGCCAGTTCCTTCTCTAGTGGACTGGGATTTGTCTGACCTGTCCACATACTCTGGCCCTACATGGCATAGCTCACAGCTTCATTCAGGTAGACAAGTCCCTTCACCACCATCACTTCGCAATCCACATTAATGTAAATTGATGAATAGCAGAACAAAATGGGAACTCACAAAAAGGGAATGGCTAGACATCTTGGCACATGACCACCGGCAATGGTGTGAGACCTACCAGAATTGGCATAGCAGAGATTACCCCTGATGGAAATGAGTTGGCTTTTGCTCCACGTGCCTCTGCACAGCCTCCATGTGTTTTTGTGGCCCCTCCTGATGGGCTAGAGTAGATTAGTGTGGTGCATTTCCCCCTGGACCTCTTCAGCATTGCTAAGTGGTGGTGGTGAATGGGCATGTGTACTGAAATGAAGCTGTGATCTATACCATGTAGGGTCACTCTAGGTGGGCAGGTCATTGCAGAGAGGCAAGACAAATCCCAGTCCACTAGAGAAGGAACTGGCAACACACTTCAGTATCAGCTGTCAAACTGTTTGCAGGCCCTCAGGGGTATGTTCATGCTCCACAATATCACTAATTGGACTGTGTATTAACCCTCTATTATTATTATATATGATATATATTATTATATGATATCTAATGCTGTTATGACTATTATTATTGTTATATGTATTGATCTATTGCATAGTAACTAGGGCTCATTAATTTACAGATATAGGAATGTGGCACACATGTGATGTATGTGGATGTCCCATAACCCCAACCAATGAAAACACACTGACACAATTAGAATGATATAACAAAATGTTGCAAAACAACCAAAGTGATTTATTAGATGATGGCCGAATTTTTACAAAAAACATTGTCTACTAAGTAATGTAAATTAAATTAGAAAAATAATAAAAATAAAAATAATCTACAAATAACCCAATTAAAAACACAACAGTGCTCTTATATCTACGACAAATTCACAAAAAATACCACAACAAATATAGAGAACATGGGTTTTATTTTGAGGACGCAATTTTATGTCACTTGGACTATTTTTAGAGGACCACTATTTCACATAGGAAACTCTATGTGCCATTTTCAATAACTACAAAAAAGTTGTTTTATTGGATTTTATTAAGGGTTTATGTCAGTAGCAGCATAATCATTTGTTTAAAATGTGAATGTGTAATTAGACAGGATTCATCCAGGGAGTAATCTGATCGCCAGTAACTGGGGTCAGGAAGGAATTCCATTTTTTCCCCCTTTGATACAATTGGATAAGTTTCAATGTTTTTTTTTTACTGTTCGCCTTCCTCTGGATTCAATACTTATGTGCTTTACCAGTAGTTCAACTACAAGTTGCATCTTAAGAAGCAGTCTGTAATGGTTTAAAATACTCCTTCATACAAAGTTGACCTATTGTTATGTTTCTCATGCATAGATCAGAATTAAAATTTTTAGTATTGTCAAAAATAATTTGTTGACCACTGTCTCCAATATAAGTTGCATGTTACAAACCTTTATGTAATGGTTCACAATATGTATTCATACAAATTTCATGCATTGTTATATTATTACTGCATACATGACACTTAAAAAGGTTAATATGGTTAAACAGTTGTAGAAATACAAGTTGAATGATAAAAAAATAAAATAAAAATATTATAATTGTTGTACTTCTTTGTAGATAACAAAAAGGTTAAGAGTGTCAGAGACTCAAATTGTGTGGCAAACAGCATTCACAGCTTTAAAATTTTATTGACTTTCATTTTTTGATGGGCAAGTCGCTAGTATATATATATATATATATATATATTATATATATATATATATATATATATATATATATATATATATATATATAGGGACCTTCTCCAGCCTTTATAAGCACATCCTGTCCACAGCTTATATGCACAGCTCAGTTCATTTCTGAGCCTGTGACTGCAGGTTGTTTCTCTGCGCTCTCTTGTTTTTCAGCTTTCCAAGCCTCGTGCCTGTAAGCTCATAGTTGCTTTTTGGCCTTTTTTAACGTCTGCTAAGGCATTCCCATTGTCAGTGAATAATGGTTCCACTTCTAGCGTTTCTCCTCTCACTACCATTTTCCAAGGTAAGCTGTCTACTCCTTCTAAGCTAACCTTAGTGGATCTTGGCCCAAGACTTCCAAGATGCTTCCTTGTCCACGTCCAAGGTTCAGCTTTCGTTTTCTTAAGTTTAGTTTTGGCCCAAATCTACTACATTTTTCAACTTTCCTATAGCTTCATGGGGGTTTGGATCTTAATCTGCTAAATTGCATCCCTTGCCCGTGTCCAAGACTATGCCTTTTAGCCTTCTGTAAGTCTGCTTTTGCTAATTTTGGCCCAAATCTACTAAGTTTCTTAAATTTCCAATACCTTCTTGGGTGGGTCTGGACCTGAATCTGCTAAGTTGTGTCCCATGTCCGTGTCCACGGCTAAGCTTTTTAGCCTTTCGTAAGCCTCCTTTTGCGTATTTTGGCCCAAGTCTACTAACCTTCAACCTTCCTCTGGCTTTCCATAAGTCCTAAACCAGCCTTTGCAGGCTTTACCTCATTCACACTGTCATAAGTCCTAAAGCAGCCTTTGCAGGCTTACCTCATTCAGGCTTTCAATATGACCCAAACCAGCCTTCGCAGGCATTACCTCGTTCACGCTTTCCATAAGTTCAAAACCAGCCTTCGCAGGCTTATTTTGTTCTAATACTACATCAGCTTTCACCAGACCTCAACTCAGTCATGCTTTCGTAGGTTCCCTTCCCTCTCTCCTCACCATCACTCGGCCCTCTTAGCAGGCCAGTTAGGGCGTAGCAATAGGCCACACCTCAGCTACACGAGGAGAGGGGCCGGACCGCAAAGTTAATGTCCGAGTTGTTTCCCTGGGATTGTGGGGGAGACACTCTCCCAACATGTCTGTGAGGGCATTCCCATCGCTGGAGAGCAATGGTTTAATTCAATTTCTGTTAAATTAGAAGTAGATTATAAATATAAATAGATTATGACTATGTATTAAATATATATATATATATATATATATATATATATATTATTTTATATTATATATGTTTATATGCAATATATATATATTTCTGTTAGATTATAACTAGATTATAAATATAAATAGATTTTAAATATATGTACAGTTGTGCATAAAAGTTTGCATACCCTGGCAGAAATTTTTTAATTTTGGCATTTATGTTGAAAATATGACTGATATGCAAAAAAATATATTTTATTTAAGGATAGTGATCATATGAATTGTTATTTTTTTATTGATCCAGAGGAAGGCAAAAAAGAATACATTGAGCATTGCTGTTTTAAAACAGAACAAAAAAATCTTCCTGATCCTAAATACTGTTGATTGATTTTTCACTGTATCAAAACAGACTATCCTAGTCATGCAAAAAAAACTTGTATTACACTACGTATTCAAAGAAAAACCCAACCTCATATTAAAGATATTTATATTTACATGTGTTAATTTTCATTTTTGCAATAGCTTGAACTTTTGCCATGTTCCCTTAATTTAATGTTAAAAATCTTATAGGTCTAATAGATAGTTCCTTGATAACTGCCAGCTCCTCTCAAGTTAATAATCATGATCATTATTTAAAAGCCCATACAACTAATATATGACGGATGATTTACCTGAAGGTGATTTTTGAGTATGTGGCTATTGGTTCTCACTCTTGTGGAGAGAATGTAGTTTAGTTATTAAACATATAGCCCCACTATTTTATAGCACTAATGCAATTGTGTTTTTACTTTATATTCTGCCTGTAGGTTATATGTAGACAATATCTCCTGTTTTAAACAAGCTCTGTGTATGGTAAGAGAGAGCCTGAAGCTAAGCCTGAAACATTACTTACATTGGACATATCCTGTGATATTTGATGCAGTAACAACATTTCATTTTGAACTAATAAAGCAGCAAAAGGATTTCATCTCACTTTCAAATATATCTTTACTACAAGGCATCGCCCCAGGTTCACTAAAAACCAAAATGAAGACAATGTAATGTTTTCAGGTAATCTCACCAATAATTTGGTATAGAGGTGAATACTCCACTACAACAAAAAACTGGCAGGTAAAAATATTGAAAATAAATGGACAACATTTTAATCCTTACTAAATACACATCGGCATATACCATGTGGAAATTAAAGTAAAATGAGTAAATCACATCCATGTGGCTTAACAATGATTTAAAGATCAAGATACGGAGTAAAAACAGGCATTTAAATTATACAAACAAGAGGGGACAGAGACTGTTTTACGGGAGTACAAGGAAATCAACAAGGCTTGCAAAAGCGCTATTAGACTGGCTAAAATACAAAATGAAAAATTAGTTGCAAAAGATAGTAAGACTAACCCTAAAATATTTTTAAATATATTAATGGAAAGAAGGCCAGGAAGGAAGCTATAGGAACATTACAGTGGGAAACAGGCCGTCTGATAGTTAGTGACCAGGAAAAGGCAGATGAGCTAAATAGGTTCTTTTATTCGGTATACACAATGGAGGTACCAGTGGTTGGGACACTGCAACAGAATGGGGCTACGCTACCTTCACCAAATAACTGGTTAACACAGAAAGAAATCCAAAAGAGGTTGGAAAAAATAAATGTTAATAAACCCCGGGTCCTACATCCAAGGGTACTGAGGGAACTGGGTTCTGTAATAGCCAAACCATTATATATAATTTTTCAAGATTCACTTAACACTGGGTCGCTACCAGATGACTGGAGAAAAGCAGAGGTGATATCTATATTTAAGAAGGGAGCAAGAGCAAATCAGGGGAATTATAGACCTATAAGCCTTACTTCTGTTGTGGGAAAGCTTTTAGAAAGGTTAATAATGTATAATATACAACCATATGTCTATTCAAACAGGATTATAAGTAGGGTCCAGCATGGCTTTATGAGGGATAGGTCATGTCAAACAAACCTAATTCATTTCTCTGAGGAGGTTAGTAGGAACCTGGATCAATGCAACTCAGTGGATGCAGTCTTCTTAGATTTTGCAAAGGCTTTTGATACAGTGCCACATGGGAGACTATTGTGCAAACTAAGGGATACAGGAATTGCAGTAAATATCTGCTCATGGATCGAGAGCTGGCTAAAAAACAGGAAGCCAAGGTTTGTGGTAAATGGAACATACTCAGATTGGACTAATGTCGTAAGTGGGGTTCCTCAGGGTTCAGTATTAGGTCCTTTTTAACATATTTATTAACAACTTAGAAGTAGGACTGGAAAGTATTGTCTCCATTTTTGCTGAGGACACAAAGTTGTGCAAGGTAATTAAATCAGAAGTTGATGTACTTTCCCTCCAAAGGGATTTGCATAAATTAGAGAAATATGCAATTAAATGGCAGATTAGATATCATACAAATAAATGTAAGGTTATGCAACTAGGAAGGAAAAATAGCCATGCAATGCATAAACTTAATGAAGCAAATCTAGGGATATCAGATATTGAAAGGAATTTGGGAGTGCTTCTGGACAACCACCTACGTAACAGTTCTCAATGCCAAGCAGCATCTGCAAAGACAAATAAAATATTAGCCTGTATTAAGAAGGGTACAGAAGCAAATATAATTCTGCCACTATAGTAATCCCTAGTATGCCCTCATTTGGAATATGGAGTACAGTTTTGGGCACCAATTCATAAAAAGGACATTTTAGAACTGGAAACAGTACAGAGAAGGGCAACCCAACTAATTAGGGAAATGGTCTTTTATGAAGAAAGACTAACCAAATTAAACTTATTTTCTCTAGAAAAAAGGCGTGTAAGAGGGGATATGATTACCCTATATAAATACATCTAGAGTCAGTATTATTATTATTATTATTATTATCTTTTATTTGTATCGTGCCAACATATTCCGTAGTGGTGTACAGGGGATAAGAATAGGGGAAATACAAGTTTAACAAATTCAAAAGTTGAAGGATTTGTCAAGGAAGCTTTTTGTGCCAAGAGGTTTTTAACTGACAAGAGGACACCCTTTGAGGTTAGAAGTAAAAAGATTCCACCTTAAAGAAATAAAAGGGCTCTTCACAGTAAGGGTGGTTAATCTGTGGAATTCTCTACAAAGGGAGGTGGTGACAGCAGATTCAATAGATAACTTTAAAAAGGGATTGGATATATATTTTTTAAAATAAAAAGGGCATTTAGGGTTATCCTGGTTAATTAGAGAGGGAGTATTGATCCAGGGAGGAATCAGATCGCCAATATCTGGGGTCAGGAAGGAATTCTTTTTTTCCCTTTTGAGACAATTGGTAGAGTTTCACTGTTTTTTTTTTTTTGTTTGCCTTCCTCTGGATCAATTATCAAGTAATCCACATATTAATCCACATATATGCACAAATCAGAGGAGATCTAAAAAGGTTGAACTTGATGGGCTAAAAGTATTTTTTCAACCTCAATGTAACTATTCACAATTACTATGAGCCTCATTCAATTGCGATTTGGCCAATTGAATAGGGCTCTAAATAAGCACATAGCATATTTATTTTAAAGAAGTTTTTAGTTAGTGAAAACCTTGCTTTTGGATAGATGTTTACTGACTAAAAACTTATTTTAAAAAAATATGTTATGTGCTTATTTAGAGCCCTATTTAATTGGCCAAATTGCAATTGAATGAGGGCCTATGTAACTATGTATTGTATATATGTGCCATTTACCATGTGTTATAATAGAAGCCAATTTGATTTACATTTTTAATACTCAGTGCCGTTTTATAAAACAAGCACTGAAAAAAAATATATAAATGTGGTAAGCATGCATTAGTCCTATAATTCCCATTGTAAAAAAATGCACAAATCCTGATCTAATATTAGTTACGGGAACAACCATTTTCTTAGAAATAAGTAAAGCTTTTTTAGCAAGGTTCGCTGTGACTTAAAAATATGAGGTGGTTCTCTAGTACTGCAATACAAATACATTTTCAGCATACTACCAGAATGATCAGTTAGCAGTGCGATGGAAAAAATAGAATAAATACAGAGAGGTCCATGTCTCCATAAAACACTCATTCACTATCTCTTCACACTAATAATAATTTTGAGGGGGGCAAAATAGTTTTAAGCCTTTGGTATGACACTGTTTTTCCCTAAATCAAAATGTAATTCTGGTAGAGCCCTTCATCAGGTACCCATAAATATCTGAAACACAAAACCCATAGAAACACAGATTTAATAAGACTTTTATCCTCCCAACAGAGAGGCTTAGTTCATCATGGTTGCTTTATGCTTGAATTATTTTATTGTGTTTGTCCATACCACTACTTTTAGAAGACTGTTCCGCTTTTCTACTACCTTTCCTGTAAAGCAGTACTTTTGCTCATTACCCCTAAATCTCCCACCTGAAAAGTTCAAATCATGACCTCTTGTTTTTGCATAAACATACAAAGCAATGATCTGTATTTGAATCCTAGAACTGCTGCACTGTAAGATGATGTACTATCCACTGAGCCATCTGTGTAGATCTATTGAGCTATTCCATAGTTTGTTAGTTTGTTTTGTGTTCCACTTAAAGGACCACTGCAGATCAATTAGACAGAAACTTGTTTGTCATGTATGTACCAAACTAACAATATTACCATCTGTATAAGCCATGACTCACAAGCATTTTGTTGGGTAAAATCCTTGTACAGAAATCCATTTTGTGTTTGTTACATCACCTCCTGAGAGCTGGATGATGGGGGTGTGTATATTGTGATCATTGGAGAGAGGGGTTCAGGAGGAGTGAAAAGGTAGAAGTCAAGTGTCTTTGTTTGTTAACTGGGGAAATTAAAACCACAACCCTTCTCCCATACTGACCCAGGAGAAGACACTTTGCATTATTCAATGCAACCATAGCTCATCCGAAATGTACACATGCTTCTCACACACAAACAGCTTCCACCAACGTATCAGTGTTGTACAGATGCATCATATTTTTTCCCAATTAAAAATTAGCTGTATGACTTCCTGATTAATTATGCTCTTAGATTTTACATATTCAAACATATATTCTATTTCATTATGCAGTGGTCCTTTAAACTTAGGGCCTTTTTTCTATTGGCTTTGAAAACAAACTTGCAGATGTGTTTCTGAGATTTTATTACATGTACTGGCATTAGTTATGCACACCAAAAGGAGCTAGAAAATATGTTTCTTGAATGCTTATAGTATTCTATTACATGCCATAATGCTTTTTGACATTTTATTCAAGGATTTTGTGATACCATCATAATACAACTGAATGTATGAAGAGCCTAATTAATAGCAATGTGCTTGTGGATGCACAGAGAATAATTAATAATTAAACCTTCCACAAGAGATTATACTTTTATCTCATGTTCACAAAACTTTCTAGGGAAATGTCTGTGCATTCTTTGAATACAAATTTCCAAGCACACCTGTCTAATCTTCTTTTGGGGATATTATATACGGTAACTTTTTTAACTGTTCTATAATTTTTTTTTTTTAAAGAACTTGTCTGTTACATATGGGAACATGATATGCTATTAAGTTATCTGGTACTCATAGAATTTTCTCCTACACTTCCTCTTACAATTCCCAAAGCCCACAAGCATTTGTGACCTTGGGGAATTGTAGCAACTGAATTAGCGTTCGGAACTCTTGCGGACGGGAAAGATCAAAGGCTTCGGGAGGCTGTAAGTTCTGGTTTTAACAACTGCAAGGATTTCAAGGCTGCAACACGTAATACGTTTGTAGCCCGCAAAAAGACGCCAATTGGATAGCGAAATAACGTACAGCCTCCTTTACAGGATACTGTAACTTACAATTTCTCAATTGAATCAGGCTCTATGAGTCTAACTAAAAGTATAATTAAGCAGAAAAAGTCATACAGTTAGGTTTTAATTAGAAAAAAAAAAATGTTGTTGCTTCTGCTTGGCCCTAGTGACTTCCATGATACATAGGTGGAAATGATGTGTGTAAAAGGGCTGGTTATTGCTTCTTGGCCAGTGAGGGTGAAAGGGTGTGATGTCAATTTCAGTCATATTTACTTTATAATGTATATATAATCTTTATCACTGGATGGGGGCCCAGGTTGTAAACAATATTTTTTTTCCAATGCTATTGGGGGCGTAAAATAGTTTTCTTGCTTCTGGGCCCTCTTTTCACTAGGTCCGCCACTGCTCAAACTCCTAATTTAATTTAAATGTATTTTACAGTTTACATTTCCTTTTAACTGCTGGACATATACCTTCTCACTATCAGGTACAGATGTGTCTAACTTTAGATTGGCCCTATAAAAGGCCAATTTAGGTCAAGCTCTGAGTAATTCCCTGTCTCCAGTTCTAGAAAAAAATTCAAAGAAGGGAAACTAAAATGGTGCCTGTTCTTAAAGACTAAGGGCCTCATTCTATTATCGGCCGTAAATCGGCCGCAAAGCTGCGATTCCTTGCGGGGCTCCCGTTACCTTGCAATTCAAATACAAGGATATCCCCTTACGGCCGGCCGTATATCTTGCAACCGTCCGTAAGCTCTGAAAACTTTAAAAGCAAAAATAAATTCAAGACGGCACTGTAAAGCTCTGTAAATGCTAGGGATCATAATGGGGGACATGAGGATTAATAGCAACCCCCTCTCAAGCTTGCACATCAGCCCAAATCCGAGATTTAATTAACTGTTTATTTTCCGGCCGCAGCGTGGGCGGGTCTGAGGTGCTCCAAGCCCTCTGGACTTTTTACATGGATATGTGACATAAATTAAAAAAATGATTTATGGATTTGAGTGTAGGGGAATGTTGTGCTATGAATGCTAACACCTACAATCACTTTATAGTCTCCTCAGAGTGCAGGATGGCTTTATTATGGCTTTGTTATGTGCTTAATTGTGTGCCTGCGGGACCTTTTTGCTGCAAGTAAGCTGCGGCTCGGTTTTAGCCTTGCAGAGAGGGTTCCCGGAGCAATTGAATAGCAACCAGGATTTTCTTGCGGCCGAAACTCTTGCGGCCGTTTAAGATCAAAGGCTTTCCTCCGGCGCGTGCGGCCGCAAGGGATAACAAGGCGCCGGCCGCAAGCCTGCCGGAGTCCCCGGCCGGAAGGGAATAGAATAGCCGAATAGCTTGCGGCCGGTCCTTGCGGCCCCGCATCTCCTACGGCTGATAATAGAATGAGGCCCTCAGGATATTATTCATGACCTGAATATGTATAAATTAGAAGAGAGTAAATTAGAGAGGAGTAATATGAAAGAAACCTTCAAATATACCAAATAATTTATTAATACATTTCAAAAGGGAGGCGTCTGTATGAAAACAAAAATTCAAGAAGAAGAGGTCATGATTTGAAGTTGGAAGGTGAAAAATGTACAGGTTATGTGAGAAAGCACTACATTACAGAAATAGTAGTAGATAAAGTGAAACAGCCTTCCAATGGAATTGACAGAGCTAAACACAATTCAAGAAGTTAAACATACCTGGGATAAGCATAAAGTTATCCCCAAGCATTTAGTTAGATAGAATGGGCAGGCCATATGGGCCTCAGAAATAATAAAAGTATATAAAGTGAGTCGATATATCATATACTAATGAATATAAAAGTTTTAGTGTGATATGATTCATAACATTTCATTCATTGCAGTGAAACTATTTGAGTCAAGGAATATAATAAGACTAGCGACTTGCCCGTCAAAAAATGACGGCAATGTGATGTATATGTTTGTCAAGTTGTTTAGTTATTAACATATATTTTTGACCCTTGTAAGTATTTTAATATGAACGTGTATTTTTGTAAAATGTTGATGTAATGGTTTTTTAAAATGTAATTAGTATCTGAAGAATTGTTAACTTTAATATACATTGAATGAATAGGAAAGCAAAAAGTAAAAACCCTTCTTTAAACGTCGCGAATTTTAACATGAAGTTTAAACTATATGTAAGCAATAACCATCAAAGTATATATTTTTAAACTTGAACTTTATTTTTTATGTAAGTTTAGAAGTTAACAAAACATTGGTATAATTTTGAACATTATAAACAGGAACATAGTGAATACATTTTGTAACCTAATTTTTTATTAAAAGTATTAACATTTGAATGTAAAAACAATTGACATTTAAATTAATCAGTATTAAAATTCAATTTCTATCAGAATAATTGTTAACTTGAATATACATTGAATGTAGAGTAAGGCATACAGTAAAACTCTTCTTAAAACGTACGTAATTAAAGTAATTTATTACTGAGCACATAAACTGGCGATAAACATTAATGTAGGTAGTAATCTTAAGATAACAGACAATATTTACATTGTGACTTAAAAGGTGCTTGACCTCTTAACATCCACTTTGTAATCTGTTGAATGAAATAACTTGAAAATATATTTTTTAAACTTGTAACATTAGAAACATTAACATAGTGACTTAACATTTTAACATAATTTTTACTAACAATGCAAGGCAAGTATTTTGTGAGGCAAATCATTCATAAACATGACTTCCATTAATTATGACTGAATTAAACAACCAATTGTTATGTATTTTGCAATGCTTTAAAAAAATCTTGGCATCGTTAATTTGTATCCTTCAAAGTTATAGTACTTCATAGTAGACAATGTTTTTAGTAAAAATACGTCCATCTTCTAATAAATCACCTTGACTTTCATTGTTTTCAATGTAAACTTTAATAGCCTGTGGATTTTTGCACCGTGACAACGCAACGTACAATTGACCATGTGCAAAAACTGGTTCTTCCAAGAAAATACCCACAGATTTGACCTTGTGATTTATTAATGGTCATGGCAAATGCCATAATAATGGGAAATTGTCTTCTTTGAAGTATAAAAGGGAGACTACTTTCACTTGGTGCTAAATCTATTCTTGGTATGAAAACTCTCTCTCCTTTATGGGTCCCAGTTAAAATTTCAGCATCTATAAAATGGTCCTTTAATTGTTGAACAATTAATCTTGTGCCATTGCATAGGCCTTTTTTGGGGTTCATATTTCGCAGTAACATGATAATTGCACCTTTCTTTAGCTGCAAAATATGTGGTGGCATTCCAGAAGGAGTTAAAGAGTTTATGAATTCAGTCGAAAAGTTAGCCTGACTTTCATTGTCATCAGCAAGTACAGAATCAGCACTGTGATAATTTCTTTGTGGTGCATAATTTTTTTTTAAGATTTCATTATTGAGGATTAATGCATCTTTATTTTTACACGTCAGTATGACTTGGTTGGCAAGCTCGGAATATTCTTTGTTATTTATGCTCCCTTCAAATATAGCCGATATAATATCTTGTTGACAAATCATATGAGGTGGGATCTCTACAGTGTCATCAGGTAAATGTAGTATTTTTTCTGTTCTGCCTTCTCCAATTTTAATAAGCCAATCATTGAAATCAGTTTGGCCTTCTGATCTCATATTTTGTTGCAGTTGAAGATGGGTAAAATGTTTCCATACTATACTTGACTTTATACATGTTTCGATAATGTCAGTTCGATTTCCATGTACAACGACAGGTAATGTTTGTCTGAAATCGCCACCCAACAACATTACCTTTCCACCAAATGGAAAAGTATTCTCCATGACTTCACGAAGCAAACGGTCAATACATTGGAGGGCATAGCATGACATCATTGTGGCCTCATCTATTATAATTAAATTACATTTCTTCAATTTCTTTGCTTGTAAGGATGTCATGCGAATATCTGACACAGAATTTTCTAAAATAGGCACTGGCAGTTTAAATCCACTATGAACAGTTCTTCCACCTTCTAATAAAAGTGCAGCAATTCCAGTAGTGGCAAACGCCATTGCTATTTTTCCTTGGGCTCGTACTGAACTCATTAATAAATTGTACAAATATGTTTTTCCTGATCCGCCAGGTCCATCAAGATAGAAATAACGCTCTGTCACCATGTCATCATCTATAGCATTTTTAATGGCATGAAATGCTTGCAATTGTAGTGTATTTAAAGTTGCAAGTCTTTCTTCTGTTCTTTCTGCTTGTAGTTGAATGTCATAGTCTTCAAAGTTAATGTCATCTATAAGACCTGGATCAGGCAAATTAAAACTTGCACAACTTAATCCATGAGTTAAAAAGACTTCTTGGATTTCCATTAACGCTTTTAAGTGTGCAATGGGTTCATTGTATCGTCGCATAAAGTCTTCAGCCATATTACTTTTAAAAGTCTCCCACAAAGCTAATGCATTTGGAGCATTTGAGAAGATACAAATAAAAGCAAATTGTTCTCTCATCTGTCGTGACATTTGACATTGTGCTGCTTCTTCTAAACATCTTTCCCACTCTGTATCATCAGCGAGTAAGTTTCTATGTCTTGCAGCTAAATGGAAGGATTCATATACAATGTCATTAACAGTTCTTAAGTGTTCAAAACTTTGTGCTCCAGGAACATTTAAAAGTAATATCCGTAAGCAAAAACGTTCCACATCTCTTGGACTGACTGTGTAAATTCTTGGAATAATTTTATTGCCTCTGGTTTTTCTTGGTCTCCATAATCCATTCACAAAAACATAGTGATATGGAATTTCAATATATAAGTATTGTGTTGCTTCAGCATCAGTGGAATTTAATGCAAACCATGCAGTTAGTGTAGTGTGACAATCTTCACTTTGGGCCAATGCATTCATTTCATTTCCAGCATGGAAATAGACTAAATGTCGTTGTGGCAAATGTACTGCTAACCTATATACTGCATGTGATCTATCATGCATTTCAAATTTTAAAAGCCGCCACATAGCTTCTGGCGCACTGACATAGCGAGCATCTACATGAGATGCAAGTTCATCATGTACTAACTCACTACTTTCAGGGTTGTCTGCACTTTTGACGACTACAGTAGCTGCATCGTAACCTTTGTAAATATATTTGTAGACATATTTAATGGATTTGATGGAAGTGCAGGCTTCTACGTTGATGTGGGCGTTGTACTTCATGAGTAAATGTGGATTGTAGGGTACTACATATCTATTGTCCACTTTTTTTCCACGAATAATGGCACTATCTCCTTCTCTTCTTTTATAAAGTGGATATCCATCACAATTGGCATAGGTTTTGTCTCTATAATCTTTTGGAAATTCTTTGGAACATTTATTATTTTCCATACATGGTGATTGTGGATTAAGGTCACCACAGGGTCCATGAATCATGCGATGAGTAACAATCTCATATAGTCTACCATATAGTTCTGGATCTGGTAGTTCAGCAACAATGACTGCATCCACTTTGTCTGAAGTATCTAATTTATCTTTTTCTTGAAGTATTATTAGAAGATGTGCATGTGGAAGGCCTCTTTTTTGAAATTCAATGGTATATACATAAGCAAGACATTTGCCAAATAACTGATTTATAGTGAAGTCACGTATTAATTCATTTAATTTAATCTTAAAAACTCTGGCTACTAAATCTGGTCGATTTGAAGCAGTTTGTCCAAGAAGTAGATTTAGTGTAATTTCTGGCCATTGTGGATTACATGTAAATGTCACAAATAGATCGGGTTTGCCAAATTTTGTCACAATAGCCATAGCATCATTGTATCTTTCTCTCATATTCCGAGGAGATCCTTGAAAGGAAGATGGTAAAATGATGGCTTTGCCAGCTGTCATGTCTCTGCTTGTAGCCACGTCAGCAACATAGTCCATGAGTCCAGAATATTGTTCTACACGGAGTTTATCTTGTTGATATTTGATAAAGTTTAAATTATTTGCCTCAACTTGCAAATATGAATCAATAATCCATTGTTGTGTTAGTTTCCCACCACATAAAATTGGATTAAATACATTGCGAATGGCAATTTGAGCTACTTTAAATTCAAGCATAGAAACATTATTTCGGATTCTGGCTTTAGCATTTGGGTAACTGGGAAGAGTTAATTTTGGTTGCCAACCTGCTTCTCCGTGTGGGAAAAAGATGGGATATGTCATTGGATCTAAATTTGGACTTAAGATACTCATATTAATAAACGGTTGGTCCTCATTTCTAGGATATATTCGAATGTCTCTTTGAAATGGTGGTTCTCCTTCATCATTCTGAAACACCATTGCAACCTCATTTGTTGTTGGCAAGTTATAACGACGTTTATCAGTATGTCTGTCTCTTTTAAGCACCATATTAACCTTCGGCATTGGTAATTGATGTGTTTGTGAATGAAGTAGTTGTTCATTTTCTACTTCTGCCAATTTTTTATAAGCTTTACTGTAGGGATTGTTGTCCATAATGTTATTTAGCTCTATGAAAACAGTGGGTAAGCATTTTTTATTTTCTTCCATCTGCATACGTTGGTCAACAGCTTCCATTGTATCTAGGACATATAGTTGAGCGAATTTTCTTTTATTTCCTTCCTCTGGATGTAAATGGGAAGTGCGATGATAAATTTGTCCTTGGACTTTAAAACAGTAAGGACCATGTCCTGGTACATTAGCAGCTAATGTTGCCCCCATGGATGCAAAGGATATGGCACTATTGTAGGATCTTATGTTTGTCTTAAAATTTTTGTAGTTTTGAAAAGTAGGTTCAGTCATAATATTTTGTAAATAAATTGGAAATTCTTTCCTTTCTGGAAGTTTGAACTTGCCTTTTTGACAACAACTAATAAATTGTCCATCTCTGGGTCTCTCCTGTTTAAAATAATAAGCCTCACAAAACTGACATTGCGTAGTCATGTCCCCACAACTATGAACCTCTACTGCTAAAGACTTGAGTAGAGGACAATTTGCAAAGCATATAGGATTTTGACTTTCATATTCATCAGGTGAAATGTCATATAATGTTTCAACAACAGGTTCTAAATGTTTTGTTTTTTTCGTTGCTTTTCTTGGTATATGTTGTATTGTTTGAGGTAAAATGTCATGTAATGTTTCATAAAACGGTTCTAAATGCTTTGTTTTCTTTGTTGCTTTTTTTGGTATCTCTTGTATTTTTTCTGGTAAAATGTCATCTGATGTTTGAGCAACAGGTTGTAAATGCTTTATTTTCTTTGTTGTTTTTTTTTACATATCTTTAATTTCTGCAAGTGACAGTCTTTTGCTTGCAATTCTTTTGCGTTCTTTTTCTCGTCGAATTTCCTTCTTCTCCGGTGTCTGCTGGCTGTCTGCTCTCTGTCGTCGTTCTCTAGCTTGGCGTCTTTTCTTTTCTTGTTTACTCTCGTTATCAGCCATGTTAATCTGTAAAAATAAAATAATGTACCATTAGTTTATTTTGAGATGTTAAGTTGTTTTTCATGACAAATAGTTATCAATAGTGTGTTAACATTTTATACTTAATCAATTTCAATGCGGTCAATTGAATAAAAGTCTAAATAAGGCCATCAGATAATTATTTAAAGAAATTTTTATTTATTAAACATGTATCCAAAAGCAAGTGTTTCAGTAACTAAAAAGGTATTTTCAAAAAGATGTTATGTCCTTATTTACAGCACTATTCAATTTGTCAAATGGCAATTAAATTAGGGTTTAGGACTGGAATGTTACAATGACAAATTGTATAGATTCTGTGTTTTTAGACTTTTTTGGACTATGCCAATTTATTTTTTAAGTTTACATTGAAGTTTGTATTTAGTGTTAAAGATTATTGGCCCTAAAAGACAAATAAGAGATAGATGATAGATATTACTTTTTATACTGTACCTTGGTTGAAGTTTGATTTGAAGCAGAATCTTTGTTGGTCCTGTGTTGAAAGCCTTCGTCTGATGGTCTGGTCCTGTGTTGAAAGTCCTCGTCCAATCGTCTGGTCCTCTGTTGAAAGTCCTCGTCCGATGGTGTAGTCCTCTGTTGAAAGTCCTCGTCCAATGGCCTGGTCCTCTGTTGAAAGTCCTCGTCCGCTGGTGTGGTCCTCAGTTGAAACTCCTGTTCCGATGTTCTTGACGCAGTATCTGATATAAAATAAAAATGAAAATGTAATTTTATTTGAATGTATTTGTATGAACTAAAAAATGACATTATTTCTTTGTTTTTCTACAATCCCGTTTGGTGTCCACCACTTTTGGTATGCTTATTTAGGCCTTTTTCTAAGGCTTATAGATTGTTAAACATAAAATAAGTATCTAAATGTACTTTGGTATGTGTTTGTGTGAGTTTTCATACAATCCTGTTTGGTGCGCACCACTGTTGGTATGCTTATTTAGGCTTCTTTCTAAGGCTTATAGGTTGTTAAACATAAAATAAGAATGTAAATGTAGTTTGCTATGTGTTTGTGTGAGTTTTCATACAATCCTGTTTGGTGCGCACCACTGTTGGTATGCTTATTAATGTTGTTTTGTAATGCTTATAGGTTGTTAAACATAAAATAAGAATGTAAATGTAGTTTGCTATGTGTTTGTGTGAGTTTTCATACAATCCTGTTTGATGCGCACCGCTGATGGTATGCTTATTAATGTTGTTTTGTAATGCTAATAGGTTGTTAAACATAAAATAAGAATGTAAATGTAGTTTGCTATGTGTTTGTGTGAGTTTTCATACAATCCTGTTTGGTGCGCACCACTGTTGGTATGCTTATTTAGGCTTCTTTCTAAGGCTTATAGGTTGTTAAACATTAAATAAGAATGTAAATGTAGTTTGCTATGTGTTTGTGTGAGTTTTCATACAATCCTGTTTGATGCGCACCACTGTTGGTATGCTTATTAATGTAGTTTTGTAATGCTAATAGGTTGTTAAACATAAAATAAGAATCTAAATGTAGTTTGCTATGTGTTTGTGTGAGTTTTCATACAATCCTCTTTGGTGGGCACCAATGTTGGTATGCTTATTTAGGCTTCTTTCTAAGGCTTATAGGTTGTTAAACATTAAAATAAGAATTTAAATGTAGTTTGCTATGTGTTTGTGTGAGTTTTCGTACAATCCTGTTTGATGGGCACCACTTTTGTTATACTTATGTAGTGTTTTTTCTAATGGTTATAGGTTGTTAAACAAAAAGAATATAAATTTAGTTTGCTATGTGTTTGTTACAATCCTGTTTTGTGTGTACCAGTTTGTGTGTACCATATGTTGCATACTTTGGCCCTCATTCAATTGCAGTTTGGCCAATTCAATAGGGTTCTAAATGTGCTTATTTGGAGCCCTATTGAATTGTCCAAAATATCAATTGAATGAGGGCCTTTGTTTGCTGGATTTGTTATATTGTGAGGGCCTCATTGAATTTGGTTTTTCAATAGGGCTCTATATAAGCACAGAGCATATTTTTGAACAGAAGTTTTTAGTTAAATTGAGCCAAATGTGCTTATATAGAGCCCTATTGAAATGGGCAAATCACATTTGAATGAGGCCCTCGGCCATTAAACATATTTAGGTCCTGAATCAATTGCGTTTTGACCAATTGAATAGGGCTCTATATAAGCACATAAAATATTTTTTGACAGAAGTTTTTAGTTAGTGAAGACCTATTATGTGCTTATATAAAGCCCTATTCAATTAGCCAACTCACAATTGAATAAGGCTCATGGTTCAGTTCTTTTTTATACTTAATACTTTACCTTGATTGAAGTGTGGAATGACAGAGGGTCCCCTCCTGCCAATCTTAATCCGCCGGTCTTCTTGTAGTGTCTGTTTGAAAAATAAAGTGAAATAGTGAATTATAGAATTTTTTATTTGTATTTAACAAACCATGGCCTTTTCAGCATTTAAAGTATTTTTGTATCTTACCTCTTCTTCTTTGTTGGTGTTCTTTAAAAGGGATTGTGCTTCACAGTGCACGGTGCAAATTGTTGAGAGACGCTGTTGATGCAGAGTCTGTTTGAATATTAAAAAAAGTAGAAAGATTGAGTTTTAGGTGATCTATTAAATTGCAGTAAATAAATTTCATTGAAATATACTTCTGTAATTAATTTGAATTAACATTATTTTTTGGTGGGGTCTACACACATATGTCACATACATGAAGCACATTTCCATAGTTGAAAGTAATTTTTTTGTGTGCGTGTGACATATCACTATACATGAATCATATTTTAATTGTTAAATTAACCTTATTTTTATTTTTGGCCAACATACATAAATGTGTGTGTGACATGTGACTATAGATGATACACATATATGTGCGTGTCACATATCAGTATACATGACTCATATTTTAATAGTATTTTAATAGTCCCAGGTTATTTTTTTCTAATGTCATTTAAATGTAGTTGTTTAATCAGTTTGTTGCAGGGGCAATACACATAAATGTGCATGTGACATGTCACTATACATTATACACATAAATGTGCGTGTCACATGTCACTATACATTATACACATAAATGTGCGTGTCACATGTCAGTATACATAAACCTCTTTGTCTTTAATTTTTTTTTTTGATGTCCTGTCTTGATAATAAAATGTAATATATTATAGCTTACCTCTCAGTTGTAATTTGCACAATGCAAAGTAGGAAATTAGGAAAGAATTATCTTCTCAAGTTTTAGCAGCAGTTATCTCAGAAGTCACTCTGTTCATCACCTGAGGAGAAATGTATTTTTCTCTGTCAAATAGGCAGTATTTATAAACTTGTAGAACATTCTGGAAAGTTAGACCGTTAGAACGCAATACGCATGCGCTATTTGCGTTCCAGCTTCCAATTTGCGTTCCATCCGCCATTTTGTGCGTAGTAGTGGTTAAAATGGTGTTTAATATGAGTGTGATCCGTTCCGCATAGTATGTGTTTCATTATTGCGAGTAAGTGTAGTGTAGTTACGTCTGAAGCCTCGTTTTCGTTTTGTTCGGCGGCCATTTTTTCTCTCGCTTAGCCGATTTTCGGTCGTTTAAACTCTTTGTTTTGACTTAAATGGACGTGTAAATGAACTTTTGGAGGTGCCGGATGCCCCCCCGTGCTGTAAGTAACCTTTTTATGTGTTTGTTGTGTTTATTTCTTGTGTTTGTGATGTTTTGATGCGCGGCGGTTGGAATGGGTCTTTCGCGGCCGTATTTTTTTCCGATGCGGCCGTATTTTGTTGCGATGTTGCCGTATTTTTTTGCGATATGCGCAGTTAGCTTTTACGTGTACGACGCAGTGTATTTGTTTCTAAGTCGTGCGTATGTGTGTTAAGAGCGTGTGAGGGGCCTTTTTTACTGTTTTTTTGTTAAGTCTTGCGTCTGTGTGTCTGGGTGTAAGCGGGTGTGAGGCGACTTTGAGTTTTTTTTTGTTATGAAGTTGTGTGTATGTGTGTGTTAACACAGCCGATGTTGGGATGCTCCCACCACCGCAAATGCGGACCCTCGCTTCGCGAGGATCCGCATTTGCGGGGACGTTGTTGGGTTTTTGTTGGCTGGGCGGTTGGGTTTATTCTGTTAAAAAGTCGTGTGTGTGTATGTGTGTGTTAACACAGCCGACGTTGAGCCTCCACCACCGCAAATGCGGGCCCTCGCTTCGCGAGGACCCGCATTTGCGGGGAACTGCGTCCCTCGCTTTGCGAGGGACGCAGTTCTTGCGGGCTCGCTACGCGAGCCCGCAAGCGTGAGCAACGACTCGTACGCTCACAACTATATATGTGATAAGAGGGCCTGGAATTTCTAATAGGCTCTTCCAAATAAAAAAGGCAAACTTATATTGTAATTTGTGAAAAACATCCCTGTTTTTTAACAATCAGTTTTGTATGAGTTGCAGAGTCCAAGGAATAAATTTATACTGCACAAGTTTTACCCCTCATGTCCCGTCACTTTAGTTAATCTAGTTAATTTTCTAGCTAATTTAAGTAATGTCAGCCATTGGTTTCCCCAATGTAATGTTTGCAGTGCTGTTTAGTTGAACCACACTTACTCTTCCATTCTTGACACTTGTTAATATTGTATCATTTAAATGATTTAGTATATACTCAGTGTACTGTATGGAGCAACTGCAAATAAATTGGTGCTGATAATGTAAATTACATGATTTTCTCTGTATTTAACTTATTTTGTGTGATATAAGTAGTAAAGAAAATCTGATTGTTTTGTTAAAAAAAATCTAACACTGTTTTATCTTTCCTATTTCTGTTCCCATGTTTTGGTGACACTTTGTGACTCAAAAGAGTGCATTTTGGATTTATTTTTTTCTTTTCTCTATGACCTTTATAAGACAATAGTTCACTCTGTCTATGTCTGGGCTGGATAAAGATTTCATGAGAAAGGATGGGCATGATAGGCTTGTAAGTTTTGCTGAGAACCAGCTTAAGTGTCTAGAAAATTCTTTGTATTGCCTAGCTAGCTTCCTCAAATAGTAATATGATGGCCTATTATTTTGTTTGTTGTGAAACAAAATAGCCTATCGAAACTGTATATCTGCAAGAAAGCGGGTAACACTGTGCCCACTGACATCAAGGAACAGCTTGTACTTCATGGTAGAAATATGATCTCTTTCTTATATAAAGGTACATTTCATATATCAGAAGCACTTCGGCATCCTTGCTGCCTACTTACTTTAGATATATATATATATATATATATATATTTTTGTTTTGTTTAGTTTTATAAAATTACTCTGTCCAGAAATCTAGTGTGGAGGCAGATTTGACATTCTATTGATGATCTGTGTCTGGTATGTAATGCATATTGTCTCCATGACTTTTCATTCAAGACACCGGGGGCACTGGGAGATTGCATCAGGTACTGTCTTCTAATGGGGTCAAGTCTGAGATAGATAGGCATACTCAAAAATACAGAGACGCTTATTTCTACTTATATTGGATGTTTTCTTTCTTAAAATATAAGTCAACAGTTCACTACACTATAATGCACAAAATTTAGAATCAACTCAATAATAACATTTAAAAAATGGCAATTCCAGTTCTGATGTGATTAATTATACATGCATTAAGTGTGTACACACACCTATATGTGTGTGTAGGTGAATTGATGTATATACACACTTATCAGTGTTTGTACAAGCAGATTTGTCATTCTTCCTGATACACACATATCTGATCTCTAGAGCCACTGATTTACTAAAATATGTGTATGATAATGTCATTCAAGTAGAGGACACATTTAGGAGGCTTAAAATACCACTGTAGTCATAAATTTAAAGTATAATATTTTGAAGATCATCATGTTTTTAGATGATATAAAGAAAAATAAAATAATACAACCTCTAATATATTATCTTTTATGTGTAATTAAGCTGTTGTGGAAGCTTTTGCTGAAGAATTCACTGAAGCGGAGGGATAGTTTAAATGTAAAAGAACATTTTTCTTGCACAATGTGACAATTAAAACTACCAGTGCTTTCAACGAGGATTAATGAAAGGCACATTTGTTTACAAAGGCACACCCTGCTAGGATTATAGCAGGCAAAACCAGTGGGATATTTACTAAAATATCACATAGGCTGTGATAGGTTATGAAAGGATGCACTGACATTTTTTTCCATGACAGCCAGCCCCAGTGATGCTTACGGTATTTAACATTCACTCAGGTCAGAAAATAAAATAAACCCCACAGAAAAGAATATGTTAGAAATATAAATGGTTTGTTTATTTCTTTGCCCATTATCAAATCCTATAATGGATTTTTTAGATGTTTTGTTAAATTGAATTTTTATTTTTGGTTTTTTTTGAGAATGTATTTTTATATTCTTTATTTTACATCCATAAAGCATATGTATGTACAAAATAATGGAATCACCTAACAATATATTACATAGTAATTGAGGTTGAAAAAATACTTTAGTCCATCAAGTTCAACACTCCAAGATCTTCTCTGATCTGCAATATGCAGATTAATTGTTAATTGATCCTGAGGAAGGCAAACAGAAGAAAAAAAAAACAAGTGGAACTTTGCCAATTGTCTCAAAAGGGAAAATAATGAATTCCTTCCTGACCCCAGATACTGGTGATCGGATCCCTCCCTGGATCAATACTTTCTCTCTAATTAACCATGATAACCCTAAACGACCTTTTTACTAAACAATATCCAATCCCTTTTTAAAGTTATCTATTGAATCCACTGTCACCACCTCCTTTGGTAGAGAATTCCACAGATTAACCACCCTTACTGTGAAGAACCCTTTTCTTTCTTTAAGGTGGAATCTTTTTACTTCTAACCTCAAAGGATGCCCTCTTGTCAGTTGAAAACCTCTTGGCACAAAAAGCTCCCTTGACAAATCTTTATACTGACCCTGGGTGTATTTATATAGGGTAATCATATCTCCTCTTAGACATTTTTTTCTAGAGAAAATACGTTTAATTTGATTAGTCTTTCTACATAACTTAGCCCCTCCATTCCCATTATTAGTTTTGTTGCCCTCCTCTGTACTTTTTCCAGTTCTAAAATATCCTTGTTTATGAAGTTATGCCCAAAACTGTACTCCATATTCCAAATGAGGGCATACTAGAGATTTGTATAGTGGCAGAATTATGTTTGTTTCCCTTGCTTCTATACCCTTCTTAATACATGCTAATATTGTATTTGCCTTTGCAGCTGCTGCTTGGCTTTGAGCGTTGTTACCTAGGTAGTTGTCCACAAGTACTCCCAAATCCCTTTCAATATCTGATACCCCTAGATTTGCTTCATTAAGTTTATAAATCGCATGGCTATTTTTTTCACCAGATGTATACCTTTACATTTATTCGTACTAAATCTCATCTGCCATTTAATTTCCCATTTCTCTAATTTATGCAAAACCCTTTGGAGGGAAAGTACATCATTTTCTGAGTTAATTACCTTGCATAACTTTGTGTCATCAGCAAAAATGGAGACAATACTATTAATATCAAGGACTTAATAGGAGTTAAGAGACAACATTTGCCTTGAGATTCTGTCACGAAAATTCTGTATTGTGTGTAGTGGGGGGTATTTCACTGTTCTTCAAGGGGGATAAGAGAGCTGGAAATTTACTTCACAATGGACTCCAGAACATCCCAACAAGTTGTTGTGGAGGCCATGGAAGGCATTTGACTTAATTCTGGTTACTAAGAAACTACTCTTGAATTTATTTTGAAGTGTATATGGGGGCATTATCATCCCCTTCATGGGGGAACAGTGTTTACACCATAGGGTATATGGGTTCCTGTAACATCATATTCCTTGGTGAATATAACCATACCGAGCAATAATCAGACATAATGACTTACACAAGAAGGTTGCCCATAAAATTATGGACCCTGACCATAGCAAACATCAATGGTTGAAGCTATCCTTTCTCCTCCTCCAAATATCTGGATGTAGGAAGCAGGAGAAAGGTTAATCATCAGATTGCTTTACTTTTTTCATGTGTTGTGATCCTTACACCAGGTTTTACTTCTTTTTGTTTTGTGCTTGGATACCAGCAGTTTCTGAATGGCGGCCCTGCCATAAATTCCAGCTTTGTGTAGCTCATGAAGTACAGTTTTTGTTGCTTGGGTCACAGAGTTGCTTGATCAGTTTTGGGATAATTGCTGAGGTTGTACTTTTATGGCATCTAGCAATTATTCCATGAAGTGTCTGTCTATCTGGTGAGTTTTGACTTGTGAACACTGTTCTGCTTTGCCAATTCAGTTTGTGCATGTTTGATATATGCTGGTATCAGCAGCAAAGCTAGAGAATGGATGGCCCTAGTGAGTCCCCCCACTACCAGCACATTCAGTGCACTCCCCAAGACCCCTTCCCATAACATCTCCCCACCCTAAGACCACTTGTGTAAAGCACACATATACACTTATATACATATACTATCTCTACATAGTAGCCAGTCCCTCTCAGCAGCCATCCATACATAGCACCCAGTCCTCTCAGAAGCCATTCCCTCTCAGCAGCCATTCCCTCTCAGCAGCCATCCCCTCTCAGCAGCCATACCCACACAGCACACATCCCCACACAGCACCCAACCCCTCTCAGCATTCACCTCAAAGAATTAATCTCCTTTTACTTGGCTGTCATCCAGCCCTTACTCTCTCACCTCTTCCCTGATACACATCCCCAGGATGCTAAAATTCTCCACACTGCCACCACTTGGAACTTCAGTATAAATCCTCTATAGAAAAAATTAATGGAAAAAAAAAGACACAGAATTGCCCCCCCCCCCCCCCAGAGGAGGGCCCTGGTGCACTGCACTATATGCACCACTGGTAGCTCTGCCCCTGGCTGGTATTGTTTTTGAGACTGTTACCATTGACACCTTATATAATTGTGCATGTGTTGTGACTGATGCACCTGGGATTTGGACACTTGTAGCCCTATTAAATTCCCTGAACGTGTAAAACCATAGCCCGTAACGTAGCTAGTAAGACTTGCAGCTACTAAATTGGCCTCATAAAGCAACCCGCCAACGACTTGCGGAGTACAGGCGAACAAACTCTAAGGGATGTTGAAAATTGCACTCCACGGCTGCAAATTCTTTGTTCTGTCAAGCCCGTCGTATCTGTTACATTCCAATCACGCTTTTAAATTGCAACTAATTCACTGGCGTTCAAGCCCATAACCCGTAAATGTATTCAAAAAAACAATGGGTACTAGATAGGACCCGCTAGGCGGTTGAAGTCCTGTAGCCCTGTCAATGCAATTATACACACACTACTGTACTTCAAATGAAAGGGAAAGTGATGTTAGGTAGTAAAAGGAATAGCACAACTTTCTCAGGCTCGCAACTCTGCAATATTAAATACTTTTTTTAATGTTTCATTTCCACGTTACATCTATCCCGGCAATCAATGTGTTAATACATATAATGGAACTCGCATAGACTTTAATATCATATTTACTGCTTTATCAATATTGCATTATTTTTGGAATGCGGGTCTGATCAAAACTCGTAATTGAAACCTGTAAGGCTTTGAAATCAAACCTCCATTTTTCAGTGACGTAATGATGATCTCATTTGCCATTGGTTCTGTCTAAACCAGTAACTACGGGTTTGACTAATTGATCATGTTCACAGCCGCACCTCCAACGTGCGAAAAATGATTTACGGGCTTGAGTCTCTGGCACGTAACTCGCGGCATGGTGGAATTTAATAGCTCTGTAACACAGTCGAATTTCAAGCCTGCAGCCTTTGCTTGCTTCCCGATGCCGCTACAGGCTTCTAATTTAATGGGGCTCCTTTTTAAGTGGTGCTTTTCTTATTTTGAATATTCCTGTGTATTATGCACACACACACACACATATATATATATATATATATATATTATATTAATTGTACTGTTTATGTCTGTTTAGTATGCACTATATAACATTGAGGTTTTCATGAGATGTAATTTGTTTAGATCTTTATAATCTTCAGTTTTTAGTTTTTTTTTTTACCATTTATGAGTTAAAATGTAACATTAGAGGAAGTATCTGTAATTAAACATTGGTGTTTTTGATGGATTGCTACAGAGTAAAAAATGTCAAGGTTCACACTGAATGTTAAGTTTTGTATTAAAATTTCTATTTGAGAAAGCTTTTTAAGCATTTTAAAAACATTAGCCCCTTTACATAAAACATTAGTTTAATTGCATGTACCTTATACAGTACATATTAGAATGCATTACTGGCAGTCTGGGCCATTAAGTACTATACAGTACATGAAAGGATTTTTTGCATCCCACTTCTGAAAGGTTGCCTACCCTTCAGCTGTTACTTGTCATGGCACAAACGTTTTTAATATTTTGTGTTTTACACTTATAAAACTGCAGAGTTGTATCCAAAAATGGTCTATTTTCACAACAAATGGTAGAACTCTTGCATTAAATTCTGTTTTAAGTAAAAAACAACAAAATGGTAATTGATATTATTATTATTATCGTTTATTTATAACGCGCCAACATATTCCGTAGCGCTGATGTTTTAAGGGTCATTTTAAACTTCTCGTAGTAGGGACCTCAACTCTGTAGCTTGAAATTGCCTTGCTTCATATCATGAAAGGCAAAGTGGTAACATTTTGAAGTAGCTGTTGTGCACAGTACCGTTCTTTATGTACTCTTTATTTATGTAATAGAAGAATGGTGTTTTCCACTTGCTCAGATCAGCACTTACCCTATGAGATGACATGCTCCTGCTTGACATGTATTGTAGGTTATCTACCAAGGTTGATGGCATATTCTCAAAGGAGCTATTCAGTGGAACAGAAATCCTTGTGCAGATAGAAAGTGATGATCTTTGTTTATTATAGTTTTGGATTGTCTGTTCTGGAATTTGTGTGGTTATTTAATTTTGCTTGTTACAATGCTTGAGAAAGTGATGTAATTCCTTTCAAAACCAGAACAATTCCTAATGGTTACTTTTCCTAATTCTCCCTTTTCAATTGTTGCCAGTCCTTACTATACAATATACATTGAAGGCTATGTGACTTGAATATTTATGTTGTTTGAATTAGCAGGAGCATATTTAATGTCATATTCCAATAAATGAAGACAGGGAGCCTGTCTTGATGTCAAGTGTGTCATATGCCCATCCCAGGAATGTATTTACAAATGTACAATTATTATTCTTATTATTAAAAATTAATAATTAATAAATCGAGTACATATATATGATAATGGATTAAGGCTAACATATAATAAATATTGAATGAGAATGCGGTGTTAGTGAAATGATGCAGAGCAAAAATTAGGCTGAACACATTGGTGGCCTGGCTGTACTTGGGATTAGAATACATACAATTTCCATGAAACATAAACATAAATAATAAAATATTAAAGCCAAATTATCACGGACCACATGGATGTCAAGTGCTCACAAGCTCTTGTAAATTTTTGTCCAATAGAGGTGCCAAGACAATAATACCACATATGGATTTTTATGCCCTGTCCATTTTGTATCTAATCCCAACATACAAACAATGGTCTACAGAATCAAACTACCAGAGATGTATGCAATTTTGCATACAAACTAAAGCAATGTATGAAATATGAATATGAGGTACAGCTGACACTGTACAAGTAGGGTAGTGGACCATATTTGGGCTACTACCAAAAACATAGATCCCAATATCACTTAAACTGGGAACCCAGCAATTACTGGTTTAAATAAGTCTATATCTACTACAGAACACTAACTTGTGCATGTGCATTTTTAAATCTTATGTGATTGTAACCCAACACTAAATGTAGCAAACAGGTTTATGAAAAAACATGATCCAATATTACCCCAATCTCAGGTGTACATTTTAAAAAACATTAACTTTTCTTTTCAACAATCTTCTAACCTCTTTAATCCTATAGAAAGCACTGGCTCCCATAATATTCTGTACTCAGCGTCTCTCAGATATATAATATCAAATATTGTGGTTTCCACTAAATCATTTACAGCTTGTTCATCATCAAGTGTAATGTACATACCCTTCTATATAGAAATGATGATGACTCCTGAAGGTACACAACAATCATGTGCATTCTAGCTTGGGTCTCTGATTGAACCCTCTAGTTTGGTTCATGGTTTGCAAATGAACCTTAGGGTTAAGTCTCCCTAAGGGTGATAGGTGGCTCCAGACATAGACTCCTTGCTCACTTGTGCCTTAGGCAGGTCAGCTACACCCTATTGGTAAGGCGAACAAAGACTGAAAATATGTCTCAGGTTTGCTGTTTCTTCTGTTCAGGGTAGAACTGCCTGGTATTTAAGAGCTGGATGACTCTATTGAGTGAGACCAGACTGATTAACTCCACGTGAGCTAAAAGAGACTGTTCTCAGAGTGGATTATAATGTCCATAAAAATAACCTATTAAGATTAGTTCGTTCTTTGACCAAGCACCTCTAGTTTTGCTGTTACTTATACAAATGACTCAAGGTTTAGTCACCCTAAGGCTGATAGGGGTCTCCAGACATGGACTCTTTGCTCACTTGTGCCTCGGGGAGTTCAGCTACATCCTTCTGACGAGGCCCAACTAAGGCCGAAAGGTATATTTGGAGTTTACTGTTTTTTTCTGTTCAGGGTAGAATTACCTGATATTTTGTGCTGGAACACTCTATTGTGTAAGACTAATCCGATATACTACAGGATATTTCTCCCTGTGAAGGGCAAAAGTCAGTTAAAAGAGGCTGTTCTCAGAGTGCATTATCAAGTCCAAAGAACTAACCTACTGAGATTTGTTCATTCTCTGACTGAGAACCTCTATATTTGTTGTTGCTTATGCAAATACCCCTTAGGGCTTAGTCTCCCTAAGGGTGATAGGGTAACCCAGATGTGCACTCTTTGCTCACTTGTGCCACAGGGGTGTATCCCATTCTGATTGGCTGAAGGCAATAGCGCCTTCTGTTTGGATTAAATATGATTAACAGTTACATCAGCCAATCATTATGGGATATAGGGGTCTATCCCATTCTGATTGACTCCAAGCATCTGCGGCTGCTAATTGGCTGATGTAACTGTAACTTTTATGTAATCTGGGTTTTTATTTTATGTACTATAGTTTTTTTTATTTTATGTACTATAGTTTTTTTTATTTTCTGTAATGTAGTTTGTTATTTTCTGTAATGTATTTTTTTCTTTTTGCAAAATGTAGGGATTCTTAGTTTGTGCAAGGGAATTTATTAGGGGTTAGGTAGGTAGTGTAGAGGTTAATAGGGTGGGGTAGAGGGGGGTTAATAGTATAGGGTAGAGGGGGGTTAATAGGGTAGGGTAGAGGAGGGTAATAGGGTAGGGTAGAGTCACAATCTGGACACCCACAGCAAGTGTTAATATTGGGAGCCAGCGGGGGTCCCGATCGGAACCCCTGTAGCATGGGGATTAGCTTGGGAAGCAGAGGGGAGCTTTAGGGGCTGAAGGGAGGTTTGGGGGCCGGAGAGGGGGTCTCTTTTGCTGCTCCTGCCGCAAAAGTAAGGGCTTTTAGAGCCTTTGCGAGTCCTCCCCAGCAGTCGTTGGGCTTTGGCCTCCATTTGCGTGTTACGGGCTAGCTCGCGGGGGACTTTGTTACAATTTATTAGCAGGATGGGAACGTAGCGGGTACGGGCTTGACAGATCAAAGGGTTGCGGGCTGCAAAGTTCCACATTCCATGTCCCGTAGGCATTTTTGGCCCGTCCTGCGTTTTAACCCGCAAATCTTCTGCGGGGAGCTTTACAAGGCTAATTTAATAGACTTCAGTCCTACTTTTTTAGATACGGGCTACGCTTTGTAACGTAGCCCGAATTTAATAAGGCTGCATGTATTGCCTATTTCTGTATTAAAGGAGAAAGAGAGAAAAGGCAGGGGGATTTGTTATCATTGGAGCATTTAAAATTTGGGACCTACCCACTTCCTCTGCATATGCCCAGAAGCTGGTAGCTTACAATAATAACTAAATTTATGAAATTTGCCTTCCTAATTTTGTTCTTGATTAAATTTTTTCAAACATATTTTTTATTGTAATTATAATGCTTTAAAGGAGCACTGTCCATGTCAAAGAATGACAATGGAGCATATTATAAAAAAAAAATTAAAAAAAATTAAACATTCTTTTAAAGCATTTTTATTCCATGCAACTCCCTTGCAACTCTGATCAAGTGCTACATGTCCTCCTATGTTGCTGTGTCACTCTATATATATTATAGTGGCACATTCTTTGGAACACTGTGGTCCTTGAAGACCCACAAAAATATAAAAAATAATTCTCTTTTTTTATCATCCCCCAAAAAAGAATACATATATGATAAAAGTATATTTAGCATTACTGAAATAGTGGTGCATGCTTCAAAGATGACTATAGTTCAAGATAAAGGCACTTTAGTTTTTTTTGAGAAAATCGAAATTTAAAAAAAATTAAGAAATGGAAAATCCCCTCTCACGCACAGACATCCATTAAAGTATCAAGACATACTTAAATATTTTTTTTTTATTGAACAGTGGTCCTTTAAACTCAGTAAACGAACTGAAGAAGACCTCACACAAGGGCTATATATTCTTACATGTATAAATTGGATTCATAGTGCAGTTTTTAATGACAGATAGATATCTTAAATATGCCTTTTTTAATAAATTTAATAAAATATTAGGATCAATTTGATGGCCAGTCCAATGTGTGTTGTCCTTGGTTACTTTGCTCTGACTTTTTTGTCACCACTTCTTTAATTACATTGATCAAATGTACAGTATACTGTCAGTAATTTTTGTTGTTGCGCATTAACCAGCTGCAATGCAAACTAGGCCAGAGAATATTATTTGTAAAATCTAAAAATATTAACAAACTACTATGTAAACGATTCAGCATATTCATATTAAAGCACAACCCTTACAAGCAGGGACGGATCTACCAGTGGTGCAGGTGGTGCAGTGAACCAGGGCCCTCCTCTCTGCATTTTTTGTTGTTGTAGTGCAATAGCCCAATATCCCACCATGCTTCTCTGGGTCTCTCCTGGGACCCCTTGTGCATCCTTAGCTGCATCCTCCTAACCCGAAATTGTTGTGTGTTTGTATGCATACGAGCATGTGGAGCAGTTCAGCATGCTGGGGACTTATATCATGGAATACGGTAAGAGAGCAAGGGCTGCAAAGTGCAGGGGGTGGGTTCTGTGAAGGAGGAAGAAAGGAGATAGGCATGGGTGTTATGTGAGCTGGGTGCTGAAAGGGGATAGATGAGTGATTTGGTTCTGGCAGGGCCCAGCACAATTTTTTTTTAAATCCCCCAAAGTGGGGCCCCACATTATTTTTTTTGCACCAGGTCCCTCTATTCTCTAGCTCCAGCACTGGTTACAAGATACCAAATGGGACAAAGACAGATTGGTGGGAGTTGGGGGTTTGTGGACATACTAGTTATACAATTTAACCAGTTGGTTCACACTTGGAAAGCTGCTTTATTGGCACCACAATCCCAGTGATAAATATATGATACATACAGGATTTATACCATTACATATTGGTCACCACATACAGAAATAAATTAAATAAAGCAAGAGGAAGAAGGTAATAAGCAGAGTAAAGGGTGTAGTTTGTAAATAGTATTTACAGACAAGAGCGAAGATATAAATTGGCGCACTGTTGTTAAGATTTAAAATTAATTAAAATTTTAATTACATGTAAAAGTTGTTACTGATGTCCATATGCATACCCAAAAGACAAATATATATACTATCCAGTGTCTAATCACAATGATGAAACATAAGGTGTTAAAGTGCATTTCCCATTGCAAAAAATAATATTATTACTAAGCTTAGCCTCTGAATCATTAATCATCCTGTTTGATAACCTGGAATGTTTCTAAACTTTTACTATTCTGTAGATATTGCCTGGGGCAGATATTTTAGAAGATGTTCATGTCTCCACTTACTTCCTATACTTGTAACTTGGATTCCCATCAAAGTCTAGTAATCTCCTCAATTTTCTTCGCTACAAGTGGGTAAACAAGTATATAAATAGAGCCTCACGGTCCTTATAAAGTAGTAAAAGGAGTATGCAGTTAGTTCAGACAATCAGATAGTGAGGTTTCACTTAAAGTACCACTGTATGAAAGTTTTTTTAAAGGGATATCTAAGTTTGCTGGATTAATACATTTCTGCACTCTATAGGCAAAATGCATCCTATATGTATACAGCATATCTCATGAAACATTTTCAGCCTTATTAAATTGCGATTCTGTAAATTTAAAAGGGCTCTATTTAAGCACACAGCATATTTTTTTTACAGAAGTTTTTAGTTAGTTAACTTCTATCCAAAAGCAAGGTCTTCACTAACTAAAAACTTCTGTAATTAAAATATGCTCTGTGCTTAAATAGAGCCCTTTTAAATTTACTGAATCGCAATTTAATAAGGCTGTTTATTTGTACTAATATCTAAAAATCCCTCTAATGATTGTGTTGACACCCCCAGGGAGTGTCTACACAACTTTCTGATCCCCACCCAAGCAGCATCCGGGGAGCAATATTAACCCACTATAAACCTGCTCTTGTTCGTCCAATAGTAGAGCAGTGTTGTGAGCCTCCCAGTCACTGCTGGGATATGACTCATCCCTGCTTCCTGTATATGCTGTGTGGTGTTGACATAGCAACTAACATAGTGCTATGTCTCAAATCTTTCAACTAACCGGATTTGCCAAAATAGATTATGGACGGGGTGTTAACCTTAATTTTAAATTGTCAGATGTTACAATAGATTTTGCTAACTTGCTTAGTGCTTAAATGCTTATTTTGGTATTTTTTCATGCAATTTTTTTTCCATATACTATTAATTGTCCTCTATGAGATGCATTCATAATCCAGGAAACTGGCCTTGTAGAATTGAGCATATTATTAAGAAAACCATAAACCTATTTTTTAAGACTTTTCATGTTTATTCCATATGACTCCAGTTGCCTATTCTGATCTAGAAAGGGTGTATGCTCAGGGCTGCTTCTGGGCTCACTCCCCAGAGTTGTGTGCATGGCTGTGCTCAGAGCTGCTTCTGGGCACACTTCCCGGAGTTGTGTGCATGGCTGTGCTCAGAGCTGCTTCTGGGCACACTCCCCGGAGTTTTGTGCATGGCTGTGCTCAGAACTGCTTCTGGGCTCACTACCCGGAGTTGTGTGTATGGCTGTGCTCAGAGCTGTTTCTGGGCTCACTCACATGAGTTGTGTGCATGGCTGTGCTCAGAGCTGCTTCTGGGCTCACTCCCCGGAGTTGTGTGCATGGCTGTGCTCAGAGCTGTTTCTGGGCTCACTCACATGAGTTGTGTGCATGGCTGTGCTCAGAGCTGCTTCTGGGCTCACTCCCTGGAGTTGTATGCATGGCTGTGCTCAGAGCTACTTCTGGGCTCACTCACAGGAGTTGTGTGCATGGCTGTGCTCAGAGCTGCTTCTGGGCTCACTCCCCGGAGTTGTGTGCATGGCTGTGCTCAGAGCTGGTTCTGGGCTCACTTTCCGGAGTTGTGTGCATGTCTGTGCTCAGAGCTGCTTCTGGGCTCACTTCCCTAGTTGTGTGCATGGCTGTGCTCAGAGCTGGTTCTGGGCTCACTCCCCGGAGTTGTGTGCACTTCTGTGCTCAAAGCTGCTTCTGGGCTCACTCACAGGAGTTGTGTGCATGGCTGTGCTCAGAGCTGCTTCTGGGCTCACTCCCCACAGTTGTGTGCATGGCTGTGCTCAGAGCTGCTTCTGGGCTCACTCCCCGGAGTTGTGTGCATGGCTGTGCTCAGAGCTGTTTCTGGGCTCACTCACATGAGTTGTGTGCATGGCTGTGCTCAGAGCTGCTTCTGGGCTCACTCACAGGAGTTGTGTGCATGGCTGTGCTCAGAGCTGCTTCTGGGCTCACTCCCCGGAGTTGTGTGCATGGCTGTGCTCAGGGCTGCTTCTGAGCTCACTCCCTGGAGTTGTGTGCATGGCTGTGCTCAGGGCTGCTTCTGGGCTCACTCCCCAGAGTTGTGTGCATGGCTGTGCTCAGAGCTGGTTCTGGGCTCACTCCCTGGAGTTGTGTGCATGGCTGTGCTCAGGGCTGCTTCTGGGCTCACTCCCCAGAGTTGTGTGCATGGCTGTGCTCAGGGCTGCTTCTGAGCTCACTCCCTGGAGTTGTGTGCATGGCTGTGCTCAGGGCTGCTTCTGGGCTCACTCCCCAGAGTTGTGTGCATGGCTGTGCTCAGAGCTGGTTCTGGGCTCACTTCCCGGAGTTGTGTGCATGGCTGTGCTCAAGGCTGCTTCTAGGCTTACTCCCCGGAGTTGTGTGCATGTCTGTGCTCAGGGCTGCTTCTGAGCTTACTCCCTGGAGTTGTGTGCATGGCTGTGCTCAGAGCTGGTTCTGGGCCCACTCCCCGGAGTTGTGTGCATGGCTGTGCTCAGAGCTGCTTCTGGGCTCACTCCCCGGAGTTGTGTGCGTGGCTGTGCTCAGAGCTGCTTCTGGGCTCACTCCCCACAGTTGTGTGCATGGCTGTGCTCAGAGCTGCTTCTGGGCTCAATTCTCGGAGTTGTGTGCATGGCTGTGCTCGAAGCTGGTTCTGGGCTCACTCCCCAGAGTTGTGTGCATGACTGTGCTCAGGGCTGCTTCTGGGCTCACTCCCCGGAGTTGTGTGCATGGCTGTGCTCAAAGCTGCTTCTGGGCTCACTCACAGGAGTTGTGTGCATGGCTGTGCTCAGAGCTGCTTCTAGGCTCACTCCCCGGAGTTGTGTGCTTGGCTGTGCTCAGAGCTGGTTCTGGGCTCACTTTCCGGAGTTGTGTGCATGGCTGTGCTCAGAGCTGCTTCTGGGCTCAATTCCCGGAGTTGTGTGCATGGCTGTGCTCGAAGCTGGTTCTGGGCTCACTCCCCAGAGTTGTGTGCATGACTGTGCTCAGGGCTGCTTCTGGGCTCACTCACCAGAGTTGTGTGCATGACTGTGCTCAGAGCTGGTTCTGGGCTCACTCCCCGGAGTTGTGTGCATGGCTGTGCTCAAAGCTGCTTCTGGGCTCACTCACAGGAGTTGTGTGCATGGCTGTGCTCAGAGCTGCTTCTAGGCTCACTCCCCGGAGTTGTGTGCATGTCTGTGCTCAGGGCTGCTTCTGAGCTTACTCCCTGGAGTTGTGTGCATGGCTGTGCTCAGAGCTGGTTCTGGGCTCACTCCCTGGAGTTGTGTGCTTGGCTGTGCTCAGAGCTGGTTCTGGGCTCACTTTCCGGAGTTGTGTGCATGGCTGTGCTCAGAGCTGCTTCTGGGCTCACTTCCCTAGTTGTGTGCATGTCTGTGCTCAGGGCTGGTTCTGGGCTCACTCCCCGGAGTTGTGTGCACTTCTGTGCTCAGAGCTGGTTCTGGGCTCACTCCCCGGAGTTGTGTGCACTTCTGTGCTCAAAGCTGCTTCTGGGCTCACTCACAGGAGTTGTGTGCATGGCTGTGCTCAGAGCTGCTTCTGGGCTCACTCCCCACAGTTGTGTGCATGGCTGTGCTCAGAGCTGCTTCTGGGCTCAATTCCCGGAGTTGTGTGCATGGCTGTGCTCGAAGCTGGTTCTGGGCTCACTCCCCAGAGTTGTGTGCATGACTGTGCTCAGGGCTGCTTCTGGGCTCACTCACCAGAGTTGTGTGCATGACTGTGCTCAGAGCTGGTTCTGGGCTCACTCCCCGGAGTTGTGTGCATGGCTGTGCTCAAAGCTGCTTCTGGGCTCACTCACAGGAGTTGTGTGCATGGCTGTGCTCAGAGCTGCTTCTAGGCTCACTCCCCGGAGTTGTGTGCATGTCTGTGCTCAGGGCTGCTTCTGAGCTTACTCCCTGGAGTTGTGTGCATGGCTGTGCTCAGAGCTGGTTCTGGGCTCACTCCCTGGAGTTGTGTGCATGGCTGTGCTCAGAGCTGCTTCTGGGCTCACTCCCCGGAGTGGTGTGCATGGCTGTGCTCAGAGCGGGTTCCGGGCTCACTCCCTGGCGTTGTGTGCACTTCTGTGCTCAGAGCTGCTTCTGGGCTCACTGACAGGAGTTGTGTGCATGGCTGTGCTCAGAGCTGCTTCTGGGCTCACTCCCCTGAGTTGTGTGCATGGCTGTGCTCAGAGCTGGTTCTGGGCTCACTCCCCGGAGTTGTGTGCATGGCTGTGCTCAAAGCTGCTTCTGGGCTCACTCACAGGAGTTGTGTGCTTGGCTGTGCTCAGAGCTGGTTCTGGGCTCACTTTCCGGAGTTGTGTGCATGGCTGTGCTCAGAGCTGGTTCTGGGCTCACTCCCCGGAGTTGTGTGCACTTCTGTGCTCAGAGCTGGTTCTGGGCTCACTCCCCGGAGTTGTGTGCACTTCTGTGCTCAAAGCTGCTTCTGGGCTCACTCACAGGAGTTGTGTGCATGGCTGTGCTCAGAGCTGCTTCTGGGCTCACTCCCCACAGTTGTGTGCATGGCTGTGCTCAGAGCTGCTTCTGGGCTCAATTCCCGGAGTTGTGTGCATGGCTGTGCTCGAAGCTGGTTCTGGGCTCACTCCCCAGAGTTGTGTGCATGACTGTGCTCAGGGCTGCTTCTGGGCTCACTCACCAGAGTTGTGTGCATGACTGTGCTCAGAGCTGGTCCTGGGCTCACTCCCCGGAGTTGTGTGCATGGCTGTGCTCAAAGCTGCTTCTGGGCTCACTCACAGGAGTTGTGTGCATGGCTGTGCTCAGAGCTGCTTCTAGGCTCACTCCCCGGAGTTGTGTGCATGTCTGTGCTCAGGGCTGCTTCTGAGCTTACTCCCTGGAGTTGTGTGCATGGCTGTGCTCAGAGCTGGTTCTGGGCTCACTCCCTGGAGTTGTGTGCATGGCTGTGCTCAGAGCTGCTTCTGGGCTCACTCCCCGGAGTGGTGTGCATGGCTGTGCTCAGAGCGGGTTCCGGGCTCACTCCCTGGCGTTGTGTGCACTTCTGTGCTCAGAGCTGCTTCTGGGCTCACTGACAGGAGTTGTGTGCATGGCTGTGCTCAGAGCTGCTTCTGGGCTCACTCCCCTGAGTTGTGTGCATGGCTGTGCTCAGAGCTGGTTCTGGGCTCACTCCCCGGAGTTGTGTGCATGGCTGTGCTCAAAGCTGCTTCTGGGCTCACTCACAGGAGTTGTGTGCATGGCTGTGCTCAGAGCTGCTTCTTGGCTCACTCCCCGGAGTTGTGTGCATGTCTGTGCTCAGGGCTGCTTCTGAGCTTACTCCCTGGAGTTGTGTGCATGGCTGTGCTCAGAGCTGGTTCTGGGCTCACTCCCTGGAGTTGTGTGCTTGGCTGTGCTCAGAGCTGGTTCTGGGCTCACTTTCCGGAGTTGTGTGCATGGCTGTGCTCAGAGCTGCTTCTGGGCTCACTTCCCTAGTTGTGTGCATGGCTGTGCTCAGAGCTGGTTCTGGGCTCACTCCCCGGAGTTGTGTGCACTTCTGTGCTCAGAGCTGGTTCTGGGCTCACTCCCCGGAGTTGTGTGCACGTCTGTGCTCAAAGCTGCTTCTGGGCTCACTCACAGGAGTTGTGTGCATGGCTGTGCTCAGAGCTGCTTCTGGGCTCACTCCCCACAGTTGTGTGCATGGCTGTGCTCAGAGCTGCTTCTGGGCTCAATTCCCGGAGTTGTGTGCATGGCTGTGCTCGAAGCTGGTTCTGGGCTCACTCCCCAGAGTTGTGTGCATGGCTGTGCTCAGAGCTGGTTCTGGGCTCACTCCCCTGAGTTGTGTGCATGGCTGTGCTCAAAGCTGCTTCTGGGCTCACTCACAGGAGTTGTGTGCATGGCTGTGCTCAAAGCTGCTTCTGGGCTCACTCACAGGAGTTGTGTGCATGGCTGTGCTCAGAGCTGCTTCTAGGCTCACTCCCCGGAGTTGTGTGCATGGCTGTGCTCAAAGCTGCTTCTGGGCTCACTCACAGGAGTTGTGTGCATGGCTGTGCTCAGAGCTGCTTCTGGGCTCACTCACCAGAGTTGTGTGCATGACTGTGCTCAGGGCTGCTTCTGGGCTCACTCACCAGAGTTGTGTGCATGACTGTGCTCAGAGCTGGTTCTGGGCTCACTCCCCGGAGTTGTGTGCATGGCTGTGCTCAAAGCTGCTTCTGGGCTCACTCACAGGAGTTGTGTGCATGGCTGTGCTCAAAGCTGCTTCTGGGCTCACTCACAGGAGTTGTGTGCATGGCTGTGCTCAGAGCTGCTTCTAGGCTCACTCCCCGGAGTTGTGTGCATGGCTGTGCTCAAAGCTGCTTCTGGGCTCACTCACAGGAGTTGTGTGCATGGCTGTGCTCAGAGCTGCTTCTAGGCTCACTCCCCGGAGTTGTGTGCATGTCTGTGCTCAGGGCTGCTTCTGAGCTTACTCCCTGGTGTTGTGTGCATGGCTGTGCTCAGAGCTGGTTCTGGGCTCACTCCCTGGAGTTGTGTGCTTGGCTGTGCTCAGAGCTGGTTCTGGGCTCACTTTCCGGAGTTGTGTGCATGGCTGTGCTCAGAGCGGGTTCCGGGCTCACTCCCTGGCGTTGTGTGCACTTCTGTGCTCAGAGCTGCTTCTGGGCTCACTGACAGGAGTTGTGTGCATGGCTGTGCTCAGAGCTGCTTCTGGGCTCACTCCCCTGAGTTGTGTGCATGGCTGTGCTCAGAGCTGCTTCTGGGCTCACTCCCCGGAGTTGTGTGCATGGCTGTGCTCAAAGCTGGTTCTGGGCTCACTCCCTGGAGTTGTGTTCATGGCTGTGCTCAAAGCGGCTTCTGGGCAAACTCACAGGAGTTGTGTGCATGGCTGTGCTCAGAGCTGCTTCTGGGCTCACTCCCCAGAGTTGTGTGCATGGCTGTGCTCAGAGCTGCTTCTGGGCTCACTCCCTGGAGTTGTGTGCATGGCTGTGCTCAGAGCTGCTTCTGGGCTCACTCCCCGGAGTTGTGTGCATGGCTGTGCTCAGAGCTGCTTCTGGGCTCACTCCCCAGAGTTGTGTGCATGGCTGTGCTCAGGGCTGCTTCTGGGACTCACTCCCCGGAGTTGTGTGCATGGCTGTGCTCAGAGCGGTTCTGGGCTCACTCCCTGGAGTTGTGTTCATGGCTGTGCTCAAAGCGGCTTCTGGGCAAACTCACAGGAGTTGTGTGCATGGCTGTGCTCAGAGCTGCTTCTGGGCTCACTCCCCAGAGTTGTGTGAATGGCTGTGCTCAGAGCTGCTTCTGGGCTCACTCCCTGGAGTTGTGTGCATGGCTGTGCTCAGAGCTGCTTCTGGGCTCACTCCCCAGAGTTGTGTGCATGGCTGTACTCAGAGCTGCTTCTGGGCTCACTCACAGGAGTTGTGTGCATGGCTGTGCTCAGAGCTGCTTCTGAGCTCACTCCCCAGAGTTGTGTGCATGTCTGTGCTCAGAGCTGCTTCTGAGCTCACTCTCTGGAGTTGTGTGCATGGCTGTGCTCAGAGCTGCTTCTGGGCTCACTCACAGGAGTTGTGTGCATGGCTGTACTCAGGGCTGCTTCTGGGCTCACTCCCCGGAGTTGTGTGCATGGCTGTGCTCAGAGCTGCTTCTGGGCTCACTCCCCGGAGTTGTGTGCATGACTGTGCTCAGGGCTGGTTCTGGGCTCTCTTCCCGGAGTTGTGTGCATGGCAGTGCTCAGAGCTGGTTCTGGGCTCTCTTACCGGAGTTGTGTGCATGGCAGTGCTCAAAGCTGCTTCTGGGCTCACTCACAGGAGTTGTGTGCATGGCTGTGCTTAGAGCTGGTTCTGGCCTCATTCCCCAGAGTTGTGTGCATGGCTGTGCTCAGGGCTGCTTCTGGGCTCACTCCCCAGAGTTGTGTGCATGGCTGTGCTCAGAGCTGGTTCTGGGCTCACTCCCAAGAGTTGTGTGCATGGCTGTGCTCAGGGCTGCTTCTAGGCTCACTCCCCGGAGTTGTGTCCATGGCTGTGCTCAGGGCTGCTTCTAGGCTCACCCCCCGGAGTTGTGTGCATGTCTGTGCTCAGGGCTGCTTCTGAGCTTACTCCCTGGAGTTGTGTGCATGGCTGTGCTCAGAGCTGGTTCTGGGCTCACTCCCCGGAGTTGTGTGCATGGCTGTGCTCAGAGCTGCTTCTGGGCTCACTCCCCGGAGTTGTGTGCATGGCTGTTCTCAGAGCTGTTTCTGGGCTCACTCACATGAGTTGTGTGCATGGCTGTGCTCAGAGCTGCTTCTGGGCTCACTCACAGGAGTTGTGTGCATGGCTGTGCTCAGAGCTGCTTCTGGGCTCACTCACAGGAGTTGTGTGCATGGCTGTGCTCAGAGCTGGTTCTGTGCTCACTTCCCTAGTTGTGTGCATGGCTGTGCTCAGAGCTGGTTCTGGGCTCACTCCCCGGAGTTGTGTGCATGGCTGTGCTCAGAGCTGCTTCTGGGCTCACTCACAGGAGTTGTGTGCATGGCTGTGCTCAGAGCTGCTTCTGGGCTCACTCCCTGGAGTTGTATGCATTGCTGTGCTCAGAGCTGGTTCTGGGCTCACTCCCCGGAGTTGTGTGCACTTCTGTGCTCAGAGCTGGTTCTGGGCTCACTCCCCGGAGTTGTGTGCACTTCTGTGCTCAAAGCTGCTTCTGGGCTCACTCACAGGAGTTGTGTGCATGGCTGTGCTCAGAGCTGCTTCTGGGCTCACTCCCCACAGTTGTGTGCATGGCTGTGCTCAGAGCTGCTTCTGGGCTCAATTCCCGGAGTTGTGTGCATGGCTGTGCTCGAAGCTGGTTCTGGGCTCACTCCCCAGAGTTGTGTGCATGACTGTGCTCAGGGCTGCTTCTGGGCTCACTCACCAGAGTTGTGTGCATGACTGTGCTCAGAGCTGGTCCTGGGCTCACTCCCCGGAGTTGTGTGCATGGCTGTGCTCAAAGCTGCTTCTGGGCTCACTCACAGGAGTTGTGTCCATGGCTGTGCTCAGGGCTGCTTCTAGGCTCACCCCCCGGAGTTGTGTGCATGTCTGTGCTCAGGGCTGCTTCTGAGCTTACTCCCTGGAGTTGTGTGCATGGCTGTGCTCAGAGCTGGTTCTGGGCTCACTCCCCGGAGTTGTGTGCATGGCTGTGCTCAGAGCTGCTTCTGGGCTCACTCCCCGGAGTTGTGTGCATGGCTGTTCTCAGAGCTGTTTCTGGGCTCACTCACATGAGTTGTGTGCATGGCTGTGCTCAGAGCTGCTTCTGGGCTCACTCACAGGAGTTGTGTGCATGGCTGTGCTCAGAGCTGCTTCTGGGCTCACTCACAGGAGTTGTGTGCATGGCTGTGCTCAGAGCTGGTACTGTGCTCACTTCCCTAGTTGTGTGCATGGCTGTGCTCAGAGCTGGTTCTGGGCTCACTCCCCGGAGTTGTGTGCATGGCTGTGCTCAGAGCTGCTTCTGGGCTCACTCACAGGAGTTGTGTGCATGGCTGTGCTCAGAGCTGCTTCTGGGCTCACTCCCTGGAGTTGTATGCATTGCTGTGCTCAGAGCTGGTTCTGGGCTCACTCCCCGGAGTTGTGTGCACGTCTGTGCTCAGAGCTGGTTCTGGGCTCACTCCCCGGAGTTGTGTGCACTTCTGTGCTCAAAGCTGCTTCTGGGCTCACTCACAGGAGTTGTGTGCATGGCTGTGCTCAGAGCTGCTTCTGGGCTCACTCCCCTGAGTTGTGTGCATGGCTGTGCTCAGAGCTGCTTCTGGGCTCAATTCCCGGAGTTGTGTGCATGGCTGTGCTCGAAGCTGGTTCTGGGCTCACTCCCCAGAGTTGTGTGCATGACTGTGCTCAGGGCTGCTTCTGGGCTCACTCACCAGAGTTGTGTGCATGACTGTGCTCAGAGCTGGTCCTGGGCTCACTCCCCGGAGTTGTGTGCATGGCTGTGCTCAGAGCTGCTTCTGGGCTCACTCACAGGAGTTGTGTGCATGGCTGTGCTCAGAGCTGCTTCTAGGCTCACTCCCCGGAGTTGTGTGCATGTCTGTGCTCAGGGCTGCTTCTGAGCTTACTCCCTTGAGTTGTGTGCATGGCTGTGCTCAGAGCTGGTTCTGGGCTCACTCCCTGGAGTTGTGTGCATGGCTGTGCTCAGAGCTGCTTCTGGGCTCACTCCCCGGAGTGGTGTGCATGGCTGTGCTCAGAGCGGGTTCGGGGCTCACTCCCTGGCGTTGTGTGCACTTCTGTGCTCAGAGCTGCTTCTGGGCTCACTGACAGGAGTTGTGTGCATGGCTGTGCTCAGAGCTGCTTCTGGGCTCACTCCCCTGAGTTGTGTGCATGGCTGTGCTCAGAGCTGGTTCTGGGCTCACTCCCCGGAGTTGTGTGCATGGCTGTGCTCAAAGCTGCTTCTGGGCTCACTCACAGGAGTTGTGTGCATGGCTGTGCTCAGAGCTGCTTCTAGGCTCACTCCCCGGAGTTGTGTGCATGTCTGTGCTCAGGGCTGCTTCTGAGCTTACTCCCTGGAGTTGTGTGCATGGCTGTGCTCAGAGCTGGTTCTGGGCTCACTCCCTGGAGTTGTGTGCTTGGCTGTGCTCAGAGCTGCTTCTGGGCTCACTTTCCGGAGTTGTGTGCATGGCTGTGCTCAGAGCTGCTTCTGGGCTCACTTCCCTAGTTGTGTGCATGGCTGTGCTCAGAGCTGGTTCTGGGCTCACTCCCCGGAGTTGTGTGCACGTCTGTGCTCAGAGCTGGTTCTGGGCTCACTCCCCGGAGTTGTGTGCACTTCTGTGCTCAAAGCTGCTTCTGGGCTCACTCACAGGAGTTGTGTGCATGGCTGTGCTCAGAGCTGGTTCTGGGCTCACTCCCCGGAGTTGTGTGCATGGCTGTGCTCAGAGCTGCTTCTGGGCTCAATTCCCGGAGTTGTGTGCATGGCTGTGCTCGAAGCTGGTTCTGGGCTCACTCCCCAGAGTTGTGTGCATGACTGTGCTCAGAGCTGGTTCTGGGCTCACTCCCCGGAGTTGTGTGCATGGCTGTGCTCAAAGCTGCTTCTGGGCTCACTCACAGGAGTTGTGTGCATGGCTGTGCTCAAAGCTGCTTCTGGGCTCACTCACAGGAGTTGTGTGCATGGCTGTGCTCAGAGCTGCTTCTAGGCTCACTCCCCGGAGTTGTGTGCATGGCTGTGCTCAAAGCTGCTTCTGGGCTCACTCACAGGAGTTGTGTGCATGACTGTGCTCAGAGCTGCTTCTGGGCTCACTCACCAGAGTTGTGTGCATGACTGTGCTCAGGGCTGCTTCTGGGCTCACTCACCAGAGTTGTGTGCATGACTGTGCTCAGAGCTGGTTCTGGGCTCACTCCCCGGAGTTGTGTGCATGGCTGTGCTCAAAGCTGCTTCTGGGCTCACTCACAGGAGTTGTGTGCATGGCTGTGCTCAAAGCTGCTTCTGGGCTCACTCACAGGAGTTGTGTGCATGGCTGTGCTCAGAGCTGCTTCTAGGCTCACTCCCCGGAGTTGTGTGCATGGCTGTGCTCAGAGCTGCTTCTGGGCTCACTCACAGGAGTTGTGTGCATGGCTGTGCTCAGAGCTGCTTCTAGGCTCACTCCCCGGAGTTGTGTGCATGTCTGTGCTCAGGGCTGCTTCTGAGCTTACTCCCTGGAGTTGTGTGCATGGCTGTGCTCAGAGCTGGTTCTGGGCTCACTCCCTGGAGTTGTGTGCTTGGCTGTGCTCAGAGCTGGTTCTGGGCTCACTTTCCGGAGCTGTGTGCATGGCTGTGCTCAGAGCGGGTTCCGGGCTCACTCCCTGGCGTTGTGTGCACTTCTGTGCTCAGAGCTGCTTCTGGGCTCACTGACAGGAGTTGTGTGCATGGCTGTGCTCAGAGCTGCTTCTGGGCTCACTCCCCTGAGTTGTGTGCATGGCTGTGCTCAGAGCTGCTTCTGGGCTCACTCCCCGGAGTTGTGTGCATGGCTGTGCTCAAAGCTGGTTCTGGGCTCACTCCCTGGAGTTGTGTTCATGGCTGTGCTCAAAGCGGCTTCTGGGCAAACTCACAGGAGTTGTGTGCATGGCTGTGCTCAGAGCTGCTTCTGGGCTCACTCCCCAGAGTTGTGTGCATGGCTGTGCTCAGAGCTGCTTCTGGGCTCACTCCCTGGAGTTGTGTGCATGGCTGTGCTCAGAGCTGCTTCTGGGCTCACTCCCCAGAGTTGTGTGCATGGCTGTGCTCAGAGCTGCTTCTGGGCTCACTCCCCAGAGTTGTGTGCATGACTGTGCTCAGGGCTGCTTCTGGGACTCACTCCCCGGAGTTGTGTGCATGGCTGTGCTCAGAGCGGTTCTGGGCTCACTCCCTGGAGTTGTGTTCATGGCTGTGCTCAAAGCGGCTTCTGGGCAAACTCACAGGAGTTGTGTGCATGGCTGTGCTCAGAGCTGCTTCTGGGCTCACTCCCTGGAGTTGTGTGCATGGCTGTGCTCAGAGCTGCTTCTGGGCTCACTCCCCAGAGTTGTGTGCATGGCTGTGCTCAGAGCTGCTTCTGGGCTCACTCCCCAGAGTTGTGTGCATGGCTGTACTCAGAGCTGCTTCTGGGCTCACTCACAGGAGTTGTGTGCATGTCTGTGCTCAGAGCTGCTTCTGAGCTCACTCCCCAGAGTTGTGTGCATGTCTGTGCTCAGAGCTGCTTCTGAGCTCACTCTCTGGAGTTGTGTGCATGCCTGTGCTCAGAGCTGCTTCTGGGCTCACTCACAGCAGTTGTGTGCATGGCTGTACTCAGGGCTGCTTCTGGGCTCACTCCCCGGAGTTGTGTGCATGGCTGTGCTCAGAGCTGCTTCTGGGCTCACTCCCCGGAGTTGTGTGCATGACTGTGCTCAGGGCTGGTTCTGGGCTCTCTTCCCGGAGTTGTGTGCATGGCAGTGCTCAGAGCTGGTTCTGGGCTCTCTTACCGGAGTTGTGTGCATGGCAGTGCTCAAAGCTGCTTCTGGGCTCACTCACAGGAGTTGTGTGCATGGCTGTGCTTAGAGCTGGTTCTGGCCTCATTCCCCAGAGTTGTGTGCATGGCTGTGCTCAGGGCTGCTTCTGGGCTCACTCCCCAGAGTTGTGTGCATGGCTGTGCTCAGAGCTGGTTCTGGGCTCACTCCCCAGAGTTGTGTGCATGGCTGTGCTCAGGGCTGCTTCTAGGCTCACTCCCCGGAGTTGTGTCCATGGCTGTGCTCAGGGCTGCTTCTAGGCTCACCCCCCGGAGTTGTGTGCATGTCTGTGCTCAGGGCTGCTTCTGAGCTTACTCCCTGGAGTTGTGTGCATGTCTGTGCTCAGAGCTGGTTCTGGGCTCACTCCCCGGAGTTGTGTGCATGGCTGTGCTCAGAGCTGCTTCTGGGCTCACTCCCCGGAGTTGTGTGCATGGCTGTTCTCAGAGCTGTTTCTGGGCTCACTCACATGAGTTGTGTGCATGGCTGTGCTCAGAGCTGCTTCTGGGCTCACTCACAGGAGTTGTGTGCATGGCTGTGCTCAGAGCTGCTTCTGGGCTCACTCACAGGAGTTGTGTGCATGGCTGTGCTCAGAGCTGGTTCTGTGCTCACTTCCCTAGTTGTGTGCATGGCTGTGCTCAGAGCTGGTTCTGGGCTCACTCCCCGGAGTTGTGTGCATGGCTGTGCTCAGAGCTGCTTCTGGGCTCACTCACAGGAGTTGTGTGCATGGCTGTGCTCAGAGCTGCTTCTGGGCTCACTCCCTGGAGTTGTATGCATTGCTGTGCTCAGAGCTGGTTCTGGGCTCACTCCCCGGAGTTGTGTGCACTTCTGTGCTCAAAGCTGCTTCTGGGCTCACTCACAGGAGTTGTGTGCATGGCTGTGCTCAGAGCTGCTTCTGGGCTCACTCCCCACAGTTGTGTGCATGGCTGTGCTCAGAGCTGCTTCTGGGCTCATTTCCCGGAGTTGTGTGCATGGCTGTGCTCGAAGCTGGTTCTGGGCTCACTCCCCAGAGTTGTGTGCATGACTGTGCTCAGGGCTGCTTCTGGGCTCACTCACCAGAGTTGTGTGCATGACTGTGCTCAGAGCTGGTTCTGGGCTCACTCCCCAGAGTTGTGTGCATGGCTGTGCTCAGAGCTGGTTCTGGGCTCACTCCCCAGAGTTGTGTGCATGGCTGTGCTCAGGGCTGCTTCTAGGCTCACTCCCCGGAGTTGTGTGCATGTCTGTGCTCAGGGCTGCTTCTGAGCTTACTCCCTGGAGTTGTGTGCATGGCTGTGCTCAGAGCTGGTTCTGGGCTCACTCCCCGGAGTTGTGTGCATGGCTGTGCTCAGAGCTGCTTCTGGGCTCACTCACAGGAGTTGTGTGCATGGCTGTGCTCAGAGCTGGTTCTGGGCTCACTCCCCAGAGTTGTGTGCATGGCTGTGCTCAGAGCTGGTTCTGGGCTCACTCCCCAGAGTTGTGTGCATGGCTGTGCTCAGGGCTGCTTCTAGGCTCACTCCCCGGAGTTGTGTGCATGTCTGTGCTCAGGGCTGCTTCTGAGCTTACTCCCTGGAGTTGTGTGCATGGCTGTGCTCAGAGCTGGTTCTGGGCTCACTCCCCGGAGTTGTGTGCATGGCTGTGCTCAGAGCTGCTTCTGAGCTCACTCCCTGGAGTTGTGTGCATGGCTGTGCTCAGGGCTGCTTCTGGACTCACTCCCCGGAGTTGTGTGCATGGCTGTGCTCAGGGCTGCTTCTGAGCTCACTCCCTGGAGTTGTGTGCATGGCTGTGCTCAGGGCTGCTTCTGGACTCACTCCCCGGAGTTGTGTGCATGGCTGTGCTCAGGGCTGCTTCTGGGCTCACTCCCTGGAGTTGTGTGCATGTCTGTGCTCAGAGCTGCTTCTGAGCTCACTCCCCGGAGTTGTGTGCATGGCTGTGCTCAGGGCTGCTTCTGAGCTCACTCCCTGGAGTTGTGTGCATGGCTGTGCTCAGGGCTGCTTCTGGACTCACTCCCCGGAGTTGTGTGCATGGCTGTGCTCAGGGCTGCTTCTGGGCTCACTCCCTGGAGTTGTGTGCATGTCTGTGCTCAGAGCTGCCCCCGGAGTTGTGTGCATGGCTGTGCTCAGAGCTGCTTCTGGGCTCACTCACAGGAGTTGTGTGCATGGCTGTGCTCAGGGCTGCTTCTGGGCTCACTCCCTGGAGTTGTGTGCATGTCTGTGCTCAGAGCTGCTTCTGGGCTCACTCCCCAGAGTTGTGTGCATGTCTGTGCTCAGAGCTGCTTCTGAGCTCACTCCCCGGAGTTGTGTGCATGGCTGTGCTCAGGGCTGCTTCTGAGCTCACTCCCTGGAGTTGTGTGCATGGCTGTGCTCAGGGCTGCTTCTGGACTCACTCCCCGGAGTTGTGTGCATGGCTGTGCTCAGGGCTGCTTCTGGGCTCACTCCCTGGAGTTGTGTGCATGTCTGTGCTCAGAGCTGCCCCCGGAGTTGTGTGCATGGCTGTGCTCAGAGCTGCTTCTGGGCTCACTCACAGGAGTTGTGTGCATGGCTGTGCTCAGAGCTGGTTCTGGACTCACTCCCCGGAGTTGTGTGCATGGCTGTGCTCAGGGCTGCTTCTGGGCTCACTCCCTGGAGTTGTGTGCATGTCTGTGCTCAGAGCTGCCCCCGGAGTTGTGTGCATGGCTGTGCTCAGAGCTGTTTCTGGGCTCACTCACAGGAGTTGTGTGCATGGCTGTGCTCAGAGCTGCTTCTGGGCTCACTCACAGGAGTTGGAGGAACAGAGTGCACTAACATACCCCCTCATCGATTACATAGAGACTACTTAGTAAATCACAGCCACAAATCAGGACATGTAGAGCTTGATCTGGGCTTCAAATGGAGTTACAAGAAATAACAATCAAACCTTCTAAAAATAAGTAAGTTTTAGTTTTAAGTGAACCTTGACACTGTGCCTTACCACCTTAGCAAAACAACGTTAACCAAAATCTTCACTTTCATCTCATTTAGGCACCCTCCTCCATATTAATTGATGTTTGCCTTCTTTAGAGATCTGCAGCATTAAACTACTTCAACTGTTTTTCAGATTGTTGCAAACACACTGTCTGTCTGCAATCAAGTTAGGAGTTAATCATTTCATTTGAGGGAATTGTGAATTTCTAACTTATGGCAAACAGACAGCATCCAACCCTAGCCATGTTACCCTGGGCTGTGACTTGTATTTCCCTGGCCTTTCTTTATAGGTGCCTGAGATCAGCCACAGGTAGAAATACATGTCAGTATATTATAATCAGTGCATATTAGCAGTGAGTGGAAATGCAATGCAGCGTATCTCATGCTTAACATATAAAGGTATAAAGAGTTTCCAGGGGCCCGCCTAAAAATATTTGTCTGAATCCCTGCCCTTTCTAGTTCTACCCCCATCGAGAGGGATCAGTTTTGTTGGTGATGATTATAGAAGTTTTTCTCCACAGGTCCCAAAATCAATATTGATATTGTGTTGTGTAATATTTGTAACTGTAAAAAAATATATTGTTGTTAAGAGATTTACTGTCATTTTACACTCAAAACCAAACCTTGAGTATGCCTTTGATGCATCCAACTAGTGCTCCAAATAATAAACACTTTTACCTTTCCTCTTCCATGAGGTAATAAAAACATGGACTTCACAAAAGAATCATCTTCATATGTTTTCTTATTGCATATCCTAAGATCTCAACAAACATAGTTTAGAGTAAATTGTGCCAAGCTCAATATTTCTTTAAAAAATAAAACTTTATATGAACTTCTCGGTATCTTTAAGAGTCTGCTGCAGAATGCGTTGACTTAACAGAAATCAAAGCGGGACAGTTTATCTGGCTTATTACTGAGCATTACTAATGAAAAAAGTGTTAGGCTTACATTTTTTTATGCTGGATAGTTAGAAAAGAACATAATAACAGCTCTGACGAGACGTCAACCTTCAAGGTCTAAAATGTGTGATATCTGGGATTCTGTGCTAGCAAATTGGATTAAAATGGAAAAAAGTCTGCGTTTCATTAGTGAAATTCCCTTGAAGTCAATGAGACTGCTGATGCTAACAGTCAGTGAGACTGACCTGAAGTCAGTGAGACATAAAAAATCAAAAAGAGATGACAGCTCTTGAAGACGGTGTTGAAAAATACCAGGATTGTGATTTATAATGTTATCTGTGATTATTGAACGGTATGTGTTTTCACACTGATAAAAATATGAGTAATATTAGTGACGTTAGATAGCCGAGGAAGGTCATTATTTGAAATAATAAAGAAAACTACTCAGTTTATTATGTTAGTGAGTGATATTTCATGCAGTGCTTTATCACTTAGATAATATAATAAGCAGAATTTCAGCTTGTGTTAATTAAATCAAGGCACCTGCACACATTTTCACTTCATATGCTATTGAGATGTCTATGAACTGATTTTATGCTATGCTAATGTTCTCTATCACCTAATTATTCTGAAGACTGCAGCCCAACAATTAATGCATAGTAAAATTATAAATGTTGCAAAATCTCAGAACTACTTGAAGGTAATATAGAAGTGACGAGTGGCATGGGATTGTGCGCAGTACATAGTACATCTGCTGTAAGTGCTAGATTGTATTATACCAGACAAATAAGATGCTCTTGAAGCACAGGCAGTTTGAAGAAATCTTGCTTTCTTTTAATAAAATATATTTTAATTTTATTCAAAATATCCCCATCACTTTTACCACTCAATTATGTGAACTGCCTAATACAGTAGGGACTTTATAATTAAATGCAAATGATATTGAATCTGAGGGTTTTATGCAGATTTTGACATATTTCTCAAAAAATTCAAAAGAAGGCATAGTAATTAAAAAAAAGTTAACTAGCTGTCTAAGATCGATTTTAAACATTTTAATGTTAAGTGAAGTTGAATGGTGAAGGCAAAAAATATATATTCCACTAAAAGGTGACTTTTGTTGGACACGAATGATGGCTAAATTATTGTTTATCTCGGATAAAATAACACTTACTTTTCATTTATTTGACTCCATGTTTTATATTACTTTTAACATGTAATACAACTTCTGGCAACCAAAGACTATGCAAACAGGTTTAATGATGTTTAAAAAACCACCTTAGCTTGGAAAAAATATATTTTGTGATGTATGAAACAAACTAATAACATTAATAGCTGTTTGAGCCATGATAATTAAATCATTTTATAGAAATGTGTGTAGAAAGTTCCATGTTTCTGTCTATAAGACTTCCTGCTTGGAGCCTCAGGGTGTATACTTTTTGTATACAGTAGAGCAGGGGTCACCTTTTAATACCTACCACCTATTTTTGATGTCAAAATGTCCTTACCGCCCACTGGTGGTGCATTAACTCAATTTACCCTCTCTTATTTCTGGTTACATAAATCATATGACCCTAGCTATGGATCACCCTGTACTTACTAGATAGTGATCTGGTCCTGACTGCTGTCCCTAGGCGCTCTCACCAGTTCTCCAACCAGCCAAGCGTCGTGCTGTGGGTCCCCGGTGTGTGACGTCACTCATCAGTAACGTCACCTAGCGATTACCCTGCTGCTCACCATGAATGCTTGAATCGCCAACTAGTGCATTGTAGGGACCAGGTTGACTACCATTGCAGTAGAGGAACATATTTTGATTTTAAGAGAAAGACAAATTAAGCACAGTATTACTGAGCCACCAATTCTCCTTAACTTTGATAGAAAACAACAGGAGGCGCCATGGAAGGAGGAACATGCTCAGGGGAACAGGGTTTGGGGAATTTCCTTAAAAAAAAGGACATTGGGGAAGTCAAGAGGGATAAGGGTATATGTTGTGGAAAGATGGAGTTTGCCACCAAAAGATGGACAGCTGAGAGGTATGTGAACCTTCACATTTTGTGTGAATGCAATTGTTAATACTGAGCTAAAATTACATGAGGGAATAATATAAAACTAATCCAGTTTGAAACAAAAGTGGATAAAAAGCCCAAATACAATGACACTTTCATCTACTAGTTATAACATATAGTACACACTGGAAATGTAATAATAAGAAATAATGTTAACTCATATACAACTACCAAATACTTCATATTACCTTTTTGTTTCATATTACCTTTTTATTACTCTCGCGCTGAATATATGATTACAGTGGGAAATTAGCCAATGTCAGCTAAATAGCATTATATGAGTTGTATAAAGAAATGCATTTTCTGCAAGTAGGTTTAAACGACTTTCACATATTTGTTTATAGCCACGGTCAGAGCTGATTTAACTTACTGTCTGGAAACTCTTTTTTGCTTCCTACATCCTTGGCTCTACATTCTTTGCAAAAGTAAGTAAAATTTTTGCAATGGCTTGAGGTGTGTATTTCAGCTTTGAATTCAGCTGGGATTAAAAGAATAATGGATTTCATGATAACAATCGGAGAATATTTTCTTACAGAAGATTACAATGGCTATCTGTAATTCTTGGACCGTTGTACAGCTTTTCAATTCCCTTAAAACTAAACTTAAGTAAGATGAAAGACAAAGTAAATGTCACATAATAATATGCATGCTGTGTAAATCCACTGCTATGTTATACTTTAAAGTTATTGTTTCTTTGTCTAATCCCTTCTGGGGGCAGGGGTGTTTTTTGGTAATAAGCTTGCATTGATCAGTTGTGTCTGACTCTTTGTGACCTCATGGACTGTAACACACCATGGTGATCCACTTGGTAGTCATGATAGAGATAATGGAGTAGGTTGTCAGTTCCTTCTCCAGTGGGCCACAGCATACAGCTCGTGGTATGAGGTGATCTCCCATCCAAGTAATGACCATGCCCAACACTGCATGGCTTCACTTGGAATTGAACCCAGGTTGCAGCATTGAAAGCCTTGAATCCTAACCACTGGCCCACCAGGGAACCCTTTTTTTAGTAATACTTAAGGAAATATCCATCACAAAACATAACAAGTGCTGCAGAGCAGTTTATGAAATGTATGTAAAAAAACATATGATAGCCATTGTAAAGGTCCGTTTTTGCACAAAAATGTTTGCTGTAAAGGTTAAAAGGTATACCTTTAATCCTCATTCAAAGGCAATTTTTGAAAATGTCAATACCTCCATCTAACAAAGTTATTTTATGAAGCCAATGATAGGCTGCACCAGCCAAGTTATTGAGTTGTATGGAAAAATAATTGACTACCTCTAGCATAGGCAGAGGCAGAGCTACCACTGGTGCAAACCACCGGGGCCCTGTCTCGGAGGGGCCCAGTGCTGTCCCCCTAGTCCAACCTGCCATGGCTGTTGCACACACACACACACATATATATATATATATATATATATATATATATATATATATATATATATATATTGAAGAGTGAAGTAGCCATGAATGTCCAGTAATCTAGTAATTTAGTAATTATTAATCCATATAAATATAGATTAATAATGAGTATGGAAATATAATTTGATACCTTTTGTATTGGACAAACGTCTTATTTATAATGACGAGCTTTCGAGAGGCTTAACCTCCCTTTATCAAGTCTCAAGCAATACTACATGAGATGGTACCCTCAGTTTGAATAATAACAGCAGATGCAGAGAGCGTGGAGACAGCATCTGACATCATTAGGTAAATACATATATGGGGAATAAACACAACATAGCAAAGGAAACATATATACACATATTATATACACATATACATCAATATATACATGAAAAAGCAGAGCACTGTAGTCCACAGTGATATCTTTCCTGTTGGACAAACACCTCACTAAGAGTGCTAAGTCTGTTATTGTAGAAGAAGAAAAAAAATCACATGAAATTCTGATAATGTGTTAGAAAGCCCAAATCTATATTAAGTCCTGTGTTTTTAGTGTTGAAGAATGTGATCATCTTTATTTCAAATGCTTTTCTCTCTTGGATGCTTTTAAATTTTCCTCTGAGTATTTTGACTTTTAAGTTTTGGATGGAGTGATCATTCTGGCTAAAATGGTGTCCTACTGAGCTACAATAACTGTCTTCATTATGTTTTCTTATTGAATGCCTGTGTAAATTCATCCTTAAATGCATTTTTAGGCCAGTTTCTCCAATGTAACAGCCTGTGTCACATAAAGTGCATTGTATCATATAAACTGTATCATTGTATCATATATATATATTATTGTGATTGAGGAGCCTGAATAAGTAGGAGCCTGAATAAGTGCATTTTGCACAGAACTCAAAAGGTTGGCATATTCTGTTAATTTATCCTAATTAGTCCTTAATATATAAAACAATACCTTTACACATGGATTAAAAGCAAATTTTCTTTCTTGCCATGTTATTATTATTAATATCCTTTATTTGTAATGCGTCCACATATTCCATAGCACTACAGAGGGGTTAAGTACAAGGCAGAAACCATTTTAACACAATGCAAGAGAATGGAGGGGCCTGTCTTTGAGCTTAAAATCTAGTTTACATAGTGCTTTCCCTAGCATCTTGCAAAATTGAAAACTCACCAATTTACAATATAAAGGATTTTGTAATGCTTAAAACATGCAAGTTTTTAAATATAATAGAATGCTTGTGAGTTATACTCCTTTTTAACGTATATTTAAGATTTAAGTAAATCCCAAATCTGATATAGTTTGCTCCTGTTTTGTCTTATATTACCGTATTGGGACATTTAGATGAAGCATAATATAAATGGAGAAGCACAACGTTGGCTTATTTTCATGCCAATTACAAGCAAGTAATTTACCTTATAAGTATAAAGGACATGGAAATAATTAAAAAAGTCAGACATATGAAAAGGGCTATATAGGGTGCTGGGAATAAAAGAGACAGTGTGCTATGAATTGATTTAAGTGTTGTAGGTGCAGCCCTTCTTACCACAGGGACTCTCTCGCTCCTGGGTCTAATGAGATACAGCTTTTTGAAGGTACTGATAGTGAATGACACATGAGACATCAGATAGTCCTTGATCATTACTTTTCTCTTTTTTTCATCTTTGGGAGACAGATTCTTCTCCTTAGCTGTTAAGATGTGTGGGTGAATATAGAAATGTAATTCATTGCTAATCTTTTATCCTCTGATGCCAGGCTCCTTATCTGTGTTTCTGTTCTGTATTTCTGTGTTTGCATTTTTATGCTTTCAAATGTTTATGACATCCATTGTAAATACAAGGAAAAAGCCATTTTTGAAATTCAACCAATAATATCACATCTTTAGAATGATTACTAAGTCTATTTTAAGCCCCTCTATCCAATAACAATGCTGAGTAAAAATGCAAGTGAAATGTCAAGAAAGTCAGCTTTTTGGGCTTTGTGCACTGAACAGAGTGCTCTTTTTAGAGGGAAGAGTTTTATTTCTATGCAAGCAAATAAATCAGCCAAATTAAACTAAATATGATACATTAGTGCTATTTTCAAAATAACCTTGCAGTAAAATATTATATTACAAAACTACAACATTTTATACTCATAGGCCCACGTCACTGTTTTAAATCCAAGACATCAAAATGTACAAAAACAGAGGGGACATTTAGCTTAAATCTTCAATATAATGAATATGGTGAGGTTTATTATTATTTTATTCCAATGAGGCTTGAGCTTCCCATAGTAAGTCACAGTGTGAGCTCTGCTAACAGTACACACAGGGGAGAAGATACAGCCGGTGCAAGACATTGGGGCTGTGCTCTGGGGGGCCCAGTGTTGTCCCAAGCCCAATCTGACATGGCCTGCCGCTGCCTAAATACCCCACCCCCCCCTAGCTCAAGAGCTCCTCCACGGCACCCTGCGGCTTCTTGCATCTCCCCTCCAATATGCATCCTGGGCCAGAATGTGCCAATGTGCAGCCTGTGCCTGTAAGAGCCAATGTACACCCTGTGTCTGTAACAGCCAATGTGCAGCCTGTGCCTGTAAGAGCCAAAGTGCATCCTGTGTCTGTAAGAGCCCAATTTTTTTGCCTTCCCCCTTTTTTTTCTTTACACCTGGGCCCCTTATGCATTTACTCCGCCACTGAGAAGGTAATACTTTTCTGTTGGAGAAAGGCTCTCCTGCTTTATAATGCAGCTTTTGGCAGGCATCTGCTCCAAATGAGCAATATTTAAAATGGTACTGGATTAAAGAGTGAGAATGTTTTCTCATTTGCATGCCTCCACCCAATTTCCCAGATCGCAGTGCAAACTGTATTTTTAATAAATTCTGAGCAGGGAATATGTTTACTAATTGATGTTTAGGCTTGCAATTGTACTCACAAATCTACTATTTTTTCATGCTAAAATGTAAAGATTTATTAATATCTTCAGAAGCTACAAAGGAGTTCACCGCTACTTTTATGGCTATGATAAGCAGGATGCTGAGTTGGTGTAAATTAAAATAAAAGCCAAAGCTTTAATACTTATCGTTGTTGATTACACTGATGTGAAAATAAAAACTGCACATGCTCTTCTTACTTATAGCGTCAGAAAGGTAGGATCTTCCCAGTAATTTTTGCTTAAAATAACTCACTTTACAGTTGAGTTATCTGGTATTTACACTAATGGGAGAATTTACTAAACCTCGATGTAAAATGCATTACATGATTTACTATGTACTATTTGGATTGGAGAAAAACTGAAACCTAAGCCCTTCTCATATCATCTCAGATGAGAAGATGCATAGTATACAAGCCTCCCCCAATATTCTTTTAATAACAACCAATTGCAATTATACTTATTTATTTGTGTATTTCCACTGCTGTAATAACTTTGGCATGTGATGTAACCCTTTAAAGAGCAGCAGGAGAGTTTCTGAGATCACAATGACTATGCAAACTCTAAGCATACTTATAAAGCTCTGTAATCATTGCCTATGATCCATCATTTGACATCTTCAGCATACGAGAGTCTAAGTGACAAATATGGTATAACTTAAATACATAGAACCTCATTCAATTGAGCTATCGCATGTTACTGTAGCCCGTAAGTGAGGCCGCAAGTTAATTTGCTATTCAATTGCCTTTTTTTGCGGCCTCAGACTTTGCAATGGTTAAACCCGGAACTTACAACCTTCCCGAAGCCTTTGATCTTTTACGGCCGCAAGACTTCCGATCGCGAAAACGCTATTTGCAATTACTTGTACAACAATTCCCAACTATCAAATATTGCAAAAAATAAAATGTTATTTTCCTCATAGGTTGTAATAGTCATGCATATGCCAATATGAAAAGCCATGCTGCAACATGCTGAAAGCTATTAAAGACACACTAGCTCATTAAATTGCAACACAAATACATGCAAATGGCTGACATAGTAACCCTTTCTCACTCACAGAGGCTCTACTGTGGATCCTAAAATAGAAAGATCTTATATACATTGCACTCATCACATCTACATTGGGACAACAAATAGTGGTTATATTACAATGCCACATGGCATATATCAAGTAACAGGGGAACATTTTACATATGGTTGTTCAGTCCCTCAGTTGTGTTCGACTCTCTGTGACACTATGGACTGCAGCACACTTACTAATGTCTTTGTCTGTGCATATCCACAAGGTTTGCATTTCAAAGATACAGGTTTCTTTTCTAGAGGACTGTGATTTGTCTGACCTCTCTGCTATGACCCGCTCACCTAGAGTGGTTCTACATGGTATAGCTCACAGCTTCAGGTACACAAGCCCCCTCAGCACCACCACCATTAATCAATCCTGAAAGGGACCAGGGGAACATACAACGCACTAATCTACTCTAACCCATCAGGAAGGGCCGCTAACACACATGGAGGCTGTGCAGAGGCACGTGGATCAACAGCCAACTCTCCTTCATCTCCGCTACGCCCATCCTGGAAAGTCCCATGCCATTGCTGGTGACCATGTGTCAAGATGTATACCCATTAGATTTATTTCATACGCAGAGCACAATAAGAAATGGATAATACTGTTGATTAATATCATGCGTGTGGTGTGGGAGGATACCGTAAGGGCAAGAGATTGTGCTTGGGAACAAGGGGATACCTAAAGGGGGTAATGTCATAGTCTAGAATAAGCATGATATGTGCACCTACCAGGATCACATGTGGTCACTACATAACTGCAACCGGAATCTAATGAAAAAAAGGATCATCAGAAATCACTCCATGTAATTGGAGAAACCAGTCATGTGCACAGAACATACAACTTGTCTATATCTGCTCAATTAAACAGATGAACATAATCGTGGATAATGTCATACAAATCTAAACCAAGCACAGCATGTTGTCAGATATTAAGGAATAATCAGAAATGTATTAGCAGAATCTGTGACACAGAAAGAAGAGGTTGAGGAACATGCCTGCATGGTCATGAGATTGGGCTATTAAGACCTACTCAGACCAGAACAATATATCAATCAGAACACTATTTGGATTGAGTGCAACACCTCATCTAAACGGCAATCCTCATTGAACATCAATTGCAGAAATATTCAACATAACCATACTGTACACACTCTGTAGCCAGTCATTAGTATGTCAACATTAATACAAAATAATATTCATTGTGGAGTGTGGATGAGGAGGACTTAGGGCAGTGGTTTTCAATCCTCTCCTCAGGAGCCATCAGACAGGCCATGATTTAGGTGAAACAAAAAATGAGGCAAATAGTATTCAACAGGTGGTGGAGCCTCAAATTCCTTCACATGTGTATTCACACAGTGTTTCACCTAAATCATGGTCTGTGTGGTGGGTCCTGGGGAGAGGTTTAACAACCACTGACCTGGGGGATGTTCACACCTACTTCCTCTTTCTGAGAGCTGGGCCCACACCTTCCGTGCCCGTGCGCTTCCTCCCTCTACCACGGCCAGGAGGTGTTGGATTGAGGGGTGCATCCAACTGGGGTGGCTGTGTAGCAGCTGTCGTTGGCGGTAAGGGGTGAGATGTGGAGGCCGCAGGCTCTGGTTGCGGTTGGGGTGGACCCTGTGGAACCGAAGGCTGGAGCGTATTTACGTGGGCTTCAGCCAACTGCACCAGCAGCACCAAGTGATGTGTCTGGGTTTGTCTGTCCCTATGAGCCATTTGGTCATAACTCTCCATCCTTACATTATGCCTCCTCACCATATATTGCTCTGATGCTTTCAACCTGCTCAATACCAATATCATTCTGCCTTTCCAGCTGAGCTGTGAGCAGTTGCACTGATCGAATATCGGGATCATCAGACATGCGGATCTGCTGATAGATGTGATCTCCGTCTCCAGACACAGTTTGACTCTGGATGTGCTGTGGTGAGGCCATAGATGTTGCCCATTGTGAAGGTGTTGCCTGTTGTGATGGTTTACCCCATAGGGATGGTGTACCCCATAGGGATAGGGATGGTTTTGCCAATAAGGGATGGTGTTGCCAATGGAGATGCTGCTGAGAGTGGTCCCCAGGAGTGCGACATCCCTGCAGGTGGTTGCTAGCTCAATGAACTTCCAGTTGTTTGAAAGGGCTGGAAATGTGCCTGCGATGCCTGTGAGGCCCAGGGGGTGTTTCCCACAATGTGGTTCCTCTGGTGGAGTCAACCCGTGTGTCTCTGCGGGTGTAGTACACCTCCTGGGTACTGAAATGAGCTGACAATAGTATTTGAGTATTGATTCTCTGAACAATTGTCCCCGACATCATGGTCACTTGTAATTGGCTGTAGTGATTATTTCCCGCAGATAAACATTTAGCTGTAACATTGTGGCTCATGGCTTATATCAATATATATATATTTACTAGCGAATTGCCCGTCAAAAAATGACGGCAATGAAATTGTAAATGAGCTAATGCTGTTTGGTGTATAATAATACATTAATAAGTTAATATACTTTACCTATTTTTAAGTAATATATGCAAGAAGCATTGTGTTGAAGAGTTCACAATCTGTTTTGATGTTGCTGCAGCATTAGTGGTGTGGAGGTGCTTTGTAAGTGTGATGAACGTGTGCAGTGTAATAGTGTGCGTGCGCGAGACCAAACCGTTAGCGTAGTTGTGTACTTCCGCATTGTTGTAATATGGCGGGTAATGTGTGGTATGCGTCTTTGCGGAATATCCGTAGGTCTTTTGTGGTGTTTTGCGTGTTTCTTGTGGTGTTTTGCGTGTTTCTTGTGGTGTTTTGCGCGTTTACAGTGCTGTAGCCTCGCTTTCGTTTTGTTCGGCGGCCATTTTTTCTCTCGCTTAGAGAATTTTTGAGTGCCTAAACTCTTTTGAGGTGTAACTTCATTTTTTGAAGTCCTGGATGCCCCCTCTTGCCGTAGGTAAGCTTTTCATGTACGTGTTGTGTGTATTTATTGTGTTTTTAATTTTTTCATGTTCGCAGGTTGCAGACGATTTTTGCGAGGTTGTAATGTGTGGTAACGTGTGTTGTATGTTGTTTGCGTTCCGACATAAAGTTTGCGAGGGTCGCAGTTGCTGGCATGGAGCGCCTTCGGCGCCGTGTGTCGTATGTTTTTTGCGTTCAGACGTAAAGTTTGCGAGGGTCGCAGTTGCTGGCAAGGAGCGCCGGCAACTGGGGCCCTTGCTGCGCGAGCCCGCAAGCGTTATCAACAACTCGTATGCTCACAACTTATATACTAATTTACACATAGCAGGGAAAAAGTGCATGTATGCTTTTAATATATTGTAATCCACCTTAAGTGAACAGAAGAGGAGAGAGGCAGGGGTGGGACTTTGTCTGAATGCTGGTCCCAGAGGATACAGGATCTGATGGGATACTGAATCTCTTATTGCAGTAGCACTGCAGGAGATAATTTACACATAGCAGAGAAAAAGTGCATGTATGCTTCAATATATAGAAATCCACCTAAAGTGAACAGCAGAGGAGAGAGGCCCATGAGTGATGTCATTAACAGATGCCGGCAGCTCACAGGAAGAAGACATGCTGCTACAGAAGAGCAGCAGGAGGTGCTCACATCAGAGTAAGGAGAGGGGGGAAAGAAGAAGGATAACTGGGAGGGAGGAGGATGATAAGGGGTGAGGAGGAGGAGGATGATGATAAGGGGTGAGGAGGAGGATGATGCGGGGAAGCAGGGAGCATGTTGTCAAACTGCAAGTTGTCATCCTGCAAGGCCGCAAGTGTGACGACAACTCGCAGTTAGACAATTATAATATGTGATGCATAGCGCGGTGTAAGCTGCGCTTGCGCATATCGCAACGGCCCTTGCTTGTGCATTGCGCAACAAGCCGCACAGGCGCCCTGCACGGCTGCGACGGCCCGCTCACGCTCATTGCGCGTTAGAGAGACACAAGAGGAGGAGGGGAAACACACAGGGAAGGAGGGGGAAGACACAGAGGAGAGGGGGGAGAGACACATGGCAGGTAGAGGAGGAAGCAAGAGACACAGGGGAGGGGGGAGACACACGGGGGTGGGAGAGGAGGGAGTGTAGACACAGGGGATGGGGAGAAACACAGAGGAGGGGGGAGAGACACAGGGGAATGAGAGGGGGGAGAGACACAGAGGAGGGGGAGAGACACAGGGGAGTGAGAGGAGGGGGCAGGAGAGACACAAAGGAGTGAGAGGCGGGGGAGGAGAGACACAAAGGAGTGAGAGGAGGGGGAGAGGTACACAGGGGTGTGAGAGGGGGGGAGAGACACAGGGGAGTGAGAGGAGGGATTGAGAGACACAAAGGAGTGAGGGGGGAGAGATACAGGAAAGGGAGACGAGGGGGTAGAGACAAGGGGGAAGAGAAACAGGGGAGGGGGGAGGCACACAGGGGTGTGAGAGGATGGGGTAGACACACAGTGGAGGGGGGAAGAGACACAGAGGAGGGGGGGAGACACAGGGGAGTGAGAGGAGGGGGGGAGAGACACAGGAGAATGAGAAGGTGAGAGACACAGAGGGGGGAGAGACACAGAAGAGCGGGGAGAGAGACACAGGGGAGTGAGAGGAGGGGGGGAAGAGACACAGGGGAGTGAGAGGAGGGGGGAAGAGACACAGGGGAGTGAAAGGAGCGGGGAAGAGACACAGGGGAGTGAAAGGAGCGGGGAAGAGACACAGGCGAGTGAGAGGAGAAGAGAAAGACACAAAGGTAGGAGAGGAGGGTGGTAGAGACACAGGGGAGGGAAACGAGGGGGAAGAGGCACAGGGGAGGGGGAGACACAGGGGTAGGAGAGCAGGGGTGGTAGACACATAGGGGAGGGAGAGGAGAGGGGAGAGATATAGGGGAGTGAGGGGGAGAGACAAAAAGGAGTGAGAGGAGGGGAAAGAGACACAGAGGAGGAGGGGTGAGACACAAAGGGGAGGGAGAGGAGGGGGGAAGAGACAAGGTGGAGGGGAGACACACAGGGGTCAGAGAGCGGGGGTAGACACACAGGAGAGGGAGAGGAGGGGGGAGAGACACAGGGGAGGGAGAGGAGCGGGAAGAGACACAGTGGAGGGAAATGGGAGGGAACAGACACGAGGGAGGGGGGAAGAGACATGGGGGAAAGAGACACGGGGGGAAAGAGACACAGGGAAGGGAGAGGGGGGCAAGAGACATGGGGCAGGGGGGAAAGACAAAGGGGGGAGAGGGGGTAAAAACACTGGGGGTGAAGGAGACACAAGGGAGGGAGAGGAGGGGGGCAAATGAGACACAAGGGAGGAAGTAGACAGAGGGAGAAACTCACAATGAGCGCCAAAGGCGCTCATCGCGAGGTCAGTAGAGAGAGGCTCCCATTGTGTGGCAAACAGCAATACCAGGACTCACATTTTATTGCCGTCATTTTTGGCAGGCAAGTTGCTAATATATATATATAGCTGGTGCGGTGTGCTATCTACAGTTCATTAGGACACATGCTCATCTGAATCTGCTGTGCAGTGTGTGAGACCAATCTGTGACCAATTTGTAGCAATGGGTGTTAATATGCTTATGAGACATGGTCCAGGTTAGGCTAGTACATCACACACACATGCAGTCCTTCAGACTCTGTATCCGCATATGCTGCAGTGTTCACACCCATACAAATAATCTCTTTTGGATGTAAAATCATTGTGGATCTACATCTATACCTCGTTTAACGCTGGGGATAGTTTCCAAGCAGTTGGAGTGTTAAGCGACACAGCTTTAAACAGTGCAGTGTAACATGGGGAAGAGAGGGATAGGAGAACTCATTAAAAAAAATAAGCAATTGCAATTGATATTTAAACTGTTTTGTTTTATATGAACTTTGAACAAACAGCACACAACACTAACACAAACTGCATTGGCAACTGCTATTCATAATCAGTTTTAAATACAGGTATTGGACAGATATTTCATTGATAACAATTAGGATGATAACATGATAATAATATAATTACTATAATAGTTGTCATTTTGCAAATGTTGGTCACGTTTGCTGGTTTGTCATGTTTTGCAAGTCTCGCAAAGATCCTGCGGCCTGTAGGACCGGCCCCGGGACAGCCTGCAGTGAGGGCCGCAATCCTCCTCTTTCTCCCTCCTAACCCCCTTGGCCAGCGGCACTTTGGTGCTCAGGACTGTGGGAGTGAGGGCCGCAATCCTCCTCCTTCCTAACCCCCTTGGCCCAGGGAGGGCCGTAATCCTCCTCCTCCCTCCTAACCCCCTTATCCTCCCTCCTTCCCCCCTCTCCAAAAACCTCCCTATCCCCTTTCCCCTCGCTCCTCTCTTCTTACCTTGATCGGCTGAGCTCCTGCTGCTTTAGCGTGTCTTCTTGCTGTGACCATATTGGCATATGCGCGTCACATCACGTGATTAGCATAGGCCAGTTCCGGACACAGGCAGAAGACACACTGCAGCAGCAGGAGATCACCGGATCAAGGTAAGAAGAGAGGGGATAGTACATTTTTGGAGAGGGGGAAGGAGGGAGGATAAGGGAGGAAAGGGAGGGGGAGGATGAGACACAACGGAGAGGAGGGGGAAAAGGACACACAAGGGAAGGAGAAGTGGTGGGAAAAAAGGACACACAAGGGAGGGAAAGGTGGGAAAAAAGGACACACAAGGGATGGAGAGGTGGGGGAAAAGGAGACACAAGGGAGGGAGAGGTGGGGGAAAAGGAGACACAAGGGAGGGAGAGGTGAGGGGAAATGACACACAAGGGAGGAGAGTTGGGGGAAAAGAAGACACAAGGGAGGGAGAGGTGGGGTAAAAGGAGACACAAGGGAGGGAGAGAGAGGTGGGGAAAAAGGAGACAAGGGAGGGAGAGGTGGGAGAAAAGGAGACACAAGGGAGGCAAAGGTGGGGAAAAGGAGACACAAGGGAGGCAGAGAAGGGGAAAAGGAGACACAAGGTAGGGAGGGGAGGGGGGAAATGAGACACAAGGGAGGGAGAGGGGGGAAGAGACACAAGGGAGAGAGCGGAGGGGGGAAATGAGACACAAGGGAGGGCGAAGATGAGTGCCGAAGGTGCTCACATTGGATGGCAAATAGCATTGCCACTCTTAACAATTTATTCTCGTCATTTTTGACGGGCAATTTCCTAGTATATAATAATATTTACATGGTTATTGCTGCCCAATATATGTCACAAACAGAGATTGTACAGTGCTATTGTATGTCAGTTATCTATGTGTGTGGGGTTCATGTGTGTGCATATGAGGGTGTGATGGTGCATATGATACTCACTTTGCATGGTTTCCTGAAAGCCAGGTCCAACTGTCCTGGAAAGCCCACTACTGCTGCTGGCTCCAACGACTCGTTGATAGTCCGCTCCCATCCACAGTAGGTGATGTTGAGTGATGGGCTACCACCAGTCCCACAGGCTGCTCTGGCCTCCTCTGCCATCTTCATCACCTTCATCCCGCAGTTATCAGAACAGTGTTTAACTAACTGACATCACGATTTGCAACCCCTAATGACACAACAACTGCAGTCACCTTATTCCAGGCACGTGTCTTATCGGCAGGCCTCACATCACTCCCCCCATGGATGATGCTACAGCGTGCTTGAACTTCCCTGAGGAGGGTTTCTGTCTCCTCTGGGCTATAAGTGTGGGCCCTCTGCTTTGCGACAACCTCTTGCCCTGCCAACTGTGCCTGGGATTCCTGCCTCCCTGTTCTCTCCCTGGGGCCTGCCCCTCATCCCCACTACCTCCCCCCCTGGGATCAGGACCCTGACCCTCTCCTCCTACACCTTGTGTGCCTACATCAGGGGGCACATACCTCCCCGCTCCTGCTCTCCTCCACCTGTACCTCCCCTCCCTGACCTGCGTACACCTCTCCCTCTCTCCATACCTCTATCTCTCCTCCTCCTCCCTTGTTCCCCTCTCTCTCCTCCTCCAGTGTTTCTCTCTATCGCCTCTCTCTATTTCTCTTTCTAGCACCCTCACTTGCTCTCTCTAACACTCTCTATTTCTCTAGCACTCTCTATCTCTCTCTTTCTGACACTCTCTATCTCTTGCTCAGTCAATGTCTCTCTCTATATCTCTCTAAAAAAAACATGTGTTGACTTTCTGAGCTACAGCACAGTCAAAGACTTACGTTTTTCGAAGTCTTTTAAACCGGTTCCTGCAGTGTTGATTGGCGTCCTCCGCTTCCTATTGGTTAATTGACCGGTGCCAGGATCGCAACTTATGGTTGATTGATTTTGGCACGGTCCATCAGATCGGATATTCGGAAGCGTTACAGGTGAAACCAGGATTTACGGGCTTGAGGCTTCGGCCTGTAACTTGAGCCCTTGCTCAATTGAATAGCTCCAGATTCGGAGACGAACGGGAGCCCGCAGCACGCCCGCAAACATACGGCCTACATACCGCGATATGCGGGCTTGCAATTCAATCGGGCTCCTGCTCTTCCCATTCTAAAGTAATACTCAAGATTGCTTAATGCTTATCAAAGGCATGCTTAAATTCCTTAACTGTGTTTGGCTCTTCCACTTTCACTAATCTGCTAGTAGTACTTTATTACATTACACCTAAACTTTCCAACTTAAAATCATGACCTTGTTCTTGCATTCCAATCTTGAACTTTAAATCTTTGATCTATTTAAAGGTTTCTATGATATCACCAGTCTCCCTTCTGTCTTCTAAGTTATACATTTTTAGGTCATGAAGTCTATCATTATACATTTTGGATGCAGTAAGCTAGGGGAGTTCTAACTAGAGATCTATAGAATGGCATTAGTACATTTATTTTATTGCTGCTAATTACTCTGCAAGTACACCCAAGTATCCTACTTGTTATTTTTTTTTTTAAATGTTCAGTATTACAGAAAAGTACCATTAAAGTTTATAATTTTCAGTCTTTCTCATTCACTCACAACAATTCTAGTCTCTTCACCATTACCAATTATTACTGTTTTCCCCTTGGAACTTTGGGTCCATTGCGTTCAGTGCAAGTCAGCTGCAGAACCCCCCCCCCCCAAAAAAAAAAAACTGGGTGTGTTCCAAACGAGATAGCATATTGGTAATGATCTTAAATATACATTAGATTAGAATGTTTGTTTGTGAGTGGATCAGAGAGGTTGATCAATCGCTACAATTTATGTTGGCGCGTTACAAATAAAGGATAATAATAATAATTGTTAGTTTAAATGCAGGGGGAAATGCAGTATACCATATGTGGAACCTCTCCTTGTGATTGCAACAGTTAATACTGGGACATACTATATGTTTCCATGTGCATTGAAATTATGTTGCAGTGTCTTCCAATATGTGCAATGAAGAACAGTTATGCATGTGATGTCATTGATGATGTGTGTTGAAATATATTTATAAGTCAAATTTTTCATATAATACATTTATTCAGCTTTTTCAGTTTTCTCAAAGTAAGTTTTGTGCCTGATAATTAATTTTTTAAACATTTCAAATTGCATAAATGCTTAGTAAGCGTTGCTAATTTAATGCAACCCATTAATTTAATGTGTCAGATTCTTAATGCTCTGGCAATGCAGTTGTGTGTGACCCAAGTCACATTATCACTTAAGCTTCATGAAAAGTACAAACATAATCTTCACAAGCCTCATACTGTTTTGATAATTATTATCTTTTATAAAATACTTGTTTTCTTATTGTATGTTTATGTCTCACAGATCCTTCTGTTTCTTTGCAACATTGTTTTCCCTCTGGAAAGGAGATACAATAGCTTGGGGAGTTTGGGTTGGTGATTCCTTTGTGCAAACTTCAAAGAATTCAGAAAATCTTCAAAACTTGTCTCTGAACATTTACCATGCAAATGTTTGTGAAGACAGTGTTATTTGTTCGTTTCTTTTTGTTACATTTTTTTAAAAACATGTGGTCACAACTGAAATCAGTTGCTGACAGTATATTTTATTCACTGCATTTTGACATTAAAAAATTTTCTATTAAAAGATTTTAAGTGAACTCCATCATCCCAAACTAAAATAGTTTTTTTCAATTTCTATTTAAAAGGCCAGTGTAAGTTTCAGACAAAAGACTATCAGTTAGTTCAAGAAATATGTGTTTATAAGGCCGATAATAAAGCCATATGTAAATAGAACAGTTGAATAATTAATGTAAATTGCCTGCGCTGCTGGGTCTGTCTCCATCTCCCTTGTATAAAATTACTCACATTGTTTATCTGGAAGCTATTTAAGTCACTGGAAGCTGTTTAATAACCCCCTAGTTGGCTCTGCAAGACAATGGAATGATAAAATGCAAACCATTTATAGAAGTTCATTCTGGGCGGAATAGTGATTAAGTTGTCAGTGCTATACTATATTAATTGTATGTTTTTATTGACCAGTTCAAACAATATCAGTTCTGAGCATGCAGTATCATTTCATGAAAGAACTAGTTTAGAATGATTCAGCTAGTGATAAATGTGTAATGTCCTTCTTAGTAAACCAATAATTCATTTATTCCCCAAACTATTCTCTAGGAATTGATTTAGATTTAACACTTTTTGAATATTGATGAGACAACTAGAGTTCATTAAATACTCAGTGCCTCACTTTGTGTTCAGACCGTGTAAAACTAAATTATGACCTTCCAGAGGAGAGTGTTGTGAATCATTGCAATAGAACAGTGATTCCCAAACCTCTCCTTTAGACACAACAGCCAGGCCATGTTTTAGCTAAAAACAATGTTTAATAGATAGTGGAGCCTCAATTTGTAATAGAAGATTGAGGTATGGTATGCTCACTAGGCCATGCTCTACATTACCTTGGTAATCAGTCACTACACGTGGACACTGAGCATATGTTTGAGGTATGTTTGTGTGTAAAACACTTCCAGCAAACTCCTACTCTGTATTCATTAAGCTGTGAATTGGCAAAGATCCTTTCCACATTTTTTAGTGTTTGTTTGCTAGTGATGTGCCTTTTCCCTTTATAACTAATATTAGATTTGCACGTATATATATATATATATATATATATATATATATATATATATATGTATATATATATATATATATATATATATATAGAAAACGAATAATACATTAATAAGCCCATTTGCATGTCTAAAAGGCGGGGACATGCAAATGAGAATACAATGTACCTCACTCTTTTAATCCAAAAATAGCAACTTTATACATTGCTCCCTTAAAGCATATGCCCGCTGTATTAAACAGCTTTTAAGCAAAGCATCGGGTTGGATTTTACACAAACCAAGAATCACTCATATACAGGCCTGTTTCAAGCTTTTGGCTATCATCAGTATGAGGTAGATTCTGGTTTGTGCAATAGATTTTGTAGGATTGGGTATTCCACAATAATCATTTAGTGTATGGTGAGCACAAAAGTGAGAAAAGCTCTCCACCGTACAAAGTACAGAAAACGAATAATACATTAATAAACCCATTTGCATGTCTAAAAGGCGGGGACATGTAAATGAGAATACAATGTACCTCACTCTTTTAATCCAAAAATAGCAACTTTATACATTGCTCCCTTAAAGCATATGCCCGCTGTATTAAACAGCTTTTAAGCAAAGCATCGGGTTGGATTTTACACAAACCAAGAATCACTCATATACAGGCCTGTTTCAAGCTTTTGGCTATCATCAGTATGAGGTACATAAATCAGGGGCATATTTAGGTTTAATGTCGTCCTAGGCCTGTTCATTTTTGTGCACCAAAACAACTACTCCCTTTTGCAATATCCCAATCATAAGTTTACCACGCACCTTTTATAGAAAATCATAAGTGTATATGTGTCTATGGCCCCCATTCAATTGAGCAATTGTTGGTTACTTGAGCCCATAATGTAGCCTGTAAACTAATTTGATATTTAATTGGCATCTATTCGCTATCAGCAAACGATTTGTGGGTTACAGGCTGAAAATCCCTGCTGTTGTTAAAATCATATCTCCGACCAATCTAAGCCTTTGATCTTTCAAGCTCGTAAATGTTACAATCGCAAATCGCTATTCAATTGCTACAATTCCTGAATTCTGCAAAAGTCTACATACCTGTAACTGACAAATGTAGAAGAAAATCCTACGAGTACCAGATAGGACTCGCAAGTGGGTTAAACACCTGATTGTAGCACTTTAAATGCAAATAAAAAAATAATACTGCACTTTAAAAGATGGGGAAAGCGATGAAAGACATTAAAATTAATTCACAACAGTTTCAAGCTCACCAATATGCAATAAAATTATTATTTTTTTTACATTTTATTTTTGTCTTTTATTGATCCCAGGAATCAAGGAGATAATACATATCAGGCCACCGACATGGACAAGAACATTTCCTTCATTTATTTTTATTATTTCTACATTGCTGGATTGCGAGTCTGATCACATCGGAATTCTAAAGGTAATTGATTGACGATTAATCTCCATGTTTTAATGATGTCACAATGACAGTCTCATTTACTACTGGCTGTTTCTAAATCGATAGTTACAGCCTTGCTTAATTGATCGTGATCATGCCCTGAAATGCTACTTATATGGTTTACGGTTTAGGCTTTAGGCCAGATAGTTGCGGGCTTGATCAATTGAATCGCTCTGTAACTGTAGCAAATTGAATAAGGACCTATGTATTTATACAGTAAGTATGAAAGTGCCAGGTACACTTAGACAGAATATTCTCTCAATATAGACATTTCCAAAATTTTAAAATCATGACCCTAACTCACAAAGCCCTCAACAACTCTGCACCCCCTTATATCTCTGCTCTCATCTCCAAATATTCCCCCACCAGCCCTCTTTGCTCTGCTAATGACCTTCTTCTTAAATCCTCTGTCATCACCTACTCACTCCTGCCTTCGGGACTTTTCTTGTGCTGATCCTATTCTCTGGAACTCCTTGCCTCGCTCCACCAGATTATACTCCTGCTTCAAATCCATCCAAACCTCACTAACAACACACCTGTTCAAAGAAGCCTATAACCTGCCTCCTTACGTGCACACTGCATTTTTCACCCTCCTGTTCCACACCCAAAACCTTTAGATTATAAGTCTGCGAGTTTCAATCTTGCACAGTGCTTTGGGGAAAGCACTATGGACACTGGATTCGAAACTCAAAGACAGGGCCCTCCATCTTTTGTAAACTGTTAATAGTGTTTCGCCTTGATCCCAACGTATGTATAGCGCTACAGAATATGTTGGTTTGTTACAAATAGCGATAATAATAGTAATAATAATAATAATAATAATAATAATATCCATGATATTCCATGGCATTGCATCTTCAGTCAGCCTGCAGATGCATTTAAGTGTGCTGCTCTAGGATTGTGCTGTGTGGGCCTAGGTTGAAATACACTGATAATATAAATGAGGCAGCCTTGCAACAAAAGTGATAGAAACAAATACAGTATAGAAATGCAAGCACTGATGGGATATGCATAAGCTGGTCCTAAGAATTTATTAAACCAGTGCTTTTTAAATAGGTAGTTTTGACAAAAGAAAATGAACTTATTGGCTTGTATCTGCTGTCAAATATTTGTTTCTATAGAATAGTCCAAACAGCTTAGTGAGATGGTTGTGGCAAAAACAAGCATCACAATAGCTTCTCATGCATGTTATTGAAACTGGCCCAAAGTCACTGTGGTTTCTCACATAGATTTGTTCATTTTGTTTTTGTGTTCCCTCTGGGTAATTCCACTGCACATATTGAAACTACAGCACTGCTGGCAAAAAGTAATAAAATATAATCAACTATCCTTAAATCAAATAAATAGAATAGATCAAATGTTTCAGCTTTGCTATGAAGGTAGATAAGTCAGAATGTTATTACAAGTCATGCATTTCTTTGGAGTATTTAGGCCTAGACCAGCAAGGGACAAGCCTAGGTAGGCAAATTTTAAGAGTGCTGCAGTATTGTGAAAATGCTCTGGAAAGCTGAGCCAGCCATCCACTACAATAACCACATTGATTATTCATATGTCCAGTGCTGCAGTTTAATTTGTATTAAGTACATAAGAAAATAACAAAGAACTATTTTAGGTAAACTCTTATTTTTAGAATGCGCTGATTGTGCTAGAGAGCCCCATGTGTGTATCTTCAGGCTGGCATGGAGTCTCAGGGGGTGTGTACAACTAGGTTATAATATCTATTTTGGAGTGGAAGGCTTCTTGAATCATTGGTCAGTTCAGATAAGCTTGTAACATTTGACATCTTCCCTGTCTCCTGCACATGCTCATTAGAAGACAGTTTGCTGATATACTTCCAAGCAATTCTTGCTTTGGTGTAACTTCCCCATACGCCTTCAAAAGGAAATATGACTATAATGGCAGAATATACTAAAATCACGATTTTCTCTGAAAATGCTAGTGAAGTTTACAGTGACCCTTTAAATATGTATAATTCACATATATCATGTATATATTAGGCTGGAGAGGTTCAAAAGTCTTGGCACACATTAATGAATGAATTAGAGTGGCTTAGATGCACATGGGTTCACAGTAGCAAAAAAGTCTAAATATGTCAGTGCATCTGTGCCTGATACTCTATTACAGCTTTCTTTAATTTGTCTAGGTTTATAGTTCCAGCATAATGATTTATGCATGTTGTGAAAATGTATTGATGTATGTATTGATATTTTTCCTGAAGCTAAATTGTAATAGAATTCAGGATAATCCTCACCAGCATTCACCTTAATAACAACCGCACTAAATGTGATTCCTTCGTACTGTGATTCTAGGATCATGTTTCTATTGTGCATGCCTGGCTACATAAATAATTTAATTTTCACATGTTTTTGATTAAAAATGAATCCGTCCTTAAACATTGTTTATATGTAGGATAGGAGTTTTGCCACTGGCATAACAGGGAAGGAATACCTTTTGAATTTAGCTCAAAGATAGGATTACTTCAAAATAACATGAATAAATTGTCTCTGACAGGAAAGTTCAGTTTGTAAAGGTCATGGGAGCAAAATGACCTGAGGACATCCATGATTAAATTATGTTGATACATATTAGGCAAAAGTAAAACAGAAAAGATAGATCTACTAGTGAAAAATTATATGTTCAAAGAGCAGCAGAGATTCTTTACTTTGTTTTCAAGCTGCTTCAAATAATCTCAGTGCAGGAAACTCTTGACAGAAAAACTGGTTGCTCATGTTAGCTTCACTATTACCGTAGGGCTCTGCAGCAGTTATCATGTTACCGGTATTGTGTCTGCTAATGGAAAGGAAACAGTACTGTCTGGAGTAGCTTACCAAATTCATGCACACCTATCCGAATATAGAAACATAGGACCCTATTAAATTGTGCCTGCAAAAGTTACTGCTATTACATTGGCCTCTTGGCTACCTGCAATCGATCTGCGGGTTACAAGCTGAAAATCAACTGTGGTTGGCCAAATCGTAACTCCGACCCAGCTAAGCCTTTGATCTGTTAAGACTGCAATGGCTAAAATCGCAAATCGCTATTAAATTGCTACAATTCCTCAATTGTTTTCACACCAATAAAAGGCAAATGTAGCCAAATATCCTATGAGTAGTAGAGAGGACTCGCAAGGGGGTTAAACACCTGTTCGTAGCAATGTAAAAGCAAATAAAAGATCAATACTGCACTTTAAAAGATAGGGAAAGCGATGTAAGACATTAGAATTGATTGCACAACAGTCTCAAGCTCGCAAATCTGCAATAAAATTATATTTTTTTGATGTGTAATTTCTGTGTTATATCGATCCCGGCAATCAATGGGTTAATACATATCATTGAACTTGCATGGATTTGAATAGTAGATTTACTGATTTTTTTCAGAATGCAAAATTTCTGGATTGTGAGTCCGATTGCATATCGGACTTCTAAACACTAATTGTGGTTTAACCTCCATGTTTTACTGACGTCATGATGACGGTCTTAATTAGTATTGGCTGTTTCTAAATCGGTAGTTACGGTCTTGCGTAATTGATCATGATCATGCTCTGAAATGCTACTTACGGGTAAATGGTTTATGGTTTTGGCTTTCGGCCATGTAGTTGCGGGCTTGTTCAATTTAATCGCTCTGTAACTTCTGCAAATTTCAATAGGGGCCATAGAGTTTAATGGATTATAAGAAAAAAATGGCACATCTGGTCTACTCATTATATCTTCTTAAAGGCTTGGCTTAATTAAGCCACGGGATAGACGTATGCTTAACTAAGGACTGTGTAAATTACTTGACTGTTTGTGACTCTACCACCTCCACTGTGGTTCTACCCCTTCTGTAAAGTAGTACGTTTGCATATCACCCTTAAATCTTCCACCATCCAACATCAAATCATGACCTCTTTTTCTTGAATTATTCATTTCCTGGAATGTACTTCCCTCTTAAACTTTATTTAAATCCTTTGATATAGTTGATGGTATCTATCATATCACCCACCTCACTTCTGTCCTGTAAACAAGTGGTGCTCAACAGTTTTGACATGAGAAATGTCTTGTTCCCTTTCAGAGCTTTTGGGAACATCCTTTGAGAATCAGAACATTTCTTACATGCTGATTCCTTCTATTGCATGCTACAATTTGAACTGATTTGAATAGAGTACATTTTAACAACAAATACATTCCTACATAACATAATACATAACCTACCTACAACAGTGACTAATAATAATGACAGATTTTAGGTATTAGATTCGTCTTATCCCTTTGTGTCACTGAGGCCTGGCAGATGCAAGCCAGTTCTTGGACCATCAGTTGACGGTGACTGCTCTAAGCTATACATATTCAGGTCATAACTCTTTCCTTATTCACACTTTTATAGTTGCCCTTCTTTGCATTGTTTCTAGTCTGTTGATATCCTTTTGTAGATACTGTCTCCAGAACTGGACAGAGTTTTTTTTAAGCACTAACCACTCAGCTAGTGTTCTCTCCCGTCTACTCTCCAATGAAGAAGAGAGGAACGGTCATCAATAGCTAACAGCAGCTGCACTAAAGCAACACTGGAAGCTCACTTAGTGCTCAGGAGAAAACACTCAGCTCTTCCCTGTGGGTAGTGAGTTTGGACACTTTCGAGCACATTTCTCAAGTGAAGAACTATAGAAATGATCCCTGAAAGTATAGTGAGGTCTAACTATGGCTATATAGAGTGTCATTAGTACCTCTGTTTTCTGACAATTCCTTTGTAAATATTCCACAGAAGTCATAATGGTAGATTCTACTGCAGCATAATCACATATCATAATTGTCGAACTATGAGACGTCGTCACGCTGTGTGGTGCGTACTACTTAGGAGATGAGCGCCAGAGGCGCTCATCATTTGCCAGCCTCGCGTTAACTCGTAGCACTGATTTGGATCAGACCACAATAGTCTGAGCTAGATATCTGTTCCTTTCCCAATTAGTGGTGGATGTGCACATCCCAGAGAAATAAGACACAGACACGGTGTTTCTGTATAATAGTTCTCAAAAAGCTCTATTCCAAAATTTGCAGTGTACAAGTTTATATATAAAAACGTTATCTGATCAAACATCACATGATTCCTTTGTCTAGGAATTAATAGCTTTATTGATTGGTTCAAAAAGTCTGCAGTCTGCCAGCGTCATAGTGGTCAGTTGAAGGAGGATCAGTTTATTGGTCTAGAAGGCAGGCGGTGCCTGTATCCTTATTTGGTCACGGATGTTTGCACCATCAGGCCACTCCCAGTTGTAGTTCTGTAGCCATCTTGTTATGACTGGATATAGTCCATCCTCCATCTTAGGTAACCTCCATTGTTAGTAATCTTCTTCTCATTTATACATACATAAGTGAGTAAGGAATAAAAAAGGATATGGCAGACAAACATAATAACATAAAAATTAATTTTCCTAATTCCCATCCATAACAGCACCTATGCGATGAGCGCCAAAGGCGCTCATCGCTTGCGAGGTGAGCTGTTAAGGCACTAAAACTCACAGCACTTGGGCGATGAGAGCCTCGTGAAGCGAGGTGAGCAGTGGAGCCAAATAAACACTTGGGAAACGCGGGATCGCCTTAGGCTGCAAGCACTTGACGAACGTGGGACTTAGAAAAAAAAAAATATACGAGACGCAGGACTTAAAAAAATATGAAGTTAACGGCCGAACCTCGCAAAGCAAAAAACACAAAACACACAAAAAATAAAAATACAACAAAAACATCACACACAGCACGGGAGAACAGTTTAGGACATCTAGGAGTGAGGTGGAAAGCAAATTTAAGTACATTTCGGCGAGTTTTGGCACTCGAAAATCGCCTAAACAAGAAAAAAAATGTCCGACAAAAAAATGAAAACGAGGCTACACGACCCTGGACCGCGCAAAACATCGCCAACCGCGTAACACTTTCACACAGGAACATACGAGATACAAAATACACTATTACAAAGTACGGCAAATGCTTGCGAACCGCGTAACACATCCACAATACACACTATTTTACAATCCTAACTTGCCACTAACAACATTACGCATCTACAGTATCGCTTTACAGAAATAAACCAACGGTTTGCCATTGCGCACGCAGCCTATTTCTAATGCACTGTTGCAACATTTATAAAACTATCTTCTCAGGACAATAAAAAGAGATTGTTACCTCTTCAGGCTCCTGATTGTTATATATATTAATTAGAAAAAGGTAAACTATATTCATTTATTATTCAATTAATTTATTAATTAGTATAAAAAAAATATAGGGACGAGCAAAAGGGCACGCGAGGAGAGGCTCGCACTGAGCGCCAAAGGTCCTTAGAGTATAAAAAGCTTAACATTGTGTGCCAAACAGCATTGCCATGGCTTCAAATTTTATTGATCATCATTTCTAGACGGGCAAGTCGCTAGTTGCATATAAAAGGTAATATATTAGATGCTGTATTCATGTATGCATTGTATGCACATATTGCCTGTATTCAAATATAGTTATTGATAAGAGTATATTTTAATTATAGGCCCACAGTTTCAGAGGTGCAATTCCCAGATGTTCCCTACCCCCCTAGCAATCTTAGTCCCTCACGCATGATCAAAGGACCGGCCATAAAGTTTAAAACTAGTTTGTATTGCCTTTTGGCGTTGTAAATTATGCAAGGAAAAAAAAGCTTGCCCAATGACCGATATGTGCCAGATCAATTAGGTCAGAGGGGGAATGGGGGTTGTGCTTTGGTTCTGTGTTTTTTTTGTCTGTAGTTTTTTAGTAGTTGTGTTTTAGAAGTGAATAAAAACAGTTCACTTCTGGAGGCATGAAGAAATGGTATGTCTTTTATTTTCCTGGATGACTGCAGTGAGGTACTGAGAGACTCTGTATGATCCTGGCGGGGTAGGTTAGACTGGTCTTATCAAGCCCCATAATAAGATGCAGATCTGGAGTCTCTTGGTAGCCTGGAAGTGCTGATTTCTGAAGCTGGTGCTGAGAGGTAGTTAACCTGTCGTCTATAGCAGGAGGCCCTGGGCTTGCATAGCCCTTACCAGCTTGGATCGTCACAGTGACCCATATACATGATTTAAAAAAGTCGAAAGTCAGCTACATAAAAAAACAAGTATTAATCATTGAAAATGTCTTATGCCATGATTTGGAATTAGTTTAATAGCTAGGTGACGAGCTGCAATCAAAGGATATGAACTTTGCATTTTTTTGAACATACTGCTATATGTTCCCATATTAAACCATTTGCTGAACATTGGGTCTAAACTAACAAAAAAGTAAATTAGGTCCAATCAATTTGTTGCTCTCCCTACCACTCACCCTGATTACACTTTATACTGACAAGCTTGATACATTTGTAAGTTTGTTATTACTGGCTTGTTTTTCTAAATTGTGGTCTGATTATGTTATCTGTTTTTCACAGAAAGTTAAAAAGAGGACTTAGTAACTTCAGCTTCCATGTTATGTTACAGACACCAATTATTAAGTTGTAGAACATTTTGAGAAATATACTTCATAAAATAGATCCACTTTTTAACTCTGTCAAATAACTCCTTATGTTGAAATGTGCTTTACACATTAAAGGTATATGGAATTTTCCTGGGTTTCAAACGTTTCCTAAAAAACAGGCACTGATTAGTAGAACAATATGTATAATATTTAAAAGTTGAATGTACTTACATATTTATATGCTAGCTACTGATATATGGATTGGCACACCCCTAGGAAGCTTACATGACAGTGTACCCGGCTGCAGAGCAGCTAGGTACAGGTTCTGACCTCCAGAGGAAGTGCTGCCAGTCACATGGTTGGTGGAGTCACAGCTGACATTTTCCACAAAGAGACAACAAACAAGGGGACAGAGAGAAAAAGAAAACACTAGCAGCAGTAGCAGCAGCAGTTAATGCAGGGAAAATACAACATGCAGGGTTGTAATCTAGTGTGAATATGCTGCATATATAGACTATGAACATTCATAGCACTTTCTAACATGTGCCAGATGACTACATATCACAGGCTGCTTTGCAGCACAGACAGCAACCCCAGATTGTGATACAATTGTTTCAGCCTCTGCTTCCTCCTGATTTGCCAAAATAATTTTTGAATTTTATGCTAATTTTGCCTAGGTTTGGAGAGGATGTTAACCCTATCAGAATTACAAGACATTTTTCTAGCTTCAAGGTAAGTGTTTAACTGTTCAGTTTGGTATTTTTTCATGCAAAAATGTTTTCAAATGCACTCATAATCCACAAAACTTAAATATGCCTTTAAATACTGCAAATATACCTACATTAGAGGAGATTGAGGATGGAAATGTCCAACTTCTCTATACAATGTAGGTGCCTATAGGAGTCAATATATGTGGGTGGTAAGAACCATCCATAGGGTGAACTGATCACTTTTATATAAAAGTATCTGCAACTCTGTCTCAAGAAAGGATGAATCCCCATTTACTCCAGACCACTGCTGATAGAAGAGGGCACTTACCTAGTTGCCTTATTCAGGTCTTTTCTCGTGCTGCCCCATTGGATACTCTGTGGAACTCTTTTCCCCTCTGCAATGTCTCTAGTGATTTAAAAAGACTACATCACGAGTCGGCATTGCTCGACAAGACACAGTATTAGATTATGTTTTTCCTCAAGTGTGCTTCTCTGTCATTTTGTTCTATTAAAAATACCTAACTTTCAAGCTCTTCAATTATCAAATACTTTTATTCAAATTTTGTAATTGTAATCAGTTGCAAATATATTTATTTGTTAATTTTTTCGTTTTAATGCAATAACTGAGACTTTTGATGTTGACCACTGTGGTCAATATACTATTTTGAGTATCTACATCTGAAAACATTGACAATAAAATAATACATCCTGTAATCTTGTGATGAGATATTGAATGCACAGGAAGTATCTGCTTAAACAATGTTAATGTGACATCTACAAGTGTCAGAGCTTACAGCAGTAGTAATGGAAAGCTCATTAGTTTTTAAGGATACACCCTATTGAAAAAAGTCAGCAGCGGCTTGCAAAAGAAAATGGATGCCTGCAGTAAAGATTAATTGCATATAAAAGCTAAATAAGTAATGGTTGAGATTATTATAATTTTTTTTCGAAAACATTTTGACCATTATCACGTTTATTTATTCAAATGACCATATAGAAAATACTTACCAAAGTGCAGCTGAGCAGAAAAAACACATAGTGAGCACTAGTTCAAATGTGCACTAAAAACAGAAAATAATTCTCACATTTTTTATATATATATATATATATATATATATATATATATATATATATATATATCAGTGATATTACTTAAGAGTCTCACACTTCCTCTACACATTGACACTGATGGATACTCTCCCCAAGGTCTAGATCATGTTGCTCCATATGCATGTTCACCTAAATGGAATGTCTATTTTTGCCTACAGTCATTTCTTTTAGTTTAATCTTCTGATAATTTTTTACATACCAGTATGGCAGTTTTACATTGACCGTTGGAACCCTATTTAATTATATCTACCAACATATTACATAATTCTTAATGGACAATACATTTGAGCAACATGAAAAAAAGACTATAAAACTTAACTTTTAATGTCAATAGATATAAAAAAGGAAAATTAATAAAATGAATAACCATATGTGAAGCCAGAATGTGTATTTAAGTATTGTAACCACAGTTTTGGCTGTGACATCATCATCATTTACTGCCCACCTTCTTTTGTGATTGTTTCAATGCTTATTTTAAAGTTTCTTTCAAGTTTTCATAGAATAGTAAGTACCGTATTTATCGGCGTATAACACGCACTTTTTCTCCCTGAAAATAGGGGGCAAATGATAGGTGCGTGTTATACGCCGATATTCCCTCCCCCCTCCTCATCCTCAACCTCCCTCCTCACTCTAGGATGGGGGGTTTGAGGAGGGGGTTGAGGAGGGAGGATGAGGAGGGAGGTTGAGGAGGGGGATGAAGATGAGGAGGGAGGTTGAGGATTTTGCTTCAAAGTTCTTTATTTGAATTTCCCCCCCCCCCTGAAATTCCCTTCTTAAAATTAGGTGCATGTTACTTTAATGAGAATGGAAAGACTGTTATTACTTTGTTCCGCTTTGAACTACAAATACTGCAAAGAGTACATGCCAAATAATTTTCTATCAACCCATTGCCAAGGGTGCCAATAAAGGCAGAAGCAAATCCTCAAGAGAACAGCCCAGTGACTTGCTACGATCAGGTCCTTTCCTGATAATACATTCAAACTTCCACATTGTTTGTGCTACTGGCAGTTTTTTTAATTATAATCGATAAATGGTTCTGCTAGAAAGCAGTGTGTATGGATATAGATTTCCAAAATAGCAAGTACTGAAAGGTTAGTTTGAAATGAATCGTAAATGTGCTTACATATTATAAAAGGTGAAACTTAATTATTCTTAGGTTAACTTAAATACTGCACTACTGTTTGATACTAATTCTGTCTTAAATTAGTGTCAGTAAATAAATGTAATAGTACTTAGCTCACAGATCCACTTCCAATTAAAAACATTGCCAATTTTAAGCATTATAGACACTATCTGATATTCTTGGAATACACGTGGTGGAATGACACAATGTTTGTTGCCTGCAATAAATCAGGCAAAGATAAACATTAAGATTTAAACATGGAAATATACAACTCTTATTAGCATAGCATAATTATTTCTTCCTGCTAGAAGATACAGCCCTAACTGTGAGTGTTTTTTTTAACACCTGAACTCACAGTTAGTAATGCAAAGATTGTATTATAAATTGAGAGTGGTCAGAAGTTTACTGATGACTATATGTGTAACTGTACCTTAGTACTAATTTAAAGTTTTGAAGTGCAATATAACAAAGAGATTTATTAAACATAAAAAAAAAAAAAAATGTTTTGGGGGGGAGGACAGTTAAATTCCTGGATATTTCATTTTTCATTCTAGCTTAATGAAGTGCCATTACCCAATTTAGCATATCTGGAGGAGTAACAGATTCAAATGAAGGGAGTATATGTTAACTTTTCATGTGGCAATAGGGTTTCAGAAAATCCATCTGGACTCTCTCTGTAAAAAAAGTCGTTCTATATCGCCTCTACATTGGCAGAGTAGGATTTTTTCTATGCCCATGAACTTTAAGGCCATCACATCTTGATCATGTACATTATTTACATGGTGTGCCATCTGATACATCTGATTTATTGAACACAAAATTTATATGTTCCAGGAAACATCTCCTGAGTTTGAAACTCATTTTTCCAACATGCTGATGTCTACATCTGCATACTATAAAGTAAATCACATTAGTGGTTCTGCAATTTATGTTATCCTTGATGATGTATTTTCTTAAATGTTGGAAATTTGAGAACTTTTTATCTTTATGGATTTTAGAGATTGAATAAAATGTGGTGATCATGGGGTGTTTTAACTTCAAAGACTGAGATAGGAATCATATTTGGCTAATAACATTTTAAGTATGTGACAACTTGCAATCTCTTTGTATCCCAATAATTTATCTATTTTCTGTTTTAATGTTGAAAGGCAAGACAGTATTGTTTTCTAAAACAAACCCAGGTAAATTACTATGAATTAGTGTGTATTATAATGTATCCAACAGTGGTATAACTCATACAAAGAATTTTTGTGAACCTGTATCTAAAGTATCCAGCACTTTAGATCTACTGAAAGGCATAAGCATCTATTTTTAATGATGAAGACTATTGCTCCTTTGTCACATCGGATTCTAAATACCAATGTATGTATTTTGCATTTATATAGCACATTTTAGGAATCGTTGCTGTACAATATCTGTATTAATAATAAAGTATACAGTTACAAACTATAAAAGATAACTTTAAAAGGGTACTGGATGTATTTCTAATTAAAAAGGGAATTCAGGGTTATCCTGGATAATTAGAGAGAGTGTATTGATCTTGGGAGAAATCCGATCGCCAGTATCTGGGGTCAGGAAGGAATTATTTTTTTTTCCCTTTGAGACGATTAGCTAATTTTTGCTGGAAGTAGCCATCAGAAGATGGGTACACTGTGGACATAAAGCAATGAACACAATCAGTAACAATACTCGGGTAGGCAGTGGCATTTCATTAGGCTGCACAATTGGCATTAGGGGTCCTAATTTGTGCCAAGAAAACATTCTTACACTGTTACACTGTTACCACCAACCTGAACCACTTACTCAAAGAAGGATGGATACATTCAATTCTTACCCTACCATCTGCATGTCACAGCAGAAATGGAACTTCATCAGATGATCCTGTTCTTAGCTGACAGGAGTGAAACCCAGCTTTCTGCTGCTGTAGCCCATTTACTTCAAGATTTGACATTTTGTGGAGAGATGCTCTTCTGTAGACCGTGGTAGAGCATGCTTATTTCAGTTACTGTCTCCTTTCTGTCAGTTTGAACCAGACTGGTCAGTATCCTCTGACCTCTCTCATTAAAAAGGCATTTTCACTGACAGAACTACTGCTCATTGGATGTTTTTCAGCAGTTTCTTAGATCGTATTTCTTCCTTGTTCTAATGTTTGGTCTGAGCAATAACTGAACCTCTTGACAATGTCTACAGGCTTCTATGCAATGACTTGTTCCAATAGTTAGGGTTTTCTTAAACATAATGACAAGGAGCCTCATTCAATTCCGAGTTGACCAATTGAATAGGGCTCTATATAAGCACATACAAAAAAATTTAACCGAACTTTTTAGTTACTGAACTTCTATCCAAAACCAAGGTTTTCAATAACTAAAATTTTTTGTCAAAACAATATGTTATGTGCTTATATAGAGCCCTATTCAATTGACAAATTTCAAATTGAATGAGGACCAAGGTGTTTTTCCCATAGGAAATTTTTTATTTTTTTTCTCAAAAATGCTGAATGGATTTGTAAGTTGGCAATATAATAGGGATCTAAAAAGTATTTTAAAATAATTATTTGGATAGCTTAAGAAGTTTTTAAAATATAATAGTTTAAACAAAATAATGTAATGAGCATGCTCAATAGAGACTTGTGCACATCAGCAAATGTTAGATTCCATGCATTTTCATTGGTCAGTTATGGTCAGGTGATATTTTTTGTAGTTTTATACAATACACATTTAAATGTTTCTGTGTCAGTCATGGTGAACCTGTTTATGACATTGTGTAATTAACCAAATATTTGCTCTTCATGCAGGGAGAACATTGTTTAAATAATCACATGTTCACTTGCCAGGCATGGAGAATATATTTATGACATTGTATAATACTTATAAGTTATTTCACCAGGCATGGAAAACCTTTTAGGTTTCAAACTGTGCAAATACAGACTCCATAGCCTGTTGAATATTAATTGTCTCACTTATATTGACACAGTGTTAAACCTAAATCTGTCTGAGAAGAAGTTTTGGAACCACCACTACAGAGAATGCACTAAAAGTATATACCATATGAAAAACAATTTTACATCCATATTGAATTCTTTGATGAAAATATATTAGCTATAAAGTGTGTAATAATTAAAAAATGTAAACTTTAATTAATCGCTTTTACACAATCATATACCGTATTTATCGACGTATAACACACACTTTTTCTCCCTGAAAATAGGGGGCAAATCATAGGTGCGTGTTATACGCCGATATTCCCTCCCCCCTCCTCATCCTCAACCTCCCTCCTCACTCTAAACCCCCTCCGCATTCTAACCCCCCTCTTCAACCTAAACCCCCCTCCTCCACCTAAACCCCCCTAAATACACCCCCCTCACTTACCTGCTTCTGCTCCGGTCTCCGCTCCGCTCCACTCCTTGACCCGGTGACGTGACATGTGCGCCAGCGCGCCACGTCATTAGCATATACCGAGTGTCGGCATCAGGTATATGCTAATGGCGTGGCGCGCTGGCGCACATGTGACGTCACCGGGTCAAGGAGCGGAGCGGAGACCGTAGCAGAAACAGGTAAGTGAGCGGGGTGTATTTAGGGGGGGTTAGGTTGAGGAGAGGGGGGTTTAGCATGTGGAGGGGGGTTAGAATGTGGAGGGGGGTTTAGAATGAGGAGGGAGGTTGAGGATAGGGGGGTTGAGGTTGAGGAGGGGGGTTGAGGATAGGGGGGTTGAGCATGAGGAGGGAGGTTGAGGAGGGGGGTTGAGGATGAGAAGGGGGGTTGAGGATGAGGAGGGGGGATGAGGATAGGGGGGTTGAGGAAAGAGGATGAGGAGGGGGTTTGAGGAGGGAGGTTGAGGGGGGGTTGAGGAGGGAGGATGAGGAGGGAGGTTGAGGAGGGGGTTGAGGATGAGGAGGGGGGATGAGGATAGGGGGGTTGAGGAAGGAGGATGAGGATTGGGGGGTTGAGGAGGGTGTTTGAGGAGGGAGGTTGAGGGGGGGTTGAGGAGGGAGGATGAGGAGGGGGGTTGAGGAGGGGGTTGAGGATGAGGAGGGGGGTTGAGGATGAGGAGGGGGGTTGAGGATGAGGAGGGGGGTTGAAATTGAGGAGGGGGGTTGAGGAAGGAGGATGGGGGGTGGAGAAGGGGGTTGAGCATGGGGGGTTTGAGGAAGGGGGTTGAGGAGGGAGGATGAGGAGGGAGGTTGAGGATGAGGAGGGAAGTTGAGGATTTTGCTTCAAAGTTCTTTATTTGAATTTTTTTTTTCTTCCTGAAATTCCCTTCTTAAAATGATGTGTGTGTTGTACGCCGGTGCGTGTTACATGCCGATAAATACGGTATTTAAACATACATTTGATGTCTATAAGACAAATATTTTCAGCCATATATATTATTTATGCAGAAACAAAACCCCGGGGTGCTCAATATGAGAACAAACAATATCCAAGTAGGTTTGCTGTCTATGTCTTGTTACCTACTCAGAGAGCAGCCTCTTTTATCACACTTGTGCAATTCACAGGGAGAAATATTCTGTAGTATTTCAGTCTGGTCTCACTCAAAAGAGTGATCCAGCCCCAAAACAGCAGGCAATTTTACCCTCATCAAGAGTAACGGCAAACTCCAGACATACATTTCAGCCTCTCTTGGGCCTCCTCAGTTAGATGTAGCTGCACTCCCTAATGCACAGTGAGCAAGCAGCCAACTTCTGGAGACCCCTATCATCCATAAGGTGAGAAAACACCTAAGGTTTATTTGCATATGCAGAAATCTGAACTGTCTTTCCTGTTAAGGAAATAATTGCCTGGTATTTCGGGGCTGGGTCACTCTTTTGTATGAGACCAGACTGATATACTACAGGATATTTCTCCCAGTGAAGGGCACAAGTGAGCTAAAAGAGGCTGGTCTCTGAGTAGGTTACCAGGCCTATAGGACAAAACTTAGGTGTTGTTCGTTCTCAGATTGAGCACCTCTGAATTTGTTTTTGCATATGCAAATTATCCTTAGGGGTTTTCTCACCATGGACTCCTTGCTCACTGTGCCTTAGGGAGTTAAGCTACACCTCACTGACAAGGCCAAAGGGAGCCAGAAAATGTATGTCTATGGTTTGCTGTTTCTCCAATTCAGGGTAGAATTGCCTGGTATTTCTGGACTGGATCCCACTTTTGATAACAGATATTTCTCCATGTGAAGGGCACAAGTGAGCTAAAATAGGCTGCTCTCTGAGTATGTAACCAGACATATTAAACAAACCTTCCTAGTCTCTCATATATATTATTTAGATAATGCTCTTCATTTGAAAATGTTTAATCCTCAAAAGTTAACAATTTAAGTAAACGCACAAATATAAATGTGTTCAGTAACATCATAATGGGTCTAGTGGGATGTGATAAGTAATATCATGGATAATATAATTTCTGATATTTCATATGATGTCATGAGAGGTTTCATAGCTGATGTCATTATTTATATCATATATGATGTCATAAATGAAGTCAACTAATGTCATACATGATGTCATGAATAATATCATCAGAAAAACCTTTGCAGGCAGAGGGAGGGACCATAAGGTTTTCTAGAGTCCCCCAACCTACTCTGCAACCTTAACTATATATTAATGCATTTTTTTTGCCAATACTTTTTTTGCCTATATTTATATATATATATATATATATATATATATATATATATATATATATATATATATATATATATATATACCGTATTGGCCCGAATATAAGCCGCACCCGCATATAAGCCGCACCTGTAAAATTAAAGGGGAAAAAATAGAAAAAAGATAGTACTCAAATATAATCTAATTAGTACTGTAACTTTTTTTGCAGTTTATAGGCCTTACAGGATGTTAGAATCACTAAAACCGTAAAACGCTATTCAATTGCTACAATACCGCAGTCTCAAGCACGCAAATCGGCACCCTTAACTCGCAAACCGGCAGTAATTTTACGTTCGCGAATAGAAGCTGCACACGTAACTCGCAAGCTCGCAAATCGGCAGTGATTTTATTTATGGTCGCAAATATAAGCCGCACCCGTAATTCGCAAATTAAAAATCGGAAAAAAGGTGCAGCTTATATTCAGACCAATACGGTGTATACAATATATGGTACAAATTAAGTTTATAAATCGCATGGCTATTTTTCCTTCCCAGATGCATAACCTTACTTATTTATTCGTATTAAGTCTCATCTGCCATTTAATTGCCCATTTCTCTAATTTATGCAAATCCCTTTGTATCATCGAAAGTACATAATTTTCTGATTTAATTACCTTGCACCATTGCCACTATCTTTCCTAAAATGGTTATAACCATCTATATTAACAGTCCAGTCATGATAGTCATCCCACCATGTTAGTAATGTCTATTAAATCCCATTTCTCATTAACTGCTAATAATTCTAACTCTCCCATTTTTCCTGGCAAGCCTCTGGCATTAGCAAGTATACACCTTATGTTATGAGTCTGTAGTTCTGAAGTGCCTGCCACTATACTTGAGTTAAGTAACAGTACCTCCCTATTGACTGTACTAACCCTCCCCTCATCTCCTCCCACATGACTAGTTAATTAATTCCTTACCCCCTCTACACTTACTAACACATTACTTCTATCTAGTCCCTCCCCCTCCTATTAGTTTAAAAACTCCCCCAGTTGTTCTACCATCCTTTCCACTAGCACAGCAGCTCCCTCATCATTAAGGTGCAATCCATACCTACTATAGAGATTGTACTCAAGTGCGATGTCAGCCCAGTGCTCTAAAACCCCCAAACCCCCACTTTTTTAACTACACTTTAACCTCCCTAAGCTCCATCTGTCTCCCTGGACTAGCACGGGGCACTGGTAGTATCTCAGAAAATACTACCTTGGAGGTTGTTGCTTAAAGCTTATTCCCTAGTTGTCTAAAATCAGTCTTTAGGACACTCCATATTCCACTAACTTTGTCATTGATACCAATATGTACCAAGACCGCTGGTTCATTTCCAGCCCCTCTCAATAATTTATCTATCTTATCCACAACATGAGGAAACTGAGCACATGGGAGACAGCAAACTGTTTGATTGCTGGGCTCTGGGTGACAAATCACCCTTCCTACCTTCTTAATATTAGAATCCCCTACCACCAAAACCTGTCTGTTTCTCTGCCTATGCTGCCCTCCCACACCTCCAGTAGAACTGTTAGAGGGAACAGCTCTATCTTGCATTGCCACTCCTGAATGGCCACCCCCAACAGTTTCACTCAATCTGGCAAATCTGTTGGTGCTTGTCAACTCAATACTGGCCTGCCTCCTCCTGCTGCCCCTGCTTTCCCTTGTAACTGTAACACAGCTACCTCCCTGGACATCCTCACTATCCCCAGCTCTACCCTCCATGCTATGCGCATCTAAACTGTGCTTAGTGAGCACCAGCCCCCTTTCCAGTGGGGCAATATCACTAAGTGCTGCAATTCTCCTCTCCAGTTCTCCATTTTGAGCTTCAGGAGAGGCAACATTCTCATACCTCTCACAGAGGTATGGACCCTGGATCAGTTGTTCCAGTAGTTCATACATGTGGCAGGATGTACCCTGTGTGAGGTTGCCACTGAACTGAGTCATAATTACAAATGATAAAAAATCAGTGGGGAAAAAAATTCTACAATTTGACCCTTTTCTTTGAACTCCCTCCTGCAAACAGTCACGCACAAGGCCCAAACTTATATGCAAGTTTAACCCAGGAAACACACTCCCCTGTGACCTGTACCAAATCATTGCACACAGAAAATAAACACACTTTACTTGTCTGAGTAAATCAGATGCAAAATGTATCCTTATTTTAATTTTGGGATTATTATGGAGGGTGAAGATAAGAGGGTAGAAGAGGGGAGATGTAAGGAGGAGAAGAGAATGATAGGATAGGAGGAGAGAGGAGAGAGAGTTGGCCCTGGGGAGTGGAGGTGAGTGGATATGAGGGGAGTAGAGGTGAGGGGAGTGAAGGTGAGGGGGCTGGAGGAGAGGGGAGTGGAAGAGAGGAGATGGAGGTGAGGGGAGTGGAGGAGAGGGGAGTGGAGGTGAGGGTAGGTGGAGGAGAGGGCAGTGGAGCTGAGATAGAAGGGTTGATGAGCCACCCATAGTGATAGGCACTCCCAGCACATGGTCAGAGGGGGAGGGGACTGATCCCAGGGGGTTAGTACTGCAGAGGAGGGACAGGCCTTATGGTCAGAGGAGGGAGAACAGGATCCCTTCCACAGTCGGGAGGGCAAGAGGTTTGGGGCAGACACAGGGCCTCTAACTAAAGGCACAAGATGGTGGTCCTCCTCATTGCTATCAGTGACCGCCTGTCATGGCCCCATTTACTGTTCTTTGATCTCAGCCCATTGAGCCACCATAAAGGACAGACTGCTTGGCTCCAGCCACTGGACTATGTGCATAAACACCACCATTGTATTGTAATACGTTTTGCCCCATGGTTTGCCAGATAAAGTTAATGTACTCTTTTTGAGGTTTGGACTACTAGACATGGAGACAGCATTATGTGTATTTGGAGGTTGGCATATTGTTCACAGGTGCCAGACAGGATGGCAGGATGCCAGACTATTAAACCCCATGTGGAGTCAATCTCCTGTGTTTGTCTGCCACTCCCTGTCATTGTTGTGTTGTATACACCCCTTCTGTATCCAACCCCTATAAATATTGTTGACTTTGCAAAAATAAATCAGTTCACTGCTGAGACATATAAAAATAGTATGTTATCTTATTTGCTCCTGGTGGTTGCAATACTGATCCTATCTACACCCTGCAAGTAACTTGTCCTAGACACTATCACAGGAAGGTTACTGAAACTCCTGGAAGTGCTGATTCCTGATGGTGAGACCCTGACTGATACAGAAGTCAGATATCAGGGTGCTGGTGCCAAGATTTCCAATAACCCTACGGTTCTTGTGGGTAGTTAACCTGTAGTCTATAGGAGGTGACCCTGGGCAGTAATAACCCCTACCGCAGATCATCACACCACCCCACTATCCTTGCAGGGGGAGGGAAGTTAGGCCCTGGCACAGAGCCCAGGCCTAGAAGGAGGTAGCAGCCACAGTGACATCAGTGGGCTTGGCAGAAAGGGGTGTGAGGTCTGTGAAGCATCGATTTGATGAGGTCTGGGCCAAGGTGAGGAGGATGATGGCCAAGGAGGAGAGAGCAGCGACAGCACCAAGTGGTGGCCCCCAATTGGGAGAGGGTGGGTGCTCAAGGAGATGCTGAGCCAGGTGCCCGTTGCTGGAGCTCAGGCCTGGTGGCCCAACAGGATCCAGCCTCCATGTCAGGTGAATATCAGATACACCAACATGCTGCCACATGTACATCACACACACACATACAGAACACACAACACATGTAAATGATGATTAGTAATGACACTGACATGTCAGCTCCCTGGATTTGACAAGAAATAGATGGATCATTCATAGACAATGAAATCCTTGAAGCTGGCAAATCACTGTCATTAGTGGGCACAACACGAGTAATCAGCCAATAGAGAGACCATGTATGGGTGTGCCCAATGCAGCGTATACAGATGCAGACCGCAGCCGGAATCAAGATATCGTTATGAGCCAATAAAAAACAAGCTCCTAATCCAAAGTATTGGTCATATCTAGCAAATGATAGCTACACATAGTAGAAATTTTGTGAAACATCCAGATTCAAGACAACACAATGTCAGTTAGTTAAAAAAAATTCTGGCCTATTTATTCCTTGGAGATTGTTGTGCAATTCATTCTTATGTATTCCTTTGCTTTGCCCTGCTTTTAAAGTACAGTATTGTGTGTTTAATAGCTATTACAGCTTTAATTAGTTTTAGGAAAAGCCTTTAACTATGCTAAGCTATATTAAATATAGTTAGGTAGTGTTTTTTAAGAATAAAACCATACAAAATCATTCCCCAGGCTGTATAAGCTTCAGATCTATCTATCCTCTGAATTATGTATTATCCCTAGAGTGAGAGCTGCCCAGGGAAAAGTACAAAATTGATAAACTTTTGAGACCACTCTGTAAAACACAGGTTAGTAGCAGCCATAAGTGTAAGATGAGTTTCTAGCAATGTATACAAATACACTTTCTAGTCACCTCACACTATCATACTTCAAGTACGGTATGCCTGTTTGGGCAGTTCCCAGTCCAGAGAAAATTCATAATTCAGTGGCTGGAGAGATAATGAGCTCACAACCTGTGGCATGGATACAAATTAGGAATGAATTGCTTAAATAAAAGTTAAATTTTAATAAAGGTTTTTGAGGCCCTATCTATTTATTCTTTATGATAGACTTATGTTTATCTCAGGCATAGCTCATTTGCCATTCTGTAGTAATTTAAAATAACAAAAGCCTAGGCTCACACAAAAATCAGTATATTGTATTGTGCTATATTGTATTTCTATCAGTTTATTGTGCTATTTTATAATGCATTTTTGTGGTTTTCTTTTCATATACCTTTATATGCTAGCATGCAGAAGTCTTACAATTAAAACTCAAAATAGAGGAATTTTAAACTTAATGAATCTCATTAAATAATGTCTGTGTCCTTATATTAAGTTCATTACCATGTTTATTTGAAGAAGCCGTTTCCTAAGTTCAATGTTTATTTTTCTTAGTTATTTTAATTCCAAAAATGTGGTATTTGGAAAACCAATTCGCAGATTGGGTGGTTTATATAAGGACAAGATCTGTGCATTTACATTACAGCTGAACAAATACTATATATCCATTATCCAGACACAAAAAAAGGAAAGTTTATAAGGAATATAAAGTTTATTTTAAATGCAAGTCCCCATTTTTCTGCACTGCTACATTAGGATGATTTTAATTATTTATGACAATTTATATAATTATTATTGACAGTTAATTTTGCAGTAATGTAGTTGAGGATTTTAGTCATCTGCAACATGTCTTATGTATATTTAGATGAAAATGTGTGAGTTTTGCAGGAATATTGAATTCTAGTACTAATTTAGCTTACATATTTATAGGGGCAGTACATCTCTTGAGGCTTGAAGCTTGTTAATCTCACAGAATTAATAGTATTTACAACCATGTTCCATTAAACATTTTAACAATGAAGAAGCTCTTTTAAAATGTGTTTTATAATATTTAAAACAATAACTGTAATAATACAACAGTATATACTGCAGTATGTTATATATTACAGTGAAAAACCTTCCCGGTATTTTTTTTTAACCTTTTTACTCTTTTTTTTTTTTTTTACTTTTAACTCTTTTTTTTTTACCTTTATCCTTCCCCAGATAAGAGCATGTACCCAATAGCACTATATAATAGAATTCCTTGGGGACCATTTAGCAAATTACTCCACTATTCCAAAGTGGGCTGTAATATTTAGCACTAGTATCGACATTTAGATAAGGAATTTTAAAATAGGCACATGACAATCACAAATTGCGGATAAAATGCCCAGTCTAGGCTAAGGATAATCCGGCACTTCGCCAATAATTGTACACACTGATAGACTGACAGAAGCTAAAATTCTCTGGTGGAGAAAAGACATAACTTACTAGTAGACAAATGCAGATGTCTCTACAAACTTGTCTATTAAAATAAAATGTTTTAATACATTGAACTGCAAAATACTGTGGAAAACAGAATTATGAAGAACAGATTTTTTTTTTTTTTTAATAAAAATTAAGTCAAGGTCCAGAAATATTTTATTTTTTGTTTAAATTCTGTGTTTAAAGTTTTTAAAAAGGAAATACATCCACATCAACATAAAGGAACAGGATAAACAAAACAAATCTGACAGGGTAACTGAAAAGAAAAAAGGGAAGGGGGAAACATTGTAGACATGGAGAAAAAAGCGCAGTGATAATGGAGCAAGGCTTTTCAGGATTTCAACTGTAATATCAATTCAACACACTCCTCCTAAACATATTACCTATGGTCTCCAAAACCTTAAGAAGGACTCAAGGAGAACAGTGAGGTGTTCCATTTTATGGGACTCTCCAACCTTGAATTGCTACATTTTATGGATACACACACAAATATTTTAATATACTGGCATTCAGGGCACAGGATGGAAAGGTACATATTGAAGGAGACTTAAACCATAACACAATTTAAGTGATTGCTTATTTAAGCATTTAGACTATTGACTACTCTATTGACTCAATGATATTTAATGTAAAAAAAATATTTGAAATAATATTTTCAAAAGTTATAGATCTAGAACTATTGGTGATGTCACATTGTAGTAGATCTGTCGCATGGGATAAAACAGAAACCAGATTAGATTATCCATGCTGCTAACCTTAGAAAGTCTGCCGCACAGTAAATACGTCATAAGTTCAATGATAAGTAAGCATGCCTTTCTCTTGATCTTTTTTTATACACGTATAGAGCTATCTGTCAACTCAGTTTGTGTTTTTACTAGAATTATAATGAAGTCTCTCTTACCGAAACAGTGGGCAGGGATTTCCTAAGCTGCCTCTGCAGATTGTTTTTTTTCCCCATGTAAATTAAAACAAGATAGGAAATGCTTTGGCATCCCTTTATATGCTCCTACTCTAGATTCTTGTAGCTGCTAAAACTTTAAAGTAGAGTTTTCACCTAAACACAAGTTTAGCACTTGCGGTTTACTGCTACCAGACCTCTGGACATTAGGAGCCTCATTCAATTTGGCGCTCACAACTCAATTGCAGACAGCCAAATGCCTGCACTTGAGTTGCGTGTTCCTTTTGCGATGCTATTCAATTGGCCGGGCCCGCAAGTTAGGTGCCGGTCACAGAAACTATGCTATTGACAGTAGCATTTGCGGACTTGAACATGAACGATGACGCATGCCTGTATCTTGTTGTTCAAACCCGTATGACTTTGAAATCCAACCTCCATATTTCATTGAAGTCCTACGGCCTTTAACCACGAGTTACGGCCTTGCGTCAGCGATCATGATGAAGCCCGTAGGACGGGCTTGGAGTTTGAAGCCCACAGGACTTCACATTGATTGCCGTGATCAATATAACATAACGATTGAATATGAAATAAAGTATTGGAGAATGTTGTGCTATTAATTCTAAGACCTAACATCACTTTCACTCTTAATAAAAGTACTGTATTGCATTTTTATTTGTCCTCCGATTTGTAAGTAAGCACTTTGCGAGACCTCCTTGGTACCATTAACTTGTGGTTAGATATTTGCCATTTGCAGGCTTGACGGAGTGGTTATCGGTTTGCGATTTTAGCCTTGATATTTTGAAAGATTAAAGGATTGGAGGGCAGTAACTTGCAATTTTAAAAAATCGATATGAATCGCAGCTAGTAGCCAGTAACTCGATCGGAGCCCACAGGAAGTATCCAATTGAATAGCAAAATAACTTGTGACCTCCACTTGAGAGCTCGGATCTCCAAAATGGAGCAATTAAATGAGGACTGTTAATGAGCACAGAAACAGAAATAACTGTGACTGCTTCGACCAGTTATTGAACTGAATTTTTACCATATAAGCTCACAGAGCCAGTGACCAAAATATAATTTAAAATGGCAGCTTCCGCTCTCCACATTCACAGAGAAGTAACCGGCAAACTAATATAAACTAATCCTAATTTTAGAAGACCATTAGCCATTTTTTAAACTTGTTTTCATATCTCATTTAGCTATTTAGAAGTGTTCCCGGTATTATATTTGTACTAGCGACTTGCCTGTCAAAAATGATGGGGCAATAACATTTTAAGCCATGGGAATGCTGTTTGACACACAATGTAAACCGTTTTGTACTCTGAGGACCTTCAGCGCTCATCGCGAGCCATGCGCTGCCCGCCTTCGGTCCTCTGAGCACCTTCATCAGTCATGATAAAAAGAGATATATATTTTTATGTATATGTAGTTAAGAAATAATGAATTATTTATTGAATAAATGATTATACTTTAAGTATTTATAATTAATATATGCAGCCAGCAATAGCCTGAAGAGCTAACAATCTGTTTGTATTTTCCGACAGCATAGAATATACAGTTTGAGTGTTGGTGCCGTGATGATAAAGTGTAATGAATGTTCCAAGTGTGCATTATAAATAGGCTGCGTGCGTTGGTATATTGTGTAAAGCAGCATTGGGTATTCATAATGTTATTAATGTGTTATTCGGCTTGTGTGCATTTTCCGGCTTTTGTAAGAGTGTATTTTCTAGTTCGTAGTTTGATGTGTAAAGTGCTACGTGTTTGGCAGTATTTTGCACTGTCCAGGGTCGTGTAGCTTTGTTTTCATTTTTTTCGGCGGCCATTTTTTCTCTAGCATAGATGATTTTCGAGAAGCGAAAATCGTCTAAATCTGCTTAAATTATGTTTTTGTTTTCGCAGTTCGCCCGTTAATCTCATATTTTTTTGTGTCTCATATTTCTTTTTCTAGGTCCCGCGTCTCGTGGCTAAGTCCCGCTTGTTTCATTGCCTCATCGTGTTTGTGGTGATAGTTGTAATGCGTTGTAATGCCTTTACCGCTTGCCTCACTACGCGAGGCTCACAGGATGATCCTCAGCTTCTCTGGTGTAACACATTTTCCATTCATTCTCATTGTTTGCTTCCTCTTCTTTCATTACATATTTCATATCTTTGTCCAGTGGCGGCTGGTGAACTTTCAAGTTGGAGGGGCGCCAGGGCGAAACGTAGCCCGTCCCCCTTTTTCAAACTACACCCATTTTTATAACTCCTCCCCCTGACGTCATAATGACTTTTATAAGCCCCGCCCAATGACCTTATACTTGCAACGCCCATTGAAATACATGATCAGCAATGTCAAGAAGTAAAGTAACAATGTGTTAAATTCATTGGTATACAATATAGATTGAAAAAACTCACGTGACAAGACTACAGCAATATCATAATTGCACCTATATACATTAACATAAAAATTAAAGCAGTGACACTTACCATTAGTCGGCTCTTCTTCTCAGGGTATTCATGTTCAGTAAGTTGACCAACGAGTACAAACAAATCTGCTGCCACAGAGGGTTTGCACCTGGGGTTGAAAGAAAACAAGCAAATCAATCAGACCATTCAAGAACAAAACCATACTTTAAAAACCTTAAAAGACCAAGTGGAACCATATAGGCCCCAAACATACCTTAAAAGACCAAGTGTGACCATATAGGCCCCAACCGCACCTTAAAAACATTAAATAACCAAGTGTGACCATATAGGCCCCAACCGCACCTTAAAAACATTAAATAACCAAATGTAACCATATAGGCCCTAACCACACTTTAAAAACCTTAAAAGACCAAGTGTGACCATATAGGCCCCAACCGCACCTTAAAAACATTAAATAACCAAATGTGACCATATAGGCCCCAACCGCACCTTAAAAACATTAAATAACCAAGTGTGACCATATAGGCCCCAACCGCACCTGAAAAACATTAAATAACCAAGTGTGACCATATAGGCCCTAACCACACCTTAAAAACCTTCAAAGACCAAGTGTGACCATATAGGCCCCAACCGCACCTTAAAAACCTTAAAAGACCAAGTGTGACCATATAGGCCCCAACCGCACCTTAAAAACATTAAATAACCAAGTGTGACTATATAGGCCCCAACCGCACCTTAAAAACCTTAAAAGACCAAGTGTGACCATATAGGCCCCAACCGCACCTTAAAAACATTAAATAACAAAGTGTGATCATATAGGCCCCAACCGCACCTTAAAAACCTTAAAAGACCAAGTGTGACCATATAGGCCCCAACCGCACCTTAAAAACCTTAAATAACCAATAAAAACCATATAGGCCCAAACTGTACATTCAAAAAAAAAAAATTATATATATTTATATATATTTATATATCAATATATATATATATATATATATATATATATATATATACCAATCAATATATCTATCAATCAATATATCTATCAATCAATATATAAATCAATCAATCAATATATATATATATATATATATATATACATATATACACACACATAAAGCAATATACATAAAACAAAAAAATATATTAATTGATATTTATTAATTGATTAATTGATGTACTTTATTAATTATTTGATTATTGCTCATGTATTTTCTATTAGACATTATTTATTATACATATTACAGTGCTATTTATTTGCTATACATGTTACAGGATATAATCCTGTAACATGTATATCACATAAATAGCCCTATAATATGTATAATACATACAGGGTCACACAAGTTCACACTAACCTTTTTTGCCCTCACAGGCTTCCATAACTGCTTTGCTAATTTTTTTAAAGACTCTGATTGGTTGAAATCAATGTCAATCAAAATTTCAGCCAATCAGAGTCCTTGAAAAAATAGAATAAAAGGTGGAGCATGGGAAAAAATCAATTAGTTGCCGAGGGAGCTCCTTGTAGGAGGAGCTTCATTAGATTGTTTTTTTTTTTTTTTTTTTTTTTGAGCGTCAGGTTTTTTAGGTGGAGGCCTCTTGCAATGGGCCAGAATGGATGGACAATGGCTTCAATCAAGATGAGGACAAGGGCTTCTATCAAGATTGAAGGACATGGGCTTCAATAAAAATTGATTGGAATGCCCGACTATCCAGGGCAGAAGGCCACTGCTGGAGGGGTCAATTTGACAGGTAAGTATGTGCTGTTGTTTACTTTATTATTGTTTTTTTCCTTCCCTTATTTTCTTTTTATCTTTAAAAGTGACAGGCAATGTATTCTTTTTATTTTAACTGCATTGTTAAAGATACATTGCCTGTTACTTTTAAAAATGGAATAAAATATGGGGGGGGGGGCTATATTGTTGTTGTGTTTTTTTTTTTTACTGTAAGGTAGGTGGGTTGCTAGTTGGGCCAGGGTCAGGGGGGGGGTCACTGGGTCAGGGTTGTAGGTAGGTGGCTTGGTGCCACCAAGCCACCTACCTATCACCCTGACACAGTGACCACACACCACACCCTGGCCCAACTACCAAGTTGGTAGTTAGGTCAGGGTGGGGGTCATTAGGTCAGGCAGGCTGTTAGGTGGATTGCTAGTTGGGCTAGCCACCTACCTACCCCCAAGACCAAGTGACCTCAGCTGGTAGTAGCTGGGTGAGACTTAGGTCAGGGTGGTTAGTGGGGTCACATCAGGGTTGGCACGGGGCCCCATGGGCCTCCTGTCCTTAGGGGGAGTGATGACCGGGTCTCGGGGGGTAGGAGTGACCGGGTCCGTCAGGCTTATGCTGGGTGGGTAACCACATGGTGCGTCGATGACTGAGATAGGCCTCCGGGGGGGGGGGGGGGTGACAGGGGTGATGGGGTCATCACCGCGCTTGGCACGAGGCCACATGGGTAATTGTGTGGCAGGCAGGCAGGCATAGTGGGGTACTACTAGGGTAGCCCTAAATTTATTAGGGGGACTGGGGGTTTGGCCAGGGCAGTTAGGTTGGGTCAGTGACGTCAGTCTGAGTCGTTTCAGCCAGGGAGGTCTCAGTCTCAGCGGTAGCAGGAAACAAAAAGAGGGCTGGGGGCTTATGGTGGTTTATATTAACAGGGGAGCTGTCAATCAAAATTAAACTCGACATTTTCACTGCCCATGCATAGCTTCTCCCTGGTTGGTGGGCGGAATCCATTAATGGTCATGACTCATTCATAGAGTCTAAAGGTTAGTGTAAGTGCAGTGTAATCTGATCACACAGGGTGCAGGGGAAAGCTACAATAGATAGTGTAGCACACAGCAGTTAATGCATACACACAAGGGGTTATCTTAAAGTGACAGTGTCCCAGGGAATAGTTTGCTTCATTCCTTACTTTAAAACACTTGAATGCTGATGTACACATTATATTTATTTGTTATTTATGTTTTACTAATAAAATATTGTGTTTTTTTTATTGCACGTCACGAAAATATTTTGGGGGGGCGCCCCTATGGACGAGCCGCCACTCTCTTTGTCCTATCTCTAATTATCACAGTCTCTTTTTGGAGTTCACATTTTTAGAATGTTTTATAAGAAAGCTACAATCAGTAGCAAAATAGCAAAATGTCTGTTAGGTTTTTCCTCTCAGAAGAATTTTCCTTGCCATATTGTTGTAGCTGGGATCACCTGTGAGGCTCACACATGGGCATAGGGTTTAGAGCAGTGGTTGCAAAAGTGTGCGCCACGCTTCCTGGTGCGCCGCAACTCTGCAACAGGGGCGCCGCAAAGGCATGCCTAAATGATTCAGTCAGGAGGGAGACCAGAAGCGTGCTGTGGGGCTGTGCAGGATGTGTGTGCAGTGTGCAGGGTGTGTGCAGTGGTGTAGGAAGGGGGTGGGAAAAATGCCCCCAACTGCCTTTTGCCTCCCTGCTCTTTCCTTCCCCCAGGTCCCAGCTCTCTGAGCCAATGTGCCCATCCTCTGCCTGCAATAGACAATGTGCCCAGTCTGTGTCTGTAATAGCCAATGTGCCCAGCTTGTGTCTTTAACAGCCAAAGTGTCCAGTCTGTAAGAGCCAACGTGCCCAGTCTGTGTCAGTAATAGCCAAAGTGTCCAGCCTGTAACAGCCAATGTGCCCATCCCCTGCCTGTAATAGCTAACATGCCCAGTCTGTGTCTGTAATAGCCAATGTGCCTAGCTTGTGTCTGTAACAGCCAAAGTGTCCAGCCTGTAAGAGCCAATGTGCCCAGTCTGTGTCTGTAATAGCCAATGTGCCCAGCTTGTGTCTGTAAGAGCCAATGTGCCCATCCTGTGCATGTAATAGCCAATGTGCCAAGTCAGAAGGTGGAGAGGGAGAAAGGAGAAGTGAGAGAGAGGGAGAAATGAGAGGGAGAGAGAGAAGGTGGGATGTGAGAGAGAAGGGAGGGTGAGAGAGAGAGAAGGGGAGTGTGAGATACAGAAGAGAGAGAGAGAGAAGGGGGAGTGAGAGAGAAGGTTTTTGTAATAATTCCCATTTATGTTTTTATAAGTAATCGGACCATATATATATGTATATAAAACTATGGTCTGACTTGGGGAGCCTTAGAAAAATCTTGAAATATTAAGTGCGCCTTGACCCCCAAAAGTTTGGGAACCACTGGATTAGAGTATTGAAATCCTGTCCTATTGTTATGGCCTATGAGATGACCACAGCTCTATCATAATTTGACGCTTTTCCTGAGAATGGAAAATTATATACAGGATTAGTGTTTTTAAATGTATATTATGGAATGTTGCATACTAGTGTTAGCATATCACATATACGGTTGTTGGTTTGGGAAATGTTAATCACGTTTGCGATGTTGGTCACGCAATGTTAAATAATTGAGGCCCTCGCAAGATCCGCGGGACTTAGGCTGCAATGAGCGCTGAAGGTGCTCATTGCAGGGCTTGCGATGAGCGCCGCAGGACTTAGGACCGAAGATGCAACTGCAGGCATCGCAAACCGAGGCCCGCAGTTGCAGGCCTGGACTAAATTCTGAATTTAATGGCCAAACCACAGAATTGGAAAGACCAGACAAAAACACCAAATATGCCTCAAAATAACTTACACACACACAGCACAGGGGAGAGCCAGGGAGCCTGTAAGTGAGGTTGCAAGTTAATCAGCAAGAAAAATCGGCTAAGCGAGAAAATAAATGACGGACGAAAAAACATAAACAGATGAAAACAAGGCTGAAGGCAGTAAAAATGACCCCAAAGCCAGTAACACTTAACGCAAGACTGTAAAGACTATCACAAAGCCAGTAACACTTAGCCAAACAACGTAAGGCATGCAGTACTTCATTACGAGGATTTTGAGACATAGAAAACATCTGCCATTTTGTAGTGAACAAGCACGTAACTCGCAAACACGCAGATTTACACCAGAAAATGGTGTGCATGTTTGGCCTTGCACTTGCACTCTATAAATACTGGACACTTTCTAGAACTTTCTCACTTTCTCCTGAGATGATGAACTGTGTGACTGGATGTTTTCTGTGGACAAAATGTATTAGGAGATTGTTACCTCTTGATGATTTTTACCAAATACATTCAAAGATAATAGGTATTGTATTATTTAATAATTTAATGATTGATTAATTGATTAATTGAAAAACAAAATTAAATTACCTTATGCTAACTATTAAATTTTAGGCTGACGTAATTTAACACATTGTAAATTACCTCTTTATGATTTTTATCAAATACATTAAAAGATAATAAATACTAACACTTTAGGTATTACTTTATTAATTTACTCATGGAAAAAAATATTACATTAACTTCAGATAAATATTATATTTTATGCTGACGTAATGTAAGAAATTGTAAGCTGTATATGTTTCTATAGTATAATACATAGTAACTAGAGATATATGGATTTACACTTTGCAGGTGTCTTTCAATTTCACACTGACACAGAATTTGCCTGCAGTGCCCCTTTCTTAACAGACTGCCACATGTGCATGAATTTATTTCTTCATTTATTAATTGATTATTTAAAAAAAAAAATTACATTAACTTATGCTAAATATTACAGTTTATTATGTGGACGTAATTTAAGACATTGTAAGCTGCATATGTTTTTATAGTATAACCTATAGTAATTAGGGAAATATGATTTTACACTTTGCAGGTGTCTGTTCATTTGACACTGATGTAGAATTTGCCTGCAGTGCCCCTGTCTTAACAGACTGGCACAAGTGCATGATTTAATTTATTTATTTATTCATTCATTAATTGATTAATTGAAATAAAATTACATTAACCTATGCTAAATATTATATTTTTTGTTGACATAATTTAAGACATTGTAAGCTGTATATGTTTGTATAGTATAAGATATACTAATTAGTGAAATATGATTTTACAACTTGCAGGTGTCGGTCAATTTGACAGTGACACAGAGCAATGCCAATTCATGTAAAGTAAACAACAATACAGTTTTATAATTTGTCAAAATAGCAATTTTTTCACCGGCCTTTATTATAGAAAATAGTATTTAATTTGTATTTATTTAAAATGCTTTGAAAAATAATATTAAAAAACCATACTGGGCTCGAACCAGTCCTGTATTGGTCTAGAAAAAAAACAAAAAACGATGAGCGCCCAAAGGGCATCCAAAGCAAAATTTTCCATGACAATGCCAAACATTCACCCACAAGGACATTACTAAGACATTACTAAAACAAGCAACCACAAAAAAAAATTATAGTCTCTTTCTGCGGATGTCAAAGGGCAAAGATTGAAAGGTAAAGGGAAGCCAATTAAAGTGTGCAAGCCGGAGTCCAAATCAAATATCCACCTTGCTATCCTCTAATTTCCATTAATTTCGGGAAATGCTAATAATCCCAAAATCTGTAAGATCCGTCTGTAACATGTGATTTTTAGCAATTTTAGCAATTTTATCAAGATCCGTCTCTAACGTGATTTTTTGCACTTTTATCAAGTATCTCTTGAATGAAAAGGGTTATTTTCTGTTTCCATGGGGAATATTTTAGCTAAGAGTGCAATGGGGATAATCTTACTAGGGTATCTTCTTGGTAGTTTGTCAATATGGCACATGCCATGTCCCCTTTTTTAAAGCTTCCTGACATATATTGCGCTTTAATTCTTATTTTCCTGGCATTATGAATACATTTATCATATGTATGTGTATGAATTTAAAGGCATCAACTTAGAAGGGTGAGGTACAGTATATTTCATTAACTTAATTCATGTATTATTCATTATATATTATATATTAAATAACCTTATAGTTAATTGCATTTATATGCTACACAAATTTATAAAGACATTGTTAGGTCTTTTGGTATTTCAGTTCATACAATTAAAGATAATACCTAAAGATCAATTATTTAGTAATTACTTAATCGATCATTCAATTAATAGATTTATTACTCATTATACATTATATTGCCTTATAGTAAATTGGATTTTATATGCTTCAACAATTTAGAAAGACATTGCAATGGTGTTTTGGTATTTCATTTAATACAATTCAAATTCAAGATAACTAAACATCAATTATTTATTAATTCCTTAATTTCATTATTTGAGGGGCCCGAAATTTAAGAAGACAGTCTAACATGTATATGTTTGTTATTGGTAGTAAATGGAAATGTAAATAAATAAAAATATAGTATAATATATACTCAAAATATTTGTTTACACTTTGCAGGTGTCTGTCAAGTTCACACTGACACAGAAGATTGCTCAAGTGCCAGTCTCTTTATACACACATGCAGCTGGGCAACAATTTTAACAGATTAACTTACAACGAAGAGGAACATTATATTTAATTAAAGAATAGCATGTAAACTAATAATTACAGAGATTATTATTTTTAAGACCAGTAATTAAGGTGGAGGATTGTGTTGACATTAGAATTATTATAGGGAATATACTGCAGATTTTAATAATTTCAAATTTAATTAATAAAAAGAATATTCATTTGAATACCACAAAATAAAACAGAAAAAAGGTACATTCATGTAGCCTACTGCTGTTTACACATAACTACGCGTGCATATCTTAATGCATTACACTTTGAGGTAACCTAAACAAAATGATTACTTCACATAAAACTGCGTCATTATCATAATGTGTAGGTTGAAAATAAACATTACAATTTTATATTACATTGCCTGAGAAGCCCAATACCAGCAAGGAATCCAAACAACATCTGGATAGGGAAAGAAAACAAAGATGAAGAGAGCGACAGTCGGATGACATGAAGAAAATAGTACAAGTAGAAGAACGTGACACAATTTATAAGAAAAGACAAACTGCATTGACAACAGTGGAAAAGGAACTTGAAGATCTTAATCCATTACAACTTGAGGTAAGCTAAAGAAAATGATTACTTCAGATAAAGGTTGGTCATTATCACAATCTGTAGGTTGAAAATAAACATTACACTTTTGCATTACAGAAGCCTGAAACCAGTAAGAAATCCAAACGACATCTGGACAGGCAACGAGAACAACAGCAGTACAGAATGCACAAATAAAGACAAACTGTTGGACAAAAAGACTGTGTAAGACAGATAGGAAAGAAAAAAACAATTAATTAATAACCATGTGAATAAGATGGTAATGATACTAATGTTGGTATACATAGTAATGTTGATTTTGCTTCACACGATACAATGGATGCTGTGAAACAACGTATGCAGCTTTCTGAAAATACTAAATGTGTAGCCACTGTTTTTCATGAGCTTGATAAGATTATGGAAAAAATCCATACTCTCATGCTTATAAAAACTGTCAGAAGTTGAAGAACAACAACGCATTCATGCAGAACAAAATCAGTTGCCAATGCCAAAAGTCAATATGGTTCTGATAAACAACGTTATAACTTACCCAAAACTAATGAGGTTGCAATGGTTTTTCAAAATGATGAAGGGGAACCACCTTTTCAGGGGGATATTAGAATATATCCCAGAAATGAAGAGCAACCTTTCATTAACATTAGTATATTTAGTACAAATTTAGATCCAATGACGTATCCAATTTTGTATCCCAATGGGAAGCAGGATGGCAACCAAATGTAATACTGGACAGTTATCCAAACAGTTATACAAAGTACGTGTCAGAAATAATATTTCCATGCATGAATTAAAAGTTGCTCAAACTGCAATTCGAGATGAATTTAATCCCATCTTAAGTGCTGGAAAACTGACATAACAATGGATCATTAATTCATACCTGCAAGTAGAAGCCAATAATTTCAATTTCATAAAATATCAACAACTTGAACTACGTGTTGAACAGTATTGTGGCCTCATGGATTATGTTGCTGAAGTGGCTACAGATATCTTCCAGCTGTATGAACCATCTTCTTTTCAAGGATCTTCTCACAATATACGAGAAAGATACAATGATGCTATGGCTATTGTAACCAAATTTGGTATACTAGATGTATTTATTACATTTACATGCAATCATCAATGGGAAGATTATTGATAATTTTAAACATGCTTCTGATATACCAGACTTAGGGGCTAGAGTCTTCAAAATAAAATTAACAGCCTTAATACATGACATAACCAGCAGTAATTTATTTGGAAAGTGTTTGGCATTTGTTTATACCATCGAATTCCAAAAAAGAGGCCTGCCACATGCACATGTGATTATAATATTTCAAGAAAATTATAAATTGAATACTGCAGAGAAAGTGGATTCAGTCATTATTGCTGAACTACCAGATCCACAAAAACATGCAACACTATATGAGATTATAAAACACATTGCATGATTCATGGCCCATGTGGACAGCTAAATGCACAATCCCCATATATGGAAAATAACAAATGCACAAAAGATTTTCTTAAACAATGCATTGTATAGAAGAAGATAAGGTCCAAAGGCAATAACTCGGGAAAAAATGTAGATAACACGTATGTGGTGCCATATAATCCACATCTGTTAATGAAGTATAATGCACACATAAATGTGGAAGCTTGCACTTCTATAAAATCAATTAAATATGTTTACAAATATATTTATAAAGGATCTGATGCAGCAACTGTCGTGGTGAAAAGTGGCACAAATCAACAAGACAATGACTTAGTACATGATGAACTGGCTTCTCATGTAGATGCTCGCTCTGTCAGTGCACCAGAAGCAATGTGGCGACTTCTGAAATTTGAAATGTATGATTGGTCACCTGCAGCATATCGATTAGCTGTACATTTGCCACAAAGACAATTAGTTTATTTTGGTGCTGGCAATGAAGAAAATGCTCTGACACAAAATGAACATCGACAACCCACACTTACTGCTTGGTTTAATTAAAATTGTAACAACATTGCGGCAAGGGAATACTTATACAATGAGGTTCGATATCATTATTTTTTTGTCAATGGCTTTTGGAAAAAGACAACAGGAAGGTAATAAAATGATTCCCAGAATGTATACGGTAAGTCCAAGAGACATTTAACGTTTCTGCTTACATTTACTACTTTTAAATGTTCCAGGTGCACAACGTTTTGAACACTCGAGAACTGTAAATTACAGACTTTATGACACATTTCAATTAGCTGTACGACATAGAAACTTCCTTGCTGATGGCACAGAATGGGAGAGATGTCAGAAGAAGCAGCTCTATGTAAAATGCCATGGCAGATGAGGGAACAGTTTGCATTCATTTGCATATTTTGCAATGTTCCAAATGCATTAGCTTTGTGGGAAACATTTAAAATAAATATGTATGAAGACTTTTTGAAACGTTATAACTAGTCCATAGCTTAATTAAAAGCATTAATGGAAATTCAACAAGTCTTTTTATGTCTTGGATTAATTTTGCAACTTTTAATCTCCCAGATCCAGGAATTTTTAGATGATATAAACTTTGAGGACTTTGACGCTGATGTAGAGACACCGAAAACAGAAGAAAAAATAGCCACTTTAAATAATTTGCAATTGCACGCTTTCAATGCAATACAACAAGCACTAGATGATAACTTGCTCAAAGAGCGTTATTTCTATCTAGATGGACACGTGGATAGGGGAAAACATAACTATATAATTTGTTGATGATTGTGGTAAAAAACAGCCACCTAATCTTATTACAAAGACATGTGTTATTGATATTTTCTAATATATAGAGAGCAGGGTGAAATACATAAAGCTAAAGGGTACAGCAGGGAAAGGGTTAACCTTTGCCCTGCCAAAGTCATGGGGGATAACTTGGTAGCTATCGGTAGACCTTGTGGAGACAGATAGGGCAAAGAGAGGGATGATCCTATCAATCTCTGTACTATATGGTAATGTCTGTTATTGTGTAAGAGTAGCTAGGCACTGGGAGATGTGTGATGTGACCGCAAGTATTGTTCTCCCTCTCTGTACTGTGTGGCCAAATATGGGCATGTGTTTATTTACCTCTGTTGATTTCCTGTTTTCCCAGGATATATATATATATATCTGTGTGTGAGAAATTAAATGTGTGTTTTCATTACTCCCAACTGTGTATCGTCCAGTATGGGGAGATTGGGATTATGAGACTGTACAGTGCTTCTCTTGGATATTTTACAGTCTACCAGCGGAGACATTGAGTGTAATATTGCATCTCCACTACAATGAGTTCAATTAGAGCTGAAGGGGAATTAGCACTTCCCTTTGCAACAACTGGAATTGCTGCACTATTATTAGAAGGTGGCAAAACAGTACATTGTGGATTTAAACTTCCAGTTCCGATTTTGGAAACATTAGTGTCAGATATTAGAATGACATAATCTCAAGCAAATATGATAAGTTTAAAAAATGCAAATGAATTATCATAGATGAGGCCACTATGATGTCGTGCCATGCTCTGCAATGTATTGATCGTTTATTGTGTGAAGTCATGAGTAATGATTTGCCTTTTGGTGGAAAAGTCATGTTGTTAGGTGGAGATTTCAGACAAACATTACATGTGGTTGTTCATGGAAATCAAACAGACATTGTAGAAACATGTATGAAGTCCAGTACACTATGGAAATAATTTACACAACTTAGATTAGAAACAAATATGAGATCTGAAGGCAAAAATGAATTCAATAATTGGCTAATTCAAATTGGCAAAGGAAAAACCGAGGTCATAACTAATTTACCTGATGATACTGTCGAAATCCCAGTGGAAATTATTTGCCTAGATTCACTCATATCTTTAATATTCCCAAATGGAATAAGCACAGAACATTCCTCAGAGCTTGCACAGAAAGTAATATAAACATCCAAAAATAAAGATGCTTTGGATCTGAATAACGAATTTAAAAATTAACAGATGGCACACAAAAAAATTATTATTGTGCAGATTCTGTTCTGGCTGATGACAAACAGAGTGAATCCAATTTCACCACTGAATTTATAAATTCATTAACTTCATCTGGAATGCCACCACATATGAACCCAAAAAAAGGACTTTGTAATGGGACCAGATTAATTGTTCAGGATTTAAAAGACCTTTTCATACATGCCGAAATTCTGAATGGTACCCATAAAGGTAAACCAGTTTTCTTACGAAGAATAGATTTGGCTCCAAGTAAGACTAGCTTGCCTTTTGTACTTCAAAGGAGACGATTTCCCATTATCATGGCATTTTCAATGACCATTAATAAATCATTTGGCATTTTCCCGATTCAAAAATCCACAAGAAATTAAAGTTTTCATTAAAAAAAAGCAAACTTAGGGTGGATTATTACATGCTGGTCAAGTATTTACTAAAAATATAGTCTATTATGAGATGTTGTCAATTTTCAAAATAGGATTACAATAAAACAGAGGCTCAGCAAAAAATCTAAATTAATACACCAAAAGAACAGTGGTTACATCCCAAAGACAAAGTTTAACGTATTCTAGGCTCTTTTTAGAGAAACCACTATTTCACCCTCGACAACTACAGTGCTTTGCAAAAGTATTAACCCCCCTTGACTTTTTACCTATTTTGTTACATTATAGCCTTAAGTTCAATGTTTTGTTAATCTGAATTTTATGTGATGGATCAGAACACAATAGTCTAAGTTGGTGAAGTGAAATGAGAAAAATATATACATAACACTATTTTTTAGAAATAGAAAACAGAAAATTGGCATGTGCGTATGTATTCACCCTCTTTGTTATGAATCCCATAAAAAGCTCTGGTGCAACCAATTACCTTCAGAAGTCACATAATTAGTGAAATGATGCCCACCCGTGTGCAATCTAAGTGTCACATGATCTGTCATTACATATACACACTTTTTTGAAAGGCCCCAGAGGCTGCAACACCTAAGCAAGAGTCACCACTAACCAAACACTGCCATGAAGACCAAGGAACTCTCCAAACAAGTAAGGGACAATGTTGTTGAGAAGTCAGGGATAGCTTATAAAAAAATATTCAAATCTTTGATGATCCCCAGGAGCAACATCAAATCTATCATAACCAAATGGAAAGAACATGGCACAACAGCAAACCACCCAAGAGACGGCCACCCAACAAAACTCATGGACTGGGCAAGGAGGGCATTAATCAGAGAGGCAGCACAGAGGCCTAAGGTAACCCTAGAGGAGCTGCAGAGTTCCACAGCAGAGACTGGAGTATCTGTACATAGGACGGCAATAAGCCATACGCTCCATAGAGTTGGGCTTTATGGTAGAGTGGCCAGAATAAAGCTATTACTTTTCAGCAAAAACAAAATGGCACCTTTTGAGCTTGGGAAAGGGCATGTGGGAGACTCCCAAAATGTATGGAGGAAGGTGTTCTGGTCTGATGAGACTAAAATTGAACTTTTCGGCCATCAAACAAAACGCTATGTCTTGCACAAACCCACCACATTCCATCACCCAAAGAACACCATCCCGATAGTGAAACATCTGTGGGGATGTTTTTCAGCTGCCGGGACTGGGAAACTGATCAGAGTTATGGGAAAGATGGATGGTGCTAAATACAGAGATATTCTTGAGCAAAACTTGTACCACTCTGTGTGTGATTTGAGGCTAGGATGGAGGTTCACCTTCCAGCAGGACAATGACCCCAAACACACTGCTAAAGCAACACTTGAGTGGTTTAAGGGGAAACATGTAAATGTGTTGGAACGGCCTAGTCACAGCCCAGACCTCAATCCAATAGAAAATCTGTGGTCAGACTTAAAGATTGATTGATTGACTGATTGCCGCAAAAGGTGGCTCTACAAAGTATTGACTTTAAGGGGGGGTGAATAGTTATGCACATTGACTTTTTCTGTTATTTTGTCCTATTTGTTGTTTGCTTCACAAAAAAAAAAAAACATCTTTAAAGGTTCGGGCTTGTTCTATAAATTAAATGATGCAAATCCTCAAACAATCCATGTTAATACCAGGTTGTGAGGCAACAAAACACGAAAAATGCAAAGGGGGGTGAATACTTTTGCAAGGCACTGTATGTGTGCCATTTTCAACATATAAAAAATATCTAACAAATTCACTTTTTAATACATTCACAAAACGGTAAAAAATTACTTATACAGAATAGTGGTTTAATCCCAAAGACAAATTTTCAAGTCTCTTTTTAGAGAAACCACTATTTCACCATACACAACTCTCGCTCCCATTTTCAACATCCAAACAGCCAGTCCAAATTAATGATTTAAAGTTTGGGTCACTTATTATATGATAGTAAATTATTTAATCCAAAAATTGTACATTATAATATGTTGTAAGTTGAAGAAAAAATGGGTAACAATAAAACAGTCGTTCACAAAACTTTCAAAAACACTACACATACAGATTGTAAAGTCAAAGCAACACTGTGTAAACACAGCAGAAGCAAATACAGGCTCAATTGCCTGTCAGTTAATAATTGAGTAACATAGCTTCACATAGTTTAACATTGACATTAACACCTGTATAGGTAGCATTTATGAACAATTTGAGAAACAATATATATTAGATCATATGTGTAATGCGTTTTCAAAGTTAATTAAATAAATTGGTACAATACAGCAGTGCTTCAAAAACCGCACATCAACACTACACATACGGATCACGATTTAAATGTAACAAGCTTTAAACACATGTGAGACAATTACACGCTGAAGTGCCTCTTGATTACAAATTGAATCATCTGTGTTCACACAGTGTTACATTAAAATTAAGATCTGTATGGGTAGCATGAGGACCGGCTTGTGAAGCCCTTCAATAGACTGTATATATGGATATACTATGTGTAATGAACAACATTACTGTAAATGTATTCATTTAACATTTGTTTTTTAACAGATTGCGGATTTCACAAAATCTACATATTAGTAAATAACAATTTATTGCTTTAACATATACAAAATCTTAAATATTACTGTATAAAAAAACAAATAGCACAGTAAAAAAATGGTTGATACATTGTTATAGTATTCATGTAGAAAACAACAAAGTCAGAGGTGCTCATCAGAGAACGAACCAACCTTAATAGGTTAGTTCTATAGCCATGATAAGCTACTCTGAGAGCAACCTCTTTTAGCTCACTTGTGCCCTTCACAGGGAGAAATCTCCTGTAGTATATCAGTCTGGTCCCACTCAAAAGAGTGACCCAGCCCCGAAATACCAGGCAATCCCTCTCTGAACAGGAGAAACAGCAAACCCCAGACGCGTTTCGGCCTTTGTGGGCCTCGTCAGTGAGGTGCAGCCGAACTCCTTAAGGCACAGTGAGCAAGGGGTCCACGTCTGGAGTCCACTATTACCCTTAGGGAGACTAAACCCTAAAGGTAATTTGCATATAGAAAACAACAAAGTCAGAGGTGCTCATCAGAGAACGAACCAACCTTAATAGGTTAGTTCTATAGCCATGATAAGCTACTCTGAGAGCAACCTCTTTTAGCTCACTTGTGCCCTTCACAGGGAGAAATCTCCTGTAGTATATCAGTCTGGTCCCACTCAAAAGAGTGACCCAGCCCCGAAATACCAGGCAATTCTACCCTGAACAGGAGAAACAGCAAACCCCAGACGCGTTTCGGCCTTTGTGGGCCTCGTCAGTGAGGTGCAGCCGAACTCCCTAAGGCACAGTGAGCAAGGGGTCCACGTCTGGAGTCCCCTATTACCCTTAGGGAGACTAAACCCTAAAGGTAATTTGCATATAGAAAACAACAAAGTCAGAGGTGCTCATCAGAGAACGAACCAATCTTAATAGGTTAGTTCTATAGCCATGATAAGCTACTCTGAGAGCAACCTCTTTTAGCTCACTTGTGCCCTTCACAGGGAGAAATCTCCTGTACTATATCAGTCTGGTCCCACTCAAAAGAGTGACCCAGCCCCGAAATACCAGGCAATTCTATCCTGAACAGGAGAAACAGCAAACCGCAGACGCGTTTCGGCCTTTGTGGGCCTCGTCAGTGAGGTGCAGCCGAACTCCCTAAGGCACAGTGAGCAAGGGGTCCACGTCTGGAGTCCACTATTACCCTTAGGGAGACTAAACCCTAAAGGTAATTTGCATATAGAAAACAACAAAGTCAGAGGTGCTCATCAGAGAACGAACCAACCTTAATAGGTTAGTTCTATAGCCATGATAAGCTACTCTGAGAGCAACCTATTTTAGCTCACTTGTGCCCTTCACAGGGAGAAATCTCCTGTAGTATATCAGTCTGGTCCCACTCAAAAGAGTGACCCAGCCCCGAAATACCAGGCAATTCTACCCTGAACAGGAGAAACAGCAAACCCCAGACGCGTTTCGGCCTTTGTGGGCCTCGTCAGTGAGGTGCAGCCGAACTCCCTAAGGCACAGTGAGCAAGGGGTCCACGTCTGGAGTCCCCTATTACCCTTAGGGAGACTAAACCCTAAAGGTAATTTGCATATAGAAAACAACAAAGTCAGAGGTGCTCATCAGAGAACGAACCAATCTTAATAGGTTAGTTCTATAGCCATGATAAGCTACTCTGAGAGCAACCTCTTTTAGCTCACTTGTGCCCTTCACAGGGAGAAATCTCCTGTACTATATCAGTCTGGTCCCACTCAAAAGAGTGACCCAGCCCCGAAATACCAGGCAATCCCTCTCTGAACAAGAGAAACAGCAAAACCCCAGACGTACGTTTCGGCCTTTGTGGGCCTCGTCAGTGAGGTGCAGCCGAACTCCCTAAGGCACAGTGAGCAAGGGGTCCACGTCTGGAGTCCACTATTACCCTTAGGGAGACTAAACCCTAAAGGTAATTTGCATATAGAAAACAACAAAGTCAGAGGTGCTCATCAGAGAACGAACCAACCTTAATAGGTTAGTTCTATAGCCATGATAAGCTACTCTGAGAGCAACCTATTTTAGCTCACTTGTGCCCTTCACAGGGAGAAATCTCCTGTAGTATATCAGTCTGGTCCCACTCAAAAGAGTGACCCAGCCCCGAAATACCAGGCAATTCTACCCTGAACAGGAGAAACAGCAAACCCCAGACGTACGTTTCGGCCTATTGTGGGCCTCGTCAGTGAGGTGCAGCCATATCCCTCTAGGCACACTGAGCAACGGGTCCACGTCTGGAGTCCCCTATTACCCTTAGGGAGACTAAACCCTAAAGGTAATTTGCATATAGAAAACAACAAAGTCAGAGGTGCTCATCAGAGAACGAACCAATCTTAATAGGTTAGTTCTATAGCCATGATAAGCTACTCTGAGAGAAACCTCTTTTAGCTCACTTGTGCCCTTCACAGGGAGAAATCTCCTGTACTATATCAGTCTGGTCCCACTCAAAAGAGTGACCCAGCCCCGAAATACCAGGCAATTCTATCCTGAACAGGAGAAACAGCATACCGCAGACGCGTTTCGGCCTTTGTGGGCCTCGTCAGTGAGGTGCAGCCGAACTCCCTAAGGCACAGTGAGCAAGGGGTCCACGTCTGGAGTCCCCTATTACCCTTAGGGAGACTAAACCCTAAAGGTAATTTGCATATAGAAAACAACAAAGTCAGAGGTGCTCATCAGAGAACGAACCAACCTTAATAGGTTAGTTCTATAGCCATGATAAGCTACTCTGAGAGCAACCTATTTTAGCTCACTTGTGCCCTTCACAGGGAGAAATCTCCTGTAGTATATCAGTCTGGTCCCACTCAAAAGAGTGACCCAGCCCCGAAATACCAGGCAATTCTACCCTGAACAGGAGAAACAGCAAACCCCAGACGTGTTTTGGCCGAGCTGCACCTCACTGACAAGGCCCATAAAGGCCGAAACGCGTCTGAAGTTTGCTGTTTCTCCTGTTCAGGGTAGAATAGCCTGGTATTTCAGGGCAGGGTCACTCTTTTGAGTGGGACCAGACTGATATACTACAGGATATTTCTCCCTGTGAAGGGCACAAGTGAGCTAAAAGAGGTTGCTCTCAGAGTAGCTTATCATGGCTATAGAACTAACCTATTAAGGTTGGTTCGTTCTCTGATGAGCACCTTTGACTTTGTTGTCTTGTATAGTATTCATGTATATTAAAATAATATTATATTTTACAATTAATTAATATGTACATAGCGTCTCATTCAATTGCAATTTCACTAATTCAATACGGCTCTATGTAAGGACAGAGCAAATTATTTTTACTGAACTTTTTAGTTACTGAAGACCTTCCTTTTGCATAGAAGTTCACAAACAAAAATGTTGGTAAAACAATAAATTCTCTATGTTTATATAAAGCCATAATCATTTTGCTAAATAACAATTCAATGAGGCACATAGGGCCTCATTCAATTGCGATTTGGCCAATTGAATAGGGGTCAAAATAAGCACATAACATTTTTTTTTGAAAGACATTTTTAGTTAGTAAACATCTCTCCAAAAGCAAGGTTTTCACTAACTAAAAACTTATTTAAAAAAAATATGCTATGTGCTTATTTTGACCCCTATTCAATTGGCCAAATTGCAATTGAATGAGGGCCATAGTATTTACAAGTTGGTTACAGATAAAACTATATAAAGTTTACAGAATAAAAACGATTGCTTTTAACAAAAGGTACATTAATGATTACAATTTAGAAATAGTGTTAGGATATTTAGCTATGTTAATAACAAATCTTTTTACAAACATTCAATTAATTTGTGCTATTATTCAAAATTGTTATGATATTCATCTATATTAATAATTAAAACTTTAGTGTTTTCAAATGTCATTGTGTTTAGTATTGTTTTACAGAAAAATTGTAATGTAATAAACAATAGTTCTTCGTTTGCAGCTTGATTGACTTATTCAATGTGTATAAAAATAATTGCTTTTCACAAAAGGTCCATTATGTATTCAAATTTTTAGACATTCTTATGATATTTACTTATGTTAATAACAAATTGAATGTAATAAAAAATAATGGTTTTAACAAAACTTCCATTAATTTGTGTTATTTTGTGATCTATCTATATTAATAATAATTAAAAGTTTCCTAAACATTTGTGTTTAGTATTTTTTACACAACTAAAAGAAATAACATGTAACAAAGAATACATTTTTAATTTGACAGCGTCACTCACTTATCAATATTAACAGCTTTTACTAACATATAATTATCTTTTTATTGCTTTCAGTAATTATGACATAGCAGTTCAACAATTTAAAACAAAAAGAAAAACTATGTTACATGTACAGTTATAGCACATAAACAGACAGAAAAAATAATGTATAACACTCTATCATGCCATCATTTTTGACAGGCAAGTAGCTAGTTAATCATAATAGAGATTCCACAAATGACAAAATACATTTTATTGAAAAACGTATGAATTTAGAGTAAATATGCATTTGAAAATTAACACAGGTGTCAGTAAATAATTTCCAATATATTTGTGCATGATGAAAATAGTACATTAATGTCTTTATAAGAATTTCAGTAAGGGCGAGAAAAGGCTATGGGATGTGAAAATTTGTACTGCATGCCCGCAAATCCTTTGATTTGTCAAGCCCGTAACTGTTACGTTCCAATCAAGCTATTAAATTGCAACAAAATCACTTTTGTTCAAGCCTGTAACCCACAAATGGAGCCAATAAGCCAACGGGTACTAGAGAGGACCCGCTAGGGTGTAAGGTCCTATCCGTAGCACTGTAAATGCAAATATACACACACTACTGTAAAATAGCACAGCATTCTCAAGCTCGCAAATCTGCAATATAAAATACTTTATTCTATGTTAAATTTCCGTGTTATATCGATCATGGCAATCAATGTGATGTAATATGATGGAACTTGCATGGAATAGAATATCATATTTACCGCTTTATCAATATTGCATTATTTCTGGAATGTGGATCTGATTGAAACCCGTAATTGAAGCCCGTAAGACTTTGAAATCCAATGTTTATTTTCCAATGACATAATGATGATGATCTCTGTTGCCATTGGCTCCATCTAAACCTGTAACTGTGGGTTTGACTAATTGATTATGTACATGGTCGCACATCCAATGTGCGACAAATGGTTTATGGGTTTGTGTCTCAAGCCCGTAACTCATGGCATGGTCTAATTTAATAGCTCTGTAATGCAGCCACATTTCGAGCCCGCAACCGATGCGGGCTTGCCGATGCTGCTATGGGCTTCAAATGTAATATGGCTGCTGATCTTCTATACTTATTCTTTCTGTTTCTTCTTATTTATTGTAGAAACTTTAGTCAGCTATGCGGCTTCTGCTAGAGAGCCTTCCAGACAGGAGGACCCACAGAGATCATAGGCCTGATCTCTATGCTATACCTTTGATTTATGATTGACTTGGGATGATTGATCTCTATATTCTGCACATATAGGCTCAAAGGTTTATAACACAATCCATGCATTTTAATGACAGCGTATTTGACATAATAAAGATTACATTTTAGAGTTCTCATAATGTTTTCTTAAAACATATACAAAAGAGCACATATATACTGGTCACTTAGAATTTTTTGTTAATTATATTTGGAAATATTATAAAAACTTAGCAAGTATTTATGGAACTTTAGTGATATTATTTTTCAGTTATGCACACCACTTGGTGCATCTTGTCAAAAATGTGTTTCACTTCTTTTATTTCATCTGATGTTATTTATGAAATAATTGTTTATTAAAGTACGTAAACATAAACTGAATTAATATAAAAGGAAACTGAAAGATGATTAGAGCAGTTGGTGTATATTGACCATACTGATGCAACTGCATTTTGTATTTAGACTATGATGTCATGTAATATTGCTTTCATATTTGACTGAATGAGTGTTACAATGATTTCTGTCTGTTTGTGTCATCTCCTGCTTGTTACACAGACAACTTCTTACACTGTTACATTAAATGTGTAACAAGAATGATGGCTACTCAGCTGGATTATGAATTTTACAGCCACACTGGACTGAACTGAACTGCAATATGTTTAGCCATTCAGACGGTTAAAGTTAAATGTTACCTTCTCTATATAAATGAAAAATATTAATAGTATCACATATATAGTTGTGAGCGTACGGGTCGTTGCTCACGCTTGCGGGCTCGTCGAGCCTGCGGCCCTTGCGTAGCGAGCCGCGGGCCTCGCGAAGCGAGGGCCGCGGCTCTCGCAGCGAGCCGCGGCCCTCGCGTAGCGAGGTCACTGGGCGAGGGCCTCAGTTGCTGGCGAGGTCACTGGGCAAGGGCCTCAGTTGCTGGCATGGAGCGCCGAAGGCGCTCCATGCCAGCAACTGAGGCCCCTCGCGAAGCGAGGGACTCAGTTGCTGGCGAGGTCACTGGGCAAGGGCCTCAAACCCTCGCAAACTTCACGTCGCTACTCAAAAAACACGACACACAAATTACGACACTCGCTAAATTTTACGAGGAACGCAAACAACGTACGAAACACGTTACCACACATTACGACCTCGCAAACATCGGACGCAACACGCCGACATACAAACATTTAAAACACAATACATATACACAGCACATACATAAAAACCTTACCTACACCAAGAGGGAGCACCCAGGACCTCAAAAATGCAACTTACACCTCGATTTTACTCGAAATAAAACAGTTTAGAGACTAAAAAAAAATCTAAGCGAGAGAAAAAATGGCCGCCGAACAAAACGAAAACGAGGCTACAGCACTCTAAACTCGCAAAACACCACAAAACACCTACGGATATTCCGATACAGACCCATACCACACATTACTCGCCATTTTACGCCAATGCGGAAGTACACGACTACGCTAACGGTTTGGTCTCGCGCACGCACAGTGTTACACTGCACACATTCAGCATGCTTACACAGCAGCTCCACACCACTAATGCTGCAGCAACATCAACACAGATTGCCAGCTCTTCATCACAATGCTTCAAAATAGGTACACTATATTCATTTACTAATTTAGCTACCTTACAATTTCATTGCCGTCATTTTTTGACGGGCAATTCGCTAGTTAATAATAATAATAATAATAATAACAACAATATTTATTTTAAAATAGTAAAACCAATGAATATAGCAATTATATGATACTAAAAAGTACAGTTTAAATATGCTGATACACATGGAGAAGAGATTATTACTCCAGCGAACTAATTAAACATATGTTGTCTTCTTCAGCCATTCCTTTTCAAAAGAAAAACAAATAGTTTTGCATTTGTGACAATTCTTTATTTAGTGCTCAAAGCAGATTAAAGTTTTACAATTAGAACAGTGGGTAGACTCACAGTAAATTAAAACCAATTTGTTTTAATGTACACCGTTGACATGTCATCTCATGATACTTTTGGGAGAAAAAAAACTTTTCTGCTGAATTCACTTATCTGCACAAGGGCTGTGAAGAGTTTTAATAAAGGTGACGGTGGATTTTCTCATGTAAAACAGTCCTTAGTTTCAGAGTCTTCAGTGAGGTTTTTCACTGTTTCATGTCCAATTCATTTTAATACAGCATTTGAATGATCTGTTGAAATAATGTGTATGTAGATGAAAATCCCTGTCATTAACATGTATTTTATGTTTGATACATTTGGTTTTAGTAGTATATAATTTAGAGATAAAAAAAAAGGATGTGTTCTTCAAAAACACTTTGTTTTTGATTCTGCTGTGTATTACAAAAAGCAATAAAAAAAATTCTACATATGCAATATGTTTTTGAGATGCTATTAATATTGTTGTACTTGATTACAAAATATTTTTTTATTGAAAAACATATGAATTTAGAGTAAATATGCATGATGTTACGATTCCTCAAGCCCGCAAATGTTTTCACACCAGTAAACGACAAATGAAGGAGAAAATCCTACAAGTGCTAGAGAGGCAACGCAAGGGGGTTTAACACCAATTCGTAGAACTGAAAATGCATATAAAAAACCCACTACTGCAATGCATCGAGTTACGGGCTTCAAATTGAATATGGCCCCTAGTTTTTAATTAAACAAAACAAATTGTGATGCCTCTGCAGGAAACTGGACTCTTCTGTGATACAGTGGTAAAAGTTGTGCATATGAAAGGGACATTTACACTTCTGGGGAGCTATAGTTGCATTGTTTGATGTAGCATCCTCTTTCTGGCCAAGTAAGGAGTGTAGTATCAATTTCAGTCAGTTATCAAATGAAGGTTTTGAACTTCTCTGCACCCATCCCTCCACTGATACCACAAAAACCCCACTCATCATACAGCTCTCAAAAGCAGTCTTAAAAAATGCGGAATTTCCACACAAAAAATGCTCTATGTCCATGGCTTACAGAGCTGCAAATATTGTTGTCTCTAACCTACTCTGTATTCTGCACTCATCTCCTGGCTCCTAACCTACTCTGTATCCTGCAACCATTTCCTGGCTCCTTCTAACTCACTCTGTCTCTAAGTAGAGGCTCTCACTCATCTCCCGGCTCCTAACCTCATTCAATTGAGCAATTGTAAGTTACAGAAGACCATAATGGGGGCCGTAAGTTATTTTGCTATTCAATTGACGTTTTTCTGTGACCTGCAAACGGGCTACAAGTTACAGGCTTGAAATCCAAAGCCTTTGATCTGTCACGTCCGCAAGAGTAATGATCGCAAAAATCGCTAATTCGCTATTCAATTGCTAAGACTCAAGACCACAAACGCAGTCAAGCTTGCAAACGGCAAATGTCGGACAAAATCTTACGGGTTCCAAATAGGACCCACAAAGGGTTTACAGGCTAGTTTGTAACACTGCAAAAAAACAATAAAAACACACCAATGAACATTAAAATATGTGCAAAGCAATGGAATCACTTGCACAACAATTCCCAAATAACAAATAGCTTTAAAAAAAATATTGTAATATTGTAAATATAAAAAAAATGTAGTAATGGTCATGCATCTGCTAATATGAAAGGTCATGCTGCAAGATTCTGAAAGCAATTAAAGAGACACTCCCTGCTTAAATTGCAACACAAATACATGAAAATGGCTGCCATTTTACCCCTTTCTCACTCACAGAGGCTCTAATGTGGACCCTACATACATCTAACTCATCACTTCTACATTGTGAAAACAAATAGTGCCACATTTCACTGCCACATCACATCTATAAAAAAATATTGTAGGTAGTGATGTCGCGAACCTAAAATTTTCGGTTCGCGAACCGCGAACGCGAACCGCCGCAAATGTTTGCGAACCGGCGAACATCGGCGAACCGCCATAGACTTCAATGGGCAGGCGAATTTTAAAACCCACAGGGACTCTTTCTGGCCACAATAGTGATGGGAAAGTTGTTTCAACGGGACTAACACCTGGACTGTGGCATGCCGGAGGGGGATCCATGGCAAAACTCCCATGGAAAATTACATAGTTGATGCAGAGTCTGGTTTTAAGCCATAAAGGGCATAAATTACCTAACATTCCTAAATTGTTTGGAATAACGTGCTTTAAAACATCAGGTATGATGTTGTATCGATCAGGTAATGTAAGGGTTAGGCCCGCTTCACAGTGACAGACCAAACTCCCCGTTTAACGCACCGCAAACAACCACAAACAGTCCATTTGCACAACCGCAAACTCCCCATTTGCACAAGGTTGGATACCAAGCTAGCCATGTCCCGTTCCTTGTCCTCACTGATGTCATTGAAGGTCTCTTCCTCCACCCAGCCACCAAGGGTCCCCGAAAGGTGACAACAAGCCCCCTGGGACGCCTGCTGTGTTTGGTCTTCCACCTCCTCAAAGCCACCTTCCTCCTCTGACTCCTCTTCTTCAGACTCCTCTCACTGCATTGCCTCTCTCTGCATTATTATAAGGTATGTTAAGTAGTACTACTCTTATCAGTTTAAAACCTGTTACAGCACATATCAGGGGGCGAGTATAAGGCCTGGATTTTTAGAACCAGGAGATGGAAAAAGATGCTTTGTTGGTCGTATCACTTCAATTTTGGGGCACGGCACGTGCAGTGAAAGGTGCCACCAGATAGGAGTGACGTGTTTGTAAGTACTACTCTTATCAGTTTAATACTTGTTACGTCACCTATCAGGGGGCGTGTATAAGGCCTGGATTTTTAGACCAGGGATATGGAAAAAGATGCTTTGTTGGTCGTATCACTTCAATTTTGGGGCACGGCACGTGCAGTCAAAGGTGCCACCAGATAGGAGTGACGTGTTTGTAAGTACTACTCTTATCAGTTTAATACTTGTTACGTCACCTATCAGGGGGCGTGTATAAGGCCTGGATTTTTAGAACCGGGAGATGGAAAAAGATGCTTTGTTGGTTGTATCACTTCAATTTTGGGGCACGGCACGTGCAGTCAAAGGTGCCACCAGATAGGAGTGGCGTGTTTGTAAGTACTACTCTTATCAGTTTAAAACTTGTTACGTCACCTATCAGGGGGCGTGTATAAGGCCTGGATTTTTAGAACCAGGAGATGGAAAAAGATGCTTTGTTGGTCGTATCACTTCAATTTTGTGGCACGGCACGTGCAGTCAAAGGTGCCACTAAATAGGAGTGGCGTGTTTGTAATTACTACTCTTATCAGTTTAATACTTGTTACGTCACCTATCAGGGGGCGTGTATAAGGCCTGGATTTTTAGAACCAGGAGATGGAAAAAGATGCTTTGTTGGTCGTATCACTTCAATTTTGGGGCACGGCACGTGCAGTCAAAGGTGCCACCAGATAGGAGTGGCGTGGTTGTAAGTACTACTTTTATCAGTTTAATACTTGTTACGTCACCTATCAGGGGGCGTGTATAAGGCCTGGATTTTTAGAACCAGGAGATGGAAAAAGATGCTTTGTTGGTCGTATCACTTCAATTTTGGGGCACGGCACGTGCAGTCAAAGGTGCCACCAGATAGGAGTGACGTGTTTGTAAGTACTACTCTTATCAGTTTAATACTTGTTACGTCACCTATCAGGGGGCGTGTATAAGGCCTGGATTTTTAGAACCAGGAGATGGAAAAAGATGCTTTGTTGGTCGTATCACTTCAATTTTGGGGCACGGCACGTGCAGTCAAAGGTGCCAGCAGATAGGAGTGACGTGTTTGTAAGTACTACTCTTATCAGTTTAATACTTGTTACGTCACCTATCAGGGGGCGTGTATAAGGCCTGGATTTTTACAACCAGGAGATGGAAAAAGATGCTTTGTTGGTCGTATCACTTCAATTTTGGGGCACGGCACGTACAGTCAAAGGTGCCACCAGATAGGAGTGGCGTGTTTGTAAGTACTACTCTTATCATTTTAAAACTTGTTATGTCACCTATCAGGGGGCGTGTATAAGGCCTGGATTTTTAGAACCAGGAGATGGAAAAAGATGCTTTATTGGTCGTATCACTTCAATTTTGGGGCACGGCACGTGCAGTCAAAGGTGCCACCAGATAGGAGTGACGTGTTTGCAAGTACTACTCTTATCAGTTTAATACTTGTTACGTCACCTATCAGGGGGCGTGTATAAGGCCTGGATTTTTAGAACCAGGAGATGGAAAAAGATGCTTTGTTGGTCGTATCACTTCAATTTTGGGGCACGGCACGTGCAGTCAAAGGTGCCACCAGATAGGAGTGACGTGTTTGTAAGTACTACTCTTATCAGTTTAATACTTGTTACGTCACCTATCAGGGGGCGTGTAAAAGACCTGGATTTTTAGAACTAGGAGATGGAAAAAGATGCTTTGTTGGTCGTATCACTTCAATTTTGGGGCACGGCACATGCAGTCAAAGGTGCCACCAGATAGGCGTGACGTGTTTGTAAGTACTACTCTTATCAGTTTAATACTTGTTACGTTACCTATCAGGGGGCGTGTATAAGGCCTGGATTTTTAGAACCAGGAGATGGAAAAATGTGCTTTGTTGGTCGTATCACTTCAATTTTGGGGCACGGCACGTGCAATCAAAGGTGCCACCAGATAGGAGTGGCGTGTTTGTAAGTACTACTCTTATCAGTTTAATACTTGTTACGTCACCTATCAGGGGGCGTGTATAAGGCCTGGATTTTTAGAACCAGGAGATGGAAAAAGATGCTTTGTTGGTCGTATCACTTCAATTTTGGGGCACTTTGTGACATTAGCTTCTTACGCTCAAACATGTCCTTTACAGGCACCTGACTATGGGCAGATGAGCAGGAACTGCTCAAGGCGAGAGACGGAGTGGCGGATGGTTGAGAGGGGGCAAGGAGGACAGCAGTGGTTGATGTGGCTTATGATGCTGCACCAGGAGGAGGATGGCGGCTTTGAGTTTGTGTGCTGTTTGTACTCATGTGTTGGTCTGGAGTCACCCAAACATTAGGTCTCAACCTGTAGAGGATAAGGGAACCAGGCTACTCTAGACCTCATTCATCATTACAGATTTTGACAGAACGGTACTATGCGTCCAAGATACTGTGACAACAGATATGAGTGGCTTGTTTGTAAGTACTACTCTTATCAGTTTAATACTTGTTACGTCACCTATCAGGGGGCGTGTAAAAGACCTGGATTTTTAGAACTAGGAGATGAAAAAAGATGCTTTGTTGGTCGTATCACTTCAATTTTGGGGCACGGCACATGCAGTCAAAGGTGCCACCAGATAGGAGTGGCGTGTTTGTAAGTACTACTCTTATCAGTTTAATACTTGTTACGTCACCTATCAGGGGGCGTGTATAAGGCCTGGATTTTTAGAACTAGGAGATGGAAAAAGATGCTTTGTTGGTCGTATCACTTCAATTTTGGGGCACGGCACATGCAGTCAAAGGTGCCACCAGATAGGCGTGACGTGTTTGTAAGTACTACTCTTATCAGTTTAATACTTGTTACGTCACCTATCAGGGGGCGTGTATAAGGCCTGGATTTTTAGAACCGGGAGATGGAAAAAGATGCTTTGTTGGTCGTATCACTTCAATTTTGGGGCACGGCACGTGCAGTCAAAGGTGCCACCAGATAGGAGTGGCGTGTTTGTAAGTACTACTCTTACCAATTTAAAACTTGTTACGTCACCTATCAGGGGGCGTGTATAAGGCCTGGATTTTTAGAACCAGGAGATGGAAAAAGATGCTTTGTTGGTCGTATCACTTAAATTTTGTGGCACGGCACGTGCAGTCAAAGGTGCCACTAGATAGGAGTGACGTGTTTGTAAGTACTACTCTTATCAGTTTAATACTTGTTACGTCACCTATCAGGGGGCGTGTATAAGGCCTGGATTTTTAGAACCAGGAGATGGAAACAGATGCTTTGTTGGTCGATTCACTTCGATTTTGGGGCACGGCACGTACAATCAAAGATGCCACCAGATAGGAGTGACGTGTTTGTAAGTACTACTCTTATCAGTTTAATACTTGTTACGTCACCTATCAGGGGGCGTGTATAAGGCCTGGATTTCTAGAACCGGGAGATAGAAAAAGATGCTTTGTTGGTCGTATCACTTCAATTTTGGGGCACGGCACGTGCAGTCAAAGTTGCCACCAGATAGGAGTGGCGTGTTTGTAAGTACTACTCTTATCAGTTTAAAACTTGTTATGTCACGTATCAGGGGGCGTGTATAAGGCCTGGATTTTTAGAACCAGGAGATGGAAAAAGATGCTTTATTGGTCGTATCACTTCAATTTTGGGGCACGGCACGTGCAGTCAAAGGTGCCACCAGATAGGAGTGACGTGTTTGCAAGTACTACTCTTATCAGTTTAATACTTGTTACGTCACCTATCAGGGGGCGTGTATAAGGCCTGGATTTTTAGAACCAGGAGATGGAAAAAGATGCTTTGTTGGTCGTATCACTTCAATTTTGGGGCACGGCACATGCAGTCAAAGGTGCCACCAGATAGGAGTGACGTGTTTGTAAGTACTACTCTTATCAGTTTAATACTTGTTACGTCACCTATCAGGGGGCGTGTAAAAGACCTGGATTTTTAGAACTAGGAGATGGAAAAAGATGCTTTGTTGGTCGTATCACTTCAATTTTGGGGCACGGCACATGCAGTCAAAGGTGCCACCAGATAGGCGTGACGTGTTTGTAAGTACTACTCTTATCAGTTTAATACTTGTTACGTTACCTATCAGGGGGCGTGTATAAGGCCTGGATTTTTAGAACCAGGAGATGGAAAAATGTGCTTTGTTGGTCGTATCACTTCAATTTTGGGGCACGGCACGTGCAATCAAAGGTGCCACCAGATAGGAGTGGCGTGTTTGTAAGTACTACTCTTATCAGTTTAATACTTGTTACGTCACCTATCAGGGGGCGTGTATAAGGCCTGGATTTTTAGAACCAGGAGATGAAAAAAGATGCTTTGTTGGTCGTATGACTTCAATTTTGGGGCACTTTGTGACATTAGCTTCTTACGCTCAAACATGTCCTTTACAGGCACCTGACTATGGGCAGATGAGCAGGAACTGCTCAAGGCGAGAGACGGAGTGGCGGATGGTTGAGAGGGGTCAAGGAGGACAGCAGTGGTTGATGTGGCTTATGATGCTGCACCAGGAGGAGGATGGCGGCTTTGAGTTTGTGTGCTGCTTGTACTCATGTGTTGGTCTGGAGTCACCCAAACATTAGTTCTCAACCTGTAGAGGATAAGGGAACCAGGCTACTCTAGACCTCATTCATCATTACAGGTTTTGGGGCACGGCACTTGCAGTCAAAGGTGCCACCAGATAGGAGTGACGTGTTTGTAAGTACTACTCTTATCAGTTTAATACTTGTTACGTCACCTATCAGGGGGCGTGTATAAGGCCTGGATTTTTAGAACCAGGAGATGGAAAAAGATGCTTTGTTGGTCGTATCACTTCAATTTTGGGGCACGGCACATGCAGTCAAAGGTGCCACCAGATAGGAGTGACGTGTTTGTAAGTACTACTCTTATCAGTTTAATACTTGTTACGTTACCTATCAGGGGGCGTGTATAAGGCCTGGATTTTTAGAACCAGGAGATGGAAAAAGATGCTTTGTTGGTCGTATCACTTCAATTTTGGGGCACGGCACGTGCAGTCAAAGGTGCCACCAGATAGGAGTGGCGTGTTTGTAAGTACTACTCTTATCAGTTTAATACTTGTTACGTCACCTATCAGGGGGCGTGTATAAGGCCTGGATTTTTAGAACCAGGAGATGGAAAAAGATGCTTTGTTGGTCGTATCACTTCAATTTTGGGGCACGGCACATGCAGTCAAAGGTGCCACCAGATAGGAGTGACGTGTTTGTAAGTACTACTCTTATCAGTTTAATACTTGTTACGTCACCTATCAGGGGGCGTGTATAAGGCCTGGATTTTTAGAACCAGGAGATGGAAAAAGATGCTTTGTTGGTCGTATCACTTCAATTTTGGGGCACGGCACGTGCAGTCAAAGGTGCCACCAGATAGGAGTGGCGTGTTTGTAAGTACTACTCTTATCAGTTTAATACTTGTTACGTCACCTATCAGGGGGCGTGTATAAGGCCTGGATTTTTAGAACTAGGAGATGGAAAAAGATGCTTTGTTGGTCGTATCACTTCAATTTTGGGGCACGGCACATGCAGTCAAAGGTGCCACCAGATAGGCGTGACGTGTTTGTAAGTACTACTCTTATCAGTTTAATACTTGTTACGTCACCTATCAGGGGGCGTGTATAAGGCCTGGATTTTTAGAACCAGGAGATGGAAAAAGATGCTTTGTTGGTCGTATCACTTCAATTTTGGGGCACGGCACGTGCAGTCAAAGGTGCCACCAGATAGGAGTGACGTGTTTGTAAGTACTACTCTTATCAGTTTAATACTTGTTACGTCACCTATCAGGGGGCGTGTATAAGGCCTGGATTTTTAGAACCAGGAGATGGAAAAAGATGCTTTGTTGGTCGTATCACTTCAATTTTGGGGCACGGCACGTGCAGTCAAAGGTGCCACCAGATAGGAGTGACGTGTTTGTAAGTACTACTCTTATCAGTTTAATACTTGTTACGTCACCTATCAGGGGGCGTGTAAAAGACCTGGACTTTTTAGAACTAGGAGATGGAAAAAGATGCTTTGTTGGTCGTATCACTTCAATTTTGGGGCACGGCACATGCAGTCAAAGGTGCCACCAGATAGGAGTGACGTGTTTGTAAGTACTACTCTTATCAGTTTAATACTTGTTACGTTACCTATCAGGGGGCGTGTATAAGGCCTGGATTTTTAGAACCAGGAGATGGAAAAATGTGCTTTGTTGGTCGTATCACTTCAATTTTGGGGCACGGCACGTGCAGTCAAAGGTGCCACCAGATAGGAGTGGCGTGTTTGTAAGTACTACTCTTATCAGTTTAATACTTGTTACGTCACCTATCAGGGGGCGTGTATAAGGCCTGGATTTTTAGAACCAGGAGATGGAAAAAGATGCTTTGTTGGTCGTATCACTTCAATTTTGGGGCACTTTGTGACATTAGCTTCTTATGCTCAAACATGTCCTTTACAGGCACCTGACTATGGGCAGATGAGCAGGAACTGCTCAAGGCGAGAGACGGAGTGGCGGATGGTTGAGAGGGGGCAAGGAGGACAGCAGTGGTTGATGTGGCTTATGATGCTGCACCAGGAGGAGGATGGCGGCTTTGAGTTTGTGTGCTGCTTGTACTCATGTGTTGGTCCGGAGTCACCCAAACATTAGGTCTCAACCTGTAGAGGATAAGGGAACCAGGCTACTCTAGACCTCATTCATCATTACAGGTTTTGACAGATCGGTACTATGCGTCCAAGCTACTGTGACAACAGATATTAGTGGCACTGTGCACTTGCAGAAGTTGGTAGAGTAGACGATGTAGGTCTGACACACACGCTTGCAGACAACTAACTGCTATGCAATCTATTACAGTAGAATTTTTGTTTTTGTTTTAAATGTACACTACTGTTACACCAGATATGAGTGGTGGGTTAAGTAGTACTACTCCTATCAGTTTAATCCCTGTTATGTGCCTTTATTTGGGTTTGGTTGTTGAAGCCACAGTGCAGCACCAGAGGCCAGAAAAATTAGGCATGTACACATGCCTGAAAAATTAGGTATTGTTGATCTTGCAGCGAGCAGAGAAGAAGGTAGGCCTGATTCAACGCCCCATCCCTGCATATCCACACTCAGAGATTGAGGGGGCGACCCTTACAAGGCCACGGGCTGGAGATATAAAGGGGGGCCATCCCAAATAAGCACACAAGCGGGGACAAAGGTATTGAAGGGGACATAGAGGCCCATGGACTGACGGTCGCCATCTTGGCAGGAAAAGGGCCCAGCAATTAAGCCAAACTGACCCAGCACAGGCAGCTACTTGAGTCAAACGCTGTACAATTACACCTTAATAAAGCTGAAACATGCAGCATCAGGGATTCTAAACGGCCACACAGGGACAAGGAGGCTAATAGCCCCCACAGTCTCTGCACCACTCTTTTTAACAGATAACCCAAGGGGCTAACCAGGGACCTTGCCTACAAAAAAAAAGCAGAATTTTATTGGAGGAATTATTAGTGTCTTTACCCCCCAAGAGAGGACATAATATACGGTATCTTTAGACTACCTGATGGCCAAACCTCCTTTAGCCCCAATGCTATCCAAGAAACATTTCAAAACTTCGATCAGACCATATATTCATCCCAATCCCGCTGCAGCGGATCTGACATAGAGTCCTTCCTACTACAGCAAGAAGTCCACAAAATACCTGTACCTCAATTGGACAGCTTGAACCTAGACATATCCCAAGAGGAAGTTAAATCTACAATCCAAGATCTTAAATTTGGCAAGTCCCCAGGGTTAGACGGTTTTACTCATCTGTACTATAAGAAATTTGAGCCCTTGCTTACCCCCGCACCTAACATCTTTGTTTAACGCTATACTAAATGGAGAACCTATGCCCCCTTAATTGAATCAGGCCGACCTCATAGTCTTTCCAAAAGAGGGTAGGGACCCGAATCTCAAACTGTATTACAAGGCAGCGCAGCTGGCTTTCATTCCTCTGGTGCATTCTCCAAAACACATCAGCCGCTCTGGGTATTTATGGAAAATGTAAGCATGTCACCTTATACATGGGATACAGTAATATGGATTCCAGGCCTGTATACTTTTTTGAGAAACTTGAAAAACCCATTGATTAAGCACTCATTAAAAATATGGACGGAGATGAACTGGACACAAAAACTGGACACTCGGGTATCAGATCTTACCCCTATCGTACCCAATCCCCACTTTAAGATACATCTTCCGGAAAGCTCTCTCATTTGGTGGAAGTCTCAGAACCTACTAAGGGTTGGTCCATGGTGGCATGACGACAAAATAATGACCTTTGAGTGGGTGAGAGATAGATACAATTTACCCCTGGCTGAACACTATAATTTTTGCAGGATACATCATTTTATATATACGATAAGTGGTAGGGGAACCCCCCAAAGAAACACCTGGCTACTCAAAAAATGTAGGGATTCCCCCTTTCAGCCTGGTATTATTAGCCTCATGTATGAACTATTTAATGAAAAACTCATGGGCAAACAAACCCAGACTATACCAAAGCCTGGGAGAGGGATTTAGGCACCGAGTTGGCAGATAGCACATGGGATAAAAGTTGGCAAGGCTTAAGTAGGGGATCTTTAAATTATAGTCTGCTTGAGACTTCAATAAAGGTCCTACACAGGACATATATTACTCCTTTTAAGCTAATAAATGGGATCCAAAACGGAGCAGCTCATGTTTTAGGAACAGTGGTAATGAGGCTACATTTATTCATGTCTGGTGGGAGTGTTCGGCAGTTATAAGTCTATGGGAAGAAACATGCTTACTAGCTTGTAAAATGTTTAAGATTGACCTAATAAAATATTTTTTGAAAGAAAAAATACACATAGCTAGTTGTTGGAAAACCCCAAATTAAAACTTTCAGGAATTAATAAAAAAAATCAACTATTTACTGCTCAACGAGAGATTTAACCATGTAGTCTTGGATAGAATCACCTAGTTCCAGACAATTTGGGATCCCTGGATAACATCCCCATTTAGTGCCCCCCTAATATAATAAAACCTTTGTTAATGGTTGAAGCGACTCAGGGGGAAGGACCGGAGTGGGGGGAGCCCTGGAGGAGACCCTTCAGAAGCAACCGGCGGCAAAATCATCCGAGGAAAGGAGAGGTCGCCTACTGAAGCCTGCCCTAGGGTAACCCAAGGGCGATTGATCAGGTTAGATATTGTAAATAATAAACTACTGCTGGAGTGATGATAGATAATAGGACTTTACTATTGTCTGTTTTACCATGTCTTAGGTTTCTCTTAAAAATTGCAATCACAGTAAAAAAAAAGAAAATGTATTAACCAAAAAAGTAAAAAAAAGAAGGCCTAGCCACCTAATTTTAACAAAATGTCTTTATTGTAAATATGTATTTTTGCACAACTGTTGTGTTATGCAAGACTGTTCAATATGCTTTCTTTTCCATTACATGCCGTACGCCTTCTGGCATAAAAATTGAAATTCAAAAATTAGATATTGTTACAGCAGCTGCTGTTGCAGCGGCCAGAAAAATTGACCTTTGTTCCCCAGGCAGAAAGTGCCATAAAACATTGCCTCTTCTTGAACCCTAGTTGGTGGCGGATAATTCACGCAAGTCATCCGGCATTCACAGATAACATACAGCAGCGTGTGTACCATTTATAGCCGAAGGCAGCTCATCTCATAAGGCCTTTTTCAGTCGAATGTATCGCCCAGTGTCAGTCCCTTCGGGATCCATCCCTCATTCATCTTTATAAAGGTGAGGCAATCTAGACTTTTTTGCCCTAGGCGACTTCTCTTCTCGGTGACAAAACCTCCTGCTGCACTGAAGGTCCTTTCTGACAGGACACTTGAAGCGGGGCAGGCCAGAAGTTCAATTGCAAATTGGGATAGCTCAGGCCACAGGTCTAGCCTGCATACCCAGTAGTCAAGGGGTTCATCGCTCCTCAGAGTGTCGATATCTGCAGTTAAGGCGAGGTAGTCTGCTACCTGTAGGTCGTCGTTCTCTGAGGGTGGATCCCGAAGGGCTGATGCGATGCGTAGGACTGAAAAAGGTCTGCATGTCCTCCATCAACAACACGTCTTTTAAACGTCCTGTCCTTAGCGGCGTGGTCGTGGGAGGTTGATTACTTTCACCTCTTCCCCTGTTATATTGCCCTTGTGCTGTGACATCACCCTTATATGCTGTGTAAAGCATACTTGTTATTTTGTTTTGGACCTGCTGCATCCTTTCTGACTTGCGGTAATTTGGTAACAAATCAGGCACTTTCTGCTTATACCGGGGGTCTAGTAGCGTGCACACCCAGTACAGGTCGTTCCCCTTCAGCCTTTTTATACGAGGGTTCTGCGACAGGCACGACAGCATGAAAGACCCCATTTGCACAAGGTTGGATGCCGAGCTAGTCATGTCCCGTTCCTCGTCCTCAGTGATCTGGCTGAAGATATGTTCTTCCCCCCAGCCACGTACAACACCACGGGTACCAGATAGGTGACAACGAGCACCTTGGGATGCCTGTTGTGATTGGTCTTCCTCCTCCCCCTCAAAGCCACATTCCTCCTCTGACTCCTCTTCCTCACAATCCTCTTCCAGTGTTGCCGCAGGTCCAGCAAGCGATGCTGATAAGGCTGTTTCTGGTGGTGATGGTGACCACAACTCTTCCTCTTCCTCGTCACGCTCATCTACGGCCTGATCCAGCACTCTTCGCAGGGCACGCTCCAGGAATAAAACAAATGGTATGATGTCGCTGATGGTGCCTTTGGTGCGACTGACAAGGTTTGTCACCTCCTCAAAAGGACGCATGAGCATACAGGCATTGCGCATGAGCGTCCAGTAACGTGGCAAAAAAATCCCCAGCTCCGCAGAGGCTGTCCTAGCACCCCGGTCATACAAATACTCGTTAATGGCTTTTTCTTGTTGGAGCAGGCGGTCGAACATTAGGAGTGTTGAATTCCAACGTGTGGGGCTGTCACAAATCAAGCGCCTCACTGGCATGTTGTTTTGCCGCTGGATATCTGAAAAGTGCACCATGGCCATGTAGGAACGCCTGAAATGGCCACACACCTTTCTGGCCTGCTTCAGAACGTCCTGTAAGCCTGGATACTTATGGACAAAGCATTGTATGATCAGATTACACACATATGCCATGCACGTCACATGCGTCAACTTGCCCAAATTCAATGCCGCCAACAAATTTCTTCCGTTGTCACAAACCACTTTGCCAATCTCTAGTTGGTGCGGAGTCAGCCATTGATCCACCTGTGCGTTCAGGGCGGACAGGAGTGCTGGCCCGGTGTGACTCTCTGCTTTGAGGCAAGTCAACCCCAAGACGGCATGACACTGCCGTATCCGGGATGTGGAATAGTATCTGGGGAGCTGGGGGGGTGCCGTTGATGTGGAGCAAGACGCAGCAGCAGAAGAGGACTCAGCTGAGGAGGTTATGGAAGAGGATGGAGTAGGAGGAGTAGAGGAGGTGGCAGCAGGCCTGCCTGCAAGTCGTGGCGGTGTCACCAACTCCTCTGCAGAGCCACGCATTCCATGCTTGGCAGGCGTCAGCAGGTTTGCCCAATGCGCAGTGTAGGTGATATACCTGCCCTGACCATGCTTTGATGGACCCTTGCCCCAACACTGTGTGCCAGAGATGCCATTACTTCCTTTTGCACAATTGAGTACAGGTTGGGGATTGCCTTTTGGGCAAAGAAATTTCGGCCGGGTACCTTCCACTGCGGTATCCCAATCGCTAAAAACTTTTTGAACGCCTCAGACTCCACCAGCTTGTATGGTAAAAGCTGGCGGGCCAAGAGTTCAGACAAGCCAGCTGTCAGACGCCAAGCAAGGGGGTGACTTTGTGGCATTGGCTTCTTACGCTCAAACATGCCCTTGACAGACACCTGACTGTGGGGAGATGAGCAGGAACAGCAAGAGGTGAGAGACGGAGTGGTGGAGAGTTGAGAGGGGGCAAGTAGGACAGCAGTGGTTGATGTGGATGAAGATGCTGGACCAGGAGGAGGATGGCGGCTTTGAGTTTGTGTGCTGCTTGTACTCATGTGTTGATCCCATTGGCGTTTGTGATGTGACATCATGTGCCTTCGCAAAGCAGTTGTACCTAGGTGGGTGTTGGACTTCCCACGACTCAGTTTCTTTTGGCACAGGTTGCAAATGGCATCGCTGTTGTCAGAGGCAGACACACAAAAAAAATGCCACACTGCTGAGCTCGGCGGTGACGGCATTCTGGTGGTGGCAACAGCATGCGTTGATTGGCGTGCTGTCTGGCTGACCCCGGGTGCTGATGCATGCTGCCTGACTGTGCCACCAGCTCGTTGCGATGACCTCCCTCTACTTCCAACTCGTCTCCTCCTCCTCTCTGTCTCCCCATCTGAACTTTCCCCCTGTTCTTCTTCTCTTCTAGCAGGCACCCACGTGACATCCACGGATGCATCGTCATCATCATCACCCGCCTCACTTGTATATGACAACTGAACAAAGGAAGCAGCAGCGGGTACATCATCATCATCATCACATCGTACGTACATGTGTGTAATGCTGCCTGACTGAGACATATCCCTGTTATCTACATTCTCTGGCAATAATGGTTGCGCATCACTCATTTCTTCAAACTGATGTGTAAATAACTCTTCTGAGTGATCAATTGAATTGGCTGTGGTACTAGTGTTGGTGGTGGCGGCAGGCGGGTGAGTGGTAACTTGAGAGGTGCCCGAAGCTAAGCTGGAGGAGGATGGTGCGTCAATGTTCCAAGCGGAAGCTGTAGAAGATTGGGTGTCCTGTGTTAGCCAGTCAACTACGTCCTCTGAACTTTTAAAGTTCAGGGTAACTGGTCTCTGAACACTGGGCATTATTGTAGGGCCAAAGGGAATCACAGCACCACGACCACGACGGCCTCTGCGGGGTGTCCTGCCTCTGCCTGTCATTTTTTTTAAAATGTGGACTGTTGGTACCCCAACTAGACTGGATTGGTTGAACTTGGCACAGTACTTGTAAGCAGGACACACACTATGGGTAGCGGTCAAGCAAATGAACTTTGATTGACGGTCAGTCAAATGCACTTAAATTTAAGAAAATAAAAGTTTGGGTTTTTTAAATGTGGACTGTTGACTGGATTGGTTGAACTTGGCACAGTGTATTTTAAAATTATGAGAAAAACTGTTCTGTAAACTAAAGAAAAATCATTTTAGGAGGTTGAGAGATAAAGAAACCGGATGGGGGGATACCGAGCAGAGCACACCATCTAAAGCCCACTGGGAGACAAACTCATCCATTCCCCCAGTGGACAAAGCCAGCTGGTACTCTGCCCGGATACGGGAGCGCACCAGCACCCGGATCATGGCCTCAGGTGACAAGGGAACCCCCCCTATCAAACACTGCTTCCTGGACTTATATATAGCCAATTTTGCTAATGCCATGAGCAGGTTGACGAGGAGGTCCCTGGCCTTATTGCCCCGGGACACTGGGTTCCCAAAAATAAAAATGTGAGGGGAGAAATGCAGCCAGAACTGCAGGAGGAGGCCCCTCAAGAGTGACAAGAGGGGCTGCAGTCTGGCGCAACTAAAATAAATATGATACACGGACTCTCCCTTGCCACAGAATGGAAAAGTGGAGGGAGAGTCCGTGAATTTAGCTAAGTACTCTCCCGTGCTCAGTGCACCATGGAGCACTCTCCAACTCAAGTCCCCGGTGGGTCGTGGAACTAAATCAGAATAAAGTTCCCTCCAGCGGGGCCTCTTGCCCTCGTCAGCTGGTAGGACCCGCCTCCAGATGGTATCGGGACGGGTCACGAGAGCAAGGAAGTGCACTGTATGGAGCACGAGAGAATATAAGCTCTTCCTCGGCATGCCGCGAAAGCATGCCGAGGGTATGTCCCTCAACTTCGAGAGGTTGGGGACAGAAGGAGCCTGAGGGGAAACACGGGGCTTGTGTCCAATGCAAACAGCCAGAGCAGGGGTGTTGAAAGGTGCATGTGGCACTCCGGCCTGCAAATCCCCGCGAAGGAAGGTACGCGAGTCGGGGGAGATGGTATCCCTAATCTCCTGGAGCAAGCGCCCTGAGACTTTGGGCGTCACATATCCCAAACGGAGCGCAAGCTCCTGGGGTGACACCCAATCAGAACGCCCATATTCCAAGAGATCCCCGACTCGGGTCATCCGTGCATGACTAAGGTGGCGGATGATACTGGGGGACAGTAACATTGGAGCCCCCACTGCTGGATTAAATAGCAGGGACTCCGTGAATATTTCATCCCCCAAAGGCACGCCCTGCCTGGTCACGGAGACCATGCTTCAGGCCTTGAGGGTTTCCTGGTAGTATGCCGGCAACACCGAGAGGTCTCTCCCAAACCCCTCGGGCCTGATCAGAAATAATTGCCGGTCATACCCCAGGTTGCGCAACTGGCCAAAAAAGCTGGATGCCAGTGAGCACCACTGCGGAGAGGGATCTGCATATAGGTATCTCTGCAGGTACTGAAGGCGGAAGGTGGACAACTGGGAGCACACACAAACTACTCCCTGTCCACCCTCCACCAAAGGCAGACTTGCCACCCCTGCAGAGACCCAATGCCTTCCCATCCAGAGGAAATCTAACAAATTCCTCTGGATATTGGTGACAAACTCGGGGGTCGGACTCAGACAAATCAGCCGGTGCCAGATCTGAGAAGCCACCAGCTGATTCACCACTAGAGTCCGCCCCCTAAGGGAAAGCATTTTTGCTAGACCCCTCCATCGTCCCAGACGAGAGAGGACACTGCCCTCTAACTCCCTCCAGTTGTCTGGGACGGAAGCGTCCGCAGCAGACAGGTAGACCCCCAGATATTTAATGACATCTGCCTCCCACGTGATGTCACGAAACGTGGGAGGCAAAGAGTCTACCTGTAAATTACCCTCTAAAAGGCCTGTGCATTTGGACCAGTTGATCTGAGCGGAGGAGGCAGCTGAATATACCTCCTGGCACTGTTTTGCCAGCTCAAGATCAACTGGATCCTGGGCCACGAGGAGCACATCGTCAGCATAAGCTGAAAGGACAATCCACATGTCTGGATCTTTTAGCACCAGCCCTGTGAGCCTTTTCCTCAGTAGGCAGAGGAAAGGCTCGATGGCCAGTGCATATAACTGTCCAGACAAGGGACATCCTTGACGCACCCCTCGTCCAAATACCAAAGGTGCTGTTAGGGACCAATTGATTTTAAGTAAACACTCTGCTGAGGCGTACAGCGTTCTTATAAAGCCCACAAACTGTGGGCCAAAGCCGTACGCTTGCAGAGTGGCTATGAGGTAACCATGGTCCACCCTGTCAAACGCCTTCTCTTGATCTAAAGAGAGAAAGGCGAGTGACAGACCAGTCCTGCGAGAATAATGCAATAGATCCCGGACCAGAAAGATACTATCAAAGATAGTCCGGCCCGGGATCGCATAGGACTGGTCAGGGTGAACCAATTCTGCCAGCACAGACCCAAGTCTAAGCGAGATGGCTTTAGCTACAATCTTGTAGTCTGTGCTGAGCAGAGAGACCGGTCGCCAGTTCTTAATAAGCCGGAGATCCCCCTTTTTGGGCAGCAGGGCAAGTACTGCCCTGCGACAAGACAGGGGCATCTCCCCAGTCTCCAGGGCTTCCCCAAGGACCAGATGGAAATCAGGTCCCAGAGTCTCCCAGAAAAATTGGAAAAACTCTACAGTCAGTCCGTCCAGTCCTGGGGACTTCTCACAGGACATGGCACGGAGGGCTTCAGAGAGCTCTTGAAAAGATAGTGGTATATCAAGCCGCTCTCTTACACCCTCACTGACTGTGGGGAGCCCCTCCCATAGCACCCTGCAGGCGTCTGGAGAAATGGGATCCGGAGAGTAAAGATCTTTATAAAAGTTCCGGGCTCTATCCCGGATACTCTCCGGATCTGTAAGGGGGGCACCGTCTTCATCTAGAAGACAGGTGATGTGCCTACTGTTACCCCCCTTTTTCTCCAGTGAGTAGAAGAGGCGCGAGCCGTGGTCTAGATCTTTGAGAAAACCTAAGCGGCTGCGCACGTATGCCCCCTTGGCCTGGTGTCATTCCAGGTCACAGAGGACACCCTTCCTCTCTACATACTCGCTCTGCAGGGATTGGTCCCTACAAGTGAACAGCCGCTGCTCCAGATGGAGTACCTCCCCCCGGAGTGACTCCAACTCAGCTTCGCGCTGCCCGCTCGCACCCTTGGTATATTCCTGACACAGAAGTCGCAAATGAACCTTGCCCACGTCCCACCACAGTTTTAACGTGGCAAAGTCTCCCTTGCAACCCCTCCAGTCCGTCCCAAAACTCCCGGATCAATGTCACGAGCCCCTGGTCCTTCAACAAAGCATTGTTGAAGTGCCAATAGGCGGCTCGTGGCGCTGTTGGCGTTAGCGCCACCGTCACAGACACACAGTTGTGGTCTGTGAACGGAGCCAGCCTAATGGCACAAGAACCGACTCGTGACATATAGTGACTAGATATATATAGTCTGTCGATCCGGGAGTGGGACACCAGACCGGCTCTCACCCTGACGTAGGTGAAACCGTCTGATGCCCCTGGGTTCTGCTCTCGCCAGATGTCCTCCAGGGAGAAGCGGGCGATGATCTCCCGCAGGGCTGACGCAGAAGGCGGGTACGGCTCTGGACTATTCCGGTCCAGAGCGTCGAGGGTGCAGTTGAAATCACCCCCGAGTGCCAAACACTCATCTGCGTCAACCGTCTCCAAAAACTGGGACAGTCTGGCGAGGAACCTCACTCTCTCGGGCCCTCCAGCAGGGGCATATATATTAACTAGGTTAATGATGCTACTCTGCTCTCGGACCCGGAGGTGGATTAGACGGCCTGGGATAACAGCTTTCACAAGCAGCAGCTCTGGCTGAAAAGACTCTGAGAACAGGGTCACCACTCCACATGACGCCGATGTGAAGTGGCTGAAGAAGACCCTGCCTCTCCACTCCAGTTGCCACGAGGCCTCAGCCTCTGGAGTGGTGTGAGTTTCCTGCAGGAAGCTCACAGAGTACCCTCCCTGATATAAATAGGAGAGTACCTGGAACCTGCGGAAACTGTCTTGACAGCCATTGGTATTTAGCGTGCTGATGTGCAAAGCCATTACTGCATGTCAGGAATTGTGCGTTCCTCAGACCCTTGAGAGTGCTGATAGGACACGCACATTTTATAGAAATTCCGGACGCGGAGATGCTCCGCAGTCCCAGAATTCTTGGCCCTAGTGCTGACCACTAGATATTGCTGGAGAGAGTAGAGAATAAACGACATATTCTTCCACCTCTCCAAGGCCAGCCGCACCTTCCTTTTCTTTTGTCCATGAAGGGTGCTCTCAAGGAATAGATCTATTTCCTTGACAGGAATAACCCACCCAGAATCTGATGTTCCTTCTAGTGGGTCACCCCTGGGCTCCTCTTGGCTGAGGGCTTTTACTCCATCCTCCCCGGCTGGAGTCAGTTTCCTCAGCTTTATTCTCAGGGACCCCCTCTTACATGATACAGAAGGAGTCCCTTTAGCACCCTTCAAGGTAAATAATGGACCCTTGGATTGCTGCTGCACCCCTGTAGCTTCAGGAGTGCATTCAGGGGTAGCAGGCTGGACAGCAGTGGTCTGGCACCGGCTGGCTGAGCTTAATAACCGGGCCAGACAATGTCACCGGATGAGGAGATGTTTTGTTCCTCTTCTTGCTTTTAGAGGGAGGTGCTCCACTATAGAGCACTTCCCACTTATCAGCAACCTCCCTGTTGGTTTTATGCTTCCTCTTCCTGGGGACGTCACTCCTGGAAGAGGAGCTGCCACTAGCTGCCTCCCCTGCAGAGGGCTTATTATCCCTCTGCTTACACTGTTCCCCCACACTAACTGATGTAATTATGGTGGGGGCAGTTTGGGACTTGGGAGATGCAGCTGTGACACTGGGAGGACCGGTGACATTCTTCCCCTTTTTCCCCATGTCTGCAGTCTTGCTGGAGACCACAGACACAGATTGCTTTTTTGGGGAAGAAGGGGGTTTGGAGGCCGTGGTGGTGGCTTGAGGAACGGCCTCCTTGCCTGAGCTCTGTGGGGGGGCTATGACCCTTGAGGTCCCCGCTGTTATGGGCTCAGCGGGGATGGGTGCCGTACTGACGGAGGTGCCATTTGCTGGGGCTGGGGCATGATGCTTTACATTAGGACAATTCCTACGTGTATGCCCCAACCCCTTGCAATGATAGCACTGCACCTCCGTAGTGCTGTAAAAAATCCTGTACAGCACCCCCTCAAATGGAACCCCAAAAGACCCCTCTATGTTTTCTGCGCCCTGAGGCAGGCACATTTGTACCTGCCTCTTGAAAGAGAGCACATGACGAAGTGCTCTCTCTCTGCACCCCAGGGGAATTTTAATAAATGGTGTTTTTACTTCCCCTAGGGTTAGCAGGTGGCGGCGCAGGAGGGAGTCTGGTAGGAAGGGGGGCACATTAGAGAGTGTTACTTTTGTGCCCAACCCTTCCAGGGGTTCTATTGGGACATATAATCCCCCCACTGTGATGCCTCTCTGTATAAGAATGTGTGCAGCAGCCAGAGTACGGGTAAAGAAAACTGCTTTCCCGTACATTTTGCTGGCTGCTACTATAACAGAGGGGCTGATGACATTAGCTGCAGCACGCAGATGGATATCAATGCTGTAGACCCCAGACATCTGACATTTAACCCCATGCTTCCTGGTGATCTGCCCCTCAGCCCCAGCGGTGGTATTACTGGGGCCAGCAGAAACCACCTGTGACCAGGTATTAGCCACAGGGGTAGGTCTGCTGGCAGAACCACCAGGAGCTGGGGCTGCCTTATCTGCCTGGGGCCTATGCTGTGCAGTGCTGCAGCTAGGATTTTCAGGGGCCATTATTCCCCCTTTTGACCCCTGAGGCTTCTTAATGGTCTTATCCCTCATGTTTAGACCCTTTTTTTTAGTTTATTTGTTTTATTTATTTTTATTTTTTGTTTTATGATTGTTTTCTTTTTTTTTTTAAATATAAAAGTGTGAAAAAGAAACAAAAAGACAAAACTAAGGGAGACAAAACTAAGGGAGAGAGAGAGATGATGTTTGGCACTGGAAGGGTTAATGGCCTGTTGCAAGGTGTTGCTAATTGCAACAACACAGAGAACACAGAAGCTTTTTAACCCCTCTGTGTCTCTGTGTCAGATGTTAAAAAAGCCTTTTAAACAAAACTTCAAATTGTTTTTCCCCCCACTGCCTACAAAGATGTTACTTGTCTTCTCTCCCCCCAAAACATAAAACCCAACACCAAACAAACAAAACTTTAACAAAACCTGAAAAACTTAAAAAAAAGTCAAAGTAAAAAAGCTCCAGGAGTGCAGGTGAAGTGCTAAGGGAGGGGTGTGGCAAAGTATCCAGGAGACAGCTCACTCTCCTGGGATAGAGAGCTGAGCCTGACTCCCAGAAAACTAAAACTTAAATTAAACCAAGAAAAATACCACAAAAACTCCCAAAAATGAACAACACCGTGCAAAAAGTGCTTATAAACAGAAAGGTGTTAAAATAAAACTTGTATTTGAGGGACTAAGACCCTAAAAAAACTTTTGTTTAGAGCTCAAGCATGCACACAACCTCTTGGCACAGTACTTGTAAGCAAGACACACACTATGGGTAGCGGTCAAGCAAATTAACTTTGATTGACGGTTATGCAAATGCACTTAGATTTATGAAAATAAAAGTTTGTTTTTTTTCAAAGTAGACAACTAGTAAACAATATAATATTGTATGCGTTGTACACACACAGTATAAGCTGTGAGCCTGACACACACACTTGCAGGCAGGGGCTAGCAGGGAGACAGGCAAATGAAGTTAGATTACACAGAAAAAAAACGAAGAAAAAAAATGATGTTATAGCCCTAAAAAGGTATTTTGGGGGCGGGTCGAATCTCGCATATGTTCGATGTTCGCGGCGAACGCGAACATGCTATGTTCGCCGGGAACAATCCGCCGGCGAACTATTCGCGACATCTCTAATTGTAGGCCAAAACATTATGGGTTACAAATAGGACTGGCAAAAACAATACAAAAACAAGGAACTTTATCAGATTATCATGCTCAAGATTCCCATAGCCATAACCTAAATCAGATGTAATGCCAGATAAGTCTCAAATACACAAATGAGCAATTCCAAACCTGAAATCCACCTGGATATTAACAGTTGCTGTAATCAACAAGCTATATAACCCCAGCCACAACAAGCCATTAGCAAGCCTGCATCATGGATTGCTACCATGTTATAGATGTGTATATGCATGTGAGAAGACAGTGCCTGGACAGTTCATGGAAGCATGAATATATGTACCAAATGTTGCTGAGTGGAGACCCTGATGCAAGGTGTGCCATTGCAGAGAAGCTGAGGAGTGGCAGAGAAGCATGGCTGGGAGTGAATGTGTGTGAGCGTGCTAATGTGATCCATGGTAGTCGAGAACCAAGACAAGTAAGGAAATTACCACAGGATATGCCCAGTATCATGGTAAGGGATCACGTAGATCATAGAGGCACCTGCAGACAGGGAGGATGACATTGTGGGTGATCAGCTTTTGGGGGGGGGGGCACAACCAAATCACCCAGTTGTGGAGGAACTAGGTGTGGCTCCAAATGAACAGGGTGCCTTTGAAGTGCTGGCTTCTGTCCAGCTACACCCACAGGGGGCTGAGCAGGCCCAGGAGCCTGTAAGGAGGGTCCGGGCACCCAAAGTATACAGGGGAGAGTCCCATTAGAGGGATTAACTAATGGGGAAGTGTATGAGCATTTTAAGGCTAACCCGTGCCAGTCTTGAAGAGCTCTATGTGGTCCTGAGTGAGGACCTTGAGCCTTCCTCACAGCCCAATAGAGCTATCCCATTAATGACACAGATGTAAGCCGCAATACACTGGTAGTATAGTAGGAGGAATGTCTCAGGCAAGTTTTTCAAAGTGTCTGAGAACATTCCTCCGTGCTTTGTTCTGCAAACTACCAGATACATCATTTTCCCCAATACTGTGGAAGAGACCTTGAAGGTTAAATTTGATTTTTATCGAATAGGACGTGTCCCTAATGTGCTAGGTGCAATTGATTGCACACATGTAGCATTAATACCACCTAATAATCAGGAAGCGCAAACACTATCATTCTATCAACGTACAGGTTGTTTGTGATGCAAAGCATACAAAGTGTGTTTGCAGGCTTCCCTAGAATGCTCTGGTTGGCTACTGGGTGAGTACCCATAAGTAATCAGAGGCAAGCATATCTTACCAAGAGAGAATACCCTAACATATACATCCTGTGCCACTGTTTTGCTCTGATGTTCACATGTGACTAAGGGAGTAAGACTGCCTGAGCTATTGGATCATTTCTTGTTGCAGTGCATAACCGTGTGTGATCTGGTCATAGGAGTATCAAGCTCAGACCCACATATCCATAAACTAGCATTACATGAATTACAATGTATACGTCCATACGTTTTAGCAAACATCCCAACATCACATTAATATCTACATCTCCCATTTTGTTTACTTCAGGTGATGCAGGATATGAGTGTTTGCCGTTGTCATTGACCTGTGAAAAATCCTCACACACAGGCGAAGGAGAGGTACAATTCGGCCCATGCCACATGCCCAAATGTTATAGAGCGCACCTTTGTTGTGCTTAAGATGCACTTCAGATGAGTACATTCAACTGGAGTGGCGCTATGGTATACCCCAGATAAGGTTTGTCAGACCATCATGGCCTGCTGTTGTCTGCACAATATAGTAGTACAGCTAACTGTCTGGGGCACATTGATGAGGCTCAGCTCCATCACGAGGCAGAGCCCGTACCTCCCCCTGTTGTGGATAATGTTCAGGGGTCCCGATGCCCGCATCATTCATGAGCACTTTACATGTAAGTACAAAACAAATAACAACCAACTATAATGTAGCTTGATTATGCATAACTAACACAACTCTGTTCTCCTTCCCCATTGTCATACAGAATATCAAACAGTGCACAGTAGAGAGTAAGAGAGCTTCCTGATATGATGTATGTCTTATGATGTATTATTGATTTACACTGGATCAACTACAGCCTGCTCTGATATCCGTTAATGGTAAGTATGCACACATTCCCATACACATCACATGTACTGATATCTGCAAACCTCCAGAAACTAAACTAAATGGATGGGATTATATATTCCACAATGTCAATGTATATATGCCGCACAATCGTATATGAAAACCTCTTAACAGTACAGAACAGTAATGTTCACATTGTCTGATCATGCTAATCCACATCCAATAGAGGTCAATGCAATTATTAACAATCTAGAAATATTGACATACCAACATATTTTAAACAATAATCAATCTTCAGCATGGGATGCAAAGAATGGATCTTTCCTGTTATGTGACCGTGAATACTGCCACCAGCAGTCACGGTCAGATAACAGGAAAAATCCCAAAGATGTGATCACTTATTAAAGTAGAAAACAAAGTTGAAATCAAGATGATTATAGTGGATTATCTGTGAATCTAATAATCGCATTTTATTGCCATTACAGAAGTGCTGCCATGTGTCAACTCATCGGTTAACCACACAGACAAAGAAAAACAACATGTACAGCAACAGAACATCAGCTACATCAACGTCTACTACATTGTAAGTATTTGCTGAAAACGTGTATTTATGCAGAAGAAGAAATAAATTACAACTCTGTTAATGGAGGCCTACCTTTCTTTTCCAAAAGACATCCCATATATATTGATGAAGCAGTTAGAAAACATAATCATACCCTGCAGACATGTCCTGGGGGAAAAGATCTACTCTTGATTATCCTCTTGACCATATCCAAGGTAGAACACCACATACTGTTTGTATCTCCAAAGATGCATCAATGTCTAATAGTTGTGATATTCCCACATCATGAGTAATTAGAATTATCCATCATCATTATCTGCCAAATGAGTAGCTTGTTTGAGATCTCACTAAATGTAACATGTAAACATATGTGCCAACATACCTGGATCTGTTGGTAGCTGCTTAAATAGTATGTGTAATGTTCATCATAATATGTTAATTGTGTGTTTCTTCCAGATCATGGTCAGAACAAGGCATGAAGCATCCTGACATTCCATGATCATGCTAATGTCATCATGTATGTGCATGTCTCCGAATCATTTTGGTTTTTTATCCAGTGTAATATTTGATTCCCATTACTGTTTAGCCAATATATGTAAAGCTTTAATTGCAGAATGCAATGCAGATGTCATTTGACAGCTGTCACATGATGTTCCTTGCATATCCACAGCATGTGTATGCTCACATACTCTAAATAGATTTATATGTACCTATTGCTTTAGACATTCAATACTCTCCTCTACTTGGAATATTGTGAAGCCTGCATCATACTTCCTTCCAGATCTCTTCTTCAGTGCTGATGTAATCCTTCCTGTACAGATGGGGAAGAGTAACTCTAGGCTTGGAACATAACTGTTAATGAGGTTACATTAACCTTCAGTTATGCATATGCAAAAGAAGATATTAGGCGTGAATAGGAGTGAATGTCTCAAAGAAGTTAGAACAGACTGATATGGTCCTGGTCAGGTCACCATCTGAGTGTCCAAAGTTATGTATGGAAAGGCTGCTCTCATAGCGGATTATCATTACCAGAAAACTGACCTTTTGGGGTTATAACATTGACTGATTGAGCACTTGCCTGTTGGACACACAAGCCTACAGTTTACTTCTCCCCATACGTATTTCTCCTTATTCTGTATTATTGTTTTCTTTTCTTATTAAATGTTATATCTGTCTTGATATCTGTAATAATATGATGTAAATGATATTGCCTCATGTTGGACGATACACTGTAAATTCCCCTCAACTGATCATCCATATCAATATCACTCTTCTTGCTGGCCTTCCTATCACCCGTCTGTCTCCACTCCAATCCATTTTGAATGCATCTGCTAGACTCATCTACCATACTAAACGATCAGTGTCTGCAGCACCTCTCTGTCAGGCACTCCACTGGCTTCCGATAGCGTCTAGAATACAATTCAAAATCATGACCCTAACATATAAAGCCCTCCACAATAGTGCACCCTCCTACATTTCTGCTCTCATCCCAAAATACACTCCCACCCGCCCTCTTCGCTCTGCTAATGACCGTCTTCTCTTCTCCTCTCTCATCACCTCCTCTCATTCCCGGCTTCAAGACTTTTCACGTGCTGCCCCTATTCTTTGGAACTCTTTACCTCGCACCACCAGACTATCTTCCTGCCTCAGATCCTTCAAAATCTCTATAAAAACACATCTATTCAAAAAAGCCTATCATCTTTAGCCTCTTCATTCACTATGCATCTCTCACTCTCCTGTACCTCACCCATACCCTTTAGAATGTAAGTTTGCGAGTTTTAATCTTGTGAGGTGCTTTAGGGAAAGCACAGTGTATATCAGATTGAAAGCTCAATAACAGGGTCTTCCATTATTTTCATTGTGGGGTATTGTTTACACTTGTACCTAACCCCTGTATTGCGCTGCGGAATATGTTGGCGCGTTATAAATAAAGGATAATAATAAATAATAATAATAATCATTCCCCCTGCCTGCATTCTGTTCCCATATCCCTGTTTCCCTGTGTTACTAGAACTCTGTATCCTACCCACCTCCAATATCATACTTTGCATACCTGTGATAATGTGTCACTGTGTGGCTTTGTCGCTATGTTTATGTTATGATTTATGCTGAGATTAAATATTATTTATTAGCTATGCCTACCACTTATATCTTATTAGCAATGTATCAATTTATTATGTGTGTATATATATATATATATATATATATATATATATATACTAGGGAATTGCCGTCAAAAATTGCGGCAATAAAATTTGTAATCTGGCAAAACATTCACTGATTGAGCCCTTATACTTCTGAAGGTGAACAGGAGTGTCTGTTGGACACACAAACTAGGACTTTCACGGCCGCATGAGTTTCGGCCACAAAAATCACAAACCGCTATTCACTTGCTCCGATCTACCCTTCGGTCAAGCCCGTAAATGGCCAAAAGTAGAACAGAGCTTAATGGGACCAAAGAGGTCGCGTAAGGGTTATTAAAGCCCATACTTATCCTCCCCACTGGTTCCAACTGCCCCCCACACTCCTGCTTCTGCTGAGATAACTTAAAGGGCTCGTGGCACACAAATTATTAACCCCATGCCACGGTGGTAACTAACATTAACCCCCTATGCTGTGGGGTCCATATCAGGACCCCCGGAGGGTCCCCAGATTAACCCTTGCCAATTTAAACCCCTGCAGCATTTAAAATTACAATTTGTAGCCTTACAGGTCCTTAAAATTAACCCTATCACTCATGGGGGGGGGTCTATACAGACCGCATAAGTCTCTAATTAACCCTTTCAGTCCCATAAGGGTCTATATAGACCCTTATGGGACAATAATTAACCTTCACATTACCCTATAAGTGCCATGAGGGTCCTCCAGGACTAATTATAAAAAATTATGAAACCTAGATTACAGAATATAAAAAAAAACATTACAAAAAATAAAAAAGCAATGCTACATAAAATAAAAAAACACTACTCACAGAAAATAAAAAAAGCTACTGACAAAATATAATACAATTACAACATAAAATAAACACATCACTATTAAAATAAAGAAAATACCTACACCCAGCATTAAAAGAAAGAGTAAATTATACCACTTACCTTGCCAAAATGCCCCTCCAGCGATGCTGAGGTGCTTCATCCCAGACAGGGCCCACCAAAATGTCACACCTACAATAAAAATAAACATTACAATTAATACTTAAATACATACAACATGTAATATGATATAGGCCTAATAGGCCACTTACCTGACCAAAATGCCCATCCAATGATGCCTCGGTCTTCCTTCAGTCATCGTAAGCAGGGCCCCTCCCCCAAAAAACAGACGTTCTAAAAAAAAAACGGAGCTCCTCCCTTGTGGGGTGTATCCCATTCTGATTGGTTCCAAGCATCTGCGCCTTCTTATTGGCTGATTGCAGCCAATCAGAATGGGATATAGGGGTGTATTCCATTTTGATTGGCTCACACATTTGCACTTTCTGATTGGCTGAAATATTATTGACAGCGATTTCAGCCAATCAGAAGGCTCCACTTTGAAATTTTGAATGGAGCATGTGCGAGAACCATCATTTGAGTCTGAGAGCTCCTCATGGGAGGAGATCTGCAAATTATGGTTCTCGCGCATGCTCCAGTCAACATTTCAAAATGGCGCCTTCTGATTGGCTGAAATCGCTGTCAATGATATTTCAGCCTATCAGAAGGCGTCATTTTCGAAATGCTGACTGGCACATGCGCGAGAACCATCATTTGCGACGGGGAGCTCCTTTCTTGAGGAGCATCCGTTAGTTTTTTTTTTTTGAACGTCAGGTTTTTTTTTTAGGGGCCCTGCCTGCGACAACTGAGGGAAGACCGGGGCATGGCTGGATGGGCATTTTGGACAGGTAAGTGTCCTATTATGCCTATATTATATTACATGTTGTATGTATTCATTGTAATGTTTCTTTTTATTGCAGGTGTGACCGGACCTGTGGACATTTTTGGAGGGCCCTGTCTGGGACGAAGCACAGAAGACCATCATCGCTGAGGGGACATTTTGGCAAGGTAAGTGGTATAACTTACCCTTTCTTTTATTGCTGGGTGTCGATCTTTTCTTTAGTTTAATACTTATGTGTTTATTTGATGTTGTAGTTTTATTATATTTTAGTATCTTTTTTTTATCTTTCTGTAAGTTGTGAAGTGTTATTTTATTTTCTGTGAGTAGTGTTTTTTTTATATTCTGTAGTGTCACTGTTTTTTTTTTTGTAATTAGTCTTTTTTTCAGTTTTCTGTGATCAGTGGGGTGCTAGGGATTTTATTAGGGGGTTAGGTAGGTATTGTAGGGGTTAATAGGGTAGGGTAGAGGGGGTAATTAGTTAGAGTGGGGTTAATTTAGATTAATTGTTTTTTTGGGAGGGGCGAATAGTGTAGTGTAGGGTAGTGTTTGGACTTAGTGTCATGAGGGTCCTGGAGGACCCCCATAGTACTTATAGGGTTAATGTGAGGGTTAATTATTGTCCCATAAGGGTTTTTATAGAATGTTAGAGGACTGATGGGGTTAATTAGGGGCTCATGTGGCTCTGTATAGACCCCCATGAGTGATAGGGTTAATTAGAGGCTTATGGGGGTCTGTATAATGTATAATATATTTGCAGGTGATATACAGTATATTTCACTGTATCACCCAAACATTTTTGTGCCATTGAATTACAATATTAAATAAATAATTAATAACTTAGCATGTGTTAGACTATGCCTGATTTGTGAAGCTTTTATTTAAAATTTTATAGACCTGTTTTGAATATGTTTGACCCTAAATATTACCATTCATCTGTTAGAATTCTAAATATTTGCCATGATCCACCTTAAAGACATAAGGAAGTATGGAATATGTTGGTTCCTTGTAGCAGCAGTATTATTCTTCTGTATAGAGAGTGTTAGCCAATTGGAGATAAACATAGTCAATAGGTGGACTTATGCTCAAAGTCATCTAATAAACTAAGCTAGATTAATCTTTCATCAGGTAAACTTATTTCCTGTCACCTTGGAAATGTCATTATGTTGAAATGTGTGCATCTATAATAAAACATGCACTGCCAACCTTGAAATTCAGTTCAGGATATCATTGGTACATTAGTGACCTTGGTGAAATGAGTTGACCTCGCTTAAAGTTGTCAAGCGCAACTTCCGTTGAGTTTCCTATTACTGTATGTTGACACTACAGATATATAGAGCAAATATACCTGCCAGTTTTTTATCCCTACCTCTGATATGGGTTGTTGCGGCAAATTACTGGGGCTGGGGGAAGTATCACTTGGGATGTAGATAAAACAATCAGTGAGTGAAGGGACACATAACTTGTTCTGAGTATTTTCTAAAGGAAAGCTGCCTGCACAATCCCCAGACCAAAAAGATACAATGTATTAGTTATGCTAATTTCAGCTGGGATTTTCCGGGGGTGTCAACATTGATAGAAAAACCTTTGCAAATGCAAGAAATTCAGCACATTTTAGGGTAACTGTTTAAATGTTTATTTTTGTATTTTTTCATGCTAATTTTTTTTTTTCACAACTACTAATTCTCCTCTATCAGATGCATAAATAACCCAGCTTACTTGCATATACCTTTAAGGGAATCTTGGGGGTTGGCTGAGAGACAGCTCTAAAGAATTTTTACGAATAATCAGAATTAATAAGAGAATAAACAGTGATTCATAGTTTGGCTTTAAAGCAAAAGATTGTTGACATGGGAAACCACTTTAATACAAAATGTCTCCAGCCAATGGAGAGCATTGTGCTGGTACACTTTGTGTCTACAATTTTTTTTACTGTCTGGAAGACAAAGCTGCCATCCCCCATTGACCTTAATAATTATAATAATGTTTTGAAATCGTTGAATACCATATGTATTTAATAATGATCAATGGCTAATTAAAACATTTAGATCATGATCTTATGATATTATAGTGGCCCCTTTAAGACTGTCAGCTGTACAATTACACCATGCAATACTGAGATTGGGTGGGTCACCTGGATTAGGAGGCTATAGTACAATCCCATAACCCCTGCATAATTAATGTTAGCTCAGTGGCTCAATATGTGTCTTCTTTTCAGTAGCTCTCAGGACAATTAAAGAGGTTATATTTTACTTTGATGCTGTTTGCACATGAATTGTTAATGTTAATTAATGGTGAACTAAAAATATTAAGCATGAAAAGCTCTTATACTGGCCCTTAGTGATGTCGCGGACATCAAATTTTCGGTTCGCGAACAGCGGACCCGAACTTCCATCAAATGTTCGCGAACAGGCGAACCTGGCGAACCGCCATTGACTTCAATGGGCAGTCTGGGGGCTTCCACTGCACAGCATGGAAGATTATACGCGTTGCCTCTGTATGCATTATTATAAGGTGTGTACTGTTAAGTAGTACTATTCCTATCGGTTTAATCCCTGCTACGTCCACTATCAGGGGATGTGTATATGGCATGGATTTTTGGAAGCGGGAGATGGAAAAAGATGCTTGGTCGGTCCTCCCACTTCAAATTTGGGGCACTGCGCGTGCAATCTAAGGTGCCACCAGATATGAGTGTCACTGTGCACTGGCAAAAGTTGGCAGAGTAGATGCAATAGGCTTCACACACACGCCTGTAGGCAGGCAATTGCTATTCAATCTATTACAGTCAAAAAAGTGTTGTTTTATGTGACTGAGCACAATATAAGCTGTGAGCCTGACACAGGCAGGCAACTGAAATTAGAATACAGGTAAAAAATGGTTGTTTTCAATGTATGTTACACCACCAGGTATGAGTAGTGAAAATAAGCACAATATAAGTTGTTAGGTGTTAGCCTGTCACACACACACGCTGGCAGGCAGGCATAGATTACACACAAAAAAATTATAAAATAAAATAAATGATGTTCAAAGTTTCCTCAATGATAAAGTATAGGGGGCAAACCGAAAAGCGCATGTGTTCTCCGTTCGCGGCGGACGCGAACATGCGAAAATCGCCGCAAATAGTTCTCCGGTGAACTGTTCGGGACATCACTACTGGCCCCTTAATTTATCAGTTAATAGCTACTTGATATTTAATCAACTATGCATTGTTATAATGTGCAAATTGACAAGACTGCTTTACAATAATTTCAAACATTTTGCATTTTTTCACATTTTATTTATAGGTGTTGATGCTTTGCAACTTCAGTTTGCAGATTACTTGTTTTCCAGCCATTTGTGGTCCAAGTCCTATATCAATATGTATTTATTACTTAGAGGTTGAAATACAAATGCATTAGAAGAGTTGCACAAAAGATTGTTTGCCTCGTATAAGAGATTTTGGGAGAAACAAATTACTTTTCCCACCTAATAGAATAAGGGCAAAACCCTTTATCAACATTGTTATACAAGTTTAAAATAAGCACAGACAGAAAGTGTGTAATACTCACTCTTGTCAAGAAGTACCCAGACTTAATTCCTTTCTTCTGCAGAATTCTAAGTGCTTTTTCCATCTACGTTGGTCACTCTGAAATTGTTTGTGTTGTAATGAAACTATTGGCTCAAGGAAGCTGTAGGAAGTGCCTGGTTTTTGTACAGCATATTAGATTCTGAATGCCACCTGTCACTAAATCTTTAAACTACATGATACAGTCCAGGAATGTTAAATTAATTTGATAGAAGCAGATGCATATGCTTATTGAATTTAACAAGCTCTGTTGTTTTCTTCCTGGTTTGGGCTTATACAATTAGACTGCCTCAAGCTAGAAACAAATGATTTTGGAAACAAATATTACAGACCTAAAAAAAACTTGTGAATTTGTAGTTATTATTTTTTATTACATGAGTCTGTAATGTAACTAAGATAGACATGTAGGATTGTAGTTCACGAAGGGAGCTGAGTGCAGTCTTGAGGAAACCCAAACATGTTGCTCTAAACCCCCAAAATGGGAACATGTGAACATACTATAGTATACTCCAATATAGGACCTACCCGAACTGATTAAATGCCACAATTACCATATTAGGACATTGTCAGTAATCACAAACCAAAGCAAGTTAAAAGGTTGTTTTATTCTCGGACTCTGAGTTTACACCCCCTGTCACAGAGTTAGGCCTTCATGAAAATCAAGTGCTCCAGTTAGGTCACTGACATAAATTGGTTGCAGGGGCTTTTCCCCCCTAAATTCTACACTAATGTAAATCTTTTGCTCCCTCAGGTTAGGGCACTCAGCCCACAGCCGTAAATCCTGCCTTAGCCGCAACAGATTTCTATGTAGGGTGTAGCCAAAACAAACTTTACAGGTGAGACAAGTCTCTAGGAGCCAATAGGAAATGCAAACGTAATGAATATTATAATGAGTAGTAAATTCCATAACAAGTGCCGTAACTGCTGGGCAAGGAAACTTTAGAGATATATTTAAAGAAATTGGTTTTGATCTGTAAAGTCTTATTAGCATAGGGTTTGAGTGTCAAAATGTAAGGGAGTAACTTGTAATATATGGCCAGTGCAAAAATCAATGGAGATTTTTGTCCTGCTTTTTGGCTTTGTCATGCAGTAATCTCGCAATATTTTAGGGATGGGGGATTAACATAGCAAGGTAGGATTTACTGTGCTGCTATGGCAGTTGCAGAGAATTACATAGGGCCCTTAGCTCTCAAATTAACAAGTGCTTTATATTGGTGTAAAGCCCACAGCCAGAAACGCTCTTACAAGTTCATATGAATCAGGAGTGACTGGTGAATTTGGGCATACAGGCAACTGACCTTCCAAAATATGGACTGCTTCAACAATAAACACATAATTGTTTAATTTTACATATATTTTTCTTTATCCAGTCCTTGAGCTTGGCTCTTATCCTTTCTTTCAATATGATATTTGTGTATTTATTTTTCATGTGAGTGATTTTTTTAGACATCACAAATGCCAGCATGGACATCTTCCACCTTCTATCTAGTGGATTATGGATGTATCTCCCAGCCAGAATCAATGGGAGTAGCTGCAGCTGTAAGATTAGGCTGTGATCTGTGAGTGGAACAGACCCCGGCCAATGAAAATTCAGAGTGGAATGCACTACTACATTAAAAAAATATATATTTTATAAGGGCTCGCAAAACAGTCTCCAATCGGTTTCCGAGTTACGAGCTTGAAAAAAAAAAGCGCCATCATTTTTTATCAAACCCAAAGTTTGGAAGCCATTGGGAGACCACCAAAAGACGCCAACTGTATAAAAAAAAATAACCATCAACCTCACCTATCGGCTCCCTGCCTCCTCCTGAGGCAGGGAGTCCATAAGTGAGGTTGAAAGCTAATTTCATATTCAATTGGCGTCTTTTGGCGACCTCCTAATAGCTGCCGAGTTATGGCCTTGAAATAAAATGGAGCGTTAAACCCGTAATTTTTTTTCAAGCCAGCAAGGCTTGGAGCAATAAAAATTTAAGCTTCAGGGCTTGCAGGCTTGGAAAAAAGTTACAGGTTTGACCGCCACCAAGGCCACAAATGAGAAAGGGAAGGGAGAGAAGGGGGAAAGAGACACCGTGTAGTGAGTGAGGGGAAAGAGTCAAAGGGGAGGGAGAGGGGGGAAAGAAACACAGGGGAGGGAGGGGGGGAAAGAGACACAGGGGGAGAGGCTCGCAATAAGAGCCAAGGTGGTCATTGCGAAGCCCACCATAATCGTTCAGCGAGAGGGCCGTCATGAGTGACAAAGGCGCTCATTGCAAGGCCCGTAAACTAGATGGGGGGAGAGGTTCACAATGGGCACCAAAGGCGCTCATCGCGAGGCCCGCATGTTGGGGGGAAGGTTGAGACGGGCAAGTCGCTAGTTAATAATAATCTTAGATCACACGATTCTAAGGTCCTGCTGCATAGTCAATGCTTTAATATTATTTCATGAATATATGTGTCATCAGTACAAACTTTTTCCTTATGTGTACCACAATATGATTATACTAGACTGCTTTGATTTAGTGGTACCTTTGTTAAAATAACTTTTGCAGATATACTGTTATTCACCTGCCAAGATTACACACAATTTACAGTTTCATATTTTTAAACTATACTTTTCAGAGTTTTGTTTTAATTAGATATTGATATCAAATCTTGAATCCATTCAATCTAATTGGATTAGTCTTTGTGTCCCTAGCCCAGTGCCAGTCTGTCAGTCAAAAGTGAAAGCCTCAACGTTCTTAATGTGTGTATTAAGAAGACAAGCAAATCCTTGACAAAACAATGTCGCTCTAAATAAGAAATGTACTTATTTGTGGTGCAAAATATGTGGTGTCACCAAAAGCCCGGCTGTTTCATTATCAGCATATTTCACAGCACTATGGGGTACAACGAATAATATAAAAACTGTACATTTATTTGAAGACTGTAAATGATACCAAGAAATATTTTCAAAGACATCTGGCTCATTACTTCTGCTATTGCTGATTAAGTAATACAAAATATATAAAATGTTTAAAGAAATAAAATAATCCTGTAGGAAATTACCACATAATGACACCAAAGTTTGGGATTATCAGGATTGCCCAATTTCTACATATTAATATTTCCCTGTCCTAGTAGGGAATTATTGGTTCTTTATTACTGTTTATCATTGGTTTGAATGGGATGCTCAGTCTCATCACACCTCTCCTCACATAAACAAAATGAAACACAGAATCATTACAAAATTATTATTTTTCAGCAATTCAAAAGCTTTTGATCCTAACATTGATAAAAATGCCTAGCCTTGAATATATCTAGATAGTATTCCTTAATATATTTTGTTACCATACAGCCTTATTAAATTAAGATTCAGTAAATTTAAAAGAGCTCTATTTAAGCACATAGCATATTTTTTTACAGAAGCTTTTAGTTAGTGATCTTCTATCTAAAAGCAACGTGTTCACTAACTAAAAACTTCTGCAAATAAAATATGCTCTGTGCTTATATAGAGCCCTTTTAAATTTACAGAATCGCAATTTAATAAGGCTGATAGTGTTTTACCAGTGGAATAAAGGTCAAATAGATTAAACTATTTAACTCAGAGACATGTTACCAACAATGATAGTTATATGAGAACCAGAACAAAGCAGACATCTTATGATCATTGCACCTTGATCATGTTGAGGAAAAGAAAAAATAGCAACCAAAAGAACATTAAAATAATCCATATTGTTCACGAATATCTTAACATTCTTAAATATCTTATTTTAATAGCTTGCTCAGTTTTCAAACTATTCATTTTAAACTGAACTGCCAATATCAGCCCATAATAGCATTACTCTATTCAGTTTAAAGCAATTTCCTACCAGTTTACCATGTCACATGACCTAAACAAGGTCCAGTTGGTATGTGCACATAAGAATTTATACTCAACCCCCCATTAAATATAAAGATTAGACACAGACCACTTCTTGGAAGATAACTGGCCACAGCGTTTATTGGTAAACACAACATGACGTAATAACCATAACAATAAATAAATAAACATAACCACGAGGGGAAGGAGCCTAAACAGAGACAGTCCACCCTACGCCCTGAAGCCTCATCCAGGGCCTACCTTGTTGGAACATCCTTACCACCGTAGGGTAGGATCCGTTTTACCACTGTCCCGGCGACACCCCTCACCACCCACCGCTGTGACATAGATAAACAAACTTTTGATAAAATATAATATATACTTCATTAATACATCCACAACAACAAGTGCTTCAGACAATAAACAAATTTATCAACCACTTGCCATTATTCATCCTTAATTTTTTTTTTTTTTTTTATAATGTACCACATATACATCACTTTTAAAAAACGATACTTTAGGGATGGGCGGGTGGGCATCTCCTTGCATGGCTAGCTGGGGGCATACTGGAGGAAAATGGTGCCAAATAACTTATAAGTGGCTTCACCTCCACCAGCTAGCCACCTCCTGCCCCTACCCAGTCCTGTCAGATCAAGTGGTCCCTCCCTCCAACACCAGGCAAGCCTGGGGTGGCCTACGGCCCTTCATGACCTAAGCAAGGCCCAGTTGGTATGTGCACATATGAATTTATACCCAATCCCCATTAACTATAAAGATTAGACACAGACCACTTCTTGGGAGATAACTGGCCACAGCGTTTATTGTTGATACATCCAAGACGAACCACGACTGCATTTGAAAATCTGCTTAAGGCTGTACAGAACCTCTCCACAGTAAAAACACCAATTACAACCCATAACTAAGGTAGAACCCAGACCGTACAGAGAAACCGAGAAACACAATTACCTATACATATAAACGCTTGTCTGCCTATCACCTCGTAAGCAATAGCCCCTCTGTGTCTCATAATACCAAACCCAAACCTCTTCAGCCCTTGGTATTGTCCCCACACCTACCCTAGACCCACCTTCAGGAGTCAAAATATCAACAGCCCCCATGACTGTATAGAAGGTGGAGTAAGTATAATCAGAACGCAATAGTAACCCCAAAAAACAAGACTAGTGCACCGTTGCACCAAGAAGAACCCTATAGGGAGGAATTGGTCCCCTAACTCCCTGGCCTCTCTGGTTACCTCAACAAACCCTTAAGACGACCCCCACAAACCTGACTTGAATATCTGGGCTTATGGCCCCTGGACGCCGGGAACTACACAAGGGCAGCAATGTGGAAAATCTGTAAAGCAAGCTACTAATCAGTGCTGCACCTAGAGTCGTCGAATGAAGCCACACAAAAAACACTAATAATGACCACATATAATCCCCCAGTCCGCAACATGGAAACTGGTGCTGTGTTACGGCAAGGCACTATGTACACCGATAAAGCTGAACGACAGGCAAACGCATGATTTACCTTGAAGAGAAAAAAATAAAAATAAATTAACCCGAACATAGCCCGCAAGACTTACGGCTATAAATTCGTCCGAACCTCTAATTATTAACCGACTATACCAATCATGAAAGGAAAGGGGGGTTATGTATTAAAATCAATAGCATCACGTTCCCAGACTCGCCGAACTGCTGTACAAACTGTATATACTTCATAATTTCCGTGATATACCAATCCCGGCACTAAATGAGAAATACACTGCCATAAAGACCCGTAAGACTCTGACGTGTTGTCGAGATGAAATACTCGGGATAGACAAAATGAACACGTACCCGGCCGCCAGTCAATGCCACAATATGGATTACAAGCTGACCCGAAATTGCGGCATGAAAACAATACTCTAGTTTTAAACAAGGATAAATTACGTCCAGCAGTCGTAACGGGTATCATGATGCCGCTATGGGCTAAATTTTAATGAGGTAGTTGTATCCTTAACCCTGAAACACTACAATTCAATAACGAGCAGCTAAACAATGGCAAATTAGAAGCCTGCTGTCGTAACGGGACACCGTATGTCGCTAACAGATTAAATTTACTGTGTCTAGGGCATAGTACAAACCAGGGAATGGGGATCATGGGCTTCCGCCACGCTAAATGATTTAAACTGCACGTTGCCACAACACTACCAGCTATGCATTCCTGCTCCTGCTGCTGGTGAACCAGGACATACTGACCCTACCAGAACGGAGCAGACCCCCAGGAACATAATTTATAAGCCCCCTTTAACCTATTACATGGTCAGGCAGACTCCTGCCACCAGGCTGGAAGGATATATATCCCAGCCCATTTCTCCAGAGCGTAATACTGTCGTGCCTAACTGAACGTGACCTATAGACCTGATACCCGGGAACACATGGCAGCTAAACTATAGTGGAGTGCCCGTTACCACTACGGTGGGGCCGCAGCTCCCGGAATACTTAGGTGGTCTCCCTTCCAAGTACTGCTGAGCTAATGTATAGGACTATCATACTAATAATACTATGTGACACACTACACTAAGCTAGGGCTGGGATAAACTCCCCAGTACCTTCCAGGGGGGTGGGGGGGGTTTGGGATAAACTCCCCACTACCTTCTGGGGGAGGGGATAAACTCCCCACTGGCTCCCGGGGGGGGGGGGGGAATAAACTCCCCACTGGTTCCTGGGGGGGGGGGAAATAAACTCCCCACTGCCTTTTAAAGGGGGGGTACATTCCCCACTGCCTTCCAGGGGCCCCTTAAAGTTCCTATACTACCCTAAGGGTATACAGGGACATCCCCCTGCAGGCTGCCAGCGACCCTGCGCTGTATGACATGCCCACATTAACTACCTCACTCATGATCAGTGGCGGCTGGTGACTTTTCAAGTTGGAGGGGCTACAGGGCGAAACATAGCCACTCCCCCTTTTTCAAACCACACCCATTTTTATAACTCCTCCCCATGACGTCATGATGAACTTTATAAGGCCCGCCCAATGACCTTATACTTGTAAAGCCCATTGAAATACATGATCACCAATGCAGAAATGTCAAGAAGTAAAGTAACAATGTGTTAAATTAATTGGTATACAATATAGATTGAAAAAACTCATGTGACAAGACTACAGCAATATCATAATTGCACCTATACACATTAAAAGAAAAATTAAAGGAGTGACACTTACCATTAGTCGGGTCTTCTTCTCAGGGTATTCACGTTCAGTAAGTTGACGAGTAGAAACAAATCTGCAGCCACATAGGGTTTGCACCTGGGGTTGAAAGAAAACAAGCAAATCAATCAGACCATTCAAGAACAAAACCATACTTAAAAAACATTAAACGACCAAGTGGAACCATATAGGCCCCAAACATACCTTAGAAGACCAAGTGGAACCATATAGGCCTCACACATACCTTAGAAGACCAAGTGTGACCATAGGCCCCAAACATACCTTAGAAGACCAAGTGGAACTATATAGGCCCCAAACATACCTTAGAAGACCAAGTGGAACCATATAGGCCTCAAACATACCTTAGAAGACCAAGTGTGACCATAGGCCCCAAACATACCTTAGAAGACCAAGTGTGACCATAGGCCCCAAACATACATTAGAAGACCAAGTGGAACTATATAGGCCCCAAACATACCTTAGAAGACCAAGTGTGACTATAGGCCCCAAACATACATTAGAAGACCAAGTGGAACTATATAGGCCCCAAACATACCTTAGAAGACCAAGTGTGATCATAGGCCTCAAACATACCTTAGAAGACCAAGTGTGACCATAGGCCCCAAACATACCTTAGAAGACCAAGTGTGACCATAGGCCCCAAACATACCTTAGAAGACCAAGTGTGACCATATAGGCCTCAAACATACCTTAGAAGACCAAGTGTGACCATATAGGCCTCAAACATACCTTAGAAGACCAATCAGCACTGCATAGGCCCAAACCAGTGGATCTTGGGATTCAAGAAAACAACAACATTTAACTTCTGTTTAGACAACACAATAATCAATGTCAAACACGTTGAATTAGCATATGGATAACCATATGAGCAGTAACGCCACGCCAAGGCTTCAACAATTGTTACTGACCATTCACACACCTTTCATAGCTCCTTCAATATGCACACCCACACACCATTCATACTTTACTTACCACTAGTTATTTTTGGTAGTGAGGTGGTGCCATTTCTGAGAACTTTACGTACCCTTGAAGGTGCCTCAAATTCCTTCAAACCAATGCATTCAACCGCTACAGGGCCATGGTGCTTTTAAATTACTTTTTTGATCCTCTTCAATGTGGAGAAGCATCTTTCTGGTTCTTTAGTAGTCTTCGTTGTTGTAAGCAGGATTCCTTATAGCTTCACTCACTCTGTTAAATTATGTAGATTAAATTGATGCTAAAGTTGCTGCAGAGCAACAGCACTTGTACAGACATGGAATTCTTGCTTCCCGTAAACAAGTGACAGCTACCCTTGGAAGTGCCTCCAATTCCTTCAAACCACACCAAGGCTTGTTACTGACCATGCACACACCTTTCATAGCTCCTTCCATATGCACACCCACACAACGTTCATACTTTACTTACCACTAGTTATGTTTGGTAGTGTGAGGTGGTGCTGCTTAACACAGTTTATCTTTGCACACCCTGGGGGTATGCATTCTTCTTTGCTTCAATCACTTGTATTTAAATTTTGCACGGCGATCTTTCAAAGAACAAAACTTCTCAATGGTCTTTTCATTGAAGTCTGGGATCTCGGAAATCAGTTGCTTTTCCATTGAGAGCATCGCCAATGCATTCAACCGCTCCAGGGACATGGTGCTTCTTAAAAAGGTTTTGATCCTCTTCAATGTGGAGAAGCATCTTTCTGATTCTGCAGTGGTCATTGGTGTTGTAATCAGGATTCTTAATAATTTCACTGTCTCTGTGAAATCATTCTGCAGATTAAATTGATGTAAAAGTTTGTGCAGAGCAACAGCACTTGTACAAGCATGAAAATCTGTCTTCCCATACAGAAGTGACAGCTCAGTGCGTAATTGTTCCTTCTTCAGTATTGGATATGCTTGCACGGTGTCTTCCAGAGCTTGGGTTGGAAAGCAAGTGTCATGGGTTTTATACAAGTCACTTTGAACAAGTTTGGCACTGACTAGGTGATTTGAAAATGAAAAACGTTCTTTTGCATGAACCACCACTATGTCACATACCTCTCTTGAAAGTTGTCTCAAGGTTGAGATCTCCGCACTCCGTCTGTTGACTGTTACATCGCTCGGCAAACTTGCTTCTATCTCTTCAACAGAATTACGGATTTTCTGGATGCTGGCGACAAAGTCTTCTGTCACTTTTTTGATATAAACAGTATCCGTGTCTCGCTTCTGAAGCTGACTATAGAGGATGTCAACATGTGGCATTATTAAATGAAATAATTTAAGGAAGTAAAGGAACTCCCTGTCTTCCAGCATTCCAATGAAACCTGTGGCTTCACGTATAGATGTTGGATCAAAGTTTAGACATGCTTCAATTGTCTGGAAACACTCAAGTAGCGCATCTCTGTTCTCGTAGATCACAATCACGGTGCTAACGTTGAAGTTCCATCGTGTCGGTGCACCTCTTGGAAGTCTTCTACCAACTACCTCATCCAGAACTCCAGTCCTTTTTGGAGAGCGTGAAAAAAAAGATGGTATGCCGCCTATGTTGGAAAAAAAAACTCGAACTCTTCCAATCCTTGAAACTGCTTTCTCCATTATTAGGTTCAGTTGGTGAGCATAGCAATGGACGTAGTGTGCGTTCGGGTACACGTCTTTTATTTTTCTTTGAACTCCTCCTTGATCTCCACGCATCACACTGGCACCATCGTAGCTTTGAGCTATGAGTTTCTTCTTGTCTTCTGGCTCTGGGAGAACAGTATTCAGTGTTTCCAGCACAACAGCGGCAATCGAGTCTGCATCCGTTGATTTCATTTCCGTGAAGCCATCAAATCTTTCCACCACTTGATGCTTCTTGTCAATGTAGCGATAGACTACAACACACTGTGTCCTAGCGGAAATATCGGTTGTTTCATCCGCTTGGATTGCCACAAACTGGGCTTCCTTAAGCTCTTGGTGAATCACTTCCTTAATAACTTCATGCATGCAGTCCAGTAGCTCATTCTGCACGGTTTTGGACGTGCCCTTAAACACAGTTGCAGTCTTCAAATGCTGTTGCATTGCACTATCGATACTGCCAACCAAATCCACCAGGCCTCTAAACACTCCTGGATTTAGCGATGTTTCACTCTCGTCGTGTCCTCTTAATGCCAGTTCAAAAGCGCCACAAAAGCGAACACAATCAATTATTTTGGAAAGGATGTACCGGTTCTTAGCCACTTCTTCGTTGTGTTTTTGAATGCTGACTTGGTATCCTTGGTCCAGTTGAACAGCAATGTTCGCCTGTCCAAGCATCTCAAACTTGATCCTGTTATCCAAGTGAGCTTTAGAACTTTTGTGTTTCGCCAATTTATCAGCTAGATGTTTGACGTCAGTCACTCCAGTTTTGGTCCAAGCAGCGTCACCACCAAATAGAATGCATGGGAAACAATATAAGGACTTCCTAGAAACGCTTCCAGAAAGCCAGTCGTTCTTCTTGTACCATTCAGTATTGAAAGTACGGATATATTGATTCCCTCTATCTCTTGCGATTTGCTGCAGATTTATCTCTGGTTGGTCAGCTCCTAACCGTTTTACTTCCACCTTCTCCTCATAGGTTAGGGTGCCGAAAGGCTTCACAAGTAGAGAGTCAATAGTATTCATTTCTGATACCAATAGAAGAAAGAGATCACGGTATATTAATTTATATTATGTCACAAAATTACTTTAAAATAACAGTGTGTTGATTTCATTGGTATACATTACAGATTGCAAACCCTCATGTGACAAGACTACATCAACATCAAATTTGCACCTATACGCATGGACAGAAAATTAAAGGCAATGATACTCACCTGCAGTTGACTCTCCTTCTCGGGGTATTCACGTCCAGTAAGTCAACCAACGAGTCCAAACAAATCTGCTTCCACAGATAGTTTGCACCTGGGGGGTGATAGAAAACAACAAAACAAACATTAGAGCGTTTAAGACGCAAACCCTAACTTTTAAAACCTTAAAAGAGCAAATGTGACCATATAGGCCTCAAACGCACCTTAAAAACCTTCAAATTCCAAGTGTGATCATATACTCACCTACAATTGACTCTCCTTCTCGGGGTATTCACGTCCAGTAAGTCAAACAACGAGTCCAAACAAATCTGCTTCCACAGATAGTTTGCACCTGGGGGGTGATAGAAAACAACAAAAAAAACATTAGAGCGTTTAAGACCCAAACTGTAACTTTTAAAACCTTAAAAGAGCAAGTGTGACCATATAGGCCCCAAACGCACCTTAAAAACCTTCAAATTCCAAGTGTGACCATATACTCACCTACAATTGACTCTCCTTCTCGGGGTATTCACGTCCAGTAAGTCAACCAACGAGTCCAAACAAATCTGCTTCCACAGATAGTTTGCACCTTGGAAGAGATAGAAACCAACAAAAAAAACATTAGAACGTTCAAGACCCAAACCTTAACTTTTAAAACATTGAAAGACCAAGTGTGACCATATAGGCCCCAACTGCACCTTTAAAACCCTAAATAACAAAGTGTGACCATATAGGCCCCAACCGCACCTTAAAAACCCTAAATAACAAAGTGGGACCATATAGGCCCCAACCGCACCTTAAAAACCTTAAAAAACAAATTGAGACCATATAGGCCCCAACCGCACCTTAAAAACCCTAAATAACAAATTGGAACCATATAGGCCCCAACCGCACCTTAAAAACCTTAAATAACAAATTGGGACCATATAGGCCCCAACCGCACCTTAAAAACCCTAAATAACAAAGTGGAACCAAATAGGCCCCAACCGCACCTTAAAAATCCTAAATATCAAATTGGGACCATATAGGCCCCAACCGCACCTCTAAAACCCTAAATAACAAAGTGGAACCATATAGGCCCCAACCGCACCTTAAAAACCCTAAATAACAAATTGGGACCATATAGGCCCCAACCGCACCTTAAAAACCCTAAATAACAAATTGGGACCATATAGGCCCCAACCACACCTTAAAAACCCTAAATAACAAAGTGGGACCATATAGGCCCCAACCGCACCTTAAAAACCCTAAATAACAAATTGGGACCATATAGGCCCCAACCGCACCTTAAAAACCCTAAATAACAAAGTGGAACCATATAGGAGCCAACCGCACCTTAAAAACCCTAAATAACAAAGTGGGACCATATAGGCCCCAACCGCACCTTAAAAACCTTAAATAACAAATTGGGACCATATAGGCCCCAACCGCACCTTAAAAACCCTAAATAACAAAGTGGGACCATATAGGCCCCAACCTCACCTTAAAAACCCTAAATAACAAATTGGGACCATATAGGCCCCAACCGCACCTTAAAAACCCTAAATAACAAATTGGAACCATATAGGCCCCAACCGCACCTTAAAAACCCTAAATAACAAAGTGGGTCCATATAGGCCCCAACCGCACCTTAAAAACCCTAAATAACAAATTGGGACCATATAGGCACCAACCGCACCTTAAAAACCCTAAATAACAAATTGGAACCATATAGGACCCAACCGCACCTTAAAAACCCTAAATAACAAAGTGGAACCATATAGGCCCCAAGCGCACCTTAAAAACCTTAAATAACAAATTGGGACCATATAGGCCCCAACCGCACCTTAAAACCCCTAAATAACAAAGTGGGACCATATAGGCCCCAACCGCACATTAAAAACCCTAAATAACAAATTGGGACCATATAGGCCCCAACCGCACCTTAAAAACCCTAAATAACAAATTGGGACCATATAGGCCCCAACCGCACCTTAAAAACCCTAAATAACAAATTGGAACCATATAGGCACCAACCGGACCTTAAAAACCCTAAATAACAAAGTGGGTCCATATAGGCCCCAACCGCACCTTAAAAACCCTAAATAACAAATTGGGACCATATAGGCACCAACCGCACCTTAAAAACCCTAAATAACAAATTGGAACCATATAGGACCCAACCGCACCTTAAAAACCCTAAATAACAAAGTGGAACCATATAGGCCCCAAGCGCACCTTAAAAACCTTAAATAACAAATTGGGACCATATAGGCCCCAACCGCACCTTAAAACCCCTAAATAACAAAGTGGGACCATATAGGCCCCAACCGCACATTAAAAACCCTAAATAACAAATTGGGACCATATAGGCCCCAACCGCACCTTAAAAACCCTAAATAACAAATTGGAACCATATAGGCCCCAACTGCACCTTAAAAACCCTAAATAACAAATTGGAACCATATAGGCCCCAACCGCACCTTAAAAACCTTAAATAACAAATTGGAACCATATAGGCCCAAATTGTAAAAAAAAAATAAAAAAAAAATAAAATATATATATATATATATATATATATATATATATATATATATATCAATTGATATCAATATATCACAATAAATAAATATATATATATCAATCAATATATCTATCAATCAATATATATATATATATATATATATATATATTATATATATATATATATATATATATATAAATATATACAAATATATATATATACACATGAAAAATACACATAAATATACATAAACATATACATAAAACAATATATATTAATTGATATTTATTATTTGATTAATTGATGTACTTTATTGCTTATCACATATATAGTTGTGAGCAGGCGAGCTTGCTTAAGCCGTTGCTCACGCTAGCGGGCTCGCATAGCGAGCCCGCGGCCCTCGCGAAGCGGGCGCTCCTTGCCAGCAACTGCAGCCCTCGCGAAGAGGGCTGCAGCCCTCGCAGCAACTGCAGCCCTCGCGCTCCTTGACAGCATTTGCGGCCTTTGCGAAGAGAGGGAGCTGTGCGTGCACGCCCCTGGAGAGAGGGAGCTGTGCGTGCACGCCCCTGGAGAGAGGGAACTGTGCGTGCACGCCCCTGGAGAGAGGGAGCTGTGCATGCACGCTGCTGGAGAGAGGGAGCAGAACTCCATGCCCCATTAGACCCATCAGACTACTTACATTCATTGGAGCATTTCAATTCACCTCCGCCATGTCTCCCCTGCCTGCACATTTTCTGCAGAGGCAGGGAGTTTCAGAATTACGTCACATGCATGCAAAGTCATTCAGGAAGTCCCTGCCTCTGCAGAAAAACGTACAGGCAGGAGATGCATAGTGGTGGATAATTGAACAGCTTCGATGAATGTAAGTAGTCTGATGGGTCTGACTGATAGTGACAGATCTGACTGATCGGGACCATGGAGGCCTGGCCTTGGGGGACATGAAGGCTTAGCCTGGGGGGACATGGCATCATGGGCTGGAGGCCATAAACTAATAAAAAAAAATACATATATACAACAAAATGTGCACTGGGACATTATATATATATATATATATATATATATATATATATATATATATATATACATATATATATACTGTATATATTATAAATATATTATAGATTTTATACACACTTATATTATACAGATTATAAGTATATAATATATTATATGTATTGTGTGTGTGTGTGTGAGGTGTGTGTGTAATGTGCAGTGTGTATATATATATATATAATGATGTATTGTGTGTGTGTGTGTGAGGTGTGTGTGTAATGTGCAGTGTGTATACATATATATATATATATAATGATGTATTGTGTGTGTGTAATGTGCAGTGTGTATACATATATATATATATATATATAATGATGTATTGTGTATGTCTGTGAGGTGTGTGTAATGTGCAGTGTGTATACATATATATATATATAATGATGTATTGTGTGTGTGTGTGAGGTGTGTGTGTAATGTGCAGTGTGTATACATATATATATATATATAATGATGTATTGTGTGTGTGTGTGTGTGAGGTGTGTGTGTAATGTGCAGTGTGTATACATATATATATATATATAATGATGTATTGTGTGTGTGTGTGAGGTGTGTGTGTAATGTGCAGTGTGTATACATATATATATATATAATGATGTATTGTGTGTGTGTGTGTGTGTGTGTGAGGTGTGTGTGTAATGTGCAGTGTGTATACATATATATATATATATATAATGATGTGTTGTGTGTGTGTGAGGTGTGTGTGTAATGTGCAGTGTGTATACATATATATATATATATATATATATATATATATATAATGATGTATTGTGTGTGTGTAATGTGCAGTGTGTATACATATATATATATATATATAATGATGTATTGTGTGTGTGTGTGTGTGAGGTGTGTGTGTAATGTGCAGTGTGTATACATATATATATATATATATATAATGATGTATTGTGTGTGTGTGTGAGGTGTGTGTGTAATGTGCAGTGTGTATACATATATATATATATAATGATGTATTGTGTGTGTGTGTGTGTGTGTGTGTGTGAGGTGTGTGTGTAATGTGCAGTGTGTATACATATATATATATATATATAATGATGTATTGTGTATGTGTGTGAGGTGTGTGTGTAATGTGCAGTGTGTATACATATATATATATATATATATATATATATATATATATATATATAATGATGTGTTGTGTGTGTGTGAGGTGTGTGTGTAATGTGCAGTGTGTATACATATATATATATATATATATATATATATATATATATATAATGATGTATTGTGTGTGTGTAATGTGCAGTGTGTATACATATATATATATATATATATAATGATGTATTGTGTGTGTGAGGTGTGTGTGTAATGTGCAGTGTGTATACATATATATATAATGATGTATTGTGTGTGTGTGTGTAATGTGCAGTGTGTATACATATATATATATATATATATATAATGATGTGTTGTGTGTGTGTGAGGTGTGTGTGTAATGTGCAGTGTGTATACATATATATATATAATGATGTATTGTGTGTGTGTGTGTGAGGTGTGTGTGTAATGTGCAGTGTGTATACATATATATATATAATGATGTATTGTGTGTGTGTGAGGTGTGTGTGTAATGTGCAGTGTGTATACATATATATATATATATATAATGATGTATTGTGTGTGTGTGTGTGTGAGGTGTGTGTGTAATGTGCAGTGTGTATACATATATATATATAATGATGTACTGTGTGTGTGTGAGGTGTGTGTGTAATGTGCAGTGTGTATACATATATATATATATATATAATGATGCAGTGTGTGTGTGTGAAATGTGCAGTGTGTATACATATATATATATAATGATGTATTGTATGTGTGTGTGAGGTGTGTGTGTAATGTGCAGTGTGTATACATATATATATATAATGATGTATTGTATGTGTGTGTGAGGTGTGTGTGTAATGTGCAGTGTGTATATATATATATATATATATATATATATATAATGATGTATTGTGTGTGTGTGTGTGTGAGGTGTGTGTGTAATGTGCAGTGTGTATACATATATATATATATATATATATATATATATATATATAATTAATGATGTATTGTGTGTAATGTGCAGAGTGTATACATATATATGATGTATTGTGTGTGTGTGAGGTGTGTGTGTGAGGTGTGTGTGTAATGTGCAGTGTGTATACATATATATATATATAATGATGTATTGTGTGTGTGTAATGTGCAGTGTATATAAATATATATATATATATATATATATATATATATATATATATATATATATATATATATAAAATGATGTATTGTGTGTGTGAGGTGTGTGTGTAATGTGCAGTGTATATATATATTTATATATATATATATATATATAAAATGATGTATTGTGTGTGTGAGGTGTGTGTGTAATGTGCAGAGTGTATATATATATATATATATATATATATATATAACACAATGCTTTAAAATACGTAAAGTCGATTAATATATTAATGTATTATATATTTCATTATTATACACCAAACAGCATTAGCTACCTTACAATTTCATTGCCGTCATTTTTTGACGGGCAAGTCGCTAGTTATATTATATTGTTCATGCATTTCTATTACACATTATTTTTTATACATATTACAGTGCTATTTTTTGGCTATACATGTTACAGGATATTATCCTGTAACATGTATATCACATAAAATAGCCCTGTAATATGTATAATACATACAGGGTCAAACAAGTTCACACTAACCTTTTTTACCCTTACAGGCTTCCATATCTGCTTGCTGATATGCTAATTTTTTAAAGACTCTCATTGGTTGAAATCGATGTCAATCAAAATTTCAGCCAATCAGAGTCCTTCAAAAATTAGTATATAAAGCAGACCGTGGGAAAAAATCAATTAATCGCGGGAGGGGCTCCTTGTAGGAGGAGCTCTGTTAGTTTGTTGTTTTTTTTTTTTTTTAGAGCGTCTGGTTTTTTGTGGTGGAGGTTTCTATCAATGGGCCAGAATGGATGGATGGACAATGGCTTCAATCAAGATTGGATTATTTGACCAGTGCCTTCAATCAACATTGGATTATTTGACCAGTGGCTTCAATCAACATTGGATTATTTATTTGACCAGTGGCTTCAATCAACATTGGATTATTTATTTGACCAGTGGCTTCAATCAACATTGGATTATTTGACATGGGCTTCAATCAACATTGGATTATTTGACATGGGCTTCAATCAACATTGGATTATTTTCATGACTATATCCAGAGGACAGAAGGCCAACGCTGAAGGGGTCAATTTGACAGTTAAGTATGTGCTGTTGTTTATTTTATTTTTATTAATGTTTGTTTAAAGCTGTTTACTGGTAATAATAATGTGTTTACTGTATTGTTTTTCCCTTACCTTATTTTTATTTTATCTTTAAAAGTGACAGGCACATGTACATGCCTGTTACTTCTAAAAATGGAATAAAAATAAGGGGGGGGGGTAAGAGGTAGTTGGATCAGGGTGGGGTCGGTCACGCTCAGGCCAGGCGCCCATCGGTCGGTCGGTGACCGCGTAGGCCACGATCAGGGGTGGCACAGGCCTCATGGGGGTGAACATCCACCCCCATGTGGCCTGTGCAACCCCGCTCACTGCCCGAATACCACGATCACCGTGATCGGGGTAATCGGGCGGTGTCATAGCATAGGCCGCATCGGGGTGGTGGTGATCGGGCCTCGGGGGTGACATAGGGCGGCGACATGGAGGTGATCAGGGGTGGCACAGGCCTCATCAAGGGGGTGATCCGATCACCCCCATGTGGGCCTGTGCCACCCCGCTCACCACCCGACTACCCCGATCCCGTGATCGGGGTAATTGGGCGGTGGCATGATGGCATCGCATAGGGCAGGCCTGATTGGGGGTGGCACAGGCCACATGGGGGTGATGGCTGGGGGTGGCACCAGGCATTGCAGGCCTAGGGTCGTCGGTGGTAGTTGGTGGGTGGCTGGGTAGGTGGCAGGCCAGGCAGGCATAGTGGGGTAACTGGTCACCCCTAACTTTTTTTTAGGGGCTACTAGGGGTTTGGTTTGGCCAGGGGCATGGCAGGTGCCAGTTAGACTTACTGTGTTAGGCAGGCAGCAGAGCAGATGTGAGTAGATTCAGCCAGGGAGGTCTCTCAGTCTCAGCGTGACAAGGGTCAGGAAACAGAAAGGGGGAAGGGACAGGCAACTGGTGGTTTTATTCACTGTATCAGTCAATCAAAAAGTAAACTCGAGGCCCTATTAGCTGGCGGGCGCTCAGGGCTAACGGTCTGGGTGGGTTTAGATTGTTCTCTTAGTAACTGTACAACCTTCCATCATTGATTGGTCAATGATGGAAGACTGCCAGTCATTAATTGATACATTTATGACCGCCCATGCATATCGTCACTGTGATGGTGGGCGGCATGCATTAACGGTCAGGGGGCCAGGCCAGGACTCATTGAAGAGAAGAGAAGAGTCTAAAGGTTAGTGTACTAGTGTAATATGATCACACAGGGTGCAGGGGGCTACAATATAGATACACAGCAGCATTAGTTAATGTAGCGCAAGGGTTATCTTAAAGTGACAGTGTCCCTGGGAATATTTTACTAACTTTACTTCATTTTATTACTGTATTAAGACTTGAATGATGATGTACACCTTATATTTAATTGTTTTTGGGTTATTACTAATACATTGTTGTGTTTTTTTATTGCAGGGTGAAGAAAATATTTGGGGGGGGGCGTTTGCCCTGACGCCCCAATAGACGGGCCGCCCCTGCTCATGATCCTAGTGAGCTCACCCCTACAGCCACCACGTGGGAGCCGGCAACAGCCTTGAGCATCCAACTCCCCCTGCGCTGTATGACGTCAGCGGTGCACAAATGCCCTATCATACACACAGGGCAAGGTGCTCCGTCACTGCATGCTGCACTGAGAGCCCTGACACCACGGCCCCATACCCATCGCTCCCGGCGGGCCCCGTGTAGGCTCATACAGACGCGGGCTCTATCAGGCCAGGAGGAACATGGCTCCTATACACCGAGCCTCTTCCCCTCGGGGGGGCTCAAAAGAGTCCTAAAAGTGCACTGCCCCCCCCCCCCCCCCCAGTGACGCAGGTCCACTACCCCGGGTAAGTCCCAAGGCCTACCAGCTCTGAGGCCATCGCCCACGCTGCAGCTCCCAGCATGTCTGTCACACCACAGCCGAGAGGTGCAGGCCCCGTCCACCGGGTCCTAATGCACCACACAGCCTCTCTGTCACTCCTCCCCGGCAAGCACACCGGCACAGGAGAAAGCTGTGAGACAGACAGCTCCGCCTTCCACAGTGCCCCCAGCACCCGCCACAACACAACCCTCTGTGGGTGAGCAAGAGGCAGCCACCCCGGAGGCCACATAGCCCATGGAAAAGAAGCTGCCCACCAGCTTCATCTCCTTGCATGGCTAGCTGGTGGCATACTGGAGGAAAATGGCACCAAAGCGCATATAAGTGGCTCCACCTCCACCAGCTAGCCACCTCCTGCCCCTACCCAGTCCTGCCAGGCCAAGTGGTCCCTCCCTCCAACCCCAGGCAAGCCTGGGGTGGCCTACAGGCCCTTCAGGAAAGGCCCGAAGTGAAGTTGGTAATTGGGGTCCATAGGGCAGGCTTGATGTTCTGTAGGTGGTGCTCCCTCACAAACTGTCCCATATGCAGGAAAAAACATGGGGTGGTCCAGTTGTCAGCAAGAGAGCTGTCCCACTGGTCTCAGACAAGCCCTCTCCTGAGGGGTAGCAAGAAATAAATGGGACCCTGGTCTCTCAGAGCCATGCTCATGCAGTTGCGTGAAAGGAAGGACCACAGCATGATAGGGATATCAGACACTCCTTTGCTCCGCTTTAATGGCTCCTATACTCTGTCCATCTTTGAGTCCCAGATAAAAAACTGCCTGGGAAATGGGCAGATGTCAAACAGATGCCAAAGAGAGCCAGGCTTGAGCAACATACTGTAAAACAGGAAGGATCTCATTTGTCAAGTATTTTTACCCTCCATAGAAAGGTCCACGAGGCTCCCAAATCCAAACTTTTGCTGTATTCTGGCCAGTCTGTTCTCCTAGCTTTGCAGGGCAGCACCATGTCCACCAAATCAGACTCTTGATAATGTCTGCTTTGATGGGGAAAGGTAGTGGGACAGAAGTCAGCTGACACTGACCAAACAGCACAGTCTCTGCCTTCCTGACAGCAGTTGACTCTAGCTCCTGAAGCTCTGCCAAAGTCATCACATACCTGTCCCCACACTCATTACTGACTGTTCATCTCAGCAGAAGATGAACCTGGCCAGTGATTCCTCTGGTCTCTTTGGTGAAGATTTTGTGAAGAGCTGTCTTCTTTTTGCTGGCAGACACCTGTTCCAATCTTAAAATGGATCTCATCAATGTGGGGCTGGTTCCTAACTCGTGCATTAGATTTATCATCATTTAGCTTATGGTGGACAAAAGAGTAAAAGAAGCCCTCCACCGTAAAGAGTACAGTATAAGTATAAGAATCCTAAGAAATACCGTTATTGCACTGCACTCTAGGAAACTGGGCAGGAACATGCATATGAGTCCACAATGCATTTTCACTCTTTAATCCAATTTCACTTTATAAATGTCACTTTTAGGCATATGCTCACAATATTACATAGCTTCAAAGCATAGCATAGAATGGATTCTGCACAAATTAGGAGACCTACCTACAGACAGCTGTTTCGATCTTAAATTGGATCTCATCAGTGTGGGGCTGGTTCCTAACTTGTGAGTTAGAGTTTGTGGGAATGCTATTTACCACACTGATGAGATTTATAAATATTTACTATGCAGTATATAGTATGTGTTTACCTCTTCCTCTCCATCCTCTAGTCCTCACGTCCCCTGGTTCGTTTCCTGGCTATTCTGTGATCAGTCAGCCATTTGGCTGTTTATTTTATTCTACTGGTCTGGTGGGGAAAGTGTAAACATCTCCACCAGGTCCTTCTTCATGCACAACACCTGGATTACTTATCACATCTACTTCCTGCAGTGGGATGATGGAGGGGGAGGGACAAATATATGCCAATATGCCATTCATGGGTCGCTAGATTAAGCTGACCCTGTGGAAACCATAGGAGAGCCTTGTTCTTGGATTGGAAGCTAGTGCACATGTCAGGGCTTCTGAGCCTTGTCGAAATTCTCCAAAGTCCACTGGCAATAACATTGCTACTACCCCCTGTTGTTTATTATTATAATGACAATACAGAGAGTTTTTGAGTACTACTCTTCATGAATCAGAATTGGAGTAGCATTCAATGATATATGGAGGGACACAGATGAAACAAATGTAAAAATAAAAATATTAAGAGTATATGTTACTATGAAGTAATTCATAACACAACTGTGGCATTGTTATTGCTGGGGCATTGCCCCTATTGCCATACAGATCTACTTTTCCCTATTACCATACAACACACCAATTCCACATAACAATTATCCAATGTCCTCTGGTCCAGGCACTATGTTATTGCAAGTAATTGCCCATCCACATATTATCTTCTACAACTATCTCTCACTGATAGAACTTAACTGTGTGTGAGCTTGTAAGATCAGGGCCCTACCATAATAACTATAATGTCTGGTTAACCTCTCAATGTAGTTGTAACTACCTTGAACTTTATAGCCTTTTGTAAAATGTTGGTAATGTATAAATACTTGGTAATAATAATAATATTTTTTATGAATAGGACCACTATAGTTTATGATATTTATAGTGTTGCTAATGTAACATCTCATTTGATAGAAACAAAACTATCCTAAACAAAATGATTGAGAAATAGAGTGCATCATATCTATAATCTATTTATTTTCCTCCCTACAGAAAAGTATTAATGAATATCACCTCTTAGACACCTGTCATGCATAATCATGTATTTCACCACACTTTATTACACATAAGATTATCTGATGTAATTTAGCCAAAGAAGAGTCTTTGATAAAGTGTTAAAAGAACACAAAACACATCAGACAGTTTCTAGCACCTTATCATTGAAGATGTGTTTATTTTCATTCTTGCCTATGAAGTGCTGTCACTGAATTTTTATTTGGTTTAATAAAAAATTGGAGTTTGAAAAAAATGGATTAAGCAAGCTGTCCCTTTAAGTGAGCACTGCAGATGCAGAAGCAAAGTGGAAGTATTGGCCAAAGAATAGAACTAAATGTATTTTCACTTTATATAGTTTTTAAATGGCTACTATATTTCTGTATTTACAATAAGCTCTTTTGAACAACTATACTTCATATTGTGCATGCATTTAAAAAACAAACAAGAAATATAAATAGTTTACAAGGACAAACATTCAAAATCAGCAGGGGATCAAATACTTTTGGTACCCCACCGTAGAGCAAGCAATTACATGTATTTAATTACCTTCACTTTATAAAATTACAACATATTTTTCAGTATTGCATAATAGAAGATCATATAAAAAAAAATTGTCATTGTTGCAACAGATATAAAAAATGTAATTATTGAATATTGTTTATTATATGACATTAAATACGTTCTGCAGTCTGGTATTAAATGTTATAGTGTGTATTGGCATATAGACACATCTGTTTGGCTGGCTCCCCAATTCTTTACTTCAGAATTCTCTCACTTGTGCACCTTATCCCCCTCTTCCTCTTTTGAGCTCCCTTTTTGGTTCTAAAAGAAACCATGCAGGTTTATGTAAAGCATCTTTCAGGTAGTAAACAAATAACACTGTGATGCAGAACTGTATCTGTATTGTGGTGACAAAAGCTACTCATGTTTAGAGATTATCAGCAAATGCCCTCATAGAAACAAACAAAAATCTCAAGAAATCTGTGTGACATCTTTGTTGGGAAGATCACAATTTTTACACACAAGCACTCATTAATTCTGGGTCTGCTAGATACTCAGGCCTATGCCATGAAATGCCACTTGGAGCTACAGTTCAAGATGCAACTGGCGACATTGCCCTTGATGAAAAGCCATTGAGAACTGTTGTCATCTTTAAGACCAAGCTCCTTGTTCAATGATTTCAATTCGTTCATGAATAAATGATGTCCTTTGGTAACTTCTCTCTCGCTATCGCTCCGGCAGTCTTAGAGTTTACACAGTATAATAAACACAATCCATGGATTGATTGGCCCTTCATTCAGCGATCCATTTGGTTTCCCAAAATCAAGAGTGCTGTCTAAAGAAGGTCTACTTTTACCAGGCTTTATCGTTGAAAAATGTGATAATGCTTTTTATGTTTATTCAAATTATCAGATCCCAAGGAGTAATTTATCAGCTGGCACATACGCATGTCAGTATTTTGTTTAACAGATGACTTACACCAAAGACAATACATTAAAGGCCCCAGGGGACAACCACTAATTATTGAACAGTGATCTGTCATTAACAAGAATTACAGATTTCCAGAATTTATGGATGTGGAAAGGCTGACTAACAGGTAAAATTGCAAACTTCAATGTACATATACTGAAGGAAAATTGATTTTCTGGATAGCATTCAATAAATTACAGTGGACCTTTGGTTCTCGAACTCCTCAGAACTCTATGTTTTAGAAACTTGGCGCATCTCACTGGCAAGAAATTGCCTTGGAACACGATGCTTGCTCGGAACTCGACAGACTCGCACCACCCCACATGTTGTCTTTCAGGAAGTGGGATACTGTTTCGTAGTACAGATAGTGCCTACAAGAGCCCAAGAGTAGTCTGTGCCTGCAAGAGCAAAAAAGACCTGTCTGTGCCTGCAAGAATCAAAGTGCAGCCTGTGCTTATAAGGAACAAAGTGTAGCCTGTGCCTAAAAGAATCAAAGTGCAGCCTGTGCCTATAAGAACCAAAGTGTAGCCTGTGCTTACAAGAACTAAGGTGTAGCTTCCAAGCAATAACTTCCCTCCTAATTCTCCTCCTCTATATCGCCACCATCCCATTGGGCCCTCAAGTCCTCTCAGTACAGTTAAAGAATGTTATCTGATCTAATTAGTGTGTTTTATTTATGTATGTTTAGTTTTAAGGTTTTGTATAAAAAAACAACACCATCAGTTCAATCCAAAATGTGAATTTTCTGGGGGGAATTATTTAATTTTACATTGATTCCTTTGGGGAAGCTACCTTGGATCGCAACCTTTTTGGAACTCAACCTGCAGTCCGGAATGGATTAAGGACAAATTCCAAGGTACCACTGTACTTGTTTTTGTTTTATATAGTTATATAGTTTTAAATTATATCACATTTGGCAATTCTGCTATATCTTTCCATTTACACCCTTATAAAAGGTGCTGATGTTTAACATACAAAATACTTTAAACTTTTTTTGCAATTTTAGCACACTAAAACAAGCCAAAATTCAGATTTGTCATTTGAGTGCAGGCCAACCGATGTGAAGGTGTGTATACCATTTTTTGTGTGCTGTACTACTTGAAATCCTTTAATATTTGCGAACAGTAAAGCTGTTTGTGTCTCATTCCTAAATGTCTAATATAGAATTGAATCCGAAATATTGGACATTATAATCTGAAAAACATTGTATATCCTTATATGTACTTTGGTGAACTTTGGGTATTTCCACGCAATATCAAACAAAGATTCAGTTTATGTAACAAAAATATAAACTTGAGAGTCTTGAACTAGTTGGTGGAAAAAGTGACTAAAATGTGGATACTGCAAGAGTTATAGGCCCAGAGACTATATATTACTAGGGGGGGGAAAATGACGGCAATAAAATCCTGGCAATGCGGTTTGCCACACAATGCGAGGTTCTGCCCCCTTTGAGCACCTTTGGCAAGCCTCTCCTCCCGTCTACTTTGCTGCGCTCATTGCGAGCCCAGCAATGAGCGGCTTTGCCGCTCATTGCAGGCCTCGGGAACCTGCAATTTTTGTGCTTGGTTATGCCATGTGTAGCTTTTCACCATCACCCCCTGTCCCTTCCCTGTGTCTTGCTCCTCTGTGTCTCTGCTGAATCTTTGCCTGGCACGCGGTGTCTGCTGTTGTTTTTATTTTCAAAGTCCTGCATGCCTGGCATTGTTTGTGTAAGTGTTACTGGCTTTGCAGTCGTGTTTTTTCTAAGTCCCGCATGACTGTCATTATTCTGTAAGTGTTACTGGCTTCGGCTTAATTTTGATCCTGTTTGAGAATTTTTACGTTTTTTCGGCCTCTCTTTTTTTCCTTGCTTAGCCAATTTTCGATTGATGAAAAACGCCAAATATGGCTCAAATTACCTTGCAACCTGACACATAGGCTTCCTGGCTCTCCCCCTGTGCTGTGTGTGAATGTGTTAGTAATTTTTTATTTATTATTTGGCTGTTTTTGGGGGTTGAGTTACGCGGTTGAGACCCTTTTGGCCGTTACAATTGCAAACTCTTGCGTGCCTTGCGATCAGCGGGAAAGTACTACGCGTTTCGTCGTTGATCGCAGCCATTGACATAAGCGCCTTTTGTGCTCATGTGTAGGCTGTTTTAAAGTTTTGCGGCTCTCATCAAGAGGCGTGCAATGAGTGTCTTCATTTCTGAACACAGCCAGCAAGCCAAGTATCTCCATTGGACTCCCCACATCTGCTTTTATCTCCTCTTCATATTGATTATTACATTAATTTATGTGATATTATATTTAAGCACATCTTATACTGATTTATAGTATCTGTCTGATCCCCATCCATATGCTGTGAGCCTTATGCCGCATCTATGTCTATTTCAGCTGTGTGGGTCTGGGACTCCTCTCTCAAACTTTCAAACACTCTCTGAATACACGCTCTGGGTCTCTGAACACAGCCAATAATCCCCTCCCTCCCTTTCCCTCTCCCACCTGCCCCAGGTTAGGTTTAATTTATTGAATCACTCAAATTACCTGCACCTGATCAATCAACTGCACATGATTACTATCCCTACTTTTTCCTTTTAGATTATTCTCTTGTCACTATGTTCCCTTTTACTTTCTTCTTCATCTTAATCTCCTGCTTGTCTCAAATTAATTGTTTGCTTTGCAGTGTGTGTGTTTGCGTTGTTCAGTCCATGCTGATCCACTTGATATTCATGGCAGAAATACTGTAGTGGGTTGGCAGTTCCGTCTCCAGTGGGCCACAGCATATAGCTCTTGATATTCCATACAAGTACTGACCAGGCCCAACCCTGCATGGCTTCAGGGTGGTGTGACCTCTTGATTCTCTGACTGGAATTGAACCACTGAATTATAAGGGAACCCTTTTTTGCTCTGCAGTACATTAGCCACATTTATACACTAGAAGGATTACCTCTGATATTAATAAATAAATACAGATAGTGATCATACACACACCAAAAATGCTCCCCTGTAGATAATGCATTATCATAAATGCACATTTTATTTTTAAGTTCAAACACAGGGCCCTCATTTCTTTTGCAATGTGTTAAAATTGTTTTTGACTAGTACCTAACTTCTGTAAAGCTCTACGGAGTATGTTGGTGTGTTACAAATAATGCACAATAATAATAATACAATGCTAGAGTGTCAGTGCCAGCAGCCAAATAGCTCGGTTCCTTCCTCCCATGATGTCAGACATCTTAATACATACTATATATATACCTTTCATTATGGGCCACTCAGAAAAGTTGATTATTTGCCCTACTGTCAACAGCCTTGATTGCATGACCCACAGAGCCAGAAAATAAGATTTAAGCTGTGGTTCCTCAACCAAAGAGGCCAAATCATTTAAAAAGTTTTAAAAGGGAAATTACATTTAGGTGCACCTATATCAGTTTTTCATTACTTGACTATATTATTAAAGTAAGATGCAAAATGTTTATGTAACGTGTTCTTTTCCTTTCAATATTTTATGCATATTTAAACTTGCAAACTGCACAATGCATTTGAGCACAGATGCTAAACATTCGGAAAGAAAAAAAAAGAAAAAAAGATCAATATAAGTTTTTTGTTGAATCAATAGTACAGGTGGGTTTCTTTCAAAATGTACTTCTTGAGTTATCGATTTTGAAACAATACTGAAAAACTAAAAATATATTAACACATTTAATATAAGAATAAAAGGACAAAAATGGATGAAAATCAGTTACATCAAATTAATCATGATGTTCTCCAATAAATGAATACATAATCTAATTAAATATAACAAATATTAATTCTGCAATATGTCTGTAATGGGGAGAAAGTTAGTGATCAGTTGAATGCATTGTACTAGCTTAATTATTCACTAATTAACAGTGTATCATATATGGCAGCTTCTCACAGCTTCCCATGGACATAAAACCAGTTATAAGGATACAATTTCATTTTTTTTTTTGTACAAGCAAGATCAGAGATGAGCAGAACAGAATACACCACAATAAGAAATAATACTTTTCTATCAGCAGGTACAGTGGATCACTGGTTAACAGTAATCACTCCAAAGATACGTAAGTGCTCTCCAGCAGGGTGCTTCACTGTGAGTAAAACAGGCAGCTTCTCCTTAAACTATAGTAATCAAGGAACAGCTTCCACTTCACTTTTCTGTAGCCCAAAAGAAAGTGACTGCCTATATGTGTTAACCTCTCATTGGATGGTGAATTTACTCTGTCAGAACATGATGGGTGTAGGAACTGGGGGGATGAGGGGGACAAATGGCTCCTACACCCACGCAGAACATCTTAAGACATAAAACAATACATGCACGCTATAAATCACTGTCAACTCTCAGGATCATTTCAAATAATGTAAAACCACAAGCCAAATAATTTAGGTGGAAATAAACAAAATGCATAACTAAACTTTCCATACAGTTCTATAGAATAGGATGCAGCCTATTACTGTTTAAATCATAGCCATAATGTTTTAGTGTATAGATAATCTATCCATAAAATTGTCTTGAGACTAACCCTAAATCCACTTAAAATTGTGAATTTAGAATTGATTCTGGTGTAGATTTTTTTCCTTATCCTGCATTTTGTGCCCTGGTTATAGGATCTTATATAGGAACTCAATACTCTCTGTTTAATAATAATTTTGTAGCCTTCTTCAACCCCTTCAGCATTACTACCTTGTAGTGAGAAGGGATTGTGTCCCTAAAATGGTCAAGTCGTAGCAGGCAACCAATGCTTAGATGATCTGTTCCCACACACTGATATTTTTTCACTGTACTGAGATGAAAAGATGGTGTCAGTGTCACTTTAATGGTGATCATAATAGTGTATTGACCTGAAAAGGCAAATATATATGCATGTATATGATGAAGGATAGTGTTACTGTTGCAGTTATGCTTAGTGTATGTATAAGGACATAATCTGAGGCAGTTGGATTTAGCTAAAAGGACCACTGCAGTGTATGTATGTATATACTATATACAAGCTGAGATCCCGCTCCATGCGGATGATAGCCAGTAAGCTTGAAACAGCTGTACATGGATAGGATACTCCGCTTGCATTTAATCCAGCCTTGGCTTTGCATTAAAGCTGTGTAATACAGAATGCATAAGCTTAAATGTTTGATAATGGCTATGGATTGAAGAGCGAGGCAATTGTGGGCCCATTTGCATGTCCCAGCTCAGCTTCCCAGAATGCAGTGTAATAACTGTATTTCTCAGAATTCTGAGCTGGAAGCAGGTTTTTTAACTTGTTCTAGACATTCAAATGTGAACACAGATGTACTATTTATTTAATATATATTTATATTTATATATATATATATATAATATATATATATATATATATATATATATATATATATTTATTTAAAATTTGCTCTTTTTTTATTTTTAACTATACAATTTTGCTTTAATGTTGACGGAAATTGTGTCTTTGATTGTAAAAGGATTAGATACCTGGGAGGTGTGGGATGAACTATAGAACTATAGAGAAAGATAAGATCTTCATTGACTCTTGAAATAGCCCCTTAACATTAGTATTCAATGGCTGATTAAGGCCCTATAGCAGGGGTGTGCAAGTTCGGTCCTGGAGAGCCTCACACAGTCCAGGACTTGAGGATATCCCTCCTGCGTACAGGTGAGTAAATCGCTTCTTCAGTCCTCCTGATTGACTCACCTGTGCTCAGAAAGGATATCCTCAAACACAGGCCTGTATGGGGCTCCCAGGACCGAACTTGCCCACCCCTGCCCTATAGGATAGCCCTCCCACTTAAGTTACAGACAGACTACCAGTTTAGGATTCAGTAATAATACAATCAGAGTAATCTGAGTATACAATTTTCTTTAAAATGTGTTTTTGTTCATATCTTGCATACCTGCTATATACATACATGTAAAGATTTTAACAAAAAATGGTTAATTAAAGTGTCAATTGCGGATGATTTATGTGAAGCAAAACAGGAAATAAACCAAATCAAAATCCTATCAGGGAATTAGTTATGATGCATGTCAAATTGTTAGGTTGTGTGCAGTTTTATTATACCTTTGTTCTAAAACAATACTATTTATTTTTGTGTATTAAGTAGACTGGTAAAAGATGAGTTATTCTCGGGGAAGCAAGAGAGTATTAACAATACAGCTGTCATGTCATGTGCAGGTTAAAAAAAATGTTAACAATAATTGGCCTGTCCCTCTTTACTTAAATAATAAATTCCATTAAAAATTCTGTCATGTTCCTTGTGTGATATAGGCTCAATATTAATGTTTACTTAAAATATTCTGAGGAGCACGTATGCTCCTAGGACTATTTTAAGTCCAATTCATATTGAGCCTATATCACACAAGGAATAAAATCAATTTGTTTTCATCTTTTTATGTTTATGTCTGAATACAAGTTAAGTTTTATTATTTTTTATAGTCTGTATCATTCATTAAATAACTTCTCTTTGGGTGGGTATTCCCATTGTCAATTCGAGTGTCCTTTCTTTTTCTTCAATACATATTAATCATAGCATAGTCAGGAATGTGTTTGTAATTATTGTATTTGTATGTATTATTGTTTTAGTCAGTTGCTTCACATTTGCTGACATTATTATATTTTCTTTTTCAAAGTAATTTAATTGTTAATTTGTCTGCTAAAATGTGATAGACAGCCTGCAAATGTGCAAGTGAATTAGGTGGGAGATTAAAGGGATATGGAAGGTTTCTGAATTTCACTTGGAATATAATATACTTATGTATCTATTCACTTTTATGTACGTTATTGTAATAATTGCTTAAAAGCTCTGTTATCTTTCTGCAGATAATCATACAAATTGTTCCTGCTTGGGTCAGCCCTCTGCAGATCATGTAGCTCATGAATACACAACTCTGAAGTGCAGTGTTTCAAATCAGCCAATCAGTGACCATCTCTCGGCAGCGTGTTGCAGAATATTGTTGATAGATGTTCATTGATTGGTTACTATGAGATACCGCAAAGCTGTGACTTCCTGAGCGACAGAGGGCAGACCCAAGCAGGTACGGTTTGTTTGATATTAGGCAGAAAAAGTTTTTAGTCCACTTTTTTACAGAATAAAGTACATAAAAGTATGTATGTCATATACCTATGTATGTCATATACCTAGTGGCATCCAGATGTCTTCCATATCCCTCTAACTTGAACACAGTCTACCACATCTATCAGTCACCTACAGTGACTGCAGAACTTGTTGCCATTACCAAGACCCTTTAATACCATAAATGGTAGAGTCCTCTGTAACCCCACTTCTAAAGGTTAATGCAAAATCCACTTTGGTTATAAGGCAAAAGTTAACCCTTTTGCAGTCTCTATACTACAAAACACCTCTTTGGTACGGTCAGTTTTTTTGAGAGCACAAATACAAATGGTGCAAACAAATACTATAAAGAAATAAATACAAACGAGGAATAACAGTCCATATTATTTTCACTCAAACAAGCACTGCAAACTCAAGGAGCCAGTCCAGTTGGCAATACCTAATATATTTTGTAATACTACTAGCTATGGTAAGAAAAATATCACAGCTTCTCTCTCTCTTTTATGGATCTGTCTATGGTTTAATTGAAGAATCAGTAACAAGTTAATGACCTTATAAGACACTACATTCAGGGAAAATAGGCAAGATTCCATAGCTAGAAAAATATGAAGCTAACACCCCGATATTGAACTCAAATAACGTAGTTCATTACACAAAATTAAAAATGCCAAATAAACTATATATTTATTTGGGTCTTCTTTTCTCCCTGGTCCACCTCCTCCAGGGTACTTTTCTGGGAACCTCTAATAGTTATAAGTCATAAATCATTTGGAGATCTGAATATCTTAATACTATGGGTGGATCAAGCTAATGATATCCCTAGTCTTATAATTATTGTTAATAAAACAGGAGTATTTGATAACCAAAAAATGTCAAACCTCTCAACAGCTAAGCTGTGGCAAATGTTTAACCTATTGATAACTTGTGTTCACATTCATAGAAAAATTCATTTTTACTGTTTAGTTGTTAATGCTTTTTAAAAGTGTTTGTTACCTCAGCGTGAATTTACTCACCTAGTGTAAGAATATGCAAAAATAGGTGTTTGAAAATAATCTTCATTTTACTCTTACATTTTGTTCATTTCTATAAAAAAGCTGTGAGCTATACCATGTCAGTTCACCCAGGATGGGCAGGTCATTGCAGAGAGGTCAGACAAATTGCAGTCCACTGGAGAAGGAACTGACAACCCACTCCAGTATCTTTGCCATGAAAACCTTATGGATAAGAATAAACAGACATAATGCGCCTGGAGTGCTGTGGTTCATAGGGTCACAGAGAGTCAAAAACAACTGAATGACTAAACAACAAAAAAAGATACAATAATATTTTTTTAAAACAGGCTCTTGGTCACTTATTATGTTCTTATTTGTGCTAAAATGTTTATAGTAAACATCTTAGATACATCATCGTTTCTGCTGTCATTTAAATAATCTATTCAAATAAAGGGACATAGAAATATTTTTTTTCTCTGTTGAATATGATAGAGAATATCTGATAATGTTTCACAGTGCGTTTATTTTTTTTTTTTAAATAAGGGTATTAGAACAAACTGATCTTGGGGGCTTGCCCTCTGCCAACCAACGTTATCTACAGACTAAAGTATGTGCTCTGCATTTCCTGCTAGTTTTTATGACATTTAAACAGGTTTACATGTTTTGGTATTCTTTCAAGCAAAATAAAAAAGCTTTCCTAAGGTTTAAAACATGCTCTTTTAAATGCTTAAAAACTGTTCTTTCTATGTCCCTTTAAGTATAGGTTTTAGGTAAGTTGTGGATGAGTAGTAGATGAGAAGCTTCTATGTTTAAATGTCATCATGTTCTAAATTATCTCTCACTCAAAGAACTCACATAAATATTATTGTCAGTTATTGGCGACCTTATGTTAATTAGGAGTCGTAAAAGCTAAAAGAAAACTGGGCTAGGTTATCCTTGTTCTTCTAAGCTTCAGTGAAATAACAAGAAAGAGATCTTTACATTTTCAAGTCACTGCCAAGTAGAATTAAAGTAGGGTCAAGCTTGGTTAATAAAATGTAGTGCTCTAATTTTAAGATCAAGCATACTCTTGGGTCTTCATTAAAGACAGAAATTACATTTTAAAACAAGTGAAGGTATGTTGTAGTGTAGCTCAAATATAGTTATTCAGATATACTCACTTCTTTTTTAAGATTTGAATAAAATCTATGATTTTTGACTTCCCAAAGGTGGTAAGTGTATTTATTTCAGTTAAAACAATAATTTAAATATATCTATGTTTGTCCAATAAATTGTATCATACTTTTTATACTGTTGCCTTATTCCCTTTCTATAGCTTTTGCTAAAATGGATATGGAACGTTTTGGGATTTGCTAAGTATGTAATATACCTATGTATTTATATACTTTTACTTTTGTGTAATTTTTCCAGCTCTAAAATGCCTTTTTTTATGACTTGGTGACCAAAACTTCCCTTCCATGCCCTTATTGATATTTGCCAATATTTTACTTGCCTTTGCGAATGCTACTTGGCATTGAGCACTGTTACCTAGGTGGTTGTTAACAAGCACTCCCAAATCTCTTTCAATATCTGATACGACTAGACATTCTCCATTAAGATTGTACATTTCATGGCTTTTTTTTCCTTCCCAGATGCATACATTTACATTTATTTGTATTAAATCTCATCTGCCATTTAGTTGCTTATTTCTCTAATTTATGCAAACACCTCTGGAGGGATTTGATTACCTTGCACAAATTGCCAATACTTTCCAGTCCTACTTCTAATTAATTAATAAATATGTTAAAAAGGAAAGGACACAATACTGAACCTTGAGGAACCCGATTTACCACATTAGTTCAATCTGAGTATGTTTAATTTACCACAACCCTTTGCTTTAGCCAGCTCTCAATACATGAGCAGATATTTACTGCAATTCCGGCATAAAAAGACTTTGCAAAATCCAAAAAGACTATATCCACTCAGTTGCCTTGATCCAGATTATTACTAACCTACTCATAGAAACTAATTGTATTTGTTTGACATGACCTATACCTGTTGATTCCTATTTACAATATTGCTCAAATAGAAATATTCTTTTTCTTTGGCGTTGTTCAGTCATTTTTGACTCTATGTAACCTCATGGACCGTAACACACAAGAACATCTTCATGTCCATGGTTATGCTGATCCACTTGGTTATTCATGGCAGACATACTGGGGTGGTTTGCCAGTTCCTTTGCCAGTAGGCCATAGCATACAGTTCCTGGTATTCCTACGTGGTCTCCCATACAAGTACTTACCAGGCCCAAACCTTCATAGGTTCAGGGTGGTGTGCTGTCTTGGAATTTAACCCAGGTTGACAGCAGTGGAAGCACAGAGTCCTAACCACTGGATCACTAAAGTATATTCTTGTATACCATACCTTAATAACGTCTCTAAAGGCTTTCCAACTATGGAAATGAGCATTACAGGTCTATATAACTTACACAGCAATAATTTAATTGTTCATAATGTGTCGATGTTCTGTCCAAGTCCTCTATTGAAGTAAACATATTATTGCCATCAATCTTCGTTTGGTTGTGGAAGTGCGACTTTAATATACTTTGTTACTATTCTGAGTAGGAGTATGCAATTTTGCCATCTAGTCTGTGCTAGGGATTTTGCAGTTACAAATGTCAAGTTGATCTATAAAGAACTATAATCTCGACCACATGAGAAAAGCCAAGAGAATAAGATTTTTACATCTTTGAAAATGAATAATAAAGTGTTTACCTTGACAATAAATAATATAATGCTTTATATTCCAGGTCGTTGATAAACTGCTTTTCCAATCTTAATATTTTCAAAAGAAAAAGATGCAAATTGCTAGTCAGGAAATTAGCACTTTTATTCACAGCATCTAAAAGTATTTTTTTTGTCTAAATGTTAAAAATAACATGTCCTAATGCTTTTTTAATAAAATAATGCATAATGTGATTTAAAATTATAATGTAAATTGTTAGCTTTTATTGTGATGAAAAAAGGATAGAAAATGAATATATTAAAATGAATTTAAACAATGTATTAGATTCAATATATTCTTTATAAAATATATAAATGTTGTCCTCCCTAGGATACATTTTTGTTATGTATCAATTGTCCTTACAGTTTTTAAGCCTTTAATTCCCATGGGAATGTGGCAAAAACTTATACTGCTGATTTAATTTAGCTTTATGATTCCAAAGAAGAAAATGTAAACTACAATTTTTTTTGTGTCTACATAGTTTAAAACAATTATATTACATATTTTAATGATTTACTGTTGTGTTCATTTTGAATGATGACAGACATTTTGTCTTTGCTTGTAAAAGGATTAAAGGTATATCTAAGTTTCCCTGCTTTCCCTATTCTCTAATATTCATATCAGACACAAACATTATATGGAGTCATTCAAATACAGATTTATTTTATTTAAAAATAAAACTTGTTTTCCACATACCAGAGCTGCTTACATATGCACAGTGTACCTACCAATAGAAATACTGCATTTGGGTATCGATTTTAACTCTTTACTAACCTTCAAGCCAGCAGCAGCTAAATGCAGAGAGCTACAGATCAGTGTCTGGCTCCACCTGTTTCTTTCCACAAGGGGACGACACATCACATTATTCCTTCCTGTAAAAAACTGTCATCACTGATCGTCACATTGTATTAAAATGTATTAGCTACCTGTGATTGGCCAAACTTAATTGTGAATGGTATGCTAATTTTAGCAGATATATCCACGGGTGTTAGCTAACAAAAGCAACTGCTTGCAAACATTTAGCAAACATCAGGGTGAATTTGTTAATGTTAATTATGTTTTTTTTTTCATGCAAGAAAATGTTTTCATCCACTAATGATTTTCCTCTTTCAAATGCATTCATAATCCAAGATACATAGATATGCCTTTAAACACTTGAGAGGAGTGGGGTGAACACTGGTTACGTATACAATCTGTATTTACTTATGTGAACAAATGCCCTATTCAAATAGCCCATGGGACATTTGAATGAAACAGGAGAGTAAAGCTCCTTAGGAAAACCTGCCCCCCAAACTACAGACACAGTAGAATGAAATCCCACATGATACAATCATTTGAATAAAAGATCTCTAAAATGCTTTCATGATCCTGCTTGTATATCTGCTATATTTGTTTTTTTTTACATACTTCACTAGCATGTGAAGGTTTTACAAAAATACAGTGGCCATTTAATATTACTCCATAACTACAATAAAGGTAATACAGTAAACCCCCCGTTATCTGGCACCCACGGGGACTCCCTATTGCCGGATAACTGTAGTTGCCGTTTAATCGGGAGTCCCCAATTTTAAGGGTTTAAATGACCCTTAAACCCCCCAAGACCTCTCAAAATGCCTTTAAAAGGGCATTAGCATCAAAATTGGGCCATGTAGGGCCCAAAAAACAATTAGAAACAAAGTTAGCATTTTTTTGCAGTGTCAAACTGCCGGATTGTGCTGGAGAGTACCGGTTATGTCAGTCTAGCAGGAGTTTTTTGAAAATGGGGAATTGATGCCGGTGCTGGTTGCTTGAGAGTCACGGTTAGTTGAGTGCCAGATAACCGGGATTCTACAAAATGTTGGTATTTAAAACTGAGATTCTGCTGCACTAAGACAAAACAACCATGAATAAATATAAGGAGCAGAAACAGTTAAAAGCACAGTGGTAACTTGGCTCACTTCCTTAATCCATACTGGACAGTAGGATGAGAACAAAACAAGCATTACCCATTGATATCAATGTAAATTGAAATAATCATTTACGGACCCCAGATTTTTCTCATTTTAGTTTGAACTGATGGTGTTGTTTTTGGATACAAAACCTGAAAACTAAACAGACATAAAGAAAAAACAATAATTACATCAGAAAACATAGAATTTAAATTCAATTTAACTGTACTGAGAGGATATGAGGGCCTAATGAGATGGAGGCGATGTAGAGGAGGAGAAGGAGGAGAGATGTTATTGCTTGGAATTTTGGTTCTTACAGGCACAGGCTGCAGATTGGCTTTTACAGGCACAGGCTGGGCACATTGCCTCTTACAGACACAGGCACAGGCTGCAGATTGCCTTTTACAGACATAGGCTGCAGAGACAGGATCAGATCCAAAGTGATCAGTCCAAAGAGCAGAGTTCTGAGCAAGCATCGAGTTCCAAGCATCCCCCCCCCCCCCCGTGAGATGCGTCGAGGACCGAAAACGACAGGAAACGAAGAGGACAGTAACCGAGGTACCACTGTATTGATTAGAGCAGTCATGAATAATAGGCAGTCGGGGGCCTCTTGTGGACCTCGGCCTGTGCTCTAAAATTGAAGAGCATGTCTTTATTCAACAATACATATGTATCTCCATGACTAGCAAATCACTTTTTCTTGCACATTTTCCAGTAAAACCAAAATGCTAAAAACCATTTCATGATCCTTTTAAAAGCTTGGGGCCGCTTTGTGGTCCTTTAACCGAAATAGATTATCTGTCATTGGATTACAGAGAGCACTACTGTTTATATTAAAAAGCTGAAGCAAATTAAATATTGCAACTCTATCCTAATTTCCGCATTCACAGACAGAAATGGCTACTTTCTCTGCTCAGAGTGTGTTTTTATCACTGACAAAGCTGCAGGCCAGGCAGCGAAATACGTTTGATCTTTTTCTTCAATTAATTATATCATAACATGAAAATATATATATTTTTTATGATCTGTTTCATTGTGTTGAAACTACCTAGTACAATAGACCATTTTTTTATAAATTAATAGTGTGCTGTAGCATATATATTATCTTAAACGTTGCTGAGTACTCCAAGAACCCATCAGAAGGTCTCTCCATCAGGACAATATAGATAAAGGGATGCCTTTATGATACCTCATGTTATTGAAGTTTACTGTGGTGAGCATGATTGATATACTTGTCATTGTGTATCTTTAACAAGATCTAAGAAATCTACACCAGGAGATTCCGCTCTGTATTTTCCTCTCCCTCTTATTTTTGTCTATCCTAATTGGCCTTCACTAAACCACCTATCCCATCCAATCCATGCTGAATGCTTCCACTAGACCTATCCACCTCAGCCAGCGCTCACCCTCTGTCAACATTTTTAGCCTCTACATCTCAACTCATGTCTCCAGATGTACGGCAAACCACCATCTCCACTCTTCCCTAGATGTTCCCCTTTTTCACCATAACTTCCTCGTCTGCAGGACTTTTCAAAATAAGCCCCCTTACTTTGGAACTCTCTACCTCGCTAGTTGAGTGCTGCTTATTACATTTTAAATCTTATAATAGTTGATATATCTGCACTGGAGCTCAGTGTGAAATATATCAGTTAATGGCAATACCTCTCAGCTCGGCTGTGTGAAGCTTTAAGCATGTGTGGCTGAAGCTGGCTGTCATTGTCTCCACATATTACACATTTGTTTATCCTGCTGTTCTTGGTAACAATTTTTCACACAAATCAATGTTGAAAAGCTAGCCATCTGTAGTTACAGCGCAGCAAAGCAATATTGCCAACTTTAGGGTTTTTCTGTACATGTAGAAAGAATTATTTCAATATTATTCCAGCAGAGAAATAAATAATAATTTTTCATTTTTTTTAAATAAATAAATGTATGCAATATAATAGGATACTTTTGATAAAAATAATATAATATTGCTTTGGTTCTAATACTATTAATGTTATATGTATCTATTTATTCCCTTTGGCAGATTGATGTTTAAAGTGCTTTTGGCTTCTGGGACATAAACAACAACCTGATTCTTGAGCTGAATGTTGATCAGCAACAGTTTACTCAAGGAAGTATGTTAGTTTACCAAAACAAATACATAATATTTCTATATTAACTATATTATCTTTGAAGGTGAAAAACTACTAGACTAAATCAGATTCCTTCCCAGATTTTAACCAACACTTGGGCATGAGTTGAATTCTATACATTAGAATACGTGGGTGGCAGTGGGAGACTGGTTGGCAAGAATGGTTACTGGTTTGTTTTTCTGTGCGACAAATATATATCATTAAATTGCAACAATACTCTATTGGGTTTTCATATTCTGCTTCACAGTGTATGTGTCATATACTATATTTTTTTCAACTTTTTTACTAGCTTTATACTTATGACACATGTCAAGTACAAGTGAGTATGATGTTAGCATAGGCCTGAATGTCTAAGATGAGACTAAGAAATGCATATTTGTGTATTACTCACCCTTATACATATGCCATATACATTCTAAAGAAATAATTAAAATGTAATAACATATAACATTTCTTACTTTTTTTTAACTTTATTTGTAAAAACAAAAGATACCTGGGAGTGTTTGAAATGACACTTGATACATCCATGCATTTTTTTCTCCAGATATTGTTGTTTTTTATATTTTGTCTTATTTACATTTGTAAGTTTATAATGTTTAAAACATTTCAACTCAAGATTCTTCCGAAATCAATAAGCAACAGAAAATAAGTAAAAGTGAATCTAGTACTAAGGATTCTGAGTAAAGTTTATTAAAATAAAATTTAAATATAGGCTTGACACTCACAAGAATAAGAAGCTAATAAGTTGCATATGCTTTGATGACAAAGCTGACCCCCTGACGTGGCCAGCGATGCTGAAGTACCATACTATGGATACAATGTAGATAGAAGTATAGAAACACTAATCAAGAATACACTCTGGGCAGAACTTCCAATGGTGCAGGTGGTTCAATGCACCAGGGCCCTCCACTTGGGGGGCACTGCTGAGTAATTTTTTTCTGCCCTTACCCTGGCCCAATTGCCCACGGCCCCATGGGCCTCCTTGGCCGTATACAACCCTTTGCTGGCAATTGGTCTTTTTAAAAAGAGCATTTCTGCTGATGTTTCAAGAAGTGGCAGTGTGGAGCTGTTCAGCTTGCTGGGAATGTGTATCAGGGAAGAGGTGAGAAAGAGCAAGGGCTGTATGACAACAAAGTATAGGGGATGTGTTCTGTGAGGGGAATCAAAGGAGACAGGTGGGTGCTATGTAAAGGTAGGTGCTAAGAGGGATTGGGTGATGTGTGGGGATGGAGACTGAGAGGCAGGGGCGTAGCTAGAGCTTTTGTCGCCCGGGGCTGTCTCTGAGTTTTCCGCCCTCCTGTGTGATCCCTCCTCTCTCTCTCCCTCCCACACACAATCCCCCTCTCTCTTTCTCTATGTCTCTCTCTCACACCCAATCACCCCTCTCTCACTCTCTCTCTTTCACTCCATCTCTCTCCCTCCTCTACATCTCTCTCTCCCCTTCTGTCTCTCCTCTCTCTCCCTCCCTCCTGTCCATCTCTCTCTCTCTCTCCTGTCTCCCTCCTCTCTCTCCCTCCCTCCTTTCCATCTCTCTACCCTTCTGTCTCTCTCCTCTCTCTCCCTCCCACATTTCCATCTTTCTCTCTTCTGTCTCTCTCCTCTATCTCCCTCCCTCCTCTCCATCTCTCTCTCCCTCCTCTCCCCTCCTTCTATGTCTCTCACACACACTCTTTCACTCTATCTCATCTATTTTACACAGACACAGACACTCTCACTCATTCAATCTCATGTGCTCTTCTTCTTTCTCTCCCTCCCCTTCCTCTTCTCTCTATTTCTTTCCCTCCTCTCTCTCCCTCTCTCTCTCCCTCACACACACACTCTCTCTTTGTCTTTTTCTCTCCCTCACACTCTCGTTTTCTCTCCTTCACACTCTCTCTTTCTCTCCCTTCTCCCCTCCTCTAGCTCTCCTCTTTCTCTCCCTCCTCTCTTGCTCTCTCTCCATCCTCTCTCTCTCTCTCCCTCCTCTCTGTCTGTCTCTCTCTTTCTCCCTCCGCTCTGTCTGTCTCTCTCGCCTATCTCTCTTTACCTCTCTCTCTAACTCACACTCTCTTTCTCTCCCTCCTCCCTGTCTCTCTTCCCTTCTGTCTCTCTCCTCTCCATCTCTCTCTCTCTCACTCTGTCTCTCCCTCCTCTGTGTCCCTCCTCTGCCTCTTCTGTCTCTACCTCTGTCTCCCTCCTCTGACTCTCCCTCTCCCTCCCTCCTCTGTCTCTCGCTCATCTGTCTCTCCCTCCTCTGTCTCTTCCTCTCTCTCCCTCCTCTGTCTCTTCCTCTCTCTCCCTCCTCTGTCACCTCCCTCTCTCCCTCCTCTGTCTCCCCTTCTCTCTCCTCTCCCTTCTCTGTCTCACACACTCTCTTCCTCACTCCCTTCCCTTCACTTCCCTTCCCGGTCCGGCAGCTCCTATTCCAGAAGGCTCCGCCCTTTTCAGCTCCATCCCTTACCAGCTCCACCTCTCCTACACAAATCAGTGGAGAGAGAGGGCCAGGGGAGGCATAGAGAGCCTGGGCAAAAGAGTACCGCCCCCAAGGCAGTGCCACCTGGGGCTGTCCACCTCCTTGTGTTCAATGGGACAAATAGAATTACATAATTACATCAATTACATAATATTTAACAAGTTTGGGAACCCAGGCTACTACGGTCACCCTATTACTCCGACGTATCCATATGAGGGGCTTTAATGAAGGCATGAACATAGCTGGGGAAAATCTTGCTAGAAGCTGGCAAGAGGTGATATTATAACCTTCTTGAATAACCAGGACCCCTTGGTCCCTTTAGTTATGTTTTCCTATACTCCTGTCTCAACTTTCCTCTGCTCCTGTGCAGGGGCAGAACTACCGCCGGTGCACCCAATGCAATGCACAGAGCTGTCAAAAAGTTTTTAAATTAAAGTTTATATGACTTTTTTCCCCTTGAGGCCCCCAGATTGGCCCTTCCTGATACTCTTTGCCCTCCTGACCCCCCTTCGGCCCCCTCAAGGGGAAGGGGTTGTGGGGAGGGGAACTATCATGGTAAGAGGTTTTTAGGAGGGGTACTGAGTGAGTTGGTTCTGGGATGGCCCAGTACCAAAAGATTTTTTTTTAAAAACCTTTTAAAGGGGAGTGGGGGTGGGGGGACAATTTTTTTCTGCATCAGGGCCCTGCATTCTTTAGCTCTGCCACTGAACACACTTCAAGGCACTCCAAGAAATCCAAGACAGTAAGAACTACACAATTGTTCTGAGCTTTGCTGTGCTCTAATCATGTGATTCATAGATTAAACGTCTCCACTATACACTTAGAATCAGAATGCATAAAAGCATAGACACATCATAAAAACAAATGGTTTAGACCAGTGGCGGCTGGTGAACTTTCAAGTTGGAGGGGCGCCAGGGCGAAACATAGCCACTCCCCTTTTTCAAACCACACCCATTTTTATAACTCCTCCCCCTGATATCACAATGACCTTTATAAGCCCCGCCCAATGACCTTATACTTGTAAAGCCCATTGAAATACATGATCAGCAATGCAGAAATGTCAAGAAGTAAAGTAACAATGTGTTAAATTCATTGGTATACAATATAGATTGAAAAAACTCATGTGGCAAGACTACAGCAATATCGTAATTGCACCTATACGCATTAACAGAAAAATTAAAGCAGTGACACCTACCATTAGTCGGCTCTTCTTCTCAGGGTATTCACGTTCAGTCAGTTGACCAACGAGTACAAACAAATCTGCTGCCACATAGGGTTTGCACCTGGGGTTGAAAGAAAACAAGCAAATCAATCAGACCATTCAAGAACAAAACCATACTTAATAAACATTAAAAGACAAAGTGTGACCATATAGGCCCCAAACATACCTTAGAAGACCAAGTGTGACCATATAGGCCCCAAACATACCTAAGAAGACCAAGTGTGACCATATAGGCCCCAAACATACCTTAGAAGACCATAGCTTCACTGTCTCTGTGAAATCATTATGCAGATTAAATTGATGGTAAAGTTGGTGCAGAGCAACAGCAATCGTACAGACATGAAATTCTGGCTTCACGTACACAAGTGACAGCTACCCTTGGAAGTGCCTCCAATTCCTTCAAACCACGCCAAGGCTTCAACAATTGTTACTGACCATGCACACACCTTTCATAGCTCCTTCCATATGCACACCCACACACTGTTCATACTTTACTTACCACTAGTTATGTTTGGTAGTGAGGTGGTGCTGCTTAACGCAGTTTATCTTTGCACACCCTGGGGGTATGCATTCTTCTTTGCTTCAATCACTTGTATTTAATTTTGCACGGCGATCTTTCAAAGAACAAAACTTCTCAATGGTTTTTTCATTGAAGTCTGGGATCTCGGAAATCAGTTGCTTTTCCATTGAGAGCATCGCCAATGCATTCAACCGCTCCAGGGACATGGTGCTTCTTAAAAAGGTTTTTATCCTCTTCAATGTGGAGAAGCATCTTTCTGATTCTGCAGTGGTCATCGGTGCTGTAATCAGGATTCTTAATAATTTCACTGTCTCTGTGAAATCATTCTGCAGATTAAATTGATGTAAAAGTTTGTGCAGAGCAACAGCACTTGTACAAGCATGAAAATCTGTCTTCCCATACAGAAGTGACAGCTCAGTGCGTAATTGTTCGTTCTTCAGTATTGGATATGCTTGCACGGTGTCTTCCAGAGCTTGGGTTGGAAAGCAAGTGTCATGGGTTTTATACAAGTCACTTTGAACAAGTTTGGCACTGACTAGGTGATTTGAAAATGAAAAACGTTCTTTTGCATGAACCACCACTATGTCACATACCTCTCTTTAAAGTTGTCTCAAGGTTGAGATCTCCGCACTCCGTCTGTGGACTGTTACATCGCTCGGCAAACTTGCTTCTATCTCGTCAACAGAATTATGGATTTTCTGGTTATGCTAATTATGCTTCAATTGTCTGGAAACACTCAAGTAGCGCATCTCTGTTCTCGTAGATGATGTTCACGGTCCTAACGTTGAAGTTCCATCGTGTCGGTGCACCTCTTGGAAGTCTTCTACCAACTACCTCATCCAGAACTCCAGTCCTTTTTGGAGAGCGTGAAAAAAAATATGGTATGCAGCCTATGTTGGAAAAAAAAACGTGAACTCTTCCAATCCTTGAAACTGCTTTCTCCATAATTAGGTTCAGTTGGTGAGCATAGCAATGGACGTAGTGTGCGTTCGGGTACACGTCTTTTATTTTTCTTTGAACTCCTCCTTGATCTCCACACATCACACTGGCACCATCATAGCTTTGAGCTATGAGTTTCTTCTTGTCTTATGGCTCTGGGCGAACAGTATTCAGACTTTCCAGCACAACAGCAGCAATCGAGTCTGCATCCGTTGATTTCATTTCCGTGAAGCCATCAAATCTTTCCACCACTTGATGCTTCTTGTCAATGTAGCGATAGACTACAACGCACTGTGTCCTAGCGGAAATATCGGTTGTTTCATTCGCTTGGATTGCCACAAACTGGGCTTCCTTAAGCTCTTGGTGAATCACTTCCTTAATAACTTCATGCATGCAGTCCAGTAGCTCATTCTGCACGGTTTTGGACGTGCCCTTAAACACAGTTGCAGTCTTCAAATGCTGTTCCATTGCACTATCGATACTGCCAACCAAATCCACCAGGCCTCGAAACACTCCTGGATTTAGCGATGTTTCACTCTCGTCGTGTCCTCTTAATGCCAGTTCAAAAGCGCCACAAAAGCGAACACAATCAATTATCTTGGAAAGGATGTACCGGTTCTTAGCCACTTCTTTGTTGTGTTTTTGAATACTGACTTGGTATCCTCGGTCCAGTTGAACAGCAATGTTCGCCTGTCCAAGCATCTCAAACTTGATCCTGTTATCCAAGTGAGCTTTAGAACTTTTGTGTTTCGCCAATTTATCAGCTAGATGTTTGACGTCAGTCACTCCAGTTTTGGTCCAAGCAGCGTCACCACCAATTAGGATGCATGGGAAACAATATTAGGACTTCCTAGAAACGCTTCCACAAAGCCAGTCGTTCTTCTTGTACCATTCAGTATTGAAAGTACGGATATATTGCTTCCCTCTATCTCTTGTGATTTGCTGCAGATTTAACTCTGGTTGGTCAGGTCCTAACCGTTTTACTTCCACCTTCTCCTCGTAGGTTAGGGTGCCGAAAGGCTTCACAAGTAGAGAGTCAATAGTATTCATTTCTGATACCAATAGAAGAAAGAGATCACGGTATATTAAATGTATATTATGTCACAAAATTACTTTAAAATAACAGTGTGTTGAATTCATTGGTATACATTACAGATTGCAAACCCTCTTGTGACAAGACTACATCAACATCAAATTTGCACCTATACGCATGGACAAAAAATTAAAAGCAATGATACTCACCTACAGTTGACTCTCTTTCTCGGGGTATTCACGTCCAGTAAGTCAACCAACGAGTCCAAACAAATCTGCTTCCACAGATAGTTTGCACCTGGGGGGTGATAGAAAACAACAAAAAAAACAATAGAAAGTTCAAGACCCAAACCATAACTTTTAAAACCTTAAAAGACCAAGTGTGACCATATAGGCCCCAACCGCACCTTAAAAGTCCAAGTGTGACCATATACTCACCTACAGTTGACTCTCCTTCTCTGTGTATTCACGTCCAGTAAGTCAACCAACGAGTCCAAACAAATCTGCTTCCAAAGATAGTTTGCACCTGGGGGGTGATAGAAAACCACAATAAAAACATTAGAAAGTTCAAGACCCAAACCGTAACTTTTAAAACCTTAAAAGACCAAGTGTGACCATATAGGCCCCAACCGCACCTTAAAAACCTTAAAAGTCCAAGTGTGACCATATACTCACCTACAGTTGACTCTCCTTCTCGGGGTATTCACGTCCAGTAAGTCAACCAACGAGTCCAAACAAATCTGCTTCCACAGATAGTTTGCACCTGGGGGGTGATAAAAAAAAACAAAAAAAACATTAGAAAGTTCAAGACCCAAACCGTAACTTTTAAAACCTTAAAAGACCAAGTGTGACCATATAGGCCCCAACAACACCTTAAAAACCTTGAAAGTCCAAGTGTGACCATATACTCACCTACAGTTGACTCTCCTTCTCGGGGTATTCACGTCCAGTAAGTCAACCAACGAGTCCAAACAAATCTGCTTCCACAGATAGTTTGCACCTGGGGGGTGATAGAAAACAACAAAAAAAACATTAGAAAGTTCAAGACCCAAACCGTAACTTTTAAAACCTTAAAAGACCAAGTGTGACCATATAGGCCCCAACCGCACCTTAAAAACCCTAAATAACAAATTGGGACCATATAGGCCCCAACTGCCCCTTAAAAACCCTAAATAACAAATTGGGACCATATAGGCCCCAACCGCACCTTAAAAACCCTAAATAACAAAGTGGGACCATATAGGCCCCAACCGCACCTTAAAAACCCTAAATAATAAATTGGGACCATATAGGCCCCAACCGCACCTTAAAAACCCTAAATAAGAAATTGGGACCATATATGCCCCAACCGCACCTTAAAAACCCTAAATAACAAATTGGGACCATATAGGCCCCAACCGCACCTTAAAAACCTTAAAAGACCAAGTGTGACCATATAGGCCCAAACTGTACATGAAAAAAAAAAAATATATATATATATATATATATATATATATATATATATCAATTGATATCAATATATCTCAATATATATATATATATATATATATATATATATATATATCAATCAATAATCAATATATAAATCAATCAATATATATATATATATATATATCAATCAATAATCAATATATAAATCAATCAATATATATATATATATATATATATCTCAATATATATATATATATATATATATTTGAATCAATCAATAATCAATATATAAATCCAACAATATATAAATATATATATATATATATATATATATATATATGTATATCTCAATATATATATATATATATATATATATATATATCAATCAATATATCTATCAATCAATCAATATATATATATAAATATATATATATATATATATATATATATCAATATATATATATCAATATATATATATATATATATCACACACACACACACATAAAAAATATACATAAATATACATAAACATATACATAAAAAAATATATATTAATTGATATCTATTATTTGATTAATTGATGTACTTTATTACTTATTTGATTATATTGTTCATGTATTTCTATTAGACATTATTTTTTATACATATTACAGGGCTATTTATTTGCTATACATGTTACAGGATATTATCCTGTAACATGTATATCACATAAATAGCCCTGTAATATGTATAATACATACAGGGTCACACAAGTTCACACTAACCTTTTTTTCCCTTACAGGCTTCCATACCTGCTTTGCTGATTTGCTAATTTTTTAAAGACTCTCATTGGTTGAAATCGATGTCAATCAAAAATTTCAGCCAATCAGAGTCCTTCAAAAATTAGTATATAAGGCAGAGCTTGGGAAAAAAACAATTACTCGCGGGTAGAGCTCCTTGTTTTTTTTTTTTTTTTTTAGAGCGTCAGTTTTTTTTGTGTGCAGGCCTCTTGCAATGGGCCAGAATGGATGGACAATGGCTTCAATCAAGATTGGATTATTTTTTGACATGGGCTTCAATCAAGATTGGATTATTTTGACATGGGCTTCAATCAACATTGGATTATTTTTTTGACATGGGCTTCAATCAACATTGGATTATTTTGACATGGGCTTCAATCAACATTGGATTATTTTGACATGGGCTTCAATCAACATTGGATTTTATGACATGGGCTTCAATCAAAATTGGATTATTATGACTATTCAGGGCACTGAGGGCAGAAGGCCAACGCTGGAGGTGTCAATTTGACAGGTAAGTATGTGCTGTTGTTTGTTTTATTTTTATTATTGTTTGTTTAGTATGTATGTGCTGTTTACTTTATTTTTATTATTGTTTTTCCCTTCCCTTATTTTTATTTTATCTTTAAAAGTGACAGGCACATGCATGTGCCTGTTACTTCTAAAAATGGAATAAAAATAGGGGGGGGGGGGTTGGTAGTTGAATCCGGGTGGGGTCACGCGGCCATCGGTTGGTCAGTGGCCGCGTAGGCCACATGGAGGCCATGATCAGGGGTGGCACAGGCCTCATGGGGGTGATCATCCACCCCCATGTGGCCTGTGCAACCCCTCTCACCGCCCGATTACCCCGATCACCATGATCGGGGTAATCGGGCGGTGGAATAGCATAGGCCACATCGGGGTGGTGATGATCGGGCCTCGGGGGTGGCACAGGCCACATGATGGAGGTGATCAGGGGTGGCAGTGGCACAGGCCTCAGTCATGGGGGTGATCATCCACCCCCATGTGGCCTGTGCCACCCCGCTCACCGCCCGATTACCCCGATCACCGTGATCGGGGTAATCGGGCGGTGGCATAGCATAGGGCAGGCCACATCGGGGTGATCGGGGGTGGCACAGGCCACATGGGGGTGATGGCTGGGGGTGGTACCAGGCATTGCAGGCCTAGGTCGGTCGTCGGTGGTAGGTAAGTTGGTGGGTGGCTGGGTAGGTGGCAGGCCAGGCAGGCATAGTGGGGTAACTGGGGGGACCCTACCTTTTATTAGGGGCACTAGGGGTTTGGTTTGGCCAGGGGCAGGGCAGGTGCCAGGTAGACTTACTGTTAGGTTGGGCAGAGCAGATGTGAGTAGTTTCAGCCAGTAAGGTCTCTCTCAGTCTCAGCGTGAGCAGGGTCAGGAAACAGAAAGAGGGAAGGGACAGGCAACTGGTGGTTTTATTGACTGTAGATGTCAATCAAAAAGTGAACTCAAGGCCCTATTTGCTGGCGGGCGCTCGGAGCTAACGGTCTGGGTGGGTTTACATTGTTCTCTTGACAACTGTACAGCCTTCCATCATTGATTGGTCAATGATGGAAGACTGTCAGTCATGAAATTGATACATTTATGACCGCCCATGCATATCGTCATTGTGCTGGTGGGCGGAATGAATTAACGGCCAGGGGGCCAGGCCAGGCCTCATTGAAGAGTATAAAGGTTAGTGTACTAGTGTAATATGATCACACAGGGATGCAGGGGGCTACAATAGATACACAGCAGCATTAGTTAATATATACACACAAGGGCAAGGGGTTACCTTAAAGTGACAGTGTCCCTGGGAATAGTTTGCTTCATGTATTACTGTATTAACACTTGAATGATGATGTACACATTATATTTAATTGTTTTTGGGTTATTACTAATAAATTATTGTGTTTTTTTATTGCAGGGTCACGAAAATATTTGGGGGGGCGTTTGCCCTGACGCCCCAATGGACGGGCCGCCCCTGGAGACAACCGAGAAGAAAGTTTGAAATGTTGTCACTGGAGCAGCAAGACATGTCACCTGTTCAGTAAAAAAGTAATGTCAAATTGAACATTCCAGCATAATTCTCTCAAAAAAAATCATTATAGAGCTAAACAATCACTAAAGAACAGTGTATTCACATCTATTTTGTCAAACAGCTCTTGCTAACATGGATATTCCTGATAACCTCATGACCTTCTGGGTGAGATTGATCTACGATCTTTCGGAGCTTAACTGAAGCGGTAAGATCATAACAACAGTGACTTCTTGATTTTCACAGGTTTCACGCCTGACACTAAATTATTACTGTTGTCTTTACATGCCTTTAAGAAGCACATACCTTACAGGATCCTGACATGATGATTGGTGGGACTATCAGAGAGCCAGATAGTTTTGAATGAAGATGAAGACCTAGCATCCTCAATATCAAGGTATCCTGTATATCTAAATATTGTATACTGCTTATTAGGCATGTACCTTCCCGAACCCTCACAAACACATTTTTGCATTATGCTAACAACAAAAAATCAAATACTAAAAGATCTAACTAATTTACCCTTTCTTACATTAATATGATCACAACACCTAATTACATATTTTTTAACAAGTTTGGGAACCCAGGCTACTACAGTCACCATACTACTTCCACCCATCCATATGAGGGGCTTTAATGAAGACGTACACATAACTGTTGAAAATCTTGCTAGAAACTGTCAAGAGCTGATATTATAACCTTTTCTTGAATACCCAGTACTCCTTGGTCCCCTTAGTTACTTTTTCCTGTATTCCTGTTTCAACTTTCCTCTGCTACTGTGCAGAGGCAGAATTACCACTGGTGCACCCAATGAAATGCACCGGGGCCCTGCTCATGAAAGGGGCAGAGCTGCCAAGATAATTATTTAATTAAAGTGTATATTCTTTTTTTCCCTGAGGCCTCCCGGATCGGCCCCTCCTGATCCCCTCGGTTCTCCTGACCCTCTCTTGGTCCCTCAACCTTAGCACCGCTGATTCCCCAGCTAGAGCATCATCTGGCAGTCAGGAAATCCCAATTACATCACACTCTGGTTATTCCCTGCCAGAGAGCATAAGAGCCCAAGGGGAGACTGCAGTGCGGAAGGGGTGCTAGTGGGGTTGAGGGGCCGAGGGGTGGTTCAGAAGGTATCAGGCTGGGGGGTGGGGGATCAGGAGGATATATATATATATATATATATATATATACATACATATAAGAGCTGGCACCGGAGGGGGATCCAACATCTTTTGCACCAAGGCTCTCCATATACTATCTCTGCCACTGCTCCTGTGTGTTACTTATTTAATTTTCAGTTGCTCACAATGAACTACACAGGCTGGAGAAACAAGTAACCAATGAGAGCATTTTGTTTGTGTGCCTCGATTAGTCCTTTACATTTCCTTTGAATTAATTGGAATTTTTTGACTTGTTTATGTTGTATATATATGTCTATCTTTGCTATTCAAGACATATATACCAGCTGCCAAGATCTTGTGTATGTGGAGGAAAGAACCCTCTTAAAGGGTGCCCATGACTGGAACTATATTGTGCTTTGATTTTGCAAATATCTCTGAAGATGCATTTGGGAGATTTTGGGAAAAGAATGGCCAGAAAAGCTCTTACTATAGACAAGCATTCTGAAGTCCCCTATTTGATATCCTCTCAGAATCTCTAGAACTGCATTTTTGTGCCATATCTGATTTTAGGCATATCCTCAATCCTGTTAAGTGGCATACTCTTGTTAGCACTGTACTAAAGATCAAGTTTGTGCTAGATGCATTTATTCACTCCGACCAGTCCGATACAACTTCTAACCCCGCTGTCTTCAATAAAGTCTTTTTGACCTGAGATCTGCTGCAATAAAAATGCAGAATGGTTTTAAAAATGGGTTTGACTAAAATCTGAAGAAACATTACTGCATGTCCTTCTGCATGCACACAGCTTCAACCAGCAGCTTCAATCAACAGTTATGGAAAATGTCATCACTCCATTGGTACTCTTTATTTATTTAGTTTTAGTCACATCTGTGCTTGAGTGACGAACACAGATCTGTGGACTGAATGTTATAACTTTGCTTTGCCTACTGAAGATAGGTTATGTCCACTGTTTACGCTGATTTTGTTATTCCCATTGACTACAGTGGCAGTGGCCAACAGCTATGTATCTGGAGTACATCCAGTCCCGTCAACAAAATGATTGTGTCTTTTATTATCTAAACCTGTAATTTGTCATCATGATCAAGAGAAATGTACAGGCTTTACCCCGGATAGTAACAAATTGAATCTCTATAGGTATTTCCTTCCTTCCCGATGTAATACAATTCCTTTTTTACTGTATGTAATAATAAAAGTTATAGTTTAACATTCCATTTATATGTATGCTGAGCATTTTTTAAATAATGGAACGAATCTTCCAACCTAAAGTGTTGTAGATATTGAATTATCATATTCATTTTATGGAGCACCTTATATTTAGACACTAATTATATGCACTTAAAACTTCTATACTGCATGTTATTCATATTTTTATAAACTTACATATTCTCCCAACTAACTTGCTAATGCAAATACACATTGTAATGTTTACTTTACATCAGTTACCCATATACTCACAATGAAGCACATATTTTCATTTTTTGGTTTCTAAAAATAATGAAACACTTAACCTTGCAAATGACTGTGCTAATTCCAGTGTAATTAAGTGAGCCAACATTATGCATAAATGTCTTGAACTTACTTTGAATCCCATGTAATTTCCTTGTAAATAAACAATAATATATATTTGTATGACAATAGTAACACAAAACAAATATACTTTTAAAGCTCTGGCATAACACTCAGTATTGTCTAAGAAGACCTTCTAGATTCTACATGGGAAATGGTTGGGAAGAAGTGTTTGTGTGCAAAGGTCAAGGGGAATTGAGATCAATAAAAAAATATCAATAAAACCATTATTGTAACATAAAAATTTCCACACTATGAGCCCCAAATGGGTTACGAGTTACGGCCTTGAAAAAATTGCAGTGGTTAAACCCATAACTTACAGCCTCCCGAAGCCTTTGATCTTTCACTTTTGCAAGAGTTACAATGTTTAAACTCACAAATCGCTATTGAATTGCTCAATTTCCCCAAGCCCGCAAATGTTTTAACACCAGTAAACGGCAAATGTAGTAGAAAATCCTACGAGTACTAGAGAGGACCCGAAAGGGGGTTAAACACAAGATCGTAGCACTGTAAATGCAAATAAAAAATTAATACTGTAAATAACCGGGAAAACTAAGTTATTAGAATTAATTGTACAACAGTCTCGCAAATCATCAGGAAATAAAATTTATTTTTATGTTCATTTCGGGGCTAAATTGATCTCAGGTATCAATGAGTTAGTAAATATCAGGCCACCCATATGAACTAGAACAGTATTGACATTCATTTCATAATTCTATATTTTGTAGTTTTGCGAGTCTGATCGCATATCGGACCCTAAGTGATTGACCTAAGTGATTGACATGTAACCTCCAAGTTTTACTGCTATAATAATGACAGTCTCATTTTCTATTGGCTGGTTCGAAATGGGAGGTTACGGTCTTGCTTAATTTATCATGTTCCCGCCCTGAACTGCAACGAACCAGTACCAGGGCCAGTAACTTGCGAGCTTGATCAATTGAATAGCATTGTAATCGGAGACGAACGGGAGCCCGCAACACACCTGCAGACATACGGCCTACAACAATCGAGTTGCGGGCATGAAATTGAATTGGGCCCAATGTCTTCCTAAGTCACAAAAAAATGGTGGCACAGGCTTCTGGGTCTCTTTTAGTCCTCTCTGTGTAAGTCTCCTGTCTGTATCTCTCACACAAACACACACATATATATATAAGAACTTTACCTTCCTGATACTCTCTGCCCTCCTGATCCCCCTTCGGCCCCCTCAACCTCACCAGGACTTTTCCCACACTGCTCCTTCTCCTGCCGGGCCATCTTTTAACCAAGTCAGGAAATCTTAATGAAGTCACAAACAAGTTAGAGCAGACACTCCACAAGGGGAGGCTGCAGGGCAGGAGGGGTGCTGGTGAGGTTGACAGCCCCGGCGGGGGGGGGGGGGGGGGCTCAGGAGGATATATATATATATATATATATATATATATATATATATATATATATATAGTGGATATAAAAAGTCTACACACCCCTGTTAAAATGTCAGGTTTCTGTGCTGTAAAAAAATTAGTGAAAGATAAATCATTTCAGAAATTTTTTCCACCTTTAATGTGACCTATAAACTGTACAACTCAATTGAAAAACAAACTAAAATCTTTTAGGTAGAGGGAAGAAAAAATATAAAAATAAAATAATATGGTTGCATAAGTATGCACACCCTTAAACTAATACTTTGTTGAAGCACCTTTTGATTTTATTACAGCACTCAGTCTTTTTGGGTATGAGTCTATCAGCATGGCACATTTTGACTTGGCAATATTTGCCCACTCTTCTCTTTAAAAACACTCCAAATCTGTCAGATTGCAAGGGCATCTCCTGTGCACAGCCCTCTTCAGATCACCCCACAGATTTTCAATCGGATTCAGGTCTGGGCTCTGGCTGGGCCATTCCAAAACTTTAATCTTCTTCTGGTGAAGCCATTCCTTTGTTGATTTGGATGTATGCTTTGGGTCATTGTCATGCTCAAAGATGAAGTTCCTCTTCAGGTTCAGCTTTCTAGCAGAAGCCTGAAGGTTTTGTGCCAATATTGACTGGTATTTGGAACTATTCATAATTCCCTCTATCTCTAGCTCCAGCTGAAGAAAAGCAGCCCCAAAGCATGATGCTGCCGCCACCATGCTTCACTGTGGGTATGGTGTTCTTTTGGTGATGTGCAGTGTTGTACCCCATAGCCCAGACATATGAAGAATACGGGAGATTGTTGTCACATGTACCACACAGCCAGTACTTGCCAGATATTCCTGCAGCTCTTTTAATGTTGCTGTAGGCCTCTTGGTAGCCTCCCAGACCAGTTTTCTTCTCATCTTTTCATCAATTTTGGAGGGAGCTCCAGTTCTTGGTAATGTCACTATTGTGCCATATTTTCTCCACTTGATGATGACTGTCTTTACTGTCTTCCTTGGTATATCTAATGCCTTGGAAATTCTTTTGTACCCTTCTCCTTACTGATACCTTTTAACAATGAGATCCCTCTGATGCTTTGAAAGCTCTCTGTGGACCATGGCTTTTGCTGTGGGATGCGACTAAGAAAATTTCAAGAAAGACCAACTAGAGCAGCTGAACTTTATTTAGGGTTAATCAGAGGCACTTTAAATGATGGCAGGTGTGTGCTGACTCCTATTTAACACGATTTGGAATGTAATTGCTTAATTCTGAACACAGCTACATCCCCAGTTATAAGAGGGTGTGCAGACTTATGCAACCACATTATTTTTATTTTTAATTTTTCTTCCCTCCACCTAAAAGATTTCAGTTTGTTTTTCAATTGAGTTGTACAGTGTATAGGTCACATTAAAGGTGGAAAAAGTTCTGAAATGATTTATCTTTGTCTCATTTTTTTACAACACAGAAACCTGACATTTTATCAGGGGTGTGTAGACTTTTTATATCCACTGTGTATATATATATATATATATATATATATATATATATATATATATATATATATATAATATATATATATATATATATATATATATATATATATATATATATATATATATATATATACAGTAAACTCTCAGTTATCCGGCAATCCGGCACCCACAGGGATTGCCATATGCCAGATAAGTGTAGTTTCTGGTTGCTTGAGAGTCACTATTAAAATAGGCCTAACTAATACTACACCCCCCAGAAAGCCTTAAACTATCTATGAAATTGCTACTGCTAATTAAATTGAGTCATTCAAAGGTTAAAAAAAAACTCAGAGACAAAGTTCATTTTAAAAAAGCATTTTATTGTACATTACATACATAAGATTGGCACTTACAGTTAGATGCTGCAGATTGGCACGTCCAGACAGGGACTTCTGGTGGGCACTTCCAGGCAGAGGCTCCTACAGGGTCAGGATCCACTTCATCCATGTCCAGGGTCACTTCCAGGCTGCTCCTTTTTGCTGGTTGCTTGAGGTTCCTGTTGTGCAGGGTTATTTACTGTCTCTTCAGATTCCGGTTGAGCAGGGTCAACTTCCAGTTAGTTGAGAGTTTCCAGAAATCGGGGAATGGAGGTAGTTGCTGGTTGCTTGAGAGTTCAGATGCTTGAGTTCCAGATAAATGGGAGTTTACTGCATATATATATATATATATATATATATATATATATATATATATATATATATATATTAGAACCGGGAAAGGGGGCCCAACATTTTTTTTTGCATCAAGGCCTTCCATTCACTACCTCTGTTAATGCTTCTGTGTGTTACTTATTTTGTTTTCAGTTGCAATGGGACAAATGGAATTCTAATAAGTCTACCAAGCCCCTCTCTGTTGGCAAACAACTCAAATAAGGTCATATCTGCCCTCAGTGATTAATTACAAAGAATTGGTAAAAGGCAACTGAAGTTCAATATTTAAAAAATAAACTTTTGAAGAATTTTTCTTGATAATGGACAAACTTTTTTCAGAAAGTAAAAATAATATGAAGTGCAATCTTTTTTTTGGGTTTCTGCCCATCGACTTTCTGAGCTGATTGTGCAAATTTAAAAGGGCTCTAATTAAGCACACAGCATATTTTTTTTTACAGAAGTGTTTAGTTAGTGAACTTCTATCCAAAAGCAAGGTCTTCACTAACTAAACACTTCTGTAAAAAAAAATATGCTGTGTGCTTATATAGAGCCCTTTTAAATTTGCTGAATCACAATTTGATAAGACTGTGAATTGGAGAAGAAACTTCTATCTGCACAGGAAAAAAGTGGCAGGTACTAGGATAAACTGAGAGCTCATTAATTTAAAAGGACACATCCTGCTGAGGCAGCAGTAGAGGCTAAGCAGAGGCAATAGAAACCCAGAATAGAAAAATTGCACCACAAAGTGGAGCATTTAAACATTTAAAGCCTGAGATTATTGTATGTATTTATTTTGCTTAAAAATGTTTTGTCCATTATCGGGTATAGCAATTTCATTCTTCAAGGGTACTACAAATGTGACTTCAGTGGTCGTTTAAACCATTAAAAGGCCACAAAGATCAGTTAAAGCATGTTATTGTAATATTTTTAATGAAATGGGTTTACATTGTATCTTTCCATATCAGTGTTACACAATACAGCTAAATACAAAGCATTACATTTACACATTAATGCAAAACTAAAAGCTGCCCTTGGTATACAAAAACAATCTCTTTAGCCGCCTAGTGATATCAGTTTCACAATCTTCTATAGATTTTTACAAAAGCTTAATAATTGCACTGTAAAATACAGATTTTATGTACCACTATTGTTTCTCTCTATAAATAAGAATTGAGTCTTGCTGACTTTTCTTCTGCTTTGTTTTGCAGGAGAGAAAATCTAAATGCGTGAGTTTCTGTTATTGATATTTTAAACATCTTACTTTTTATCTCTCAACAAAGTTATATTTTTGCAGACTTTCACAGGATATGTTCTTCAGTTTTTAGTTCACATACTGGTAAGGTCCACTGTCTCTGGTCTCTCACTTGCCCTCTTTTCACATTCTCTCTTTGCTAAATGTATTTCCATCCTTGAAGGACTACTGTAGACTTGGAAAACTTTGATATGTTTGTGAAATATGTAACAAGTTAACAACATTAGCAGCTGTGTAGCCATAATAATAAAAATATCATTTTTTTCATATGTGTGTTCTACACTTCTTGCTTGTATGGAGAATGATAGGTATGTACTGCTATTTTTTGCATTCTGTATTTAGGGAAATGGAGGAAAAAGGATGTATTACGCAGGGAACAGCTGTTGAAATTACATATTTTTAGAATTTAAACTATTACATATAGAGAATGCCCAAAGATAATGCACTCGCCTGCCAAGATGATCCTTTGACTGGTGGGCCTGAAGTGCTTTATCCAGCAGAGATAAGGTAGGCATAGGGTTGTGGAACTACATTAGGACAGATGGAAGTATGGAGTGGTGACTGACAGTGTTGGCAGGCAGCAGCTTTAATGCCAGCAAAATGTAGACAGAATAAACCTTTTTTCGAGGGTAGATCAACTAATAGCGTAATTAAACTGACTCAATGAGACAGCTGCTTTGGCGGAGAAAGACTGACGATAGTTGAAATATAAAAAGCCACCATATCTTGGGAGCCAGATACATGATAAATATTAAATATAAAAAGTCATCTAATTCTTGCCTGCACGAAGGGAAGGCAGACGACATGTACATGCTGAAGTTTAAGATTAATTTGAGTATCGTTAGTTTGTGATTGAGTCAGATCTTTTGACTTAACAATCACCGAAAAATCTCCTTGCCATATTTTGTTGTTGTTGGATAGAGATGAGAAGGGATACAAGATTAACATCTTTCCCTTCAAGGATGTCCCTCCTTAGATGAGCAGGTAAAAAATGAGTGGGCATAATAGTTGGAGAAGTTCATGTTTGCTCACCTTGACATAGATGGGGATTAGGCTGAGCAACCGCTGCAGATGAAATGGTAGGATATTCCAACCTTAGCATGCTGTTCTCTAGTGTGTTGATGTCAGCCAAAATCCTTTGAATTTTGGTCATCTGCTCATTATGTTGTTCAGGAACAAGAGGATGGTTAGGTCTTCTGGCACGGAGGAGCCTATACAGCTCCATCTTTCTTGCAGAGGCTGTGTATGAAATCCCACATTCAGTAAGTTCCTGGACCAGTCTCGGCACTGGATGACACTGTCCGGGGGTGTAATGATGAACCTGAGATGGGAGGTGTTCTTGCAGGAGAAGAAGCTGCCAGAAATCAGCCATAGAATAGATGATGAATACTAAATAACTAAGTTAGAGGTGCTCATCGAGAACGAACTAACCTTGATAGGTTAGTTCTATAGACACGATAATCCACTCTGAGAGAAACCTCTTTTAGCTCACTTGTGCACTTCACAGGGAGAAATATCCTGAAGTATATCAGTCTGGTCCCACTCAAAAGAGTGACCAAGCCCAGAAATACTACCCTGAACAGGAGAAACAGCAAACCCCCAACGCATTTCGGCCTTTATCCGCCTTGACAGTGAGGTGCAGCTGAACTCCCTAAGGCACAGTGAGCAAGGGGTCCCTGTCTGGAGTCCCCTATCACCCTTAGGGAGACTAAACCCCAAGGGTAATTTGCATATAAAAAATAACCTATTAAGGTTGGTTTGTTCTCTGATGAGCACCTCTGATTTAGTTTTTTTGTTTATGCAAATTACCCTTAGGGTTTAGTCTCCCTAAGGGTAATAGGGGACTCCAGACATGGACCCCTTGCTGCTGTGCCTTAGGGAGATCAGCTGCACCTCACTGACAAGGCCCATAAAGGCTGCAATGCATTTTGGGATTGTTGTTTCTCTTGTTCAGGGTAGAATTGCCTGGTATTTCGGGCTGGGTCACTCTTTTGAGTGGGACCAGACTGATATACTACAGGATATTTCTCCCTGTGAAGGGCACAAGTGAGCTAAATGAGGTTGCTCTCAGAGTGCCTTATCATGGCCATATAACTAACTTATTAAGGTTGGTTCATTCTCTGATGAGCCCCTCTCACTTAATTTTTTTGTTTATGCAAATTACCCTTAGGGTTTAGTCTCCCTAAGGGTAATAGGGGACTCCAGACGTGGACCCCTTGCTCACTATGCCTTAGGGAGTTCATCTGCACCTCACTGTCAAGGCGGATAAAGGCCGAAATGCGTCAGGGATTTGCTGTTTCTCCTGTTCAGGGTAGAATTGCCTGGTATTTCTGGGCTTGGTCACTCTTTTGAGTGGGACCAGACTGATATACTACAGGATATTTCTCCCTGTGAAGGGCACAAATGAGCTAAAAGAGGCTGCTCTCAGAGTGGCTTAGCATGGCCATAGAACTAACCTATTACGGTTGGTTCGTTCTCTGATGAGCTCCTCTGACTTCGTTTTTTTGTAGATGATGATTACTGTCTGAAAATAAAATACAAGTTTAGTATATGCATGGCTGATTGAATTGGCAAAGTTCTGGAGCCCAATGTTGGCTGTAGCAACTTTGTGAGCCATATGCCTTTGAATAGCAACTTAAATTGATCGAAGAAGGATTCTGTCATAAACTGTAGTGTGACTGGGCATTGTGTGGTTCACGGAGGAAACAATAAATTCACGTTGCCCACCATGATAAGTAGGCTAGGGCATTTTGACAATTGACTAACTGGTAGTTTTTAATTTGTAAAGTGCTTTGAAAACATGCACTCTTTACCCTGGATTTAAGCTTGAAACAGCATCCTACATTCCTCTGGTTTTGTTAACTTTGAACTTAAACCCTATATAGAGCTACAGAATATTTTGGTGCACTACAAATAATGAACAATTATAATGAATATCTGCTAAACTGCTCATCTGAATGATAGAATCTATTGAAGTACATTCTGTTATTATGATTAGAAGGTGAACTGTGACTTGTTGTATTTAGAGTGGACTAAGTAATGCTGCCTGATACATACCGACGTGTCTGTATAATATGGTAGCTAAAGGTATGGTGAAATAAAGTGAGTAGACTAGCTATTACTGGTGGTTCACATAAGATTATAATTTCATAGGCATGTAACAGTTAATTTTAAATAATGAATATAATTGTGTAACCATCATGGAGACTGTTAACTAATAAGTAGGTATGGTGAAATAATTGAGCACAATAATAGTAATGGGAAGAGCTATGTAAAATACGTGTAACATAAAAATAATTGGTGATATAAGATGAAAACCTTAATTACTATGAGGATTACAGTATGTGTGGACTGTAATAATAACTTTGTATGGCTATATAAGTTTTTAAACATGCTGGGGTGCTTGAAATGGAACATCTATGTGAGACTGAGAGCCACTGTTTCGAGGCACTGGATTTCGGATGGCTAGGGATTGTCCAGGGATTGGTATGGCAACTGACGACATTGAGATATGCTAGGGAAAATCCCCTATCTGGGGCAATGCAAGATGATAAAAGACGCTGAAGGTGGGCAAAAATATGTTGCCAAGAATATACACTGCAGGAAGTCATCGAGTGGCCACAAAGGACAGTGGAAAGGAGAGGAAAAGAGAAGCTGGCCACCGCAAAGGGAAAGACAGAAAATGGAGAAGGACGCCAGGCAGATATAGGAAGTCACACAGGAACAGGGAAGAGCTGAAGACAAGCATGAGGAGGGGGAAACACTGATCAGGAGAGAGCCATGGAATGTAGAGCAGTGCAACAAGAATTGCGAAGAGGAGGGGGGGAGCAATGTCCAGGGAAAAGGAGGACCAAAGATGCGGGAGAGGAGCGGGAGCCAAGCAGGAGAGGAGGACAAAAAAACAAAACAAAGGTAGGGTAGGAAGAGGAGGGGCGAGAGACATGAAGGGAAGCACACAAATGATGCCAAAAGACCAAGAGAGAACAGGGAGGATGGAAAGTGGGTAGAGAAACAAACTTACCGAAAATAGCAAACACTACAAGAAAAAGGGCACGACCGAAAGACTGTAGCTGTTTGAGAATATATACTGGACCTAGTGTATTTTTTCAAGGTCCATAACCCTCCTTATTTAACAACAAGCTCTTCTTCCAGTGGCTGTCCAGTGAATCCTGGTGAGCCACCTGGCTCTGAGAAGACCTTCTATGGGTGACAAGGAGAAGAGCACTGTGGTGCATCGGACGGTTTCTCTCTCTTTCTCTATCTTTCTCTCTCTCCACCTCTCTCTATCCACCTCTCCCCCAAAAGTTGTATTATGGGCACAATACACTAGTGTCAGAAATGTGGTACCAGCCTTGGAGTTAAAGATAGTAAAGGATTTATAGTACGCAAATCAGCACAGCATGAAACTAATAGGCATTAACAGGAGTTTAACTGGTTGCTGGCGAACCAGAGGATGCAAAGCCAAGCTACTTTACTAGAAGCAGTGCACCAGACCAAACAACTTTTGACTACAGGAACAAGAGAACCCATGATGGGAATGCGAGCAAGTCACTACCTTCAAAAGATTACTAAGGGAGATGATGTGGAGCTGCTAATTTTTGAGAAGACTGCTATATGTGTAGCCAAGCTGTACACCTCATTTCACTGAAATACCGGACCCAGTCTTGGGTTGAACAGAGCAATGGGCGTACTATGAACTTTAATTTGAATTACCAGCTGATTAAAGTTGTCTGAAGGCAGAAATTTTAGCCATTGCAGGGATAACTCTAGCCATTTATGCTCAAAGATTCAATAAGTGGAAATACAAAGGGGGCCAGCCAGCAAGATCGCAGATATTTGACCTACTTCATCTCATACGTAAATGACTATGTTCAGAAATCAACCCTACAGAGAAAAAAACTAGAGATATTGTACTTAGAAGAGAAAGTTGAGAATTCTATCGAGCTCACAAAAAGAAGCAAAAGGGAATCATTAATTGAATATGGTCAAGTGCTTAAAGTGTGGAGAAATGGGACATATGGCAGCTCAATGTCCAAATCGGAATGAGCCAATACACTGCAATCTATGGGCGACTGCAGTTTACTGTGATGTGGATAAACTAGTATGCATGGCTGAGATAAAACGTCCATTCATCAGGGAATTAACAATAAACAGCCAGAAAGTTAAGGAATGATTCATGAAATGCAGTTACCATGCTGTCCAGGCAAATTGTAGCCTCAGACAAACAGATGCCAGGAACAAACATGGACATTACCTCTGTGCATGGAACAGTCATGAACTACCCAACAAAAAACACATCCGATTATAGAGGATTATAGACAGCTCAAAGTCATCAGTACATATTGGTTATACTGGTCTATGTTAATTAGTGCCCAGAAGGTGTGATGCTATGGTCTGGCAACTCTTAGAGTATTGCAAAGGAATTACTCCTATTCTTCTCCGGAATAGGAATTCCAAAAGAGACATTAATGGGCCAGGAGACACCGTTTATTTTTAAAGCTGATGAAAGATTAGTGCAAGCATTTACAAGTCAGAACCTGGATGGGAAAAGGAATGACACGATATAATAAGAAAGAAGAAAAATTTGGTAAAAAATGGTTAAAATGGGATAATAAAAAGATCTAAGGATACATCCCTGCTCTCTTTACTTGAATATCATTTTTAACTATAGCTTATCTCTTTTACGCTGCATTAGATATAAGGATTCCTCATATTAAGATCTTTAGGAGATAGTTAAAATAGAGCAAACATTAACATTGGTTGGAGTGGTTGAATGACTGTTTTTGTATAAATTGGATAATGTATTACTGCATATATATTGTATGTATTGGTTATAAAAAAAAAAAAAAGTCAGAACCTTAAGAATGTCAATATATCACCCTCAGACTGATAGATTGGTGGAAAAGGTTCAATAGAAAGGGATGATACAAAAAGTGGTGGACAAAGATGGAAAGAACTGTGACTCATTGTCCTTTCTACTTTTTCCAGTATGACAGGTACCTCAGGCCACAGCAGGATTTCCCCCATTACAGCTCTTGTATGGAAGCTATGCAAGGCAAATGTTCAATACTTTGAGAGAAACCTGTGAAGAACAAAAGTCCAAGGGGAAAATATGATACAGTATGTCCAGGGTCTGAGAAGCAGAATTTCTCAAATTACCCCATTTGTCACATGGAACACATGGAACTAGTACAACAGCATCAGAAAACATACAATAGTGACGCCCAGATTCTAAAAATTGAGTTATGCAATGGAGTAATAGTACTCGTACCCACAGCTGAAAGTAAGCTCCTGGCTAAATGGTAGGGACCATGTGAAGTAATAGAGGCCATGGGTGAGGTGAACTATAAGATCAAGCAGCCTGAAAGATGCAAGCAGGAACAGGTGTGAGAAACAGCCTGAGCTAGTGGTAGTATGCTGGGTTTCATGTAAATATCATCAGAATGATTATCATGACAGCAGAGGAAAGAAGTATTGCAAATGATTCAGTGCAATAGAGATGTATTCTCTGTAAACCCAAGTTGGACAAATTTGGTCTATCATGATATTGTCACTAAACCAGAAGTAATTGTAAGAAACAAAGGCAAAGAGGGTGGAAATAAGGGCAGAAGTAAAAAAAAAAATGCTTGACTTTAGAGTTATCGTACTCCTGATGGCCTGTTCTAATACAAAGTTTTGCCATTTGGCCTACATGTTGTCCCTGCAACATTACAACGGCTTATGAACAGGCTCCTACGTCACAATCTGAATATGCAGCTGCTTTTTTGGATTACATTGTGATTTATAACACAGATTGGTACTCTCACTTAAATAAAGCTGAAATCCAGCCAAGTGTGCACTTGGATTTTTAGAAACTAAATATTTAATCTATATACAATGTGGGAAAAAAATAAACTAAAGTCTTTATTAATAAGGGGTAACAACGGCGATATCATAAAAACAATTGATAAAAAATCCTGGATTGGAAAAAGAAGTTATAAAAAAAAGGCTGGTTGATGTGTGAGCATGTAACCACTTTGTTGGTAATATAAACTCTAAATAGAGGGGTTCATGAAGTCACACCTAACAGTATTGCAGAGGAAAAAATGCATGACTTGTCCAAATGGATTAAACCTGTCAGTGCAATTATCAGAAATATATAATGCACATAAATACATGTAGTGCTTCTGGATATATAGGATATTAGTGACCCTTTGGGGTTCACAATATTAATAGCCTGAAATGATCTGTCCTTAAGATATAGAGATATATTTCTCTTAATAGTTTACCAGGATCTATTCAGACCATGTTTATCTATTTCCTGGTCATGGCACAAGTTATACAAAATGCACAATACAGACTTAGGAGCACTTAAGTCTTTTGTCTTAATAGGACTATGATATATATATAATGTCCCTACTGGGCATCTTCTCCTAGAGAGGTTAAGCTTCCGTTTTTACCATACTCCATTCCAGAGTTTAACATGATATGGAAGCAGCAGTCCACAGAGAGTAAATAGAAGCCAGCAGGTAAGCTATTGCTTTAAGCACCGTCTATTGCGTGCTCAATATAACTAATATCCAGACAACCACATTCACTCATATGGAAACGGACAGGGAGGGTAAGCATGCAACCTCTAAATAATAAAATACAATACTGTTAGTAGAGAGGACACCGGCGTGCCCTTAGCTGCAAGGCATGCCACGTCATCAAAGGCCGACGCGTTTGGACGTCATCAGACGTCTTTGTCAAGGTAGAGTGTGCTGAGCCGTCTAGCCCTCTTTTTAAACGTTGCCGTTACCACAGCAACCAATTGACATTGAGCGGACCTGCGCACTGTAATTTAAAGGCGATCATAGCGCCATGATGCATAAGGATGAAGCAAACATAATATAATAATAATAATATAATATTACCCTCTCAGACAAATGAGAGGGTATAAATGAATGACGATAATAGCAAATAGATAGCAAATGAATAGTCCCTGTATGACATGGGACAGGAAACTCCAGGCTAGGAGGAAAAGGTGTGGAAAACAGAAATGTGGTAACTACATATACTAACTGTATAAGGAAATTGATATAGATCCTAAAGGAAAAGAGAGCTATAAGGTGACAAAAATAAGAATATGACCTGAATATCCAGGATGAAGATCTAAAAGGTGCATCGAAACAGACAATTTAAAGTCTGTTATATAAGAGTGAAGAAATGTGGTGCATATGAAGAACTGAGGGGACACCCTATTGGGGATTAAAGTGGAGAGCCATGGGAAGGGAGGGGGAGAAGAGGGTAGTAAAGGTAAATAGTGACTGTGTAAACAATAATGATACAGTGTTGATCCACAAAAATACTAATGATGTGAAAAAGTGGTACATAACAGGTGTTAGATACCATCTGCATGCCAATTGTGGAAAATAAAGGCAAACCTATCAATGAAGATAAGCATCCTGCTTGTGCATGATAATTATAATCACAAAAAGAACTATGCAGATTAAGAAGTTTCTTCTTAATAAATATTATAACTAATATTAGTGAATATCCATTTAAATGAAGGGTAAAAATGTGAAACCTTCATTTAAACCCTCTGGAGATAACGCTTTTAATTTGTAAATCCATTTTGCTTCATGTTGAAGGAGTTTCTTATCTAGGTCTCCCTGTCTGGGGCCTTGATAGACTTTCTCAAGAGCTGTGAATGTGAGAACTTCACTATTACCGCCATGAAAGATTTTAATATGGCGTGCTATAGGGGTGTCAAGATCTTTCTTAATAGAATATATGTGTTCGCCAATGCGTCTTCGTAGTTGGCGCCGGGTTTTCCCTACATAGATTTTTTTGCACAAACATGTAGCCACATAAACTACACTTGTAGTGCAGCAATTTGAAAAGTCCTTTAGGACATATCTTGCCCCATTAGATGGATGTTCATAGATTTTTGTGGGTTTGATATATCTACAAAATTTACAGTTCCCACACCTAAAACATCCTAGTGGGGGATTCAACCATGTCTTATTTTGTTTTTTCTCTTTAAAAAAACTATGCACTAATGTGTCTTTCAAATTTTTTCCCCTACGATAAACAATAGGTATTTTTTGTGGAAGTATATCTACCAAGTCATTATCACTTCTTAATAGATGCCAATGGTTAGATATAATATCTTTGATTGAAGCAGATTCGTAGCCATAGGTCAAAATACATCTTGGATATGTATTATCTGATGTTTGGGTATTTGTCCTGTGCGGTTTATTCAGTAACTCTGTTCTGTTGCAGCCCAATGCATATTGAAAAGCTTTCTTTAGGCATTTATTAGAATATCCTCTTTCTAAGAATCTTTGTTTTAATTTATCTGCCTCAATTTTGAATTTGATATCTGAGCTGCAATTCCTCCTAATTCTTAGGTATTGCCCCTTAGGGATACCTTTTTTCAGGGGGTCAAAATGTTGACTGTCCCACGAAAGTAACGTATTTGCAGCTGTCTCTTTTCTGAATGTAGTGGTTGAGATGTTACCTTCATCATCTTTTTGGATTAGTAGGTCTAAAAATGATATCTCTGTTCTATGAATTTCATGTGTGAATCTCAGACCTACCTCATTTTTGTTCAATGAGTCCATAAGAGTTTCGAATTCTAGTTTTGTTCCATCCCAAATCACAAAGATATCGTCTATATAGCGACGCCAAATCATTGCATGTATAATGAGATGCTCAATGTTTGGTTCTGAGAAGATCTTCTTCTCCCAGCAACCTAAAAAAAGGTTTGCGTAGCTAGGGGCACATGGAGTGCCCATTGCGGTCCCCTTTGTCTGGTGGAACCATTTGTCATTGAACAGGAAAAAATTATACTTCAGGACATACTCTAAGAGTTGGATAATGAAGTTGTTAAAGTTTTCAAAATTAGTGCTTTTCATGCTCAGAAATTGTTTAGCTGCCTCAATACCAAGATCATGAGGTATGCTACTGTAGAGTGCTTCAACGTCAATGGTTGCTAACCACGTATCTTTTGGCACTATTAAATGCTCAAGCTGTTTTAATATATCATTGGTATCTTGTACATAAGAGGGCAGGTTCTGTACTAAGTCACGTAGGTAGTGATCCACAAAAATACTGGCGTTGGAGGAGAGGTTTCCTGTCCCTGATACTATAGGCCTACCAGGGATAGGCACTGTTTGTTTGTGCACTTTTGGTAGTGCATAGAAAGTTGAAATGCAAGGGAATTTTTGTAGAAGAAACATATATGTTTGCTCATCAATAATCTTCTCTATTTTAGCTTTTTCTAATATGGACTTTAAGGCTAATCTATATTCAAGATTTGGATTCTTTGTTAATACTTCATAGGTAAATTTATCATCCAAGATCCTATTGCACATCTCTTTGTATTTATCATTACTTAGTATTACCAGATTGCCCCCTTTATCCGCTTGTTTGATTTGGATATCTTTACAAGACTTGAGCTCATCAAGTGCTTGGTATTCTTGTTTTGTCAGATTGAAAGATTTTCTTAATTTGGTGAAATCTAAACTTTCTATGTCAATTGTTACCTGTTGGAGGAATACCCAGATGTTAGAGTAATCTTTTAAGAAGGGAGTAAAATTACTTTTGTTTTTCCATTTTTTTATGTCATTGTATGTTTTACCTTCATCAGTAGAAGCATTCTCTTCCAACAAGGACATTAGAAGTTTGAAAGTTTCAGTATCTTCTTTATTTATACCTAACTTCATATGTTCTTTGTCTTCTTTATTTTTAAAGAATTTCTGGAGGGCTAATTTACGAGCAAAAAGGTTGATATCTTTAATATGAGTAAATTTTTCCGACCTTGATGTTGGCACAAAACTAAGGCCCTTTCTCAGTACTGATTCATGGTCAGGATTTAAGATAAAGTCTGATAAGTTAATGATTTTCATACTTTGGTCTTTCTGTTTTCCACACCTTTTCCTCCTAGCCTGGAGTTTCCTGTCCCATGTCATACAGGGACTATTCATTTGCTATCTATTTGCTATTATCGTCATTCATTTATACCCTCTCATTTGTCTGAGAGGGTAATATTATATTATTATTATTATATTATGTTTGCTTCATCCTTATGTATCATGGCGCTATGATCGCCTTTAAATTACAGTGCGCAGGTCCGCTCAATGTCAATTGGTTGCTGTGGTAACGGCAACGTTTAAAAAGAGGGCTAGACGGCTCAGCACACTCTACCTTGACAAAGACGTCTGATGACGTCCAAACGCGTCGGCCTTTGATGACGTGGCATGCCTTGCAGCTAAGGGCACGCCGGCGTCCTCTCTACTAACAGTATTGTATTTTATTATTTAGAGGTTGCATGCTTACCCTCCCTGTCCGTTTCCATATGAGTGAATGTGGTTGTCTGGATATTAGTTATATTGAGCACGCAATAGACGGTGCTTAAAGCAATAGCTTACCTGCTGGCTTCTATTTACTCTCTGTGGACTGCTGCTTCCATATCATGTTAAACTCTGGAATGGAGTATGGTAAAAACGGAAGCTTAACCTCTCTAGGAGAAGATGCCCAGTAGGGACATTATATATATATCATAGTCCTATTAAGACAAAAGACTTAAGTGCTCCTAAGTCTGTATTGTGCATTTTGTATAACTTGTGCCATGACCAGGAAATAGATAAACATGGTCTGAATAGATCCTGGTAAACTATTAAGAGAAATATATCTCTATATCTTAAGGACAGATCATTTCAGGCTATTAATATTGTGAACCCCAAAGGGTCACTAATATCCTATATATCCAGAAGCACTACATGTATTTATGTGCATTATATATTTCTGATAATTGCACTGACAGGTTTAATCCATTTGGACAAGTCATGCATTTTTTCCTCTGCAATACTGTTAGGTGTGACTTCATGAACCCCTCTATTTAGAGTTTATATTACCAACAAAGTGGTTACATGCTCACACATCAACCAGCCTTTTTTTTATAACTTCTTTTTCCAATCCAGGATTTTTTATCAATTGTTTTTATGATATCGCCGTTGTTACACCTTATTAATAAAGACTTTAGTTTATTTTTTCCCCACATTGTATATAGATTATTAACTTATGGGTAGTAAATACCTTGGGAACCTAGCATTCCTATTAGACCTAGAAACTAAATATTTGCAATATACAGTAGGAAGAAGACTGGTCAAACCTTATTTGAAAAAAGTGGATGCAAAACAAAATAGGTATTTTTGGAAGCGACAAGTGTGAGCACTTCTAGGGATAGTTGAGTATTATCAAGGATTTATACCCAGTTTTGCCACAATCGCAGACCCCTTAATGGATCTATCCAAGCAAAGGGCTCCAGACTTAGTGAAATGTAAACACCACACTAAAATTGCTTTTGAGGACCCAATGTTTTAAAACTGTCAGGAACAAATATTAGTAACTTTAAAATGTCAGAAACTCTTTATATTACAAACTCATGCTTCTGAGGTTAGATTCGGAGCAGTAATCTCACAAGGGGTAGAGGGAGAGGAGCACCCAGTGATGTACCTCAGCAAGAAACTGCTACTGTGAGAAGAAAGGTATTCAATGGTTTAGTAGGGGTTCCTGGTGATAAAATGGACCACAGATGCTCTAAAGTATAATCTTCTGGGGAGGCCATTCACACTTTTCACAGATCATGATCCCTTAATAGGAATGCATCAAAATATGGAAAATAATGGCAGATGGTTTCTTTCATTACAGCACTACAAATTTATTGTGCAACACCGAGCTGGAAAGAAACGCTCTAATGGTGATGGCCTATCTACTGTCCACTGCCTCTCTGCTCAAGTTGCTCAACCACATGGTGTTAATTTGGGAGGGGGGGGGGGGGGCTGTGACAAAGTAATACCTGGGATGAGCAGAGCTGCATATCCATTTTAGAGCAGAAATGGTAATTGAAATGCAGTCAATGCACCTGAACTCAATTAGGTGGTATTTATGAGACCTACAGCCAGAAGGAGGGTTTGTTTTTTCTTAATTTTGAACCTGGGACTGCTGAAAGGAAGACAAAGTGTGTTCAACCCTGTGGAAGAAGGACTGGAAATGAGTAGTGCAGGTGAGTGAGACGTCTGCGAGGTGAGAGGGAGAGCCAGCTGATGAACAGTATGCTAAGTGAAACTCTGCATGAAAAGGACATGACAGCAAGCACAAGCTAATAGCCGGTTGGCGTTTAAGGCACTGACCTCACACCCGTGGGAAACTTGACCTGATACTGCAGCTTGGAGCGGACCCACAGCACGGAGGTGAGAGTTCCAAGGGGATTCCTTCCCACTAAGAGTGAGACGCGGGAGACGAGAGCGAGCGAGAAGCTGTACATGAGTGGTGGCTTTTGTCACGTGGGACGCCGTTGAGGCCTTAGGTTGCTGAAGCATCACGTGGGATAGCCAGCTGACGGCTGTGAAGTGAGCACCCTGGCGGAGTCATAGCAGTTGAGGTGGGAGGAAGGGAAGGAGAGACAACTAACGGACCATCAACTCTGTGGACAACTGAAACGGAGGAATTGCACACACAGGAGTCGGCCAAGTATATGCCGCATATGCCCGGAGGTGAGAGCTCCAGCGGAGCATCCGTTAATTATTAGACTTGGGTCTGAATTTAACAGACGGTTTGGAGTTATATTAGCGGCTCTGGACTGTTTGGCTTTCGCACAAGAGATAGCTTGTTGATACAATCTATATTTAATACACCAAACAGCTTAAACACCTATTATGCAATATATGTTTAGGTTCAAAGTTACTATAGAGCCTTATTGCCATCAGATATAGGTCCTTAATACAATGGCTGCCAAGCTCTGCCAGTGAAGTAAGCAGAAGCTGAATTTATGAACCAACAACAATTAGAGAACAATAAAAAACAATTAGCCATTGGCTAAGATATAAAAAATTATAGCGTACAAGCAACTGATTAAAATACCCTTGTGGAGGCTACCATCAGAATATACTGAAGCCTTAAAATACAATTGAGATTGGGTAGAGGGTGTACTGTGTTCTAGATAACTTGTTTTGCAATTCATGGTACAACTGAACACTCACACACCCACTTCACTGTTTACCATCTGTATTGAAAATCATATATGGGCTTATATTTTTAGGAATATCTTATAAAAAACAGATATACCTACTCGCACTGATACATTTTTACGTGGGTTCTGTACAAGAGACATGTGTCATGTCTAGCTAGCCCGAGTCTCTATTATATTTCTCACATTAAGAGGTGTGCCGATATAAATCTTACGGATATTCATTCCATCAAGTTTTTTTTGTTTTTTTGCTCCCTGTATCCAGAGGCATAAATAATACGGATCTATAACAGTGGTATATACTATATACATGTTGTTGGACTGTGAAATAGAGGTGAAAAGGCTCTTTATATCAGAATCTTCAGATTTTAATGATTCAAATATAATGGGAGAGGATTTGTTGTCACCAGCAAAAATGAGAGACATCATGACAGAATTCCAATTTAAATTGTTAACCGATTTAAAAGAACAAATAGGGGAGATTTATAAAGCTATTAAGGAGACACACTCAAGAATTGAGGCATTGGAGATCAAGCTGGGAAAGCTTACTAAAGATAATATTTCAGTTATAACATATACAACAGCTTTAGAGAGAAAAGTGAGTGACCTCGAACATAAAATAACAAATATAGAAAATAGATCTAGAAGGAAAAATCTGAAATTAAGGGGAATCCCTGATCAAAATTTGAAAAAATATGTTATGGACTTTTTTTCTACTTAAGTCCCAAGGCTCACTCAAGAAATAAACATCTTGGACACAGTCCTTGGATTCCATTACCTTACAGATTAACAAGGCCACAGCCAAGAGACACAATGGTTAGATTTCACAGTATTACAGATAAAGAAGACATTATGAAAATAAGTTTCAAACAAATAAACTTTTTGGCTCCTTATAGGGACATCAAAATATTCTCAGATATAGCATCAGCTACATTAATAAGGAGAAAAACATACAGTAGCATAACACAAGCTTTGATAAGGCTAGGAATAAGCTATAAATGCAGATTCCCGGAAGACCTTTTGATTTTTAAAGATTCAATGTGGCACAAAATCTCGACAGTAGAGGAAGGAGAAAATCTACTAAGCAAATGGGATATAGCAATAGAGAAAACCTAGAAGGCAGAGATAAAGATGGACTTATTATTAAAAGCCCCTGAGTGGCAATTGGTTAAATAACCTGATGTAAAATTGAATTTGAAAGGAAAGGCTGACTGTAATTAACGGAACAATGAGCTTAATTAATAATTTATCTTTAGAGTAATGCTGGTGTTATTAGGGATTTAGGGTGTCAAGATTTACTACCGGTAATCCGGAAACACCGTAGAAGAATGTATACTCACTTAGTATAGATAAACATCACAAGTTTAAAGGTTGGGATTTTTTTTTATACCACACTGGTGACAAAGAAGACAAAAGGATGTTGTAAGAGATCAAAGATTACAATATCTACAGTAAGTAGTCCTTAATGAGGGAAAATTGGTTTAATGAAACACTAATCTTTAGACACAAATAGTTTTATTATAATATGAAGAGGTATAAGGGATATTAATAAGACACCTATATAATGATTTAAACTAAATAAAGTTTTTTTTTGTTTTAAAGTACACAACACACTGGTGAACAGTAAGATAAAAGAGTGATATAGAGAGCAACGATCACAATAATTAATTCGCCCTTATTGGGGGAAATTTGGCTAAATAAAATATCAATCTTTAAACACATAGGCCCTCATTCTATTATCGGCCGTAAATCGGCCGCAAAGCTGCGATTCCTTGCGGGGCTCCGGTTACCTTGCAATTCAATTATACGGCGCCGCAAGGATATCCCCTTACGGCCGGCCGTATATCTTGCAATCGGCCGTAAGCTCAGAAATCTTTAAATGCAAAAATAAATTCAAGATGGCACTGTAAAGCTCTGTAAATGCTAGGGATCATTATGGGGGACATGAGGATTAATAGCAACCCCCTCTCAAGCTTGCACATCAGCCCAAATCTGAGATTACATTAACTGTTTATTTTCCAGCCGCAGCGTGGGCGGGTCTGAGGTGCTCCAAGCCCTCTGGACTTTTTACATGGATATGTGACATAAATTAAAAAACAAATGTATTTACGGTTTTGAGTGTAGGGGAATGTTGTGCTATTAATGCTAACACCTACAATCACTTTATAGTCTCATAAGAGTGCAGGATGGCTTTATTATGGCTTTAAAATGTGTTTAATTGTGTGCCTGCGGGACCTTTTTGCTGCAAGTAAGCTGTGGCTCGGTTTTAGCCTTGCAGAGATTTTTCCCAGAGCAATTGAATAGCAACCAGGATTTTCTTACGGCCGAAACTCTTGCGGCCGTTTAAGATCAAAGGCTTTCCTCCGGTGCCTGCGGCCGCAAGGGATAGCAAGGCGCCGGCCGCAAGCCTGCCGGAATCCGCGGCCGGAAGGGAATAGAATAGGCGAATAGCTTGCGGCCGGTCCTTGCGGCCCCGCATCTCTTACGGCCGATAATAGAATGAGGCCCATATTGTTTTATTATAATATGAAAAGGTTTAGTGGAGATTAAAAACACTCACTTAATTATTTATATTAAAGAATGTTATTATATGTCAAAAATATAAATAACTGACATTCAATTACTATTACTAGGTTAGTATAATAGTAATAAAAAGCACCAGTGAAATGCACCTAGTTGATAGTATAGTAGGGCAACACAAGGCAGTATAATGCTACCACTAAGATTTTTTTTTTCCAGTTTTTAACAAACACATTATAAGAAATATTAGCAAAAAGCAATTGATATACATTATTTTATAGATAATATATAGATAATATACATTAAAGAATTGAGATAAGTAGGAAGAAATGTACTATGGCTCTCCCTTTTAGGACCCATTTGGGTTCTCTGGTACCCCCCTCGTTTTTGTACATTTGTGTAATAGCCCTGTAAGATAAAAATTGCATAGGATATCTAATGCAATAAGGAGATTGAATCTTTGTATGAAAGTTGAATTCGACAATCAATTTTTTAGATTGAAGAGAGAGTGTAAATGGTTAAACATAGGAGTGGTTTGAACAATAGAGGACATCTTGGCAGATATAACGTAGATGATAAAAATGGAATCGGTATATACTAGGAATAATGATCCTCTATAGGAAATTCCAAATAGTAGACAGTGGAAACAGAATTAATAAATAAAGAGATGGGAATTAAGGTGATATCTCAAAATGCTAGGGGTCTGAATACCCCCCATAAAAGAAGGATTGCCTTTGCAAGTTTTGTTAAGGAGAAAGCAGATATTGTACTCCTTCAAGAGACACATTGGAGGGAAGGTAGACCACATGCGTTTTTTAGTAGACACTTTGATGAACCAATCATATCATCTTATAAATCTAAATCCAGGGGAGTAGCTATCCTATTCAGTAAAAAACTGATTATATGTGAGCATCATAGAGTCCCAGATAAAGAGGGCAGAACTACTATTTGGCAGGGAAACGTAAACAAAGAAATATACACTATAGCAAACCTATATCTTCCAAACTTTAACCAGATGACATTTTTGAGGAAAACCCACAAACAAAATAAATCAGATTAAAAAAGGCAGGTTAATTATAGGAGGGGACTTTAATATGTTATTCGATCCAACAACAGATAGAATAGCCCTAAATAAGGGAAAAGGAATTCCAGATATCCTAATGAAAACCGCTAAACTATTTTCTTCGGAAATCTTCAAAAATGGTCTATACGATGTATGGAGATCTCATAACCCGGATGTAAAAGATTACACTTACTTTTCTCGGATAGACATTTTCTGACAGATATTAAAACACTGGAAAAGGTTAAGTCCATCAAAATAGGAGATAACTTGTGGTCAGATCATGTGGTGATATGCATGACATTGGAAGATTCTCAAGATGTATACAAATCCAAGCAATGGAAAATTAATTGTATTTAGTTCAAATCAGAAGAATTTGTGAACAAATAAAAAAAGGAAATTAGTAGTTTCTTCGAATTAAATGAAAAATCTGTCTCCTTCGACACAACTATATGGTGTACACACAAGGCCTTTGTTAGAGGGTTATGTATTGCTAGAAGTGCATATCTTAATAAGAATAGAGGCAGAACACTGAGAGAACTATATATGGAAGTGAACATTTGAAAAATGAGAACAAAAAATGTGCAGACTCTAATACTATATTACAAATTAAGGAAGTTAAAACACAAATCCAAAAAATCCTGCAGGAACAAACAGATAAAGCAATTCTCATGTTTCAAGAAGACCATTATATCCTGGGTAAAAAGGCAGGAAAGCTTCTTCTGAATAAAATTAGAAAACAGCGGATCAAACAAAGAATATTAAGTATAAGGGATATAAATAACAGGAAACATAATCACCCGACGGAAATTGGTAAGGTCTTTCAGTCATACTACCAATCCCTATACAATCTTGAATCAAGTGAGAACTTTTCAAAACCCTCTAAAAAGGGGATAAAAGAATTCTTAGAGCAAATAAGATTACCTAGAATAACTAAGGACGAACTGTTAGAACTGAATAAAGAGGTTTTGCTAAAGGAAGTAGAACAAACTATTACAGACTTAAAAGTTAACAAAGCTCCTGGTAGAGATGGATTTACTGGGATATATTATAAAACATTTATTAAAGAACTGAGCCCTATCCTCTGTAATATGTTTAATGAAATTAAAACATCAGGCCATATTCCATCTGAAATGACAGAAGCCAACATCGTTAACATCCTGAAACCAGGGAAAGATCCAGAACTATATAAAAATTATAGACAGACTTCCCTAATAAACATTGATATGAAAATGTATGCCAAGATTTTAGCTAATAGGCTTAAAAGGTAAGAGACAAGGCCCGGAGACTACAAGAAGATTGATTAATCTACTATGGCACGCCAAATTTAGGGATATACCTCTTTTAACCATCTCATTGGACGCTGAAAAGGCGTTCGATAGGGTAAATTGGCTATATATCGAGGCGGTCTTAGATAAATTTGTACTAGAGGAATTTGGCAATAAAGCAATCATGTCACTCTATAAAAACTCTACAGCGAAGGTGACGGGCATTGATTATGAAACCGAAAAATTCTATATACATAATGGGACAAGACAGGGTTGTTCCCTGTCCCCGTTCATTTTTTGTTTTGACTCTAGACCCACTGGCTGAACTAATATGAACTTTAAAGTCCATTGCTGGTTCAAAAATTGGAAAAATCGCCATAAGGTTCTAATGTTCGCTGATGATATTATACTCACTTTGACAGATCCTGTTAGGTCTCTACCAGCGGTATGGGCTCAGATTGAAAAATTCAGTAGTCTTTCCAACCTTAAGATTAATGCGTTGAAATCTGATTCACTGATTTTTGGACTTAGAAGTGAAGAAATTGATTATTTAAAAAATAATATTAAACTCAATTGGAACAGTCAGGGTATTTGCCACTTAGGGATACATTATACAACATCAATTAGGTCTATCCTGAAATTCAAGAGATCCAATGCCTCTATTTGGGGGTATTCATTCTTTATTAAAATTTTGGTATAAAAATAGAAATGTATGGGACTTAGCTAAGTATCCTTCCCCGGCAGTTTTCTCCATTATAATAATAAAAATATAGATCTCCAGAAATGAAAAACAGTTGGAGTAACTAAATTAGGAGATCTATTTGAAAACAATGTATGTATATCTCATATGAGACTATTACAAATATATCAGACCTCAGATATTAATTGGCTGGAGTATATGACCATTACAAAGGAATTGAGATCCCATGGTATCCTTTTGAACAAGTTTAGAGATTATTCACCGATAGAATTTATTATAGTAAGGTGTCAAAAAATTCATACTATCTCTAAATGCAATAAAATATTAAGAACTAGAGAAGAAAGTAGGAAAACTGACCAGAGAAAACTGGTTTAGATCATGCTCTTTAGTAAAAGGGACTACACTATGTACTTCATATAGAGAGCTTTATGTTCATTTAATACAGAGGTGGTATATGGTACCCACGAATATGAAAAGAACTAGTAAAACAAATTCAGAAAAGTGCTGACGAGGCTGTGGGGGCAGGGGGTCCCATTCACATATCTGGTGGGATTGTCCACAGATACAGTACTATTGGAAGATTTGTATAGACCAGATTGAAGTAATAACAAGCATAAGGATATCCCTGTGACCAGCACCAATGTTATTCCATATCTTTGAAAAACTAAGTTTGCACCATTAGAGGTGGTTAATGTCTCATATTTTATTAGTGAGTAAATGGTGCATTGTTAAACTGTGGAATTCCAAGGAAATCCCAAAATGGTCTGACATTGAGAGGATAGTTGATCGGGATAGGGATTTGGAAAAAGGACTTAAACGTTATAATAAGAAAGAAGAAAATATGGTCAAAAAATGTATAATATGGGACGAAAACAAGATCTAATAATCATTTCCTGCTTCCCCCCTCACCTTTCCTATCAATGTTAGAAAGGGGTATGAATGTTCCTCCTTTTTCTCTCTTTTTATTTATACACATATATAATATATATACTGTTGCTCTATATTAAATTGTCTTTTTTTTGCCCTCTCCTAGATCCTTAACATAGATGAAACATTAATATTGGTTGGATTAATGGAATGAATGTTTTTAAAGCATATGTTTTTGTATTTTTTTTTATATATTGTATGTATTGGTTGTGTCTTTTTTTTAAACTTTAATATGTTTTAAACTTAATATGTTACGTTTGGAGATGATGTATAAACAATAAAAAAGATTGAATATATATATAAAAAAAAAACCTTGTGGAAGAAGGAACGATGGAGAGAGAAGTCTTGCTGTAAATATAGCTCAACCTGTGCTTGGTGAAAAGTTGAGACCAAGAACCTAGAGACTGTTTGTGCAATAAATATACAATTTCAAGACATGGCATAATGTTATCCCAGGGTGAAATCTGATTTTGTGTAAAGAATACAGCACTCCCCAAAAAGTGTGTTAAGGGTCCCTGGGTGGGGCATTTGGAAAGAAGGGTGCCCGACCTGTCTGCTTCTGCTTCTGAAGAAATAAACTGAGGGCCTCATTCAATTGCAATCCCGCAGATCGCGTCCTACAGGCCGTATGTCGGCAGGCTTAAAATTTGCTACAATTGCAGAGAGATTAATTTACGGGCCAAAAGCCGAAACAGTAAACCATGCAATCGTATGTAACATTTCAGAGTGGGAAAATGATCAATTAAGCAAGGCCGAAACTACCCATTTAGAAACAGTCAATAGAAAATGAGACCATCATCATCAGGTCAATAAAACATGGAGATTACATGTCAATCAATTAGCGTTTAGGGGTCCGATAAGTGATCAGACTTGCAATCAAAGGCTTACATGGGTTGTAAGTTACAGTTGTAACAACCACAGGGATTTTCAGGCTGTAACCCGTAGATCGTTTGCGGCTCACAAAAAGATGCCAATTGAATCCCAAATTAGTTTACGACAACATTACAGGCTCCCGTAAGCTACAGTTTCTCAATTGAACAAAGGTCCTAAATGCGGTCTGAGGAAGAAGATCTAAAGTATTGTTGAAAGTGGACTTTTTAAAGAGAACTGTTTTTGTTTTACCCTAGAGCAGAAAAGCTACTCCAAGATTAGTAAGAGTTTACCTGCAGTTGTGATCGTTTGCCCCCTAGAGGATGGTGCCAAGTAAAGAAGAGTAAAGAGTTCTTGACAGGAGTGACGGAGTTAACTCCTGAAGACCTACTAATTGGTGCAGGTGCAGTTTCTCTTTAAAGCCTGGAAATCAGACATGGAAAGGGGTGGCTGATTAGGCTCTGGCCTAAGTTGTGTACTGCTGCTGCTAGCAGCCAGAGCAAGCCACAAGAGAGGAGCTTGCTGGCTGATCCTGTGTGGATCTACCGTTTGAACTTTGGAAAAAGAACCTGGAGGAAATCTTGTTTTGCTGTGGCTGCCAGATTTGGATGACAGAAAGAAGTGTGTGCTGTCTTGAAGTCGTTGGACTAACAGAGCGGTCAGAGCAACTACACCGTCAGGAGGTGAAGCTACAAAAGCACCAAGTAAGTGAATGACAGACTGAGGAGGATTCCCAGGCAGAGTAGGCTAAAAAGAGACCAGGTCTATGCCAGTGAGGAGTCTGGGAGTTGCAGCTAACAAGAGAACGTTGTTAGCGGGTTGGACTGCTGTAATAGAAGCTTGTGTGAAAGTTTGCTGACACAGATAACAAAGTAAAGCTGCTGTTGGAGCAAAGCCAGCCCTGCAGGCTAATTGTGGAAATCCTGGATGTAGTGATGTCGCGAACCGCCGCAAACGTTCGCGAACCGGCGAACATCGGCAAACCGCCATAGACTTCAATGGGCAGGCGAATTTTAAAACCCACAGGGACTCTTTCTGGCCACAATAGTGATGGGAAAGTTGTTTCAAGGGGTCTAACAACTGGACTGTGGCATGCTGGAGGGGGATCCATGGCAAAACTCCCACGGAAAATTACATAGTTGATACAGAGTCTGGTTTTAAGTCATAATGGGCATAAATTACCTAACATTCCTAAATTGTTTGGAATAACGTGCTTTAAAACATCAGGTATGATGTTGTATCGATCAGATAGTGTAAGGGTTAGGCCCGCTTTACAGTGACAGACCAAACTCCCCGTTTAACGCACCGCAAACAACCACAAACAGTCCATTTGCACAACCGCAAACTCCCCATTTGCACAAGGTTGGATACCAAGCTAGCCATGTCCCGTTCCTTGTCCTCACTGATGTCATTGACGGTCTCTTCCTCCACCCAGCCACCAAGAGTCCCCGAAAGGTGACAACAAGCCACCCTGGGACGCCTGCTGATTTTGGTCTTCCACCTCCTCAAAGCCACCTTCCTCCTCTGACTCCTCTTCTTCAGACTCCTCTCACTGCATTGCCTCTCTCTGCATTATTATAAGGTGTGTTAAGTAGTACTACTCTTATCAGTTTAAAACCTGTTACAGCACCTATCAGGGGGCGTGTATAAGGCCTAGATTTTTAGAACCAGGAGATGGAAAAAGATGCTTTGTTGGTCGTATCACTTCAATTTTGGGGCACGGCACGTGCAGTCAAAGGTGCCACCAGATAGGAGTGACGTGTTTGTAAGTACTACTCTTATCAGTTTAATACTTGTTACGTTACCTATCAGGGGGCGTGTATAAGGCCTGGATTTTTAGAACCAGGAGATGGAAAAAGATGCTTTGTTGGTCGTATCACTTCAATTTTGGGGCACGGCACGTGCAGTCAAAAGGTGCCACCAGATAGGAGTGACGTGTTTGTAAGTACTACTCTTATCAGTTTAATACTTGTTACGTTACCTATCAGGGGGCGTGTATAAGGCCTGGATTTTTAGAACCAGGAGATGGAAAAAGATGCTTTGTTGGTCGTATCACTTCAATTTTGGGGCACGGCACGTGCAGTCAAAGGTGCCACCAGATAGGAGTGACGTGTTTGTAAGTACTACTCTTATCAGTTTAATACTTGTTACATTACCTATCAGGGGGCGTGTATAAGGCCTGGATTTTTAGAACCGGGAGATGGAAAAAGATGCTTTGTTGGTCGTATCACTTCAATTTTGGGGCACGGCACGTGCAGTCAAAGGTGCCACCAGATAGGAGTGACGTGTTTGTAAGTACTACTCTTATCAGTTTAATACTTGTTACGTTACCTATCAGGGGGCGTGTATAAGGCCTGGATTTTTAGAACCAGGAGATGGAAAAAGATGCTTTGTTGGTCGTATCACTTCAATTTTGGGGCATGGCACGTGCAGTCAAAGGTGCCACCAGATAGGAGTGACGTGTTTGTAAGTACTACTCTTATCAGTTTAATACTTGTTACGTTACCTATCAGGGGGCGTGTATAAGGCCTGGATTTTTAGAACAGGGAGATAGAAAAAGATGCTTTGTTGGTCGTATCACTTCATTTTTGGGGCACTTTGTGACATTAGCTTCTTACGCTCAAACATGTCCTTTACAGGCACCTGACTATGGGCAGATGAGCAGGAACTGCTTAAGGCGAGAGACGGAGTGGCGGATGGTTGAGAGAGGGCAAGGAGGACAGCAGTGGTTGATGTGGCTTATGATGCTGCACCAGGAGGAGGATGGCGGCTTTGAGTTTGTGTGCTGCTTGTACTCATGTGTTGGTCTGAAGTCACCCAAACATTAGCTCTCAACATGTAGAGGATAAGGGAAACAGGCTACTCTAGACCTCATTCATCATTACAGGTTTTGACAGATCGGTACTATGCGTCCAAGCTACTGTGACAACAGATATAAGTGGCACTGTGCACTTGCAGAAGTTGGATAGAGTAGATGCTGTAGGTCTGACACACACACTTGCAGACAACTAACTGCTATGCAATCTATTACAGTAGAAAAAATGTTTTTGGTTTTAAATCTACACTACTGTTACACCAGATATGAGTGGTGTGTTAAGTAGTACTACTCCTATCAGTTTAATCCCTGTTATGTGCCTTTTTTTTGGGTTTGGTTGTTAAAGCCACAGTGCAGCACCAGAGGCCAGAAAAATTAGGCATGTACACATGCCTGAAAAATTAGGTATTGTTGATCTTGCAGCGAGCAGAGAAGAAGGTAGGCCTGATTCAACGCCCCATCCCTGCATATCCACACTCAGAGATTGAGGGGGCGACCCTTACAAGGCCACGGGCCAGAGATATAAAGGGGGGCCATCCCAAATAAGCACACAAGCGGGGACAAAGGTAGAGAAGGGGACATAGAGGCCCATGAACTGAAGGTCGCCATCTTGGCAGGAAAAGGGCCCAGCAATTAAGCCAAACTGACCCAGCACAGGCAGCTACTTGAGTCAAACGCTGTACAATTACACCTTAATAAAGCTGAAACATGCAGCAGCAGGGATTCTAAACGGCCACACAGGGACAAGGAGGCTAACAGCCCCCACAGTCTCTGCACCACTCTTTTTAACAGATAACCCAAGGGGCTAATCAGGGACCTTGCCCACAAAAAAAAAAGCCGAATTTTATTGGAGGAATTATTAGTGTCTTTACCCCCCCAAGAGAGGACATAATATACGGTATCTTTAGACTACCTGATGGCCAAACCTCCTTTAGCCCCAATGCTATCCAAGAAACATTTCAAAACTTCGATCAGACCATATATTCATCCCAATCCCGCTGCAGCGGATCTGACATAGAGTCCTTCCTACTACAGCAAGAAGTCCACAAAATACTTGTACCTCAATTGGACAGCTTGAACCTAGACATATCCCAAGAGGAAGTTAAATCTACAATCCAAGATCTTAAATTTGGCAAGTCCCCAGGGCCAGACGGTTTTACTCATCTGTACTATAAGAAATTTGAGCCCTTGCTTACCCCCGCACCTAACATCTTTGTTTAACGCTATACTAAATGGAGAACCTATGCCCCCTTAATTGAATCAGGCCGACCTCATAGTCTTTCCAAAAGAGGGTAGGGACCCGAATCTCAAACTGTATTACAAGGCAGCGCAACTGGCTTTAATTCCTCTGGCGCATTCTCCAAAACACATCAGCCACTCTGGGTATTTATGGAAAATGTAAGCATGTCACCTTATACATGGGATACAGTAATATGGATTCCAGGCCTGTATACTTTTTTGAGAAACTTGAAAAACCCATTGATTAAGCACTCATTAAAAATATGGACAGAGATGAACTGGACACAAAAACTGGACACTCGGGTATCAGATCTTACCCCTATCGTACCCAATCCCCACATCTTCCGGAAAGCTCTCTCAGTTGGTGGAAGTCTCAGAACCTACTAAGGGTTGGTCCATGGTGGCATGACGACAAAATAATGACCTTTGAGTGGGTGAGAGATAGATACAATTTACCCCTGGCTGAACACTATAATTTTTGCAGGATACATCATTTTATATATACGATAAGTGGTAGGGGAACCCCCCAAAGAAACACCTGGCTACTCAAAAAATGTAGGGATTCCCCCTTTCAGCCAGGAATTATTAGCCTCATGTATGAACTATTTAATGAAAACTCATGGGCAAACAAACCAGACTATACCAAAGCCTGGGAGAGGGATTTGGGCCCCGAGTTGGCAGATAGCACATGGGATAAAAGTTGGCAAGGCTTAAGTAGGGGATCTTTAAATTATAGTCTGCTTGAGACTTCAATAAAGGTCCTACACAGGACATATATTACTCCTTTTAAGCTAATAAATGGGATCCAAAATGGAGCAGCTCATGTTTTAGGAACAGTGGTAATGAGGCTACATTTATTCATGTCTGGTGGGAGTGTTCGGCAGTCATAAGACTATGGGAAGAAACATGCTTACTAGCTTGTAAAATGTTTAAGATTGACCTAATAAAATATTTTTTGAAAGAAAAAATACACATAGCTAGTAGTTGGAAAACCCCAAATTAAAACTTTCAGGAATTAATAAAAAAAATCAACTATTTACTGCTCAACGAGAGATTTAACCATGTAGTCTTGGATAGAATCACCCAGTTCCAGACAATTTGGGATCTCTGGATAACATCCCCATTTAGTGCCCCCCTAATATAATAAAACATTTGTTAATGGTTGAAGCGACTCGGGGGGAAGGACCGGAGTGGGGGAGCCCTGTAGGAGACCCTTCAGAAGCAACCGGCGGCAAAATTATCCGAGGAAAGGAGAGGTCGCCTACTGAAGCCTGCCCTAGGGTAACCCAAGGGCGATTGAGCAGGTTAGATATTGTAAATAATAAGCTACTGCTGGAGTGATGATAGATAATAGGACTTTACTATTGTCTGTTTTAACATGTCTTAGGTTTCTCTTAAAAATTGCAATCATAGTAAAAAAAAAGAAAATGTATTAACCAAAAAAGTAAAAAAAAGAAGGCCTAGCCACCTAATTTTAACAAAATGTCTTCATTGTAAATATGTATTTTTGCACAACTGTTGTGTTATGCAAGACTGTTCAATATGCTTTCTTTTCCATTACATGCCGTACGCCTTCTGGCATAAAAATTGAAATTCAAAAATTAGATATTGTTGCAGCCGCTGCTGTTGCAGCGGCCAGAAAAATTGACCTTTGTTCCCCAGGCAGAAAGTGCAATAAAACATAGCCTCTTCTTGAACCCTAGTTGGTGGCGGATAATTCACGCAAGTCATCCGGCATTCACAGATAACAGACAGCAGCGTGTGGACCATTTATAGCCGAAGGCAGCTCATCTCATCAGGCCTTTTTCAGTCGAATGTATCGCCCAGTGTCAGTCCCTTCGGGATCCATCCCTCATTCATCTTTATAAAGGTGAGGCAATCTAGACTTTTTTGCCCCAGGCGACTTCTCTTCTCGGTGACAAAACCTCCTGCTGCACTGAAGGTCCTTTCTGACAGGACACTTGAAGCGGGGCAGGCCAGAAGTTCAATTGCAAATTGGGATAGCTCAGGCCACAGGTCTAGCCTGCATACCCAGTAGTCAAGGGGTTCATCGCTCCTCACAGTGTCGATATCTGCAGTTAAGGCGAGGTAGTCTGCTACCTGTCGGTCAAGTCGTTCTCTGAGGGTGGATCCCGAAGGGCTGATGCGACATGTAGGACTGAAAAAGGTCTGCATGTCCTCCATCAACAACACGTCTTTTAAACGTCCTGTCCTTGCCGGCGTGGTCGTGGGAGGTGGATTACTTTCACCTCTTCCCCTGTTATATTGCCCTTGTGCTGTGATATCACCCTTATATGCTGTGTAAAGCATACTTGTTAATTTGTTTTGGACCTGCTGCATCCTTTCTGACTTGCGGTAATTTGGTAACAAATCAGGCACTTTCTGCTTATACCGGGGATCTAGTAGCGTGCACACCCAGTACAGGTCGTTCCCCTTCAGCCTTTTTATACGAGGGTCCTGCGACAGGCACGACAGCATGAAAGACCCCATTTGCACAAGGTTGGATGCCGAGCTAGTCATGTCCCGTTCCTCGTCCTCAGTGATCTCGCTGAAGATATGTTCTTCCCCCCAGCCACGTACAACACCACGGATACCAGATAGGTGACAAGGAGCACCCTGGGATGCCTGTTGTGATTGGTCTTCCTCCTCCCCCTCAAAGCCACATTCCTCCTCTGACTCCTCTTCCTCACAATCCTCTTCCAGCGTTGCCGCAGGTCCAGCAAGCGATGCTGATAAGGCTGTTTCTGGTGGTGATGGTGACCACAACTCTTCCTCTTCCTCGTCATGCTCATCTACGGCCTGATCCAGCACTCTTCGCAGGGCACGCTCCAGGAATAAAACAAATGGTATGATGTCGCTGATGGTGCCTTTGGTGCGACTGACAAGGTTTGTCACCTCCTCAAAAGGACGCATGAGCATACAGGCATTGCGCATGAGCGTCCAGTAACGTGGCAAAAAAATCCCCAGCTCCGCAGAGGCTGTCCTAGCACCCCGGTCATACAAATACTCGTTAATGGCTTTTTCTTGTTGGAGCAGGCGGTCGAACATTAGGAGTGTTGAATTCCAACGTGTGGGGCTGTCACAAATCAAGCGCCTCACTGGCATGTTGTTTTGCCGCTGGATATCTGAAAAGTGCGCCATGGCCATGTAGGAACGCCTGAAATGGCCACACACCTTTCTGGCCTGCTTCAGAACGTCCTGTAAGCCTGGATACTTATGGACAAAGCATTGTATGATCAGATTACACACATATGCCATGCACGGCACATGCGTCAACTTGCCCAAATTCAATGCCGCCAACAAATTTCTTCCGTTGTCACAAACCACTTTGCCAATCTCTAGTTGGTGCGGAGTCAGCCATTGATCCACCTGTGCGTTCAGGGCGGACAGGAGTGCTGGCCCGGTGTGACTCTCTGCTTTGAGGCAAGTCAACCCCAAGACGGCATGACACTGCCGTATCCGGGATGTGGAATAGTATCTGGGGAGCTGGGGGGGGGTGCCGTTGATGTGGAGCAAGACGCAGCAGCAGAAGAGGACTCAGCTGAGGAGGTTATGGAAGAGGATGGAGTAGGAGGAGTAGAGGAGGTGGCAGCAGGCCTGCCTGCAAGTCGTGGCGGTGTCACCAACTCCTCTGCAGAGCCACGCATTCCATGCTTGGCAGGCGTCAGCAGGTTTGCCCAATGCGCAGTGTAGGTGATATACCTGCCCTGACCATGCTTTGATGGACCCTTGCCCCAACACTGTGTGCCAGAGATGCCATTACTTGCTTTTGCACAATTGAGTACAGGTTGGGGATTGCCTTTTGGGCAAAGAAATTTCGGCCGGGTACCTTCCACTGCGGTATCCCAATCGCTAAAAACTTTTTGAACGCCTCAGACTCCACCAGCTTGTATGGTAAAAGCTGGCGGGCCAAGAGTTCAGACAAGCCAGCTGTCAGACGCCAAGCAAGGGGGTGACTTTGTGGCATTGGCTTCTTACGCTCAAACATGCCCTTGACAGACACCTGACTGTGGGGAGATGAGCAGGAACAGCAAGAGGTGAGAGACGGAGTGGTGGAGAGTTGAGAGGGGGCAAGTAGGACAGCAGTGGTTGATGTGGATGAAGATGCTGGACCAGGAGGAGGATGGCAGCTTTGAGTTTGTGTGCTGCTTGTACTCATGTGTTGATCCCATTGGCGTTTGTAATGTGACATCATGTGCCTTCGCAAAGCAGTTGTACCTAGGTGGGTGTTGGACTTCCCACGACTCAGTTTCTTTTGGCACAGGTTGCAAATGGCATCGCTGTTGTCAGAGGCAGACACACAAAAAAAATGCCACATTGCTGAGCTCGGCGGTGACGGCATTCTGGTGGTGGCAACAGCATGCGTTGATTGGCGTGCTGTCTGGCTGACCCCGGGTGCTGATGCATGCTGCCTGACTGTGCCACCAGCTCGTTGCGATGACCTCCCTCTACTTCCAACTCGTCTCCTCCTCCTCTCTGTCTCCCCATCTGAACTTTCCCCCTGTTCTTCTTCTCTTCTAGCAGGCACCCACGTGACATCCACGGACGCATCGTCATCATCATCATCACCCGCCTCACTTGTATATGACAACTGAACAAAGGAAGCAGCAGGGGGTACATCATCATCACATCGTACGTACATGTGTGTAATGCTGCCTGACTGAGACATATCCCTGTTATCTACATTCTCTGGCAATAATGGTTGCGCATCACTCATTTCTTCAAACTGATGTGTAAATAACTCTTCTGACTGATCAATTGAATTGGCTGTGGTACTAGTGTTGGTGGTGGCGGCAGGCGGGTGAGTGGTAACTTGAGAGGTGCCCGAAGCTAAGCTGGAGGAGGATGCTGCGTCAATGTTCCAAGCGGAAGCTGTAGAAGATTGGGTGTCCTGTGTTAGCCAGTCAACTACGTCCTCTGAACTTTTCAAGTTCAGGGTAACTGGCCTCTGAACACTGGGCATTATTGTAGGGCCAAAGGGAATCACAGCACCACGACCACGACGGCCTCTGCGGGGTGTCCTGCCTCTGCCTGTCATTTTTTTTGAAAATGTGGACTGTTGGTAACCCAACTAGACTGGATTGGTTGAACTTGGCACAGTACTTGTAAGCAGGACACACACTATGGGTAGCGGTCAAGCAAATGAACTTGGATTGACGGTCAGGCAAATGCACTTACATTTAATAAACAAAAAGTTTGTTTTTTTTAAATGTGGACTGTTGGTACCCCAACTAGACTGGATTGGTTGAACTGGGCACAGTACTTGAAAGCAGGACACACACTATGGGTAGCGGTCAAGCAAATGAACTTTGATTGACGGTCAGTCAGGCAAATGCACTTACATTTAAGAAAAAAAAAGTTTGGGTTTTTTAAATGTGGACTGTTGGTACCCCAACTAGACTGGATTGGTTGAACTTGGCACAGTACTTGTAAGCAGGACACACACTATGGGTAGCGGTCAAGCAAATGAACTTTGATTGACGGTCAGGCAGGCAAATACACTTACATTTAATAAACAAAAAGTTTGGGTTTTTTAAATGTGGACTGTTGGTACCCCAACTAGACTGGATTGGTTGAACTTGGCACAGTACTTGTAAGCAGGACACACACTATGGGTAGCGGTCAAGCAAATGAACTTTGATTGACGGTCAGGCAGGCAAATGCACTTACATTTATTAAACAAAAAGTTTGGGTTTTTTAAATGTGGACTGTTGGTACCCCAACTAGACTGGATTGGTTGAACTTGGCACAGTACTTGAAAGCAGGACACACACTATGGGTAGCGGTCAAGCAAATGAACTTTGATTGACAGTCAGTCAGGCAAATGCACTTACATTTAAGAAAAAAAAAGTTTGGTTTTTTTAAATGTAGACTGTTGGTACCCAACTAGACTGGATTGGTTGAACTTGGCACAGTACTTGTAAGCAGGACACACACTATGGGTAGCGGTCAAGCAAATGAACTTTAAATGACGGTCAGTCAGGCAAATGCACTTACATTTAATAAACAAAAAGTTTGGGTTTTTTAAATGTGGACTGTTGGTACCCCAACTAGACTGGATTGGTTGAACTTGGCACAGTACTTGAAAGCAGGACACACACTATGGGTAGCGGTCAAGCAAATGAACTTTGATTGACGGTCAGTCAGGCAAATGCACTTACATTTAAGAAAAAAAAAGTTTGGGTTTTTTAAATGTGGACTGTTGGTACCCCAACTAGACTGGATTGGTTGAACTTGGCACAGTACTTGTAAGCAGGACACACACTATGGGTAGCGGTCAAGCAAATGAACTTTGATTGACGGTCAGGCAGGCAAATACACTTACATTTAATAAACAAAAAGTTTGGGTTTTTTAAATGTGGACTGTTGGTACCCCAACTAGACTGGATTGGTTGAACTTGGCACAGTACTTGTAAGCAGGACACACACTATGGGTAGCGGTCAAGCAAATGAACTTTGATTGACGGTCAGGCAGGCAAATGCACTTACATTTAATAAACAAAAAGTTTGGGTTTTTTAAATGTGGACTGTTGGTACCCCAACTAGACTGGATTGGTTGAACTGGGCACAGTACTTGAAAGCAGGACACACACTATGGGTAGCGGTCAAGCAAATGAACTTTGATTGATGGTCAGTCAGGCAAATGCACTTACATTTAAGAAAAAAAAAGTTTGTTTTTTTTAAATGTGGACTGTTGGTACCCCAACTAGACTGGATTGGTTGAACTTGGCACAGTACTTGTAAGCAGGACACACACTATGGGTAGCGGTCAAGCAAATGAACTTTGATTGACGGTCAGGCAGGCAAATACACTTACATTTAATAAACAAAAAGTTTGGGTTTTTTAAATGTGGACTGTTGGTACCCCAACTAGACTGGATTGGTTGAACTTGGCACAGTACTTGTAAGCAGGACACACACTATGGGTAGCGGTCAAGCAAATGAACTTTGATTGACGGTCAGGCAGGCAAATGCACTTACATTTAATAAACAAAAAGTTTGGGTTTTTTAAATGTGGACTGTTGGTACCCCAACTAGACTGGATTGGTTGAACTTGGCACAGTACTTGAAAGCAGGACACACACTATGGGTAGCGGTCAAGCAAATGAACTTTGATTGACAGTCAGTCAGGCAAATGCACTTACATTTAAGAAAAAAAAAGTTTGGTTTTTTTAAATGTAGACTGTTGGTACCCAACTAGACTGGATTGGTTGAACTTGGCACAGTGTATTTTAAAATCATGAGAAAACATTTTCTGTAAACTAAATAAAAATCATATTAGGAGGTTGAAAGAAAAAGAAACCGGATGGGGGGATACCGAGCAGAGCACACCATCTACAGCCCACTGGGAGACAAACTTATCCATTCCCCCAGTAGACAAAGCCAGGTGGTACTCTGCCCGGATACGGGAGCGCACCAGCACCCGGAACATGGCCTCAGGTGACAAGGGAACCCCCCCTATCAAACACTGCTTCCTGGACTTATATATAGCCAACTTGGCTAATGCCAGGAGCAGGTTGACAAGGAGGTCCCTGGCCTTATTGCCCCGGGACACTGGGCGCCCAAAAATAAAAATGTGAGGGGAGAAATGCAGCCAGAACTGCAGGAGGAGGCCCCTCAAGAGTGACAAGAGGGGCTGCAGTCTGGCGCAACTAAAATAAACATGATACACGGACTCTCCCTTGCCACAGAATGGACAAGTGGAGGGAGAGTCCGTGAATTTAGCTAAGTACTCTCCCGTGCTCAGTGCACCATGGAGCACTCTCCAACTCAAGTCCCCGGTGGGTCGTGGAACTAAATCAGAATAAAGTTCCCTCCACCAGGGCCTCTTGCCCTCGTCAGCTGGTAGGACCCGCCTCCAGATGGTATCGGGACGGGTCACGAGGGCAAGGAAGTGCACTGTATGGAGCACGAGAGAAAATAAGCTCTTCCTCGGCATGCCGCGAAAGCATGCCGAGGGTATGTCCCTCAACCTCGAGAGGTTGGGGACAGGAGGAGCCTGAGGGGAAACACGGGGCTTGTGTCCAATGCAAACAGCCGGAGAAGGGGTGTTGAAAGGTGCATGTGGCACTCCGGCCTGCAAAGCCCCGCGAAGGAAGGTGCGCGAGTCGGGGGAGATGGCATCTCTAATCTCCTGGAGCAAGCGCCCTGAGACTTTGGGCGTCACATATCCCAAACGGAGCGCAAGCTCCTGGGGTGACACCCAATCAGAACGCCCGTATTCCAGGAGATCCCCGACTCGGGTCATCCGTGCATGACTAAGGCGGCGGATGATACTGGGGGACTGTAACATTGGAGCCCCCACTGCTGCATTAAATAGCAGGGGCTCTGTGAATATTTCATCCCCCAAAGGCACGCCCTGCCTGGTCACGGAGACCATGCTCCAGGCCTTGAGGGTTTCCTGGTAGTATGCCGGCAACACAGAGAGGTCTCTCCCAAACCCCTCGGGCCTGATCAGAAATAATTGCCGGTCATACCCCAGGTTGCGCAACTGGCGATAAAAGCTGGATGCCAGTGCGCACCACTGCGGAGAGGGATCTGCATATAGGTATCTCTGCAGGTACTGAAGGCGGAAGGTGGACAACTGGGAGCACACACAAACTACTCCCTGTCCACCCTCCACCAAAGGCAGACTTGCCACCCCTGCAGAGACCCAATGCCTTCCCATCCAGAGGAAATCTAACAAATTCCTCTGGATATTGGTGACAAACTCGGGGGTCGGACTCAGACAAATCAGCCGGTGCCAGATCTGAGAAGCCACCAGCTGATTCACCACTAGAGTCCGCCCCCTAAGGGAAAGCATTTTTGCTAGACCCCTCCATCGTCCCAGACGAGAGAGGACACTGCCCTCTAACTCCCTCCAGTTGTCTGGGACGGAAGCGTCCGCAGCGGACAGGTAGACCCCCAGATATTTAATGACATCTGCCTCCCACGTGATGTCACGAAACGTGGGAGGCAAAGAGTCCACCTGTAAATTACCCTCTAAAAGGCCTGTGCATTTGGACCAGTTGATCTGAGCGGAGGAGGCAGCTGAATATACCTCCTGGCACTGTTTTGCCAGCTCAAGATCAACTGGATCCTGGGCCACGAGGAGCACATCGTCAGCATAAGCTGAAAGGACAATCCGCATGTCTGGATCTTTTAGCACCAGCCCTGTGAGCCTTTTCCTCAGTAGGCAGAGGAAAGGCTCAATGGCCAGTGCATATAACTGTCCAGACAAGGGACATCCTTGACGCACCCCTCGTCCAAATACCAAAGGTGCTGTTAGGGACCAATTGATTTTAAGTAAACACTCTGCAGAGGCGTACAGCGTTCTTATAAAGCCCACAAACTGTGGGCCAAAGCCGCACGCTTGCAGAGTGGCTATGAGGTAACCATGGTCCACCCTGTCAAACGCCTTCTCTTGATCTAAAGAGAGAAAGGCAAGTGACAGACCAGTCCTGCGAGAATAATGCAATAGATCCCGGACCAGAAAGATACTATCAAAGATAGTCCGGCCCGGGATCGCATAGGACTGGTCAGGGTGAACCAATTCTGCCAGCACAGACCCAAGTCTAAGCGAGATGGCTTTAGCTACAATCTTGTAGTCCGTGCTGAGCAGAGAGACCGGTCGCCAGTTCTTAATAAGCCGGAGATCCCCCTTTTTGGGCAGCAGGGCAAGTACTGCCCTGCGACAAGACAGGGGCATCTCCCCGGTCTCCAGGGCTTCCCCAAGGACCAGATGGAAATCAGGTCCCAGAGTCTCCCAGAAAAATTGGAAAAACTCTACAGTCAGTCCGTCCAGTCCTGGAGACTTTTCACAGGACATGGCACGGAGGGCTTCAGAGAGCTCTTGAAAAGATAGTGGTATATCAAGCCGCTCTCTTACACCCTCACTGACTGTGGGGAGCCCCTCCCATAGCACCCTGCAGGCGTCTGGAGAAATGGGATCCGGAGAGTAAAGATCTTTATAAAAGTTCCGGGCTCTATCCCGGATACTCTCCGGATCTGTAAGGGGGGCACCGTCTTCATCTAGAAGACAGGTGATGTGCCTACTGTTACCCCCCTTTTTCTCCAGTGAGTAGAAGAGGCGCGAGCCGCGGTCTAGATCTTTGAGAAAACCTAAGCGGCTGCGCACGTATGCCCCCTTGGCCTGGTGTCGTTCCAGGTCACAGAGGACACCCTTCCTCTCTACATACTCGCTCTGCAGGGATTGGTCCCTACAAGTGAACAGCCTCTGCTCCAGATGGAGTACCTCCCCCCGGAGTGACTCCAACTCAGCTTCGCGCTGCCCACTCGCACCCTTGGTATATTCCTGACACAGAAGTCGCAAATGAACCTTGCCCACGTCCCACCACAGTTTTAACGTGGCAAAGTCCCCCTTGCAACCCCTCCAGTCCGTCCAAAACTCCCGGATCAATGTCACGAGCCCCTGGTCCTTCAACAAAGCATTGTTGAAGTGCCAATAGGCGGCTCGTGGCGCTGTTGGCGTTAGCGCCACTGTCACAGACACACAGTTGTGGTCTGTGAACGGAGCCAGCCTAATGGCACAAGAACCGACTCGTGACATATAGTGACTAGATATATATAGTCTGTCGATCCGGGAGTGGGACACCAGATCGGCTCTCACCCTGACGTAGGTGAAACCGTCTGATGCCCCTGGGTTCTGCTCTCGCCAGATGTCCTTCAGGGAGAAGCGGGCGATGATCTCCCGCAGGGCTGACGCAGAAGGCGGGTACGGCTCTGGACTATTCCGGTCCAGAGCGTCGAGGGTGCAGTTGAAATCACCCCCGAGTACCAAACACTCATCTGCGTCAACCGTCTCCAAAAACTGGGACAGTCTGGCGAGGAACCTCACTCTCTCGAGCCCTCCAGCAGGGGCATATATATTAACTAGGTTAATGATGCTACCCTGCTCTCGGACCCGGAGGTGGATTAGACGGCCTGGGATAACAGCTTTCACAAGCAGCAGCTCTGGCTGAAAAGACTCTGAGAACAGGGTCACCACTCCACATGACGCCGATGTGAAGTGGCTGAAGAAGACCCTGCCTCTCCACTCCAGTTGCCACGAGGCCTCAGCCTCTGGAGTGGTGTGAGTTTCCTGCAGGAAGCTCACAGAGTACCCTCCCTGATATAAATAGGAGAGTACCTGGAACCTGCGGAAACTGTCTTGACAGCCATTGGTATTTAGCGTGCTGATGTGCAAAGCCATTACTGCGTGTCAGGAATTGTGCGTTCCTCAGACCCTTGAGACTGCTGATAGGACACGCACATTTTATAGAATTTCCGGACGCGGAGATGCTCCGCAGTCCCAGAATTCTTGGCCCTAGTGCTGACCACTAGATATTGCTGGAGAGAGTGGAGAATAAACGACATATTCTTCCACCTCTCCAAGGCCAGCCGCACCTTCCTTTTCTTTTGTCCATGAAGGGTGCTCTCAAGGAATAGATCTATTTCCTTGACAGGGATAACCCACCCAGAATCTGATGTTCCTTCTAGTGGGTCACCCCTGGGCTCCTCTTGGCTGAGGGCTTTTACTCCATCCTCCCCGGCTGGAGTCAGTTTCCTCAGCTTTATTCTCAGGGACCCCCTCTTAGATGATACAGAAGGAGTCCCTTTAGCACCCTTCAAGGTAAATAATGGACCCTTGGATTGCTGCTGCACCCCTGTAGCTTCAGGAGTGCATTCAGGGGTAGCTGGCTGGACAGCAGTGGCTGGCATGGCTTCCTTAATGGAAGCCTTGGAGGCTTTATATGCCTCCTCTGCCAGTTCCACCGCTGCTTGCTCCGCTTGGATGGCACCGATGTTAGGGTCAGTGGACGGCTGAGGAGGGTAGACAGGCTCTCCCATGATGTTAACAGGAAAACCTGTTTTATCACCCTCCCCCATTTCCACTTCCCCTTGTGCCACATCCCCCCTGACAGACAAATCCATGGGGTCCTGAATGGGGGTCATGCCTATATTCCCCCCCTCCAGTAGTGACTCGGCCTGGGGCTCTAACAAAGCCCGAGGTACGTCACTAGAGAGTGACACTGGAGGAGGAGACTGACTGGTGCCCTTGAAGCTCAGCACCTCAGGGACACTGACTACCCATTCAGCAGGGGCTTTGTTGGGTCCCCCCTCAAAGGCCAGAGGCAGAACCTGATCTTTCTTGTCTACCCCTGCCTCACTTGGGAGACCCTCTTGCCCCTGCTTTTCCTCCAGACCCTTTTCCACATTAACCCCTATAGGGTCTGGAGAGAGAGATGTGTGGTCTGGCACCGGCTGGCTGAGCTTAATAACTGGGCCAGACAATGTCACCGGATGAGGAGGAGATGTTTTGTTCCTCTTCTTGCTTTTAGAGGGAGGTGCTCCACTATAGAGCACTTCCCACCTATCAGCAACCTCCCTGTTGGTTTTATGCTTCCTCTTCCTGGGGACGTCACTCCTGGAAGAAGAGCTGCCACTAGCTGCCTCCCCTGCAGAGGGCTTATTATCCCTCTGCTTACACTGTGCCCCCACACTAACTGATGTAATTATGGTGGGGGCAGATTGGGACTTGGGAGATGCAGCTGTGACACTGGGAGGACCGGTGACATTCTTCCCCTTTTTCCCCGTGTCTGCAGTCTTGCTGGAGACCACAGACACAGATGGCTTTTTTGGGGAAGAAGGGGGTTTGGAGGCCGTGGTGGTGGCTTGAGGAACGGCCTCCTTGCCTGAGCTCTGTGGGGGGGCTATGACCCTTGAGGTCCCCGCTGTTATGGGCTCAGCGGGGATGGGTGCCGTACTGACGGAGGTGCCATTTGCTGGGGCTGGGGCATGATGCTTTACATTAGGACAATTCCTACGTGTATGCCCCAACCCTTTGCAATGATAGCACTGCACCTCCGTAGTGCTGTAAAAAATCCTGTACAGCACCCCCTCAAATGGAACCCCAAAAGACCCCTCTATGTTTTCTGCGCCCTGAGGCAGGCACATTTGTACCTGCCTCTTGAAAGAGAGCACATGACGAAGTGCTCTCTCTCTGCACCCCAGGGGAATTTTTATAAATGGTGTTTTTACTTCCCCTAGGGTTAGCAGGTGGGGGCGCAGGAGGGAGTCTGGTAGGAAGGGGGGCACATTAGAGAGTGTTACTTTTGTGCCCAACCCTTCCAGGGGTTCTATTGGGACATATAATCCCCCCACTGTGATGCCTCTCTGTATAAGAATGTGTGCAGCAGCCAGAGTACGGGTAAAAAAAACTGCTTTCCCGTACATTTTGCTGGCTGCTACTATAACAGAGGGGCTGATGACATTAGCTGCAGCACGCAGATAGATATCAATGCTGTAGACCCCAGACATCTGACATTTAACCCCATGCTTCCTGGTGATCTGCCCCTCAGCCCCAGCGGTGGTATTACTGGGGCCAGCAGAAACCACCTGTGACCAGGTATTAGCCACAGGGGTAGGTCTGCTGGCAGAACCACCAGGAGCTGGGGCTGCCTTAACTGCCTGGGGCCTATGCTGTGCAGTGCTGCAGCTAGGATTTTCAGGGGCCATTATTCCCCCTTTTGACCCCTGAGGCTTCTTAATGGTCTTATCCCTCATGTTTAGACCCTTTTTTTTTTTTAGTTTATTTGTTTTATTTATTTTTATTTTTTGTTTTATGATTTTCTATTGTTTTCTTTTTTTAAAATATATAAGTGTGAAAAAGAAACAAAAAGACAAAACTAAGGGAGACAAAAACTAAGGGAGAGAGAGAGATGATGTTTGGCAGTGGAAGGGTTAATGGCCTGTTGCAAGATGTTACTAAATGCAACAACACAGAGAACACAGTGGCTTTTTAACCCCTCTGTGTCTCTGTGTCAGATGTTAAAAAAGCCTTTTAAACAAAAGTTCAAATTGTTTTCCCCCCCACTGCCTACAAAGATGTTACTTGTCTTCTCTCCCCCAAAACATAAAACCCAACACCAAACAAACAAAACTTCAACAAAACCTAATAAACTTTTTAAAAGAAAAAAAGTCAAAGTAACAAAGCTCCAGGAGTGAAGGTGTAGTGCTAAGGGAGGGGTGTGGCAAAGTATCCAGGAGACAGCTCACTCTCCTGGGATAGAGAGTTGAGCCTGACCCCCAGAAAACTAAAACTTAAATTAAACTAAGAAAAAAAACACAAAAACTCCCAAAAATGAACAACACCATGCACAAAGTGCTTATTAACAAAAAGGTGTTAAAATAAAACTTGTATTTGAGGGACTAAGACCCTAAAAAGCCTTTTGTTTGGAGCTCAAGCATGCACACAACATGCTCTCTTGCACAGTACTTGTAAGCAGGACCCACACTATGGGTAGCGGTCAAGCAAATGAACTTTAAATGACGGTCAGTCAGGCAAATGCACTTACATTTAATAAACAAAAAGTTTGGGTTTTTTAAATGTGGACTGTTGGTACCCCAACTAGACTGGATTGGTTGAACTTGGCACAGTACTTGAAAGCAGGACACACACTATGGGTAGCGGTCAAGCAAATGAACTTTGATTGACGGTCAGTCAGGCAAATGCACTTACATTTAAGAAAAAAAAAGTTTGGGTTTTTTAAATGTGGACTGTTGGTACCCCAACTAGACTGGATTGGTTGAACTTGGCACAGTACTTGTAAGCAGGACACACACTATGGGTAGCGGTCAAGCAAATGAACTTTGATTGACGGTCAGGCAGGCAAATACACTTACATTTAAGAAAAAAAAAGTTTGGGTTTTTTAAATGTGGACTGTTGGTACCCCAACTAGACTGGATTGGTTGAACTTGGCACAGTACTTGTAAGCAGGACACACACTATGGGTAGCGGTCAAGCAAATGAACTTTGATTGACGGTCAGGCAGGCAAATACACTTACATTTAATAAACAAAAAGTTTGGGTTTTTTAAATGTGGACTGTTGGTACCCCAACTAGACTGGATTGGTTGAACTTGGCACAGTACTTGTAAGCAGGACACACACTATGGGTAGCGGTCAAGCAAATGAACTTTGATTGACGGTCAGGCAGGCAAATGCACTTACATTTAATAAACAAAAAGTTTGGGTTTTTTAAATGTGGACTGTTGGTACCCCAACTAGACTGGATTGGTTGAACTTGGCACAGTACTTGAAAGCAGGACACACACTATGGGTAGCGGTCAAGCAAATGAACTTTGATTGACAGTCAGTCAGGCAAATGCACTTACATTTAAGAAAAAAAAAGTTTGGTTTTTTTAAATGTAGACTGTTGGTACCCAACTAGACTGGATTGGTTGAACTTGGCACAGTACTTGTAAGCAGGACACACACTATGGGTAGCGGTCAAGCAAATGAACTTTAAATGACGGTCAGTCAGGCAAATGCACTTACATTTAATAAACAAAAAGTTTGGGTTTTTTAAATGTGGACTGTTGGTACCCCAACTAGACTGGATTGGTTGAACTTGGCACAGTACTTGAAAGCAGGACACACACTATGGGTAGCGGTCAAGCAAATGAACTTTGATTGACGGTCAGGCAGGCAAATGCACTTACATTTAATAAACAAAAAGTTTGGGTTTTTTAAATGTGTACTGTTGGTACCCCAACTAGACTGGATTGGTTGAACTTGGCACAGTACTTGAAAGCAGGACACACACTATGGGTAGCGGTCAAGCAAATGAACTTTGATTGACGGTCAGTCAGGCAAATGCCCTTACATTTAAGAAAAAAAAAGTTTGGGTTTTTTAAATGTGGACTGTTGGTACCCCAACTAGACTGGATTGGTTGAACTTGGCACAGTACTTGTAAGCAGGACACACACTATGGGTAGCGGTCAAGCAAATTAACTTTGATTGATGGTCAGGCAGGCAAATGCACTTACATTTAATAAACAAAAAGTTTGGGTTTTTTAAATGTGGACTGTTGGTACCCCAACTAGACTGGATTGGTTGAACTTGGCACAGTACTTGAAAGCAGGACACACACTATGGGTAGCGGTCAAGCAAATGAACTTTGATTGACAGTCAGTCAGGCAAATGCACTTACATTTAAGAAAAAAAAAGTTTGGTTTTTTTAAATGTGTACTGTTGGTACCCCAACTAGACTGGATTGGTTGAACTTGGCACAGTACTTGTAAGCAGGACACACACTATGGGTAGCGGTCAAGCAAATTAACTTTGATTGACGGTCAGTCAGGCAAATGCACTTACATTTAAGAAAAAAAAAGTTTGGGTTTTTTAAAAGTAGACAACTAGTAAACAATATTATATTGTATGCGTTGTGCACACACAGTATAAGCTGTGAGCCTGACACACACTTGCAAGCAGGGGCTAGCAGGGAGACAGGCAAATGAAATTAGATTACACAGAAAAAAAAATGATGATATAGCCCTAAAAAGGGCTTTTTGGGGTGCTGTGTTTACAGCAGAGATCTGATGAGTCCTTCAGCACTGCACTGGACACTGAATAAACTTGCCTAGCTATGGTTTTCCCTATTGATGCAGCATCATCCAAACTGTCCCTCCTCTCTGTAAGACTGAAAGTTAATTATGATTCCAAAATGGCTGCTGTCTATGAGGTAGATGGCTCTGGAATGGAGTGTATGCTGCTGATTGGCTGGAATGTGTCTGCTGACTGTGACATGCAGGGTCAAAGTTTGCTCAATGATAAAGTATTGGGGGCGGGTCAAATCTCGTATATGTTCGCTGTTCGCCGCGAACGCGAACATGCTATGTTCGCCGAAAAAAGTCCCCGGCGAACTATTCGCGACATCTCTACCTGGATGTAAAGATACCATTGCTGAGTGTGGAACTGACAGAGGCCCTGTTTGAAGGTACCAGACCGATTATGCCCCAGGGAAGTTGCTGAGGGTGGAACTGACAGAGGCCCTGTTTGAAGGTACCAGACCGTTTATGCCCCAGGGAAGTTGCTGAGTGTTTGACCGGTACATATGCAATAATTTTAATACTGCTGTATCAAAGGGTTCCTGGGGTGAAGCATACGGGAGAGACGGGCGGGCCCTATGCTTCATCCGTGGCAACTGATGTAGAAACGTGGAAAAGACTAACGATATACAAGAGACTGTTTGTATCCTGGCCACAAGGTGGCAATATAGCAATAGTCGGAGACTATTTGTAGCCTGGCCACAAGGTGGCAATCTTTCAATAACCAGAGACTGTTTGTATCCGGGCCACAAGGTGGCAATATAGCAATAGTCGGAGACTATTTGTAGCCTGGCCACAAGGTGGCAATCTTTCAATAACCAGAGACTATTTGTAACCTGGCCACAAGGTGACAAATTATAAGGATTAAAAAACTGTCTTTGTCCTTGCCACTAGGTGGCGCTATTACTATGAAATTACTCCTTCCCGAGTACAACGGAGTGGGAGCTCCGTCCTGAAGACACCGGGGTGTAGTCCTTTTTGTCCTTGTTGCAGGTAAGCTGCACAGGTATAGTCAGGGCGTTCCTGTGTCACAGTCATTCCGTATATGTAGATGTTTATTTTCGTTATTTAAGCAGAGTTACTGCTCATGTTTGTTTTTGTTATTTCATAATAAACATGTTTGCTGCCTCACCAGAAGGTATCCGTTTCTAACTCAAGAAAGCACAGCTCTACACGGCCATCCTGGTCACAATATGCAGACTTTATTTTGTGTTGCTGAAGTAAGCCATACTTTATCTTTTGGGACTTTATATTAAAAAATAAAAATATACTGGACTCTCATCTGCTTTTATATATATACTAGCAACTTGCCCGTCAAAAATGACGGCAATAAAATGTGAATTGAGGCAATGCTGTTTGCCACACAATGGGAGCCTCTCCCCTTCTACTTTACTGGCCTCGCGATGAGCACCTTCAGCGCTCCTCACGGGCCCTGCACTGAGCGCCTTTGGCGTTCCTCACGGGCCCTGCACTGAGCGCCTTTGGCGCTCCTCATGGGCCCTGCAATGAGCACCTTTGGTGCTCATCACGGGCCTTGCAGTGAGTGCCTGCACCTGTGGTGCTCATCACGGGCCTTGCAATGAGTGCCTTTGGTGCTCATTGCGAGTCTCTCCTTCTGTCTACTTCCTCCCTTGTGTCTCCTTTCACCCTCCTGTCCCTCCCATGTGTCTCCTCCCCCTCGTGTTTTTACCCAATCTCCCTGTGTCTTTCCCCCCAGTCCCCCTGTGTCTCTTTCTCCATCTCTCTGCCACCCTGTGTCTCTTCCCCCCTCCCTCATGTCTGCTCTCCCACATTTCCCTCCCCTGTGTCTCTTCCCCCTCCTCTCCCTCCCCTGTGTCTTTCCTCCTCTTCTCCCTCCCCTATGTCTCTACCCCCTACTATCCCTCCCCTGTGTGTCTACCCCTGTCCTCTCCCACCCCTGTGTGTCTCCCCCCTCCCCTTTGTCTCTCCCCCTCCTCTCACTCCCCTGTGTCTCTACCCCCTCCTCTGTGTCTCTCCCCCCTTCTCCCATCCCCCTGTATCTCTCCCCCCTCCTCTCACTCCCCTGTGTCTCTCCCCCTCCTCTGTGTCTCTCCTCCCCTCTGTGTCAATCCCCTGTCTCATTCCCCTGTGTCTCTCTCCCCATCCTCTGTGTCTCTCCCCCCTCCCCTGTGTCTCTCCCCCCTCCCCTGTGTCTCTCCCCCTCCTCTGTGTCTACCACCTCCTCTCCCACCCCTGTGTAACCCCCCTCCCCTGTTTATCTTCCTCCCTCCTCTCCCTTCCCTGTGTCTCTCCCCCCTCACTCCTTTGTGTCTCTCCCCCTCCTCTCACTCCCCTGTGTCTCCCCCCTCCTGTCACTCCTTTGTGTCTCCCCCTACCACTCACTCCCCTGTGTCTCTCCCCCCTCCTCTGTGCCTCCCCCCTCCCCTGTGTGACTACCCCACCTCCTCTCCCACCCCTGTGTGTCTCCCCCCTGTCTATCCCCCCTCCTCTGTTTCTCTCCCCCCTCTCCTGTGTGTCTACCCCACCTCCTCTCCCACCCCTGTGTTTCTCTCCCCTCCCCTGTGTCTCTCCCCCTGCCTCTAACTCCCATGTGTCTTTCCCCCTCCCCTCTGTGTCTCTCCCCCCTCTCCCTGCCCTGTGTCTCCCCCCTCCTCTCCCTGCCCTGTTTCCCTCCCCCTCTCCTCTGTCTCTTCCCCCCTCCTCTCCCTTCCCTGTGTCTCGACCCCCCTAACTCCTTTGTGTCAATTTGGGCAATCAGAGTTGTCAAACTGAGATTTGTCGCAAGCGTGACTACGATTCACAGTTTGTTGACAACTATTATATGTGATATGTATATATGTGTATATATATATGTATATGTATATGTGTGTGTGTGTAGGTGTGTGTGTATATGTATATGTGTGTGTATATAATATATATATATATATATATATATATGTGTGTGTGTATATATATGTATATGTGTGTGTATATAATATATATATTTATATGTGTGTGTATATATATATATATGTATGTATGTATGTATGTATATATGTATGTGTGTATAAATAATTTTAGTCTCATCAGACCAGAGCACCTTCCTCTATACATTTTGGAAATCTCCACATGTCTTTTCGCAAACTCAAAACATGCCATTTTGTTTTTTGCTGAAAGTAATGGCTTTCTTCTGGCCACTCTGCCATAAAGCCGAACTCTATGGAGCGTACGGCTTATTGTCCTCCTATGTACAGATGTTCCAGTCTCTGCTGTGGAACTCTACAGCTCCTCCAGGGTTACCTTAGGTCTCTGGGCTGCCTCTCTTATTAATGCCCTCCTCGCCCGGTCCGTGAGTTTTGATGGGCAGCAGTCTATTGCAGGTTTGCTGTTGTGACATGTTCTTTCCATTTGGTTATGATAGATTTGATGGTGCTCCTGGGGATTATTAAAGATTTTGATATTTTGTATAACCTATCCCTGGCTTGTACTGATCAACAACATTGTCCCTTATTTGATTGGAGAGTTCCTTGGTCTTCATGGCAGTGTTTGGTTATTGGTGCCTCTTGCTTAGGTGTTGCAGCCTCTGGGGCCTTTCAAAAAAGGTGTGTATATGTAATGACAGATCATGTGACACTTAGATAGCACACAGGTGGACATAATTTCACTAATTATGTGACTTCTGATGGTAATTGGTTGCACCAGAGCTTTTTATGGCCTTATAACAAAGGGGGTGAATACATACGGACATGACAATTTTCTGTTTTCTATTACTAAAAAATTGTTTTACGTATTTATTTCTTCTCATTTCACTTCACTGACTTAGGGCCTCATTCTATTAGCGGCCGTAAATCGGCCGTAAGGCTGCGATTCCTTGCGGGGGTTCTGTTAACTCGCGATTCTATTATACGGCCCCGCAAGGATCTCGTCTTACGGCCGGCCGCATATCTTGAAACCGGCCGTAAGCTGTGAAATCTAAAAACGCAAAAATAAATTCAAGCCTGCACTGTACAGCTCTGTAAATGCTAGGGATCATATTGGGGGACATGAGGATTAAAAGGAACCCACTCTCAAGCTTGCACATCAGCCCAAACCCGAGTTCAAATTAACTGTTTATTTTCCGGCTGCGGCGTGGGCGGGTCTGAAGTGCTCCAAGCACTCTGGACTTTTTACATGGATATTTTACGGATATTAAAAATAAAATATTTTACGGATTTGAGTATAGGATAATTATGTGCTATTTTTTCTAACTCCTAAAATCCCTTTATAGTCAAAGTGCAGGATGGCTTTATTTGAGCTATTTTATGTGCTTAATTGGTGCTAGCAGGACCTCTTTCCTGCAAGTAAGCAGCGGCTCGTTTTTAGCCTTGCAGAGAGGTTTCCCGGAGCAATTGAATTGCAAACAGGAATTTCTTACGGCCGAAACTCTTGCGGCCGTTTTAGATCAAAGGCTTTCCTCTGGCGCGAGCGGCCGCAAGAGATAGCAAGGCACCGGCCGCAAGCCTGCCGGAGCCTCCGGCCGTAAGGGAATAGAATAGCCGAATAGCTTGCGGCCGGTCCTTGCGGCCCCGCAACGGCTGCGGCCGCTAATAGAATGAGGCCCTTAGACTTTTGTTTTGATCCATCACATAAAATTCAGATTAACAAAACATTGAACTTAAGGCTGTAATGTAACAAATATATATAGATACATAACAATGCATTTGGGTGAAAATCTGAAAATTATAGTAAAAAATGGTAATATTTTTGTAGGAAACAGATATTGTTTTAAAGAATGTAGTTCAGTATATCCCTAATAGCTATGTTTATAGTTGATTGGTACATGCATTTTCTTATAACAAATAGAAAGTTCATTTTATGAAGCTTAACCTCAAAAGAGATCTTGATAAGAAATACACCTTTTATCCCAGATTTCAATTTTGAGCATAATTCCTATAAAGGGGTAAATAAAAAAAGAAATAACCATCAGATAAGAGTAGAATTTAGCAGACCATAAGAAAAAAGAAACAGCAATTTTTATGTAGCAAACATCAATGAAAATGCTTATTATAAAGGAATGAGAAATCAATACATATTTAATAAATGTGTACCACTGACATTTAACTTCTCTCCTTATTTTTTTACTTTAAGTTTTGAATTATTCAGTATGGGATTAAAATTGTTAGGAAAGATTTCTTGCTGCTTTTATATATATATAATTACTATTAGATATTAATCAAATCATTTTGGTGATCCAGAAACATTTTGTCACTTTGAAGTTTATAAAATTAAAGTGTTGCTCCCAACAAAAACTGTAAAAAAAAATACAAATGCAAAAGTACAGATGAGCAACTGGACTTTACTCTTTAATGAACGAATGTAATGCATTTACAAGTAAAGCTCTTATGTTTGTTGGGCATATACTATTAAAAACAGTATGCAGTTTAAAATAAATAAAAGTTAATGTATTTTTTACTCTTTAAATTGTCTGTTTTTTTCCTCAAGCAGAGATGACTTTCTCCACCTCCATGGGGGCTTGGCCAGCTCTTCCTGGGGGCTGGATCATCATGGATCTTGGAAGCAGACTGGGCTCTGATGTCAATGAACCTTTTCTATGATGTAATTAGCTCTGCTCCAACTGCACACAGAGATGCCAGCTGTATTGTAATCTGCCATCATAGGGCCCTATGCTAATCCTGGGAATAATCAATTATGAGTGCCGTAGCAGCACAGTACATCCTTCATAGCTATGTTAATCCCCCATGCCAAAATATTGCGAGAAAACTCCTACGGGTCACTGCTAGAAGTGAACTGAAAAGCAAGGCAAAACATTTTGCACTGGCAATAAAATACAAGTTACTGCCTTACACTTTGACACCCAAACCCTATGCTAATAAGATTTTATGGATCATTAGTTACTAAGGGCACTGCCGTAACTGTAAAAAGCAGAAGAAAGATTTAAGAGTACCAAAGGCCACTCACAAGTAGTTTTCAAACCCTTGTTGAGTCCCCCAGAAGCATTTAAAGTGACACTCTAGTACAAAAAGCACTACAACATTATTTCCCACTTAATAATCCGATATCAACATATGTGTAATTAAAAAATATATGTTAGTATTAAGTAACATAGTTTTATTAGACAAAATTCAGGAAAACACACAACCCAGTACTCAAGGGGTTAACACACATTTTTAACACATCTTTATGGATTGAAGCAAAAAATGAAATTGTCACATCTTTTCATTTTCAAAATTAGTGATGTCGTGAACATCAAATTTTTGGTTCGCGAACAGGCGACGCGAACTTCATCAAATGTTCGTGAACGGGCGAACATCGGTGAACCGCCATAGACTTCAAAGGGCAGGCGAATTTCAAAACCCACAGGGACTCTTTCTGGCCACAATAGTGATGGGAAAGTTGTTTCAAGGGGACTAACACCTGGACTGTGGCATGCTGGAGGGGGATCCATGGCAAAACTCCCACGGAAAATTACATAGTTGATGCAGAGTCTGGTTTTAAGCCATAAAGGGCATAAATCACCTAACATTCCTAAATTGTTTGGAATAACATGCTTTAAAACATCAGGTATGATGTTGTATCGATCAGGTAGTGTAAGGGTTACACCCGCTTCACAGTAACAGACCAATCTCCCCGTTTAATGCACCGCAAACAACCGCAAACAGTCCCTTTGCACAACCGCAAACTCCCCATTTGCACAAGGTTGGATACCAAGCTAGCCATGTCCCGTTCCTTGTCCTCACTGATGTCATTGAAGGTCTCTTCCTCCACCCAGCCACCAAGGGTCCCCGAAAGGTGACAACAAGCCCCCTGGGACGCCTGCTGTGTTTGGTCTTCCACCTCCTCAAAGCCACCTTCCTCCTCTGACTCTTCTTCAGACTCCTCTCTCTGCGTTGCCTCTGTCTGCGTTATTATAGGGTGTGTACTGTTAAGTAGTACTATTCCTATCGGTTTAATCCCTGTTACGTCCACTATCAGGGGGCGTGTATATGGCATGGATTTTTGGAAGCGGGAGATGGAAAAAGATGCTTGGTCGGTCCTCCCACTTCAAATTTGGGGCACTGCGCGTGCAATCTAAGGTGCCACCAGATATGAGTGTCAGTGTGCACTGGCAAAAGTTGGCAGAGTAGATGCAATAGGCTTCACATACACGCCTGTAGGCAGGCAACTGATATTCAATCTATTACAGTCAAAAAAGTGTTGTTTTATGTCACTGTACACTATGGTTGCACCAGATATGACGTATCACTGTGCACTGGCAAAAGTTGGCAGAGTAGATGCAATAGGCTTCACACACACGCCTGTAGGCAGGCAACTGATATTCAATCTATTACAGTCAAAAAAGTGTTGTTTTATTTCACTGAGCACAATATAAGCTGTCAGGCAGGCATATGCAATTAGATTATACAGAAAAAAATTATAAAATAAAATAAATGATGTTCTAGCCCAAAAAAGGGCTTTTTGGGTTGATGTCCTTCAGATGGAAGGCTCTGGAAGGGAGTGTATGCTGCTGATTGGCTGGAATGTGTCTGCTGACTGTGAGGTGCAGGGTCAAAGTTTCCTCAATGATAAAGAATAGGGGCCGAACCGAAAAGCGCATATGTTCGCAGTTCACTGCGAACGCGAACATGCCAAAATCGCTGCGAATAGTTCGCGGGCGAAGTGTTCGCGACATCACTAATCAAAATATATTTTTAATTAAAGAACAATTAATTTCTATAAATCTCTAATGTCTCCTTGGATCTGCAGTTACGGCAGTTGTTACTGCACTTCCCACTCATTATAAGATTTATGATGTTCGCATTTCCTGTTGGCTCCTGATGCCCTGTCTTATCCGTAAAGTTTGTTTTGTTTACTCCCTGCACAGAAATCTGTTGTGTCTAAGGCAGGATTTATGGCTGTGGGCTGAGTGCTCTAACCTGGGGGAGTAATAGATTTTCATTAGAAGTTAAGGAAAAAAAGTTCCCTGAGGAACTTTATGGCAGTTCCCTAACTTGGAGCACTTGATTTAGATAGGGCTCATAGCCCTTATCTTTACTGAACATGCTCAACCTGAACCAGAGTCTAACTGGTCAGCATTATTTTTTAACCAAACTTCCAGGCAGACGCGGCCATGCCCACTGAAAGGCACAGGTAGGAGGAGATAAGCAGCTCTGCCTAAAATCTTACTCAGTTAAAAGAAAAAAAATGTTTTGTTTATTTTACATTTTACTTGTAAATTCATTACAGTGGTCCTTTAATGTTTGTCATGTATGACTGTAAAAATGTGCTGCTGATTATTTTAATGAGGTCTGTATGGAGAAACAAAGCTTTCTATAACTTTATACTATCTTTCTTATTTCTTTGCTTTTGAGTGCCAAACTCTGCTTGCAAATGATCAACTGTGGTGATCAATTTTCATTTGTAAGAATCTGTTACATGTGCATATTGTATTATAATATAAATTACTGAGAAATATATACTATTTATTTTTGATTTAATAAAACAGGCCAAAAAGGTTTCAAATACTGAGAAGACTGTGGCTGTAAGAACACATCAGTCAACCCCTTCTCTAAGTCAGCAAAATCTCACCTGTACAGCTGTATACTGCAGGTCATAATAGTCTAACAATTATCATTAAGGTCCAATTTACATTGTATAATACTGTATATTAAAATGTCAAATGTATGGCACTAAAGAAATACATTTAAAAACAGTAGTAAGGTCAGAGGTATCATCCACATTGGACAACAGGATCCTTTTCGACAATGACGTATCAATCATAGTGAAAAGTCAACTACATTTAAAGTAAATTTCTTTATACATCCAGTTTGTGAACTGCACCCTTAAAATTATTGAATATATTAATTGGCCCGCAGCTAGTGCAAAAATAAAAAATGTGGGGCATCCACATGAACTGCAACCCACAACTAGTAAACCATCCTTTTTTTAACAATATTAACCTTTTTAATTCTCAGCTATGCAGTAGTAATATAACAATAAGTCAACTTCTTATTAATGAATATTGGAAACCCTTACATAATGCTTTGTAACATGCAACGTGTAGTCCAACTACTGTTAAACCACATAGGTATTGAATCTAGAAGAAGGCAAACAGAAAACCCTGCAATGAAACATATCCAATTGTGTCAAAGAGGGAAAAAAATGAATTCCTTCCTGACCCCAGTAACTGGTGATCGGATTACTCCCTGGATCAATACTCCCTATTGAATAATACATTTAAATTTTAACTTGTAGTCCAACTACTGCTAAACAATTATTTTTTTTAACAATATTAACATTTTCAATTGTCAGCTATGCAGGAGTAATATAACAATAAGTCAAGTTTGTATGAATTTGTATTGTAAACCATTACATACTGCTTTATAACATGCAACTTGTAAATCACATAGGTATTGAATCCAGAGGAAGGCAAACAGAAAAAAACCTAATTGAAACTTTCCCAGAGGAAGGCAAAAAGAAAACCCCACATTGAAAAAAATGAATTCCTTTTTGACTCCAGTAACTGGCAATTTAATTACTCCCTGGATCAATACTCTCTATTTAATTCTACATTTACACTTTCCAAGAAATGATCATCCTATTAGTAACATGAACCCTTAATTATAAATACAATGAAACAAGTTTCCACACCTTGTAAAATACAATTCTAACATTACAAACAATAATGTAATGTAATAACATTTAAAGTGTAATAGTAAGAAAATACAACATAACTGTTTTATGGAGGCCATCCTGCCAAATGGCGACTTCCAAGACATTCCAATATTTTACTTTGTCTATGGGATATAACAACTGTTTATTCTTTTTTTTTTTTTTTTACTTGTTCTTTTGTGATTCTTGTATAAATGGCACATAGAGTTTCCTATGTGAAATACTGGTCCTCTATAAAGAGTCCGAGGGACATCAAATGTTGTCCTCTAAATAAAACCACTGTTCTCTATGTTTGTTGTGTTTTTTGTTGTAAATTTGTCTTTTAGATAAAATCACTTTTCCTTTTTTTTTTTTTTTTGGTGCACCTGTTGTATTGTTATCCTTTTTTGTAATTTAAGTTACAGCCCCTCATAGTAGAAGATTTTTTTGTAAAAATTTGGCCATCATCTAATAAATCACCCTAACTTTGTTTTTTCAATATAAACTTTAATTTCCTCTGGATTGTTGCATCTTGAAAATGCAAATACACACATGGACAAATGCCATAATGATGGTTAATTGTCTCCTTTGAAGGACAAAAGGCAAACCACTCTCACTTGGAGCCAAATCAATTCTTGGTATAAAAACGTGTTCACCTTTATTGGTACCATTCATAATTTCTGCATGTAATGTTATTAGAGTTTATTTATAATGCGCCGATATATTCCGTAGAGCTGTACATAAGTTAAGTTCAGACAAAGATAAATACAGATTAACATTTAGCAAAGGAAGGAGGGCCCTGTATTTGAGCTAGGAATCCAATGTCCATGGTGAATTCCCAAAGTACTTAGGATAGAAACTCGCAGACTTACAATCTAAGGTATAGTGAGTGGTAAAAGGGGGAGAGAGAGGTGATAAGTGTGTTAGGGTGGAAGATGATACTTTAAAGAGATGCGTTTTAAGTGAGGTTTTAAATGTTTTGAGGCAAGCGGATAATCAGGTGGAGCAAGGCAAGAAGTCCCAGAGACTTGGGGCAGCACGAGAAAAGTACTGGATGCCGCAGTGAGAGGAGTATGAAATTTATGAAATTTTCTCTTAAATCCTGCACAATTAATCTGGTCCCATTACAAAGTCCTCTTTTGGGATTCATATTTCTCAGTAGCATGACAATTGCCCCTTTTTTCAGTTGCAAAATATGTGGTGGCATTGCAGAGGGAGGTAAAGAATTGATAAATTCTATACTGAAGTTAGATTCACTGTCTTTGTCATCAGCAAGAACTGAATCTGCACTGAAATATATATATTTTTTATGTTAATATCACTTTGTTTGTAATGTCTGAGTAATCATCATTATTGATAGTATTTAGAAAGATTGTCGATATTAGTGATTCTTTGGAAATAATTTCTGATGGAATTTCATTGGTATCATCAGTTAGATTAGTGATTTTTGGATGTTTTACTTCTCCAATATGAATTAGCTAATCATTGAATTGATTTTGGCCTTGAGATCTCATATTTAATTCTAATTTAAGGTGTGTAAACATTTTCCACAGATTACTTGTCTTTATACATGTTTCGACGATGTCAGTCCTATTTCTATGTGGCACAACAAGTAATGTTTGCCTAAAATCTCCTCCTAACAACATCACCTTTCCACCAAATGGCAAATCATTATCCATAACTTCTTTTAATAATCGATCAATACATTGCAGGGCATGACATGACATCATTGTTGCCTCATCTATTATAATTAATTAACTTTTGTGAAATGTTTTGGCTTGTAATGAATTCATTTGAATATCCGACAATGATATTTCCAGAATGGGAACTGGCAGTTTAAATACACTATGCACAGCTCTCCCACATTCTAACAAAAGTGCAGCAATTCCAGTTGTTGCAAATTGCAGTGCTTTTTGACCTTGTGCTCGAATAAGCCTCATCAATAAATTATATAGATACGTTTTTCCAGAGTCACCAGGGTCATCAAGATAGAAAAAATTCTCTTTGAGCATGTCAACATCTATTGCATTTGTGATGGCGTTAAATGCTTGCAATTGTAATGTATTTAAAGTTGCAATTGTTTCTTGGGTTTTTTGGTTTTCAAGCTCAGTGTCATAGCCGTTAAGGTTTTTTTTCATCTATGAGTCCAGGATCAGGCAGAAGAAAATTTGCACAATTTAATCCATGACAAAGAAAGACTTCTTGAATTTCCATTAATGCTTTTAATTGCATAATGGTGTAGTAACATTTCAAAAAGTCTTCACACATATTTAATTTAAATGTTTCCCACAAAGCTAATGCAGCAGGTAAATTGCAAAAAATGCAAATTAATGCAAATTGTCTTCTCATTTGGCATTTGACATAGTGCTACTTCTTCTAGGCATCTCTCCCATTCCGCATTATCTGCCAGAAAGTTTTGAAATCTTGCAGCTAATTGGAAAGTATCATAAACTATGTCATTCACTGTGCGTAAATGTTCATAATTTTGTGCGGGAACATGTAAAAGAAGTATTCTTAAACTGAAATGTTCATTGTCTCTTGGACTAACTGTATAAATTCTGAGGTTAATTTTATTTGTATCTGTTTTTCGTTGTCGCCATTGGCCATTTGCGAAAACACAGTGATATGGAATGTCAATGTATAAATGTTGTCTGGCCTCACTGTCGTCGCAATTTAATTGAAACCAAGCAGTAAGTGTTGTTGTTCTATTTCATTTTGGGCTATGGCATTTCTTTAATTCCCTGCAGTAAAGCAAACAAATTGACTTTTTTGGGAAATGGACAACTAATCGATAGACAGATTGTGACTGATCATGCATCTCATATTTCAGAAGATGCCACATTGCTTCTGGAGCACTTACATAGCGAGCATCTAAATAACATGAAAGTTCATCATGTAAAATTGGATTGTCTTGTTAATTTTGTGCACCTTGCACAACAACAGTTACTGCATCATATCCTTTGTATACATATTTATACACATATTTTATGGATTTTATACAAATGCAAGCTTCCACATTTATGTGTGCATTGTAATTCATCAGCAAATGTGGATTGTAGGGAACTACATATCGATTATTATTATTAATAGCAGTTTGTCCTTCTCTTCTTTTATATAAAGGGTATCCATTACAATTAGCATAAGTTTGCAATTTAAATTGCTTTGGGAACTCTTTTGTGCATTTTTTATTTTCCATACATGGGGAATTTGAATTCATATCTCCACATGGACCATGAATCATTCGGTGTGTTACAATGTCATAAAGTTAGGAATATTTTTGTGAATGTGGCAGTTCAGCACTGATCACTGAATTCAAGTATATGTGCATGTGCAGGCCTCTTTTTTTTCAATTCAGTGGTATAAACAAAAGCCACACATTTCCATAACTGTGCTTTAGTTATATCATATATTAATGTATTTAGTTTTATTTTGAATACTCTAGCCATTAAATCTGGTCGATCAGAAGTATTTTGGCCAAGTTTCAAATTTTCCTTGATCTCTGGCCAGTGTGGCTTTGCAATGCCCTGGTTTTCCAAGTTTAGTCACAATAGCCATGGCATCATTGTATCTTTCTCGCATATTGTGAGGCGATCCTTGGAAAGAAGATGGCAAAATGATTGCTCTTCCAGGTGGAATTTCTCTATTTGTAGCCAATTCAGTGACATAATCCATCAATCCACAATATTGTTCTACGCAAAGCTTGTTTTGTTGAAATTTGACAAAATTTTGATTATTTGCTTCGACTTGTAGATATGAATCAATAATCCATTGTTGTGTGAGTTTCCCTCTACATAAAATAGGATTCAAATGATCCCGAATAGCAGTTTGTGCCAATTTATATTCCAGCATAGAAATATTGTTTCTAACATGAACTTTACTATTGGGATAACTTTGCAATTGTAATTTTGGTTGCCCTTCTGGCTCACCATTTGGAGAGAAAATGGGATATGTCATTGGATCCAAATTACTACTTAATATATTTATGTTTATAACACCTTGCTCTTCATTGTGTGGATATATTCTAATATCCCTCTCAAATGGTGGTTCATTATCATCATTTTTAAAGACCATGGCAACCTCATTTACTGTTGGTAAATTATAACATATTTGATCAGTATGGCGATCTCTTTTCAGAATTTAGCATATGCCTGTTGTTCTTTTTCAACCTCTGCCATTTTTTTGTATGCTTGACTATATGGGTTGTTGGCCCTAATGTTATCCAGCTGTTCAAAGATGATGGGTAAGCATTGTTTATTTTCAGGAAGTGTCATCCTTTTTTCAACAGCTTCCATTGTATCAAGGACATATAACTGCAAATTTCCTTTGCTCTCCTGCTTGTGAGTGTAAATGTGAAGTTGGTGGTACATTTGTCCTTGTACTTTAAAACAGTAAGGACTATGTCCTGGGACATTTTCTGCTAATGTTGCACCCATTGAAGCAAATTAAATTGCACTGTTATAAGATCAGATGCTTCTTTTTTAATTGCTATAATTTGGAAATGTAAGATCACTCATTACACTTTTTAAATAATCTGGAAATGTATGTCTTTCTGGAAGTCTTACCTTTGCTTTCTTACAGCAACTAATAAACTCTCAATCAGTTGGTCTTTCCTTCAGAAAATGATAGGCCCCACAAAACTGACAAATCACATTGAGTAATCCACCATAATGACTCTCTACTGGTAGTGCTGTAAATAATGGACTATCCTGAGCTTCCTGAACACAGATATCACTACAACTTTGTATATCAAGATTGGTGTCATGTATATCAAGATTGATGTCATGTATATCAACATTTGTGTCATTAGGCAATATTTGGTCATTAGGCAGAGTTTTACAGACATTATGTTTTTTACTTTTTCTTTTTTTTGTAGCTCCGTCACACTCAGTTTGCGCTTTTTCAGTCATTTTTCTTTTATTGGCAATCTCTGTCGGTCTTCTTCTCCTAATCCTCGTGAAGTCTCATCTCTCCATTTTTGCTTCAGTTCCCTTGCAATTCTTCTTTTCCGTTCTTTCTTTTCTTCTGCGTTGTCCGCCATTGTAATCTGTAATTGTAAATACAGGCGTTTTAGTTTCAATTGTAATATTTTCTCATATAGCAAACAATGGCAATCATAACATTACTAATATTTATTTTTTCTTACCTGAAGTATTAATGGATGAAGTTCTTGTCTACTTTGTGATGGTCTTGTAGTTGTGGCCTTTTCTTTCTTCAAATCTGTAAGACTTTCATCAATGCAAAAATAAATAAATCCTAAAGAGCTGTAATGAAACAGAAAAATTACCTGAAAGGCATTTGTAATTTTTTCATTACAAATGCATTTTGCATCATAAATATGCCTCAAATTAACTTAAAACCTAACTCACAGGCTTCCTGGCTCTCCCCCAGTGCTGTGTGTGAGTTTGTAAGTCAATCTGAGACATATTTATGTTTTTTGGTTTGTTTTTTCGATTTCCGCGGTACGGCCTTTAAATGCGTATTTTTCCGAGGTCGGATTTTTTTTGCCCCCGGATTTCGAGGTCGGATTTCGGCCTAAGTCTGCATGCTTCAATGCCTAAACTGCTCACCTCGTTTTGTGAGACTCGCAGGAGCGCCTTCGGCGCTCATTTCAGCCTAACTCCTGCGTGCTCCAATGCCTTAACTGCTCTCCTCGCTTTGCAAGGCTCGCAGGGCAATGAGCACCTTCAGCGCTCATTGCCTAAGCCCTAAGAGCTCGGAAGGCTTCAATTAGCAACTATTATATGTTATACTAGCGAATTGCCCGTCAAAAAATGACGGGCATAAAAGTGAAAGGCAGGCAATGTTGTTTGCCACACAATGTGAGGCTTTTGGTTCACTGAGCACCTTCGGCAGTCATCGCAAGCTCTGAGATGAGCGCCTTTGGCGCTCATTGCGAACCTTTACTCCCACCTACTGTACAGGCCACTCATTGCTGGCTTCTTTAACCTACAACTTTTGTGCTTTGTAATGGCATCTGTCTCTTTCCAGCATCTCTCCCCTGTCCCTTCCCTGTGTGTTTCTCCTCTATGTTTCTGCTGAATGTTTATATGGCGTGCGCTGAGTGGCGTTGGTTTTATTTTCAAAGTCCTGCGTGTCCGGCGTTGTACTGTCTTTGGCGTTGTGTATTTCATAAGTCCGGCGTTTTTGGCGTTGTGTGTTTTCTAAGTCTGACGTGCCTGGCCTTGTTGGTGTGTTACTATGTTTGCCGTCGTGTATTTTCTAAGTCCCACGTGCCTGGCTTTGCTCAGCCTTGTTTTCATCCAGTTTCAGATTTTTTTTCGGTTTTAATCCGGCATTTTTTTTCTCGCTAAGTCGATTTTTGAGTGAGGAAACACAGTAAATTCAGCTCAAATTTGCTTGCAACCTCACTCCCAGGCATCCTGACTCTTCCCCTGTGTTGTGTATGAGTGTGTTTTAATTTATTTTGTATTGTTTTTCATTTTCCATTGTTACATTTGTATTTTTCTGAGGTCGGATTTTGTTGGTGTAAGTGTTTGTGTCTTTGCCATCATGAATTTTCTAAGTCCGGCGTGCCTGGTGTTGCTCAGCCTCGTTTTCATCCATTTTCAGACTTTTTTGCATTTTTCGTCCTCCGTTTTTTCTCGCTTATGCAATTTTCGAGTGACAAAACACGGTACATTCGGCCCAAATTCGCCCCCTACTCTGCTACAGCGTTTTTTAGGCCCTCCATAGCCCATCATACCATCCTAACAGGGACTATCCTATCTTCCACAAGCTGGGCAAACAAGGAAGTGGGGATCAGCCAGCCACACAGCTCTTCCAAGGTTCCCACAATAATGAGACTTATAAGAGTCATACACAGGAGCAATGGACAACAAGGGGGATTTTAAATTGCAACAAACCCAGTAATAGAGGGAGGTGCCCTGTATATTACCAGGTCCTTTGAAACACAGATCCATTCAATAATTAACTATCAATGTGGTATCTGTTTAAGTCATACATACTTGTGAAAGGGAAACCCAAGCACCTATCTGAAACTAGTATTACCTACCTATATCCATGCATGAGACCTATGCCTTTTGCCACCAGCTTTAAGTTCACCCATACAAGTATATAAATATACAATAATCATAGTACAGGTACATCCGACAATGTCACAAGGAGACACATGGCTAGACCACAGTCCCTTTCCCATTGATATCACAGACAAGTAGCATGTACATAGTTCAGCCCTGTGACTGTATATATTCTGTATAACTGCTCCTATAAGCTGGCTTTGCATTTATTGGGATTTTGTATGACTGGTAGTATAAGCCAGCTTTGTATGTATTCACATTTGCATACTTGAATGTACATAGAAGCCCCAAATATATATATATATATATATATATATATATATATATATATATAAAATGTAGGTGCATAATGTGTTCACATAAAACTATATATATATATATATATATAATTTTTAGACCTCATATATATTAGGAATACGTTTTCTAATTTAGAACATGTACTATGAATAGTTTTTCATTGATTGTAGTGTTATGATGCCAGTATTAGCTGTATCTGTATAACAATCTGTAAAATTAATTGTACCTAGTAGCTGGATTGATAGAATTTCTTTGCATAATGTTCATTTATTATTATTATTATTATTATTATTATTATTATTACTTTTATGTATATAAAGAAAATGTTTTAGTTTTTAAAAAGAGACCAGAATAGTCTGAGGACCACCTGCTGCTATCTGCGTAGCATAGAAGAGTCATAAAAGCTGTACTCTGTATTACAATATAGACTTTTGACTCTTTCATATGTACCCACAGAACTATATTATTACTGAGGAAGCTGTGTACACCACAGCGAAACGCGTTTGATTATCCATTTATTCATGCATTTCTGTATATATTATATATCAGCATTTTTTATCGCTTTGGATTTCATTGCTTCATCATTGTTTTTACATGACCTAAATTCAGACCCAGAGGGTGGAGAATTCTGTAAAAAAACGATATCAATACATCATCACACACACAAGATTGGAAAGATCATATACCAATGGTATAACTACGCTCCAACCACAACTCTGGCATTTCTACACTCAAATTTGCTTGCAGCCTCACTCCCAGGTGTCCTGGCTCTCCCTCTGTGCTGTGTGTGAGTGTGTTTTAATTTATTTTTTATTATTTTTTGTGTTTTTAGTCTTGTTTGATTTCTGCGGTTAGGCCGTTAACTTTGTATATTTCCAAGGTCGTATTTTTTGCCCCTGAGATTCCGAGGTTGGATTATTTTTTCTAAGTCCCACGTTCCTCAACTGCTTGCAGCCTATGTAAGTCCTGCATTCCTCAACTGCTTGCAGCCTAAGTACAGCGTGCCTCAACTGCTCGCCTCACTTTGTGAGGCTCACAGGAGCCCCTTCAGCGTTCAATGCCTCAAAGGCTCGCCTCATTTTGCGAGGCTCGCAAGCGAGATGACAAATCGCAGTTTGACGATTATAGTATGTGATATTTTCTAGAACAGAGTCTGAGGTCAACTGTGAATGTAGACTTCTAATACAAGGGTTATAACAGATGACACAGTGACAATGGGCCATAGTCTGCAAATCAGATTGTATTCTAGCATTTGTAATAATAATAATAATAATAATAATAATAATAATAATAATAATAACTTGTATAATGCCTTTCTCCTAGATGAACTCAAAGCGTTTTCCCAAAATATTTATGTTATCCTGGTGTTTTTGAAAATATTCAATGATGAAGACTCCATGAGTTTTATGGGGAGAGAGTTCCAAAGACCTGAAGCTGTTGATCTAAAAGCTCTATCTCGAAATGATGCCAAGTGAATTATTGGTAATTTAACTGTGGTGCGCTTCTGATTGAAGTACATGGGTAAGGGTGTAGAGAACCTAGAGCTATTTCAAGCAGCAGGGGGTAAGATAATTTAGAGCTTTGAAGGTAGCAAGACAACCTTGAAATAAATTCATCATTTGACAGGTAACCAGTGCAGAGCAGGTAGTGTAACTGCTTATCTGGAAATATCTGGAATTGTGTATTCCAGTATTCAAGTCACAAAGACTTGAATTAGTGTAGACACATCTTCTGAAGGAATCAAGTGCTTATTCCTTGCTATATTTGATTTCTCTGAAACTGGATGTTTAAGTATTAATTCACAATTAAGTTCCACACCAAGAATTCACACTTGTTCTGAATTATGTATCTGTAATGCTCCATATTGTGAGCCAGTCACGTGATCCTGCTTATTTTTTTGATTTTGTAAGATTATTTCCTCCATCTAAGATTACCTCTGTCTTATCAGGGTTTAGCTTCAGCAGGCTGGCAGTCATCCACTCTAAAGACAAAACAATCCTAGTGTATAGTCAAAGGTTGAAAGTTAATAGAAGGAGCAGTACTCAAAGCTCTTAATGTGGGGTTGTTTAGAATGTATAAGACCATTAGTTTGGTCTTCTATAGCCCTGACACATACAGTCAGTCTTATATCAGGTCTGGTGACTACTAAGTCTATAGTTACTATTTGTAAAACATTCAGGGTATCACACCCTATAGTAAGTGTACAGTAAAAAAAAGAAAATTAATTATTTTTAGAACCAGGTACAGCACATAGATATGATCAAAAATAAATCAAACAATGGGTCTATATGCCATATATGAAAAACATACTGTTTGAATATGCCACAGTATGTAAGAAGCACAATACCATGGACCAAGGCTTATCTGACATGCAAAGTGCAACCACCAATGTAGAGGCCCATACCTCCCTCCAGTACTGCCAAAACTGAGTGACAATATGGAAAAGCAAAATAATAAAGTTATTGGCCGATTAGAGGCCCTCCAGGACAGCCCTGTGATGGGCGCCTAATATCTTATCGTGTCTACTCTGACGGTCTGGAGTAGTGGTGCCGTGGGAGTACAAAGAGAAGCAGGGGTCCAGAGGTGCTGCAGAAGGACCGTCCAAGGTAACACACCAAGTCCTACACAGAGCCCGACGCGCAGTTCTCCGTCCCTCCGATGGATTATTCAGGGGAAATTATGGGGTTAAGACCAGTATGGCCCTCAATATAGCGCCTGAGCAACCCTACTTCATCCAATAGCGCGCCATCCTGGAGCGCCTATTGATGACGGCATGCTCGTTGACTAGAGAGTGTAGCAAGGACGAGTTCCACTGGGCTGATATAGTGCCACTATTCCATAGTGGCCAAAAACAGAATTTGTAATGTATAAAGAATTATGGCGTTCCTATGGTATTTGGACTGATGTCTAGCAGAATAGTCTGGGAGGGTTTACTATACTCGTCCTAGCCGCTTTCTAGTTATTGCCGCAGAGTGGCTTGAGAATAAGAATAAAAGTAATTATAGAAGAACCACCTGATACGGAAAGGTTCTAGATTTGACCCTAAATATGTAAACTAGCAGACATATAACAATAATCATATCTGTCCACTATATGGTGTATGTGAAAAATGAATATATATAACTGCAATTTAAAAATGGACATCTTAGAGATGGCTCCTCTATTACTAAATGAATACTATATGCTAAAAGGGATAATAGCCGATTTGATCATTATGTAGTAATGTTGACTACTTCAATTACAGGGCCTAATGTATAAATGGGCATAGTATCCAAAAACAAAATTGAATTCCTCTTGTATATTAAATATTTTTAGTTGAGGTGGTCCTATGGCTAGGTTGAGGTATGTAAATTAATAATGCCTCATCTAAATGTGTGCGAGGAAAATCACTAGTGGAAATGAACCAAAGGGGGTGAACAGAAACAGGAGAGGACTGTATAATGATAGTTAATAGCAGATAGTGAAGTCTAGAGAGCTGTCATAATGTATCTCAGTGCTGTTACTGCTTTATGGCATCCATGTCCCCAAATTGAAGAAGCTCTTGTGGTGATAAAATGAATGTCTATAAGCAAATGTACAGGCCCAACACTGATATTAGAAAAAACATGAAATAAATAAAATTGTGTGTTTGGCTAGCATTTGCCTGTCAAAAATGACGGGAATACAATTTTAAGGCTGGGAATGCTGTACCTCATTGTGGCCCCAGGCCTTGTCAACCCACAACTTTCGTGCTTTGCAATGGAATTCCCCACCCTTAATGACGGCAATACAATTTTAAGTAATGGTTAGTTGGTCGTTGGTTTTATATTCAATGTTCTGCATGCCTGGCGTTGTTCATGTGTGTTACTGTCTTCGCCGTCGTGTATTTTCTACGTCCCGCATGCCTGGCGTTGTTCAGCCTCTTTTTGATCCTGTTTGAAAAAAATTTCGGCTGCCATTTTTTTCCTCGAAATTCGCTTCCATCCTCACTCACAGACTTCCTGGTTCTCCCCCTGTGCTGTGTGTGCTTGTGTTATTATTTTTTAATTATTATTTGGCTTTTTCGGGGGGTCTTTCGAGTTATGCGTTTGAAACAATTTCAACCGTTAAAATAGTAAACTGCGTGGCTCGCGATCAGCTGCAAAGGGCTCTGTTTCTTTTCTGCAATCGCAGCCATCATGAGCGCCGCCTAACTAACTGATTTAAAGACCTGCGTGCCTTGCAATGAGCGTCTGAGGCGCTTATCGCGAGGCCTGCATTGAGCTCCTCCGGTGCTTATTGCAGCCTAACCAACTCCTGTGGGCTTTTGGCGCTCATTCTTGTACTTAGCAATGCAATCTGGGTGTAGAGAAGGTTTTTTTTTTTTAATCAGAGACTGGCAATTACCTACTTTAGTTGGAAGATACTTCAAGAGCTTTGAACATTTTTTGAAAACTTTGCACCATTTAAAGGGCCACTTACAGTACTTCAATACAATGTGGAGCACATCAATGTAAAGATCTCTTAACAGCATGTTTAAAAAAACTTTTGAATTTTTTAAATTCATTCTTTTTTCACTGAGATATTTATTAAATGTATGTTTATATGTGACACTGGCAAGCTGCCAGAAAGCCCGACATCTCAGCTCCCAAGCAGAGAGCAAAGGAAAACTACAATTAACCCTTTATAAATTCATCTGTGCATAGAAAGGAGTGTTAATATATGTTAAATAAGTGACTTGGGGGTTAACTGCTGGGCTGTAGGAGTCCTGACTGCCAAGAATAACATATAACATTCTCTGCACCGGAGCTAAAGAACAGCTGTTGTCCGTTATCGGCAGAAGTCATTAATAATGTGTAGTCAGTGTGTATGTAAACAGACCTAAAATCGTTGTTTTTTAACTGTTATAAGTGTAATCACATATATAGTTGTGAGCGTACGGGTCGTTGCTCACGCTTGCGAAGCGAGGGCCCGCATTTGCGGTGATGGAGCATCCCAACGTCCCCGCAAATGCGGATCCTCGCGAAGCGAGGGTCCGCATTTGCGGAGGTGGAGGCTCAACGTCGGCTGTGTTAACACACACATACACACACACAACTTTTTAACAGAATAAACCCAACCGCCCAGCCAACAAAAACCCAACAACGTCCCCGCAAATGCGGATCCTCGCGAAGCGAGGGTCCGCATTTGCGGTGGTGGGAGCATCCCAACATCGGCTGTGTTAACACACACACACAACTTAATAACAAAAAAAACCTCAAAGTCGCCTCACACCCGCTTACACCCAGACACACAGACGCAAGACTTAACAAAAAAACAGTAAAAAAGGCCCTTCACACGCTCTTAACACACATACGCACGACTTAGAAACAAATACACTGCGTCGTACACGTAAAAGATAACTGCGTATATCGCAAAAAAATACGGCAACATCGCAACAAAATACGGCCGCATCGGAAAAAAATACGGCCGTGAAAGACCCATTCCAACCGCCGCGCATCAAAACATCACAAACACAAGAAATAAACACAACAAACACATAAAAAGCTTACTTACAGCACGGGGGGCATCCGGCACCTCCAAAAGTTCATTTACACGTCCATTTAAGTTCAAAATAAAGAGTTTAAACGGCCGAAAATCGGCTAAGCGAGAGAAAAAATGGCCGCCGAACAAAACGAAAACGAGGCTCCAGACGTAACTACACTACACTTACTCGCAATAATGAAACACATACTATGCAGAACGGATCACACTCATATTAACCACCATTTTAACCACTACTACGCACAAAATGGCGGATGGAACGCAAATTGTAAGCTGGAACGCAAATAGCGCATGCGTATTGCGTTCTAACGGTCTAACTTTCCAGAATGTTCTACAAGTTTATAAATACTGCCTATTTGACAGAGAAAAATACATTTCTCCTCAGGTGATGAACAGAGTGAATTCAGACATAACTGCTGCTAAAACTTGAGAAGACAATTGAACGACGCGGAGGCTGCACAGGCTCCCAGGAGCGTCGGGGGGCGTGTCGGATGCCCGTTTCGCGCCATTGAACACAGCAGCGCGGTCTCCCGACTGGATGGACGGAGGTCTGAGGTCCTGCAGCTAAAAATAAAGTAGGAAGGTTTAATTACTGAGATTTCACCCCAGCTTACCAGCATATAAGGAGATATCACTGTTGAGGCTATCTTTGTCTGTTTTTGTGTTTTTTTCCTCCTCCGTTTTTGTGTGTGTGTGTGTCCATGTCTCCCTGTGGTGTGCTGTGTCTGTGTGTGTTCCTGTGTCTGTGTGTGCCTGTATTCTGCTTGTTGTTCCCCCTGTTTGTTACCCTGTTAGCATTTACTATGGATCCAGAAGGCTTAGAGGCCTTACTGGCTGAGGTTAGGACCCGTGCCTTAAGCCAAGGGGTCAGGTGGGTGCAGGACAGGCTGGGACCTCCCATGCCTTCTGCGCTTGGAGCTCAGCACATTGTACAGGAACAGCCTGCGGTGGCTGGTGTCCTAGCCAATTCTGATGCCTCCAGGGAAATTTTTTCCCATCCCACCACTGTAGGGCTGCCAGACCCACGTCCATCAGGTAGCAGAGACACCAGAGATGGGGGGGTTACAGGTCAGGGCAGCCGGGACCCCATACCCCCCAGGCAGGCGAGCGCCAGGATCACGGGCGGTGGGGGTGAGGGCCTAGCAATCCGGCCACCACCTGCCAACTTGCCTAAAGGTCCTAGGCCGCGACAAAGGTCGCGAAACACCCCTCTAACACCCCGTAAGGGGGGTGCAGGGGGTAAGAGAAAAGCCGGGAGTCCTAAAAAGGCTCCTACAGGCCCTCACGGTGCCAAGCAGACGGTCCCTGGGGTTTCCCTCATTAACAGTGCTTCTGGTACTTTACAGGGACGCCCAACTGGCAGCGAGAGGAGCATGGCGACGACGAGAGAGAGAAGAGATGGGGTCATCAGAGAGATGAATAGCCAAGACAGCATGGTCATGATTGATGACATGCCTGTGACAGCGGCAGTGGCGAGGCTAGGATGCCCCACTCGAGCTAAGAAGGCTACGAGCAGGTACAGTCCGCTGCTATTTACGCACACACCGCTAAGGCGTAGCAGAGTAGAGACTGAGGGCGATACGGTTAGGCCACAGCGCAAAGGGTCTAAGACTGACCAACAGCTGGATATTCCAACGCCCGAGGAAGTCTCAGGGGACCCCCTACAGGGGGCGGCGGAGGCAGTGCTAGCCTACTCCGGCCGCGCAAGCTTAGCTGACCAGGACCCTTCCTCAGACGTGGAAAGGGCGGTATGGGCGCGGGCATGCAGGTCGCGGAGAGCTAGTGACTGTTCTTCTTGTAACCACAGATCCAGAAGGAGATCCAGGTCTAGAAGCAGAAGATCTTGTCGGTGCAGCTGTGCTTGCACTGGATCTGATAGGAGAAGCCCGTGGAGGGCCAGACGGTCAGAGTCCCCGGAGCGTCAGGAGAGACGCGGGGATACTCCGTTGGCCGTATCTACTCCAAAGCTTCCAGAAGCAGGTGAGCGCTCAGAATTGAGCTGCGCAGCAGACAAGGGTGGTTTTATTGGGTCATTAAGGACTCTATTAGCTGCGCATAACATTGCAGTTAGCGAGCGCGAAATGGGAGCTTGGATAGGGGGGCTAGCAAAGGGTGCATGGTCCCAGCCAGCAGCGGTAGTGGCGCCAGCGAGCGCGAGCGAGGCGATAGCTAGCTTGCGCGCGCCCGAGCCGGTAGGCAGCGCAATAGCAGCAGTTGGGAATAACACTGTGGGGGTTACCGACGCAGCCATGAGGCCTATAGTCCTCTGCTCGTTGGATAATTTAGGTGCACACCTTCCACAGGATGTAAAGGAAAAGATCTGGAGGAGGGAATTTATAGAGTTGTTTTCCCTTCTCCCTATGTCTAGGCAAACAGACCTGGCCGAGAGGGGCCCCAGGGAGGGGAAATCCTTTGCTAGGCTACCCAGGACGTTTGATACCTGGCTGCAAGCATTTTCTATTTGGGCTTGCGTACTGTGTGAGCGGCACCCTGAACAGAGTTCGGGATTGTTCGTTTACATAGACGAAATTCGGAATGCTCACAAGGTTTATGGGGGTACAGCCTGGTGGCGGTACGATGAGGAATTCCGGCAATACTTGGCCTCAAGGCCAAGTATGGCGTGGAGCGACAAAGCGGTGGCGTATTGGCTAAACATCATGACACCCATGAGAGTCACGACGCCCTTTCGGAGCGGGGCCGGTGGAGCTAAGGGCCCCACCCACGCCTCAGGAGCAGGTCTTAAGACCTGTTTTTCGTACAACGAGGGGGTCTGCAGATGGGCGCCTAACTGCAGGTTTAAGCATGCATTCTCAAACTGCAGAGGTGAACACCCCCTGTCTAGATGCGGTAGACCCAAAGAGGGAGGCAGGGGCGAACCTCCTGCAAAGGGGCAGGACGCCCATACGCCTCCCCGCCATGCTGCCGTGGCTAAAGCGCTACGGTAAATTGGCAGGCACCGCCGAAGCGGCGCGCCTGTTGGAGGACGGGTTCCGAGAAGGATTCCGGATTCCATGTGGGGTCGACATTCAAGGTTTTCTTGTCCCAAACCTGAAGTCGGCTAGGGATTTCCCAGGGGTAGCCAAAGCTAAGGTGCTTAATGAGGTAAAATTGGGGAGGATGGCTGGGCCATTTGCGGCCCCGCCCATCCAGGGTTTAGTTGTGTCTCCACTTGGGGTGGTCCCCAAGAAGGAGAAGGGTAAATTTAGATTGATCCAGCATCTCTCCTACCCCAGAGGTCGTTCGGTAAACGATGGCATATCAAAAGACCAGGCTACTGTGTCTTACGAGTCATTTGACCGGGCGGTCGATCTGGTGAGGAGGGAGGGCCAGGGGGCCCTTATGGCAAAAGTGGACATCGAGGCAGCATTCAGATTGCTCCCCGTACACCCGTCAAGCCATCGGTTGCTGGGGTGCTTCGTAGACGGAAGTTACTTCGTCGACTTATGTTTACCCATGGGATGCTCGATATCCTGTGCTTACTTCGAGGCCTTCAGCAAATTTTTACAATGGGTTGTGAGCATCGAGGCGGGGTACAAGAGTGTTACCCATTACCTGGATGACTTCCTTTTTGTTGGCCCAGCGAGAAACGACGCTTGCCGTTTTATGCTGGAGGTGTTCACCGAAATCTGTACAGAATTCGGGGTACCACTGGCCCATGACAAGACGGAGGGCCCTACGGAACAATTGACTTTTCTAGGGATTCGGATTGACTCCTGCAAAATGGAGTGCAGTCTTCCCTTAGAGAAGGTGGAGGACATGCAAGCCGAGATTACGGCGCTACGGGGCGCACGGAGGGTGACCCTGCGGCGGCTGCAATCAATATTGGGGAAGTTGAATTTCGCGTGCAGAATTATCCCCATGGGGCGGATATTCTGTAGACGGATGTCGCTGGCTACGGTAGGGATTGCGAAGCCGCATCATTTCCTAACAGTCTCTAGGGCCATGCGTGACGATACAGAGGTATGGGCGATGTTCCTTGCAGATTTTAACGGGCAAGTGGTCCTTCAAAAGGAGGGCACCACCAGCGCAGAGCTAGACCTTCACACCGATGGTTCTGGACCGATCGGTTGTGGGGCGTATCTCCAAGGGAGATGGTGCGCTGCGGCATGGCCGGAGGAATGGGAAGAGGCGGGTTTACTGCTGAACCCTACATTCCTGGAGCTGTTTCCTATGGTGGTAGCAGTGCACTTATGGGGTCCTTGTTTCAGGGACAGGCGAGTCATTTTCCATTCGGGTAATAAGGGGTTGGTTGAAGCCGTGAACAACATCACGGCGGCATCCGTACCAGTGATTAGATTGCTCAGGCATCTTGTGCTATGTTGCCTTCGCTTGAACATATGGGTTCAAGCAAGACACGTGACAAATGTGGATAACGGAATTGCTTACGCCCTCTCTTGGTTTCAGGAGGATCGCTTCAGGGCGCTGGCTCCTCGTGCGAACGCCCTGGGGGAGCTCATCCCAGAGGAGCTCTGGGAGATTGGAGCTGTCAGGTAACGAGACTCGTGAGACAGTCTGTTGCCCCAGCAACGTGGAACGCTTATAGACGCGTGTGGGCTAAATGGGATAGCCTAGTGGCACTGGCAGGTGGTGCCACGACGGAGGACAAGAGCGTAGGGATCCTGCTTTGGTACCTGCTGCGGTGCGCCGAGCAAGGCGAATCAAAACCCGTAGTAGGGAGACAGGTCACGGCGCTTGCTTTTATGTTTAAGCTTGCTGGGCAGAGGGACCTTACTAAGGAGTTTCTAGTGCGCAAGGTGGTGCGCGGAATGTTCAGCTGTGCACAAAGGCCAGATAGTAGGCGGCCAATAACATTTGCGCTGTTGCTGAGATTGGCTCAGGAATTGGTGGTGGTTTGCAGGGACCCCTTTGAATCTCTACTTTTCCGAACGGCTTTTTCCCTGGCGTTCTTCGGAGCGTTTAGGATAGGGGAGTTAGTCGCGAACAGTAGACATGGTTCGGGGGGTCTGCAATTGGTGGATACCTGCCTCAGGGAAGGTACGGTGGTATTGTGGTTGCGGAGGTCAAAGACCGACCAAGTGGGTAAAGGAAGAGAAGTGGTTCTGCATCAGGTTGGCACAGAGTGTTGCCCATATGCATGTGTAGTGGAGTACCTTAAGCAGCGACCGGTGGGACGGTGTTCGCTGCTGGTCCACGCCGATGGAACGGCACTGTCTATGTATCAGTTTAAAAGAGTTTTAAAAAGCGCACTGCATCGGCTCGGTTTCAAGCAGTCCGACTTTGGGACACACTCCTTTCGGATTGGAGCTGCCACTGAAGCGGCTAGGTTGGGGTTGCCCGACGCGACAGTAAAGCGCATCGGGAGGTGGGACTCAGACCGTTTTCGTTCCTATGTACGGCCAAATGCAGTGGTTTAATGGTGTTGCTTTCTACTTTCAGGGGAACAGAAGCAACTATGGATTGTGGGCCATTCCTACGTGTACTGGGCCCATAGGTTAGCCGCAGTTACCGAAGAAAAGGCACAACTGGGCTTTCCTGTTACGGACTTACGCGTAAGGTGGTGTGGCATTCGGGGTCTGCGATGGGCGCAGCTCGACGGTCTCTTGGAAACGTACGCGCAGCGTTACGGTCAGCCCAGTGTTATAATTCTTCATGCCGGCGGGAACGATTTGGGGACAGTTCCCATGAGACGAATGCTAAAGGTGATGAGACGAGTCATCGAGAAATGGGTGAAGAAGTTCCCTGGCACGTTCCTTATCTGGTCTGAGATGATTAAGAGAAGATCATGGCGTAACGCGCGCGACCCAGTATGCTTAGATAAGGCTAGACAGAAGATAAACCAGCAGATTGCGAGCTTTGTGAGAAAACAAGGTTTCTCTGCCATCCGGTATAAAGATTTCGAACCGGTCGGCGCAGATGATTTTTTCGCAAAGGATAAGGTTCATCTTACGGAAATAGGGTATGAGTTGATGATGTTCGAGTTTAGGGAGAGTGTTTTGCGGGCCTTGGCTTTAATGTCTAGCAGGGGGGGATCGCAGCCTCGGGAGGCGTCCCTCGCATGCTCCGTGGCGGGAGGTGAGTTGCCCGGCCCACTGGCCTAAGGGGGCGATGGCCCCACCTCACAGGGCGTGCTTAAAGATAAGCATTGGGGCATTGGGCAGGGCTCAAAGCGTGAGGTCACTGTTCGTGACCGGGCTCCTCCCCCGGAAGGAAAGGACTAAATTAGTCATCTAAATAGGTTACGGTTGTTTGTTTACATTGTGTCAAAATAAAGCTGTGGCCCGTTGTTTCTCCCAACTCAAGTTGTCGTGTCAGTTATTCCATCAACTAGCCTAAATGGATCATGCATGGGTCATGAACGACGCGGAGGCTGCACAGGCTCCCTGGGTCAGCCTGTAGCGTCACGTGACCCAGCGGAGCCTGTGAGGCTATTAGCCAATCAGGAGCGTCGGGGGGCGTGTCGGAAGCCCGTTTCGCGCCATTGAACACAGCAGCGCGGTCTCCCGACTGGAATCCCACCCACCCACCCTGTATTTTGTTGTTAACAGATGTTATGGTTTATTCTTTAAAAAAAAAAAAAAAAAAAAAATTATATATAATATAAATAAGAAATATTGAAATTAATATATAATTTTGGTTAAAGAATTCGGAGAAGTGGCTATTGTATGTTGTGTATTCTTAATTTATGTCTGTGCGGCGGGAGGTGAGTTGCCCGGCCCACTGGCCTAAGGGGGCGATGGCCCCACCTCACAGGGCGTGCTTAAAGATAAGCATTGGGGCTTTGGGCAGGGCTCAAAGCGTGAGGTCACTGTTCGTGGCCGGGCTCCTCCCCCGGAAGGAAAGGACTAAATTAGTCATCTAAATAAGTTACGGTTGTTTGTTTACATTGTGTCAAAATAAAGCTGTGGCCCGTTGTTTCTCCCAACTCAAGTTGTCGTGTCAGTTATTCCATCAACTAGCCTAAATGGATCATGCATGGGTCATGTTTCCTAATTTACTACTTTACACTGTGCAAATTACAACTGAGAGGTAAGCTATAATATATTACATTTTATTATCAAGACAGGACATCAAAAAAAAAAATATGAAAAAAAGGTTTATGTATGACATGTGACACGCACATATATGTGTATAATGTATAGTGACATGTGACACGCACATTTATGTGTATTGCCCCTGCAACAAAATTATCTTAAAACAAACTAATTAAACAACTACATTTAAATTACATTAGAAAAAAATAAGTTGGGACTATTAAAATATGAGTCATGTATACTGATATGTGACACGCACATATATGTGTATCATCTATAGTCACATGTCACACACACATTTATGTATGTTGGCCAAAAATAAAAATAAGGTTAATTTAACAATTAAAATATGATTCATGTATAGTGATATGTCACACGCACACAAAATAATTACTTTCAACTATGGAAATGTGCTTCATGTATGTGACATATGTGTGTAGACCCCACCAAAAAAAAATGTTAATAGAAAATAATTACAGAAGTATATTTAAATGACATTAATTTACTGCAATTCAATAGATCACCTAATGCTCAATCTTTCTACTTTTTTTAATATTCAAACAGACTCTGCATCAACAGCGTCACTCAACAATTTGCACCGTGCATTGTGAAGCACAATCCCTTTTAAAGAACACCAACAAAGAAGAAGAGGTAAGATACAAAAATACATTAAATGCTGAAAAGGCCATGCTTTGCTAAATACAAATAAAAAATTATATAATTCACTATTTCACTTTATTTTTCAGACACTACAAGAAGACCGGCGGATTAAGATTGGAAGGAGGGGACCCTCTGTCATTCCACACTTCAATCAAGGTAAAGTATTAAGTATAAAAAAGAACCGAACCATGAGCCTCATTCAATTGTGAGTTGGCCAATTTAATAGGGCTCTATATAAGCACATAACAGATTTTTTAGACAGACATTTTTAGTTACTGAACTTCGATACTAAATCAAGGTCTTCACTAACTCAAAACTTCTGTCTAAAAAATATGTTATGTGCTTGTATAGAGCCCTATTCAATTGGTCAAAACGCAATTGATTCAGGACCTAAATATGTTTAATGGCGAGGGCCTCATTCAAATGTGATTTGCCCATTTCAATAGGGCTCTATATAAGCACAGAGCATATTTTTGAACAGAAGTTTTTAGTTAGTGAAGACCTTGCTTTTGGATACAAGTTCACTAACTAAAAACTTCTGTAAAAAAAGATGCTCTGTGCTCATATTGAGCCCAATTCCATTGCGAAAAACCAAATTCAATGAGGCCCTCACAATATAAGAAATCCAGCAACCAAAGGCCGTCATTCAATTGATATTTTGGACAATTCAATAGGGCTTGAAATAAGCACATTTAGAACCCTATTGAATTGGCCAAACTGCAATTGAATGAGGGCCAAAGTATGCAACATATGGTACACACAAACTGGTACACACAAAACAGGATTGTAACAAACACATAGCAAACTAAATTCATATTCTTTTTGTTTAACAACCTATAACCATTACAAAAAACACTACATAAGTATAACAAAAGTGGTGCCCATTAAACAGGATTGTACGAAAACTCACACAAACACATAGAAAACTACATTTAAATTCTTATTTAATGTTTAACAACCTATAAGCCTTAGAAAGAAGCCTAAATAAGATTACCAACATTGGTGCGCACCAATAGGATTGTATGCAAACTCACACAAACACATAGCAAACTACATTTAGATTCTTATTTAATGTTTAACAACCTATAAGCCTTAGAAAGAAGCCTAAATAAGCATACCAACAGTGGTGCGCACCAAACAGGATTGTATGAAAACTCACACAAACACATAGCAAACTACATTTAGATTCTTATTTAATGTTTAACAACCTATAAGCCTTGGAAAGAAGCCTAAATAAGCATACCAACAGTGGTGCGCACCAAACAGGATTGTATGAAAACTCACACAAACACATACCAAACTACATGTATATTCTTATTTAATGTTTAACAATCTATAAGCCTTAGAAAAAAGCCTAAATAAGCATACCAAAAGTGGTGGGCACCAAACAGGATTGTAGAAAACCACAGAAATAATGTCATTTTTCAGTTAATACAAATACATTCAAATAAAATAACATTTTCATTTTTATTTTATAACAGATACTGCGTTAAGAACATCGGACCAGGAGTTTCAACTGAGGACCAGACCAGTGGACGAGGACTTTCAACAGAGGACCAGACCATTGGACGAGGACTTTCAACAGAGGACTACACCATCGGACGAGGACTTTCAACAGAGGACCAGACGATTGGACGAGGACTTTCAACACAGGACCAGACCATCAGACGAAGGCTTTCAACACAGGACCAACAAAGATTCTGCTTCAAATCAAACTTCAACCAAGGTACAGTATAACAAGTAAAAAAAGAGAAAAATTAATTAATATTCTTCTTTAATGTTTAACCACCTATAAGCCTTAGAAAAAACCCTACAGAAGCATACCAAAATTGCGGCGCACCAAAAAGGATTGTAGAAAAACACAGAAATAATGGCATTTTTTCATTAATACAAAGACATTCAAATAACATAACATTTTCATTTTTATTTTATAACAGATACTGCGTCAAGAACATCGGAACAGGAGTTTGAACTGAGGACCAGACCAGCGGAAGAGGACTTTCAACAGAGGACTACACCATCGGACGAGGACTTTCAACACAGGACCAGCCCATCGGACGAAGGCTTTCAACACAGGACCAACAAAGAATTTTGCTTGAAATCAAACTTCAACCAAGGTACAGTATAAAAAGTAAAAAAAGAGAAAAAAAAAATAAAGATCTTAGCTTTGCATCGATGTCAACAGAAAATAAAATTTAAAATAAACCACCGGTAACTATAACTGTTGAGAAAATATAACTAACACATTTTTCATCTATCTCTTATTTGTCTTTTAGGGCCAATAATCTTTAACAGTAAATACAAACTTCAATGTAAACTTAAAAACAAAAATTGGCATAGTCTAAAAAAGTCTAAAAACACAGAATCTATACAATTTGTCATTGTAACATTCCAGTCCTAAACCCTAATTTAATTGCCATTTCACAAATTGAATAGTGCTGTAAATAAGGACATAACATCTTTTTGAAAATACCTTTTTAGTTACTGAAACACTTGCTTTTGGATACATGTTTAATAAATAAAAACTTCTTTAAATAATTATCTCATGGCCTTATTTACACTTGTATTCAATTGACCGCATTGAAATTGATTAAGTATAAAATGTTAACACACTATTGATAACAATTTGTCATGAAAAACAACTTAACATCTCAAAATAAACTAATGGTACATTATTTTATTTTTACAGATTAACATGGCTGATAACGAGAGTAAACAAGAAAAGAAAAGACGCCAAGCTAGAGAACGACGACAGAGAGCAGACAGCCAGCAGACACCGGAGAAGAAGGAAATTAGACGAGAAAAAGAACGCAAAAGAATTACAAGCAAAAGAGTGTCACTTGCAGAAATTTAAGATATGTCAAAAAAAGCAACAAAGAAAATAAAGCATTTACAACCTGTTGCTCAAACATCAGATGACATTTTACCAGAAAAAATACAAGAGATACCAAAAAAAGCAACAAAGAAAACAAAGCATTTAGAACCGTTTCATGAAACATTACATGACATTTTACCTCAAACAATACAACATATACCAAGAAAAGCAACAAAAAAAACAAAGCATTTAGAACCTGTTGTTGAAACATTATATGACATTTCACCTGATGAATATGAAAGTCAAAATCCTATATGCTTTGCAAATTGTCCTCTACTCAAGTCTTTAGCAGTAGAGGTTCATAGTTGTGGGGACATGACTACTCAATGTCAGTTTTGTGAGGCTTATTATTTTAAACAGGAGAGACCCAGAGATGGCCAATTTATTAGTTGCTGTCAAAAAGGCAAGTTCAAACTTCCAGAAAGGAAACAATTTCCTCTCTATTTACAAAACATTATGACTGAACCTACTTTTCCAAACTACAAAAATTTTAAAACAAACATAAGATCCTACAATAGTGCCATATCCTTTGCATCCATGGGGGCAACATTAGCTGCTAATGTACCAGGACATGGTCCTTACTGTTTTAAAGTCCAAGGCCAAATTTACCATCGTACTTCCCATTTACATCCAGAGGAAGGAGAGCAAAGAAAATTTGCTCAACTATATGTCCTAGATACAATGGAAGCTGTTGACCAACGTATGCAGATAGAAGAAAATAAAAAATGCTTACCCAGTGTTTTCATAGAGCTAAATAACATTATGGACAACAATCCCTACAGTAAAGCTTATAAAAAATTGGCAGAAGTAGAAAATGAACAACTACTTCATGCACAAACACATCAATTACCAATGACCGAAGGTTAATATGGTGCTTAAAAGAGACAGACATACTGATAAAAGTCGTTATAACTTGCCAACATCAAATGAGGTTGCAATGGTGTTTCAGAATGAGGAAGGAGAACCACCATTTCAAAGAGACATTCGAATATATCCTAGAAATGAGGAGCAACTGTTTATTAATATGAGTATCTTAAGTCCAAATTTAGATCCAATGACATATCCCATCTTTTTCCCACACGGAGAAGCAGGTTGGCAACCAAAATTAACTCTTCCCAGTTACCCAAATGCTAAAGCCAGAATCCGAAATAATGTTTCTATGCTTGAATTTAAAGTAGCTCAAATTGCTATTCGCAATGTATTTAATCCAATTTTATGTGGTGGGAAACTAACACAATAATGGATTATTGATTCATATTTGCAAGTTGAGGCAAATAATTTAAACTTTATCAAATATCAACAAGATAAACTTCGTGTAGAACAATATTCTGGATTAATGGACTATGTTGCTGACGTGGCTACAAGCAGAGACATGACAGCTGGCAAAGCCATCATTTTACCATCTTCCTTTCAAGGATCTCCTCGGAATATGAGAGAAAGATACAATGATGCTATGGCTATTGTCACTAAATTTGGCAAACCCGATTTATTTGTGACATTTACATGTAATCCACAATGGCCACAAATTACACTAAATCTACTTCTTGGACAAACTGCTTCAGATCGACCAGATTTAGTAGCCAGAGTTTTTAAGATTAAATTAAATGAATTAATACGTGACTTCAATATAAATCAGTTATTTGGCAAATGTCTTGCTTATGTATATACCATTGAATTTAAAAAAAGAGGCCTTCCACATGCACATCTTCTAATAATACTTCAAGAAAAAGATAAATTAGATACTTCGGACAAAGTGGATGCAGTCATTGTTGCTGAACTACCAGATCCAGAACTATATGGTAGACTATATGAGATTGTTACTCATCGCATGATTCATGGACCCTGTGGTGACCTTAATCCACAATCACCATGTATGGAAAATAATAAATGTTCCAAAGAATTTCCAAAAGATTATAGAGACAAAACCTATGCCAATTGTGATGGATATCCACTTTATAAAAGAAGAGAAGGAGATAGTGCCATTATTCGTGGGAAAAAAGTGGACAATAGATATGTAGTACCCTACAATCCACATTTACTCATGAAGTACAACGCCCACATCAACGTAGAAGCCTGCACTTCCATCAAATCCATTAAATATGTCTACAAATATATTTACAAAGGTTACGATGCAGCTACTGTAGTCGTCAAAAGTGCAGACAACCCTGAAAGTAGTGAGTTAGTACATGATGAACTTGCATCTCATGTAGATGCTCGCTATGTCAGTGCGCCAGAAGCTATGTGGTGGCTTTTAAAATTTGAAATGCATGATAGATCACATGCAGTATATAGGTTAGCAGTACATTTGCCACAACGACATTTAGTCTATTTCCATGCTGGAAATGAAATGAATGCATTGGCCCAAAGTGAAGATCGTCACACTACACTAACTGCATGGTTTGCCTTAAATTCCACTGATGCTGAAGCAACACAATACTTATATATTGAAATTCCATATCACTATGTTTTTGTGAATGGATTATGGAAACCAAAAAAAACCAGAGGCAATAAAATTATTCCAAGAATTTACACAGTCAGTCCAAGAGATGTTGAACGTTTTTGCTTACGGATATTACTTTTAAATGTTCCAGGAGCACAAAGTTTTGAACAATTAAGAACTGTTAATGACATTGTATATGAATCCTTCCATTTAGCTGCAAGACATAGAAACTTACTCGCTGATGATACAGAGTGGGAAAGATGTTTAGAAGAAGCAGCACAATGTCAAATGCCACGACAGATGAGAGAACAATTTGCTTTTATTTGTATCTTCTCAAATGCTCCAAATGCATTAGCTTTGTGGGAGACTTTTAAAAGTAATATGGCTGAAGACTTTATGCGACGATACAATGAACCCATTGCACACTTAAAAGCGTTAATGGAAATCCAAGAAGTCTTTTTAACTCATGGATTAAGTTGTGCAAGTTTTAATTTGCCTGATCCAGGTCTTATAGATGACATTAACTTTGAAGACTATGACATTCAACTACAAGCAGAAAGAACAGAAGAAAGACTTGCAACTTTAAATACACTACAATTGCAAGCATTTCATACCATTAAAAATGCTATAGAGGATGACATGGTGACAGAGCGTTATTTCTATCTTGATGGACCTGGCGGATCAGGAAAAACATATTTGTACAATTTTTTAATGAGTTCAGTACGAGCACAAGGAAAAATAGCAATGGCCTTTGCCACTACTGGAATTGCTGCACTTTTATTAGAAGGTGGAAGAACTGTTCATAGTGGATTTAAACTGCCAGTGCCTATTTTAGAAAATTCTGTGTCAGATATTCGCATGACATCCTTACAAGCAAAGAAATTGAAGAAATGTAAATGAATTATAATAGATGAGGCCACAATGATGTCATGCTATGCCCTCCAATGTATTGACCGTTTGCTTCGTGAAGTCATGGATAATATTTTTCCATTTGGTGGAAAGGTAATGTTGTTGGGTGGCGATTTTAGACAAACATTACCTGTCGTTGTACATGGAAATCGAACTGACATTATCGAAACATGTATAAAGTCAAGTACAGTATGGAAACATTTTACCCATCTTCAACTGCAACAAAATATGAGATCAGAAGGCCAAACTGATTTCAATGATTGGCTTATTAAAATTGGAGAAGGCAGAACAGAAAAAATACTACATTTACCTGACGACACTGTAGAGATCCCACCTCATATGATTTGTCAACAAGATATTATATCGGCTATATTTGAAGGGAGCATAAATAACGAAGAATATTCCGAGCTTGCCAACCAAGTTATACTGACGTGTAAAAATAAAGATGCATTAATACTCAATAATGAAATCTTTAAAAAAATTAATGCACCACAAAGAAATTATCACAGTGCTGATTCTGTACTTGCTGATGACAATGAAAGTCAGGCAAACTTTTCAACTGAATTCATAAACTCTTTAACTCCTTCTGAAATGCCACCACATATTTTGTAGCTAAAGAAAGGTGCAATTATCATGTTACTGCGAAATATGAACCCCAAAAAAGGCCTATGCAATGGCACAAGATTAATTGTTCAACAATTAAAGAACCATTTTATAGATGCTGAAATTTTAACTGGGACCCATAAAGGAGAGAGAGTTTTCATACCAAGAATAGATTTAGCACCAAGTGAAAGTAGTCTCCCTTTTATACTTCAAAGAAGACAATTTCCCATTATTATGGCATTTGCCATGACCATTAATAAATCACAAGGTCAAACTTTCAAATCTGTGGGTATTTTCTTGGAAGAACCAGTTTTTGCACATGGTCAATTGTACGTTGCGTTGTCACGGTGCAAAAATCCACAGGCTATTAAAGTTTACATTGAAAACAATGAAAGTCAAGGTGATTTATTAGAAGATGGACGTATTTTTACTAAAAACATTGTCTACTATGAAGTACTATAACTTTGAAGGATACAAATTAAAGATGCCAACATTTTTTAAAAGCATTCCAAAATACATAACAATTGGTTGTTTAATTCAGTCATAATTAATGGAAGTACTGTTTATGAATGATTCGCCTCACAAAATACTTGCCTTGCATTGTTAGTAAAAATTATGTTAAAATGTTAAGTCACTATGTTAATGTTTCTAATGTTACAAGTTTAAAAAATATATTTTCAAGTTATTTCATTCAACAGATTACAAAGTGGATGTTAAGAGGTCAAGCACCTTTTAAGTCACAATGTAAATATTGTCTGTTATCTTAAGATTACTACCTACATTAATGTTTATCGCCAGTTTATGTGCTCAGTAATGAATTACTTTAATTACGTACGTTTTAAGAAGAGTTTTACTGTATGCCTTCCTCTACATTCAATGTATATTCAAGTTAACAATTATTGTGATAGAAATTGAATTTTAATACTGATTAATTTAAAGGTCAATTGTTTTTACATTCAAATGTTAATACTTTTAATAAAAAATTAGGTTACAAAATGTATTCACTATGTTCCTGTTTATAATGTTCAAAATTATACCAATGTTTTGTCAACTTCTAAACTTACATAAAAAATAAAGTTCAAGTTTAAAAATATATACTTTGAAGGTTATTGCTTACATATATTTTAAACTTCATGTTAAAATTTGCGACGTTTAAAGAAGGCTTTTTACTTTTTGCTTTCCTATTCATTCAATGTATATTAAAGTTAACAATTCTTCAGATACAAATTACATTTTAAAAAACCATTACATCAACATTTTACAAAAATACACGTTCATATTAAAATACTTACAAGTGTCAAAAATATATGTTAATAACTAAACAACTTGACAAACATATACATCACATTGCCGTCATTTTTTGACGGGCAAGTCGCTAGTTTAATAATAAAAATAGACAATTTTACCATAAAATATTATGCTTTTTCACACGATGAAGAGCACTTATGGTGAGGTAACTATCCATTTAAGTCCATGCTCTCTACAAGAAGGGGATTGGGACCTGGATCCTGATTATAAATCATGGAATACAGTCATTTGGTGATTTGTACAATGTCTTCTTCACCAACTTCTTCACCAATGCTTAATAAATTATGCCCATTCATGAATAATTTTTACTTCAGATTGGCATAAAAATATAGAAAACCTTGGAATTAAAATTCTAAAATGTTCTGTCAGTTACAAACCATTATATATAATATATAAATTAATAGCAATAATGTAAATACTTTTGGTTTGATACAATGAATGCTAATAAAATGAACATCCTTCCAAGACTACTATGTTTATACAAAACCATCTGGGGCAGCAGATTTGTAATTACTGGTTAGATATATGAGCCTAGTAGAGGCATTTAAGATGTATTGAAGTAAAGTGAGTTCAGTACGGGGAAAGTCAGTTCGGAGTGAATTGCAGTAGTAAATGTTTCCTTGTACAATGTCTTCTTCACCAACAGGAGGCACAGGCCTATTGCTCAGTTTCAAAGGTTTCATTGCAGGGGTTTTGACACAGATGAAGAACTTTTCATCAGCAAAGATAATAGCAAACTCTTCACACTTGACACTGACTGGGGGAGGCTGATCTAGATTGTAGGTATATTGATTTGCATAACTGAGATCGCCTGTTGCTTGCTGCTGCACTTTCTCCCAACATGAACTCTGACTTTTGATTGAAAGCACACTGATATTCCTGGATATGATTTTCCACTTTAAGTTTGTCCTCCAGCTCCTTTCAAGCCTGCAACTCTCCTTTTCATCTCCCAAGCAGTTCTATCAAATCAGGTAGTTTGTTGGTGACGTTTGAGGGGTCATGCACAAGTTGGAGCAATCTTGTCCAGTGATGTTGTCACACTCCTGTTATAATATAACAGATACAACATCCCCTGAGTCTCCCATCAAATATGAAAAATCAAACTCAGACATCAAGGTGTGTGGATAAATTCCACTTAATGGTCGGTATGTAGACATCTCCAGAGACAGAGGTATATTCACATGAGCAGTTATTGAGTAATTGATAGTAGAGTGGTATGATCATACAACTGGGTATATTATAAGATCAGAAACATTTTGATCAGTATGGAATAAATAATACAATATATGAGCTCTTTTGGAAATGGCACAGGTGATTGCTTGTGCAAAGCACAGAACTTGCATTAAGTGCAGCAGATATTTCAAAACTTGGGAAATCTTCCTGAACAGTACCGTTCTGGTACAATATTCCCTGGGACCTGAATGCCTGTTTTCTGCATTTGAACCTCTCTGTGTATAAGAAGCATATGTGGGTAGATTTTTCTGATCATAATTACCATTTGAATGTAGTTTGTTAGCACTTCTATATATGTATTGATTTTCTGGAAATGCTGGTAAGCTGGAAAAAGAGGTACTTTGGGAGCCCCTGTGAAATATTTAAGGATTCAAATTGACAATATGTAACTAGGTTAGAAGACTTGAGAGAGCATAAGGATTTCAGTAGATCAGAGGAATATATAATCATTTGTTTTTCAGACACTTGCTTTTCTTGGATCAGCTACAAGGTGTTAAAATATTTCCAAGTAGATATTCCTTGAGATGTAAAGTGATAAGGTCAAATGGCTAGGGAATGTGTTTTTTATATCTGACTGGCTTTATTTGACTGGCAATTCCTTAAAATCCAAACTAAATTTTGATGATATTAGAGAAGACTCTGGGGCAGGGAATAGGAGTTCAGAAGGTTGATCATGGAAAGGAGACAATTATGGGATGAGGCCATGCCCAGGAAGGGGTTAGCCAGGATGCTGTGCTAACTGGGCTAACATAGCCACTGCTCCTCAGGAGATATGCTGTGTACCCTAAGCTAAACCCACAAGCCAATATGCGGTAAATCGCTTTCTACATCGGAGAGCGATCCTCCAGTTTCTGAGCCGACTGTATTGCCTCCCGTGTGTCAAGTGTGTCAAGTGAGGTGTGGTGGCGTGCAGCTGGAGAGAGATCTTGTTCATCCCAGTCCTGGCGGGAAAAGAAGAGCAAACGCCGGTGGTGCGGGCGAAAGGGGAGATGCTCCCTTAACACTTAAAACAAGTGAGGAACGCTCTGGATGACACAGACCAGACTCCTGATTTTCGATGCTGAAGCAAAAGACATGAAGCATAAGAGGGGAGTGGAGGCAAAACCATAAAGGAAGGACAAAGGTGGAATCTGTTATATACAGACCACCATAAATTAGCATGTTCTCTCTTGAGAGCAGTTAACGGCTATATCAGGCTGACTGTTTTTGAAAGCTGGCAATCAGATAGTAGCTAAAAACTAGCTTTTTTTGTTGTTGCCCAGCCTGAGTTTACAATTACAATCTCTCATAGAAGTAAAGGCTATTATATGTCCATAAATCAACTCATTTGTCAAGCATTTTTGGTTTGTTTTGTGAAAAGGTATATGCACTGTCTTGCTGATCCCTCCTATTGAGACATAGTCTCTATGCGTAAATTAACAACTTGCCTCTTGTGGTAACTGAGCCTTTTTAGAGATCTTGAATTGGACACATAATGAGGCTTCTTTTTGGTGGACACATAGTCTGTATTGGGGCAGCTTGTATTCAAAAGATATATACTTGAGGGGAAAAAAACAACAAAAAACAAACATCTATAAATATGCACTCAAGATCTCCACCATGTGTTGGACTCTAAGTGGTCATTTAATATATGAAAAGTGGGAAAGTTATAGATATTAAGTAAAGAGGTGGGCTATGGTATGTATCCCCTCTCTTGTGCTTTTTACACCATCTATAGAAAAAGAGACTGGTGGAGAGTCTGTGTGTAACAACTTTCCATGTGTGTAACAGGACATTTACATCAAACTGAATTAAAATAGACTTGTCATTTATGCTGGAATTTGGGGCAATTTAACAATTAGTTATTTGTAATGACATAAATCTAGGAATAATCTAAGCTTTTTATATCTGCCTTACTTGGTTTAGTAACACTCACTCCTCTAGAGGTAAAGCTGGGAAAAAAACCTGAAACCAATTAAGCCATCAGCAGATTTCTTCTCACCGGCAGATAAGTCTAGTAGTAGAGAGAAAATGAATATGTCCACATATTCTCAGTCTCTTCTGGACTCTTTGATACTGTCAGAAGATAAGTAGGGGGATGTGAGAGGTGAAGAGGAGACTGGGGGGGGGACGGTACTACAGAAGAGATATTATCAGTTACTACTATGAAACTATCGTTTAAAGAATTTCAAAATTCAATAAAAGATCTGTCCCCCAAAAAAGCCACCAACACCAAAGATATACAGTGCCTTGCAAAAGTATTTACCCCCCTTGGCATTTTTAGTGTTTTGTTGCCTCACAACCTGGAATTAACATGGATTGTTTGAGGATTGGCATCTTTTAATTTACAGAACATGAAGTTTTTTTGTTTTTTTTGTGTGAAGCAAAAACCAAATAGATCAAAATAACAGAAAAAGTCAATGTGCATAACTATTCACCCCCCTAAAGTCAATACTTTGTAGAGCCACCTTTTGCAGAAATCACAGCTCCAAGTCGCTTTGGATAAGTCTCTATGAGCTTGCCACATCTTACCACTGGGATTTTTGCCTATTCCTCCTTGCAAAACTGCTCCAGCTCCTTCAAGTTTGATGGTTTGTGCTTGTAAACAGCAATCTTTAAGTCCGAACACAGATTTTCTATTAAATTGAGGTCTGGGCTTTCACTAGGCCATTCCAACACACTTCCATGTTTCCCCTTAAACCATTCAAGTGTTGCTTTAGCAGTGTGTTTGGGGTGATTGTCCTGCTGGAAGGTGAACCTCCGTCCTAGCCTCAAATCCCGTACAGAGTGGTACATGTTTTGCTCAAGAATATCCCTGTATTTAGCACCATCCATCTTTCCCTCAACCCTCAAATGACTAGTTTCCCAGTCCCGGCTGCGGAAAAACATCCCCACAGCATGATGCTGCCACCACCATGTTTCACTGTACGGTTTGGTGTTCTTTGGGTGATGTGATGTGTTAGGTTTGCGCCAGACATAGTGTTTTCTTTGATGGCTGAAAAGTTACATTTTATTGTCATCAGACCAGAGCACCTTCCTCCATAAATTTTGGGAGTCTCCTAGATGCCTTTTCTCAAACTCAAAAAGTACCCTTTTTTTTGCTGAAAGTAATGACTTACTTCTGGCCACTCTGCCATAAAGCCCAACTCTATGGTGCGTGCGGCTTATTGTCATCCTATGTACAGATACTCCAGTCTCTGCAGCTCTTCCAGGGTTACCTTAGGTCTCTGTGCTGCCTCTCTGATTAATGCCCTCCTTGCCCGGGCCGTTAGTTTTGGTGGCGTTCGTCTCTTGGCAGGTTTGCTGTTGTGCCATGATCTTTCCATTTGTTTATGATAGATTTGATAATGCTTTTGGGGATCATCAAATGTTTGGATATTTTTTTATAACCTAACCCTGACTTGTACTTCTCAACAACATTATCCCTTACTTGTTTGGATAGTTCCTTGGTCTTCATAGCAGTGTTTGGTTAGTGATGCCTCTTGCTTAGGTGTTGCAGCCTCTGGGGCCTTTCAGAAAAGGTGTGTATATGTAATGACAGATCATGTGACACTTAGATTGCACACAGGTGGACATCATTTCACTAATTATTTGACTTCTGATGGTAATTGTTTGCACCGGAGCTTTTTATGGGCTTCATAACAAAGGGGTGAATAAATATGCACATGCAAATTTTTTGTTTTCTATTTCAAAAAAATAGTTTTATGTATATATTTTTCTCATTTCACTTCACCAACTTACACTATTGTGTTCTGATCCATCATATCAGATTTAGATTAACAAAACATTGAATTTAAGGCTGTAATGTAACAAAATAGGTAAAAAGTCAAGGGGGTGAATACTTTTGCAAGGCACTGTAGGTAGCCTATTAATTCTAACTCAAGAAATAGAACAGGCTCAGCAAAAATTAATGAAAGATAATGAGGATTTAAAAACTGAAATTGGAATGGCAAAAACTAAAAACTTAGAATTTAAGAACTGCTGAGCATGAAAGGATATATAACATCAGAATAAAAGGTATTTCTAAAAAAAATTGGATATAAAGATTTACTAAACTTTATAGATTTTTTTCCCCCTGAGTTTAGTTAGCATGAAGAAGTTTTCTGAACCTCCTATAGAGAAATACTATTGTATATCCTTGCCTAAAATGCTAAGTAACGATACCCCAAGAGATGTTATTGTTAAGATCCATCATATGGCATATAGGGAAGCAATTCTTAAAGCCTCCTTTAATAAAAAAATGTTTTGAATCGCCTTATGAACATATAAAACATTTTGTAGATCTATCTGGAGATACATTAATACAAAGGAAAACATGTTTCCCGTTACTAAAATATTAAGAGAAGAACAGATCCCCTACAAATGGGGCTTTCCTCCCAAATTAAACTTTACATTAAACAATCAGAGACATATAATTAGCAAAGTTGGAGGAAGGAGAAAGATTGCTAAAATCTTGGAAACAAATTCAGACAGAATAAGAAAACTTTTTTAAATATATATATTTGTTTTTGTGAGGAGAAGGAGATGACCCAGAAACAATTGGGTAATTACCTATAGAGAGTAAAAGAGATAATACTCAAAGGAAGGGAAAGGGATGAGGAAAGAGAAAAGAAAGGAAGAAAAAAGAAGAAGAAGAGAAGGGGAAGGACTGAGAAGGAAATGGGGAAAGAAGAGGAAAGGAAAAAAAAAAAGAAAGAGAAAGGGAAAGAGAAGGACAACAATATAGAGTATGAATAGAGAGTAAGAACTGAGAGATAGAAGGGAGAAAAAGGGAAGGAGAAGAAAAGGAAAGAAAAAAGAAAGAGAGAAAGAAAGTTAAATGGGTGGACACTTACCGTATATATACTTGTTACAATTATTAATTGATCAAAGAAAAGTTTGTGGTACAACATATAGAAAATAACTTAGGCACTAAAAATATGTTTGTTCACTTATTCTAAAACAGCTGGGAAGTTATAACAATCTGTTTTTGGGAAGAGGAAAGAAAGAAAAGGCAATTATCACGGACACTGAATAAAAGAGAAAAGTAAATGAACAAGCTTATGCACAGAAAATTCCCCTTATTATCTAATGAAGGGTTTATATGGTTTGTATATTATTTATCATATTTTCATAATTTTAGGAAATAGTATAAACACTATATATCAGTTAAGGTTAAGAAAAGGGGGAAAGAGAGAAGAGGGAAAGGAAAGGAAGAAGAAAAAAAGGAAAAAGGAGAAGTGAGAGAGTATGTCATGTTAAATGATTTTTTTAACCCCTAACTCTAACCCCTTTGAGTAACCCCAAGAAAAAAAGATTTACTCTCCTTGATGATTTTAGTCTTATTTACCTCCTCTTCTCTCATATCTGATCGATTTGAAGCTTCTGAATATCAAAAAAGGGAAAGCTTAAGGAGGAAAATGAATGGTGTGGAGAGAAAAGTAATTCAAATTTGGGGAAAGCATAACTTGGTTAATGTTATCGTTCTATAAAGATAACTGCTAATAAGTAAGGAACAGTGCCCTTGACACTCAGATAGAAGCATCTGACAATGATGCATTTTAAGAAAGCCTTCCGCCACCAGAAAGCCAGAGGAACCTTAATTTTGTTTAGCAATAAAATATCATATATTGAAGGGTTAGTTGAAGTTGACTCAGAGGGACACTTTGTGATCTGGATTGGCTCAATATAACATCAGAAGTATTCCATTATGAATGTGTATCTTCCAAATAAAAATCAGATAGGATTTTTGAATACAGTATTAAGAAAATTTAAGAAAGTGGTGCAGGGATCTACTATAATATGCAGACACTTTAACATGCTAGCAGATCCCGTTTTAGACAGAAATTCTGTTTATAGTCCAAGGTCTGACTCATCTCTGATAAAAAAATCCAAGGATTTTAACTCTGCTATGGCCACATTTCCACTATATGACATATGGAGAATCCTGCACATCAATGAAGGAGATTATACATGTTTTTCACCACAATTTCAGACCTATTCCAGGATAGACTATATTTGGGTGGATATTGAGACTCTAAAAAGATCACTAAACGCTAAAATTGCCTCTAGAGTATGGACGGATCCTGCAGCTGTAAAATGAGATCTTAAAATGAATCATTTTAGACCCCCTCGCAAATCCTGGAAGTTGGACTGCTCCCTGTTAGAATCAGATTTTTTTTTTAAATTTCGGAAAAGAAAACTGAGTTAATTTTGGCTCAAAACAATAACTAGGTAAAATCAAGATTATAAAGCCTTTTTAAGAGGGATCCTGATTAAGATTCAGAGCCAAAAGAAAACAGAAAGGGGCCTACCTCTGAGGGACGTATATGTTCAATTATTTAAAACAGAGAGAAGAAATAAGGTTAACCCTAATAAAAAAAGATTCAGAACAAAGTAGAAAAATACAGTTACAAATAAAAACTATTAATCAACAAAGAACAGATAATTAAATGAGGTTGCTTCAACAAAAGATTTACCATTATGGCAACAAAGCCAGCAAAATGCTGGCGAACAAATAAAAAAAAATACAAATATAAAGAAAGGTATACAACATTTATATAGAAGGGAAATGTTTATCCAGACCAGATCACATAGCAAGTGCCTTCAAGGAGTATTATTCAGGTTTATCTAACTTAAACGAAGATCCACAATTTGATGAACCATCTTTGGAAGAAATTAAGAAATTTCTAAATAAAATCGAATTACCTCAAATATCAGATGCAGAAAGATCTTAAGTCTTAATACAGAAATTCCGGAGAAAGAAATCTCAGATGTTATCTTAAGCCTGAAATTGGGTTCATCCCCTTCACCGATGGGTTCATCAATCGATTTTATAGACTCCTTGTCTGCACTCTGACCCCCCATTTGAAAAACTTATATAATGAAATTATGAGTCAGGGGTATGTTCCTTCTGAAATGACAGAACCTTTTATTGTAATGATACCAAAACAGGAGCAAGATAGGCCGAAAGTCTTTACATACTGGCCTATCTCGCTCTTGAACGTAGATTAAAAGATCTATTCAGAAATATTTTGGCTAACCATCTTAACAACATTATTGACAAATTGGATACTCCAGACCAATCTGGGTTTAAAGGCGGCAAACAGGGTGTGGATAATAGCCGCAGAATATTCAATTTGATTTCTTATGTTGATTCTTGTAGAATCCCTTCTGTGTTCCTATCTATGGATGCCAAGAAAGCTTTTGACAGAGTCGGATCGGACTTCATGGAGCATGTCTTTGAGAAATACGGCCTGGGAGCCTTCCCTCCCATCTGCCTTGGTCATAGGCACTGGCTTTAAGACAGATAAGGTAATAATTACCAAGCCCTCCTTGCTTTGCTATATGTTAATTTGTATTTATCTTTGTCTGAACTTAATTTATGTACATTGCTACGGAATATGTTGGTGCTTTATAAATTAACTATAATAATAATAATAATAATGGGACCAGACAAGGTTTCCCATTGTCTCCTATCATCTTTGCACTTGTACTGGAACCACTGGCGGCCTCTATTAGGAGCAGTGAGGAAATAGAAGGAGTAACAGTAGGGAAATCTATTCACAAGATTATGATGTACACAGATGATGTGGTAGTAAATCTTTAAAAAGTCTGCTTAAATTGATAGATTCATATAGTAAAGTTTCCAACTATAAATTAAACATCTCGAAATCTAAAATCTTGAAAAAATTCATTGATTTCTGAATGATGTCTGAATTTAACTACAACTGGCCGGCAGAAAGCTTTACCCATTTGGGTATTGTGTTTTATAATAATATATCCAAGATAATCAATAACAACTATAAAAAGGTATTATCTCAAATTATGGAAATAGTTGCATCATGGAAGCATGAATATCTCTCAGTATCCAGCAGAATTGCTGCGCCAAAAATTATGTTATTACCAAAATTAAATTACGTAATCAGATCAATTCCATTTTATTTATCTAAAACACAAATAGTTGTGGATAGATTCATACATCAAGGAAAAAGAATGAGGATAAAAAAATCAAAACTTTCTAGAAGATTTAATAAAGAAGGTATGGCTTATTCCATGGTGCAGATGTATCATGATGCAACTATGCTATCTCATCTGCTTAAATGGACGGAACCATTGGATCCCCCTCAATGGCTAAAGGCTGAAAGCAATCTAGTATTTAAAGGATTGTTGAGAACTTTGATATTCAGAGATGATTTTAAGAAGGAACTATTATTGGAGGGTGCGGGTCTAATCAAAGAAATCTTGAAATTCTGGTTTAAATTCAGGCCCAGATTGAAACGTTTGCCATTTCCAAGCACAATTGCTCCGATACAGATGTTCGAAGTGGAATTACCTTTCCTTAAAGAGTGGTATAAACATGGTATACACTATTTGAAAGATCTTTTTATTAATAACTCCTGGGCATCATTTCAAGATTTGAATAGGAAATATAGTTTGCCCTAAAATTGTTGGCTAGAGTATAATAGACTTAAACTTAAATATAGAGAATCAGTTTACTTTTTATCTAAGATTAGACCTTTACCATGTTTGAAAAACTCATTATAATGAGGAAAAAAGCATTTAATTTCCAGCTCTTATAATTTATTAAGTGATGAAATGGATACACGGATTAAATGTCAAATTAAACAGTGGGAAAGGTCCATTAATAACAACTGGTCGGAGGATACTTGGTTTGGGGCAATGACTCTTACAGAAAATTGATCATATAGAGAAGTTTACTCTAAATTGATTAACCAATGGTAACTAACTCCTTTGAGAATGGTGCAGATTACTAATAATGAAAATAGAAAACTTTGCTGGAGAGGATGTGGACAAGTAGGCTCCCAATATCCTATTTGGTGGGAATGTCCCCCAATACAGAAATTTTTAAACGATTGTATAGACCAGATTGAAGGTATTATCAATACTCAGTTGTCACACTCTCCTGAAGCATGCTTATTTCACATTCTTTCGCATTCAGTCGTCTGTTTCTAGTTGGAAAGAGATAATATATATGACTGGAAGAAATAGAGATCTAGAAAAATCCTTTCAAAATAATGGATTGATTGTAGTTAAATGGAAACTGGAAAATATGGGATCAAGAAATAGATTCATCTTAGCCAGAGCTGCTATGTGATATAAAATCCCTTTCTTCCTTTCTTTTATTTTTGTATAGGATATCTCTTCCTTTTTTCATTTAAAACTCTCAAGCCATCGTTTGTTTGTTTGTAGGTGTATGTGTTGAATATAATGTATATTGATGATGATTTATTTTTACGCTTTAATGTTTGTATACTAAAACAATAAAAAAAAAAGAGAAGACTCTTGGATAAAATCTTACTAGAACTTCTGCTGGTGAATGGGAGATATTTTTAATTCAGGCTATCAGTGTCTGTACTTTATATGATAGAAAAAAAATAATCATTCCCTTTGGCTTGTGATTGTTTCTGATCTGAAAAAAATTATTTACTGTTCTTTACACCAATACAATGTGGCCTGCTGTGTGATGTTTTGAGTTGATGGTCAACAAACTTAAGTGTGATGTAAGACTGTAGTATAGTGTGGGCAATGGATGGCCCAGGGGCCTCAGAACATTTCTCATACAGACACCAATTCTCTAACGCTGGAGAGTTTGTCACTCTTCATCAATACAGAGTCCATTTTATCTCTCTATAACTATCAAATCCTTATTTTTCTTGTACCCAAGACACATATCTTCATTATCTGCAACACTCATAACAAATTACAGGTTACCTTCAAAATTGTTCCAGCAGTGCTGAATGCCAGTGGAGGAAATTACATACTCGTACAGACTTCGCCACTACTAATTTATTCCACAATTATACAATGCTGCCCTTCCTCTTTACAAACATTTTTCTCAGTACTCATATCCATTTTTACAAAAGTAGTTAAGTGCCAAAGGGAACTATTCTCTGCCTAACCTCCTAGAGCTCTTTGCTGCCTTTGACATAGTTGATCACTCACTTCTCTTCCGGACTCTCAGCTCCTTTGGCCTCTTTGACACTGCACTCTACTGGTTCCGATGTTATCTATTTAACTGCTCCATTCATGTAACATATTTGAATTTCCACTTCATCAACAATACCACTCACTTTTTCGGGTATCTCAAAGCTCCGTTTTGGATCCTTTCCTTTTCATCTACACTGCCTCTCTTGGCAAACTAATAACCTTTCTTGTTTTCCAACATCTCCCTTATGCTGATGATAACCAAATCAATATCTCCTCTCCTAACTGATCTACTTCCTTACTATCCAACATCTTCTCCCAGATGTTCTCTCACAACCTCAAAATAAACATGTAAAAACAGAGCTCTTAATTATGCCACTGTCTACCGCGTCATCAGTTCCAGACATCAACCTTACAGTTGACTCCTCCATCACACCATTGCCTTGGGATTACTCTGGACTCTTTCTCTCACCACATCCAGTCACTTACCAAAACTTGCTTGCATCAGAGAAACACAATCTGTCCTTTTCACACACAAGAAACAGTCAAAATCCCTGATATTTTCCTACATTTCCTACTGCAATTCACTCCTAACTGACCTTTCTCTTACAGGACTCACTCAACTTCAATATACCTTAAATGCCTCTGCTAGGCTCATATATCTAACCAGTAATTACAAATCTGCTGCCCCAGATGGTTTTGTATAAACATAGTAGTCTTGGAAGGATGTTCATTGTAATAGTATTCATTATACCAAACCAAAAGTATTTACATTATTGCTATTAATTTATATATTTTAAATGATGGTTTGTAACTGACAAAAACATTTTATAATATTCATTCCAAGGTTTTATATATTTTTATGCCAATCTGAAGTTAAAATTCTTCATGAATGGGCATCATTTATTAAGCATTTCCAGTGCATCTCTTGTGCATCCGTAGTTCCTATGAGGAAAAACTGAGACCAAAGCCCTTCTTATCTCATCTCAGGAGAGAAGATGCATAGGCCCTCATTCAATTGCAATTTGGCCAATTGAATAGGGGTCTAAATAAGCACATAACATATTTTTTTAAAGAGGTGTTTACTTAGTAAACATCAATCCAAAAGCAAGGTTTTCACTAACTAAAAACTTATTTAAAAAAAATATGTTATGTGCTTATTTAGAGCCCTATTCAATTGGCCAAATCACAATTGAATGAGGGCCTTAGTAAACTGTCTCCAGTACTGGCTTGTATAGGTAAGTATTTCTTTCTCTTCTATTTCTCTTCAATTATTTTATATTAGTTAGAAATAGATAGCACTAACTGGGATAAAATAGGTAGAATATAGTCAATACAAGAACTCAGTTGGTTGGCATTCTTGCCTTGCACCATTTTTTTTATATATATTTCTTATTGCTAAAGAAATGTTAATTATTGAATAAAATTACATTTAAAACATAATTTACTTAACAATCAAACAAATATTTCAAATCAGTTTTATGTAAAGGTTTTTCTGCCTCTAGTAATAAAAACATCAGATTAATCTACAGTAGTTGATTTTTAAAAATTATATAACTAATACATTTCATACTGCCTACCTAATAAACAAAATTCTAAAACATCATAGTCAGGGACTGAATTCAAAAATAGTTCAAGAGATAAGATTTTTGCTGAAGGATGCACATGAGAGGGTCACAGCTATTGCATTACAGTTAGAGGAAGCAATGACTAGAAGAGTGCCTCAGTTATAGGGGCTGTTTTGTTTAATATACGTATTGGCAATATTACCAGTGAGCTTCAAGGCATAGTGGACAGTCAAGGGGTGAAAATCAAAATTGTAAAAAATGTTGTTAATTGTATTATATCCCTTGATTAATATCCTATTTATTAATTATTTTACACTGTTCTTTTTTATTCAATATTTTTTTCAAGCCATAGTAAACACTATCTACTGAATTTGCTATTAAAATTTATTTTGGCGGCAAGTACCACAATCTTACTGTCCTTTCTTCTAACCTCAAGGTGTGGCCTCTTTTCAGTTTTAAACTTTTTGGCATGAAAAGTTTGCATGACAAAACAGTGCATTGACCCTATTTATATAAGAAAGTCATATTACGTAGTAGGCAATGTATTTTTAGAGAAAATAAGTCATTTTGAATTTAGTGTGTTTACACACAATCGATCAGATTTAACATGGTTAGAGTAGTTGCAAATGAGTCGCTTGAACTCAGTTCAAAGAACCTATTTTTAAATGTATGCAAAAAAAAAAAAAAAAAATGAAAGCAGCTGAGGATAAAGAGAGCATGAAAAAGATAATCAAGTAAAGAAAAATACAGAACTAAAAAAAATGATATATAGAAGCATTTAGGTTAACTGAACAGTTAAATATTTTATTCTATTTATTCACATTCTACCAAAAAATCCTAATAAGCAAAAAATATTAGTAGGAAATATTCAAGCACTCTTCAGTAAACGTGTCAACTACAGTAGAATAAGGTGGCATAGTTCTTGTTTTCCACTGAACCAGTGGCGGAAGCTGGAGGATGGAGGGCTCTGGTGAAAAAAATGTGAGGGCCCCCTTAGCCATTTTCAATTCACGTAGTGCCCCACCTCAAGAACTTTTCCTATAAAAGCACCCCTCCCAGTGACCCCTTTCAATAACAGCACCCCTTACCTATCCCCTGTCTGCGCAAAGCTCCTCTGCCTGCAGCACAGCTTCAGGACTGCATCCACCCCTCCTAACAACCATCCCTACACTAAATAAAAGAAAAATAAAATGCAAAAAAAATTACACTGTAATGGGACTCCATCCCAGAGGAGGGCCCTGGTGCACTACACCACCTGCACCACTGGTAGCTCCGCCCCTGCATTGAAATAATGCTATTTATTTATGTATGCCACTGAAGAAATATTGTGCTAATGTTATTATTTAATTCTAAAAACATAATGTTGTATGATTTTTTTTGGTAAAAATTTAATGAAATAAGATATTATTTGGGAAAACAATCAGAAAATTTGTATATATGGCTAGAGTTTGAATAACAAAAAATATAAGAGCATATAACAATTCTTCATGCATTCAAAATGCTAGGGACATTTTAATAAATAATAGACTAATCATCAAAATATGTTGTTGTGCTTAATGAACACCACTGAAATATATATTTATTGCAATTAAGCACTATTACTACAAAAACATTAGTAATGATCGTTAGCAAAGGACAAGAAGCAGTAAAGGTGAAAAGAACTGATAAGAAGAAATCATTTCATCCACTGCTCCCACTACCACAGGTAGAATTAATCAAGAAGCAAATGATTATGCAGCATTACGATGCGAACTGTGTATCAAATGTCTGAAAACGAATGAAAAAGGAATTTTAATTTGTTATCTGATAAGATTCCGTTTTTGCTTGCTAAAATGTATCTGTTTTTTTATTTCTTTTATACTTGATAATAAGACATTATGATTTAAAGGATCATTGGAAACTATATTAATGAATAAACAGCTTAGGAAAGTGGTTACTAAATCCCAGGTTCAACAAGCTTAAATGACCACTGAAGTGTCATATTTGTATTATGCTAGTTTGAAGAACTTAGCGTGATAATGTGAAAAATGTTTTACACAGTTTAACATAAATAATTGCAACCTTTTATTTTAAACTTATGTATTCAATTTTGTTTTAATCATGACAGACACTTTATTTGGCCATGACAATAGAACCGAATGGAAGAGTAAGGCCTCATAGGATAACCCACCCCTTCCAACTACAGACTGCCCTAGATGGAAATCTACATCAGAGCCATAGAAATTTAAGTTTTTATCTAAATCTTGTTTTTTTATGTTTCTCATGAATACTGGCTAATGCTGATATTGTGTTGTATACTTCACAAGTAAGAGACTATTTTGCCAAAGTAAAGTGGAATTACAACCATTGTAGCCATCAGCAAAAAATGCTGCAGTTGCCGCAAAGCTTTGTTAATGTAGGAGAAAATACTACATAAAGTGGACCTGATTCTTATGAAACACTTAATTATTTAGCCTCACTAGGATATATTGTGAAAGTGCAATTTCTTTGTCATACTAGATCATTTCCAGCAGGTACATATAGACACTGCAATTAACTCTTCTAAGAAGCCACTTAAGAAAAAATTCCCAAAGAGCATATTATCATTAACTATGGTAATCAAAGGTTTGAAGAATCTGTCCTTATCAATACAATTAAATCAAGGGTCAATACAGGGTTGCATTGCTTCCTCACTGGCTGTGAAATCACTGGCTGTGTTTACGTTGAAGAATATATAATTTTACACGGTAAATGTTATACAGTGTCATAGTTTGGCCTTGTCAACCATGTAGTTTTGGAATCAGTATGCAAAATTAAAACAATTTGGTCTGTGTTGGTCATGGATACAAAGCTATGTAAATCTAGCAAAAGTGTAGTACCAGTCATGCTATTCCAGTGTGATTGACAGCTACTTATATTGCTCAGTGCTCCAACAGTCAGCAGAAGCGAGACACTGTATTTATTTTTTTTGAAATGGCATGTTTGCAAAATGCCTCAACAGAGCCTGTACATTATGCATTGCGTCTTTGTGAGCTCATATATGAATATGTGAAAACAGAATAACTGAAACCTCTTTAAGTTGTGTTTAAGGTATCCTTTTAATACATCTGCAATTTAATTTTGTTTCATTTTTCTTTCACTTTCTCTACATACTTTAAGTTCAATAATATGTAATAGTAACTTCAATAACAATAATAATTCTTACTTCTAAATAATGTTGAAAACTATTAGATATGAATAAACTCCTTTGAGGAAATATTGCCATCACAAAACTTCATATCTCACTGAAGTGCCTTGTGATGCTTTGTAAATTACCCACTGTATATGCCTGTCTCCACATATCAAAAGTATGGAGAACTCTACAAAACTGTTCACTATATCAAGTGCAGCTTTTCTCAATTAGCGCAGTAATTTTCAAAGTGGGGATAACTGGGGTTTAAAAAGAGGAGTTAAATATCCCCGCTTTATAGGAAAAGCGTCCCAAGTGGCTGTTATGAAGTTAGGAGGGCTGTTATCTCAGTTTTATCTCAGTTTTTCAAGAGATAGTATATCACATATATAGTTGTGAGCAGTGCGGGCTTGCCAAAAGTTGTTGGTAACGCCAATGGGCTGCGAGGGGCGCGGTTGCGGCCAGGCAATGAGCACCAAAGGCGCTCATTGCCCTGGTGGAGATGAGCGCCATAGGCACTCATCCCTACGAACCACAGCACAGGCAATGAGCGCTGAAGGTGCTCATTGCGCTGGTGGAAATGAGTGCCGCAGGTGCTAATTACTGCGACCCGCAGGACTTAGGCAATTAACGTCAATGGCGCTCATTGCACTGGTGGAGATGAGCGCTGCAGGCACTCATCCCTGCGAACTGTGGCACTTAGGCAATGAGCGCAGAAGGCACTCATTGCGCTGGTGGAGATGCGCGCCACAGCCGCTCATGCCGAGACAAGCAGGACTTAGATAAAAAGATTGCCCGCGAAATTACAGCCTATACGACTTGGGATTTAGCAACGGCCAAGAAATTACGGCCCGCAAAAATACGCATTTAACGGCCGAACCGCCAAACTGCAAAAAAACACACAAATATGCCTCAAATTTACTTACACACTCACACACAGCTCAGGGGGAGTGCCAGGGAGCCTGTGAGTGAGGTTGCAAGTTAATTTAAGGTATATTGGGGGGGGGGGGGGGTTCGATCGAAAATCGCAGAAGCAACAAAAAAAATGGCGGACGAATTTTTTTTAACAAACTGGAAACAAGGCCGAAGTACGTAAAATGCAGCTGAAGGAAGTAAAAGGTGGCCGAAGAACGTAAATACCAGCCCTAAGCCATAAAAATTAACGCTAAACAGTAACACTTAATACAAGCCAGTAACATTTAACTCAAGCCAGTAACACTTAATCAAAGGCAGTAACACTTAATCAAAGCCAGTGACACTTAACCCAAGGTAGTAACACAGGGAGAGAGGCTTGCAGTGAGTGACAAGGGTGCTCAAGTGTGAGCCCTATAAAGTACACAGAAGGAGAGGCTCGCAATGAGCACCAAAGGTTAGCAAGTTGTGGCTCGCGATGAGCGCCGAAGCTGCTCAGAGGGGCCATAACCTCACATTTGGTGGCAAACAGCATTACCATGGCTTAAAATTGTATTGCCGTCATTTTTTGACGGGCAAGTCGCTAGTAGTAAAGAAAGAGATGCATATCTCAGTCACTTAAGATACTTACTAAATCCTCCCATATGTGTTTTCTGTAGGGGCTAATTAGCTTCAATTTTCTACTGGCTTGACAAAAAGGCTCCCAGAGAAAACAAAGGGACGAATATTTACTAAGCCATTGCAGGGGTTGTGGTGAGAGGAGAGAATTACTAAAGGATGCCAGTAGCTGTGATGTCCAAGGACAGGCTGTGATAGCAATTTTTCCCCATAGCCAACAGAGCATACTGAGTACAGGGATGGGCATAACAGCCATTGTGATGCTTAGCAAAACTCCTTCATTACAGCCCTTGTGAATGTTTAGTAAATAATCCTCAGTAAGTGGAGGCATTTTAAGTTTTAACTGTGTTTACATCCCCTTATCCTTTTATCCCCATTTGATAATTATACCTCATAGACTTAACAGCCTAAATAAATTGGCATGCAATATGCATTACAGTTTTGTCACATTAGACTTAAATATAATTACATATGCATTTACGGGTACAATATATACAGATTGGACTTAAAGGTTTGCCATCTTTCTATAAAATAATTATCTACCATCCTACCCTAATATGATAAACTACGAGTGTTCATTTACTCTAGGCCACTGCCAGTATTAGAGGGCCCCTAATTCTTGTGGACCCCATTGCTTTTCACCTGCTGCACCGGCAGTAGTTCATCCACTGGATCTATTTAGGGAAGTACCACCTGTATCACATTTTAATGAATAATTTATACAGTAGGTTGTTAACATTGTACTGTTGCACATTATGATGTTTTGATAAGCAGAACAAGTGGAAACTGTTTTTTTTTGTTGTTGTTGAAAACATACAATCATATATAAAAATGTTCTACAAATACTGCTGAAACAGATTTAGCATATACGATTCCTAATCCTAGACCTGGTTAGAGAAGTATATTTATTGCCAATTTTTAGGTAAAGGGACTCATAGCAGACTGAAAACACTGTCCCCCCTATTATATCATTTAACCTCCTGAGACAAGAATATCTCTCTATCACCACACATCGTCTAGTCTGAGATGTAAAATGGTTAGATTTGATGGATATATGTTGACTTTTAAACCTCAACTACTGTGTATTAATTACAGTATTTGTAATGACTGGGATGATATATATATTCACACAAATTAATTTGACATGTGAAGTGCCTCTTTTAATTGATCTTGTTATATTAATGTTTTTAACTAGCTTTGTTGTAAAATTGAATGTTCAGTAATATAAAAAAATGGTATTCTACAACAAAACCTTAAATATTCTGCAATACACACAACATGAACAGCAATATTCAAATGTAATGACTTTATATCCTATTTTAAATTCAGCTTGATAAGTAATTATTCAAATAATGTTTTTGTCTGTAATTTATCTATTTTTTGTAATGGTGCTTCTAAACGGGTCAAATACCTCTCAAAATATGAAAAAAATTGAAAACAGAAAGTGGTTTTGTAATTCAACAAAGCAACATTTATTGTGAGTTGAGAAAAATAAAGATACAGTCATTTAAAAATGATCTATCTCCGGCCATGTAGTGACATACATACAATCTTGGTCATGAGCATTTATAGGTTTTATGCTGCACAAGGCCATTTAGATTTGTGTACCCCCCACTCCAAATGGCCCACTTGCAGCTCCCCCTTTCTATATCTGAAATTATTATTATTATTTATTATTATTTGTAATGCGCCAACATATTCCATAGCGCTATACATGGGTTGAGTAAAAGAAACACAGTATTAATACATGACAAAATGAATGGTCTCTTTGAACTTACAATCTTTTTTTACATGGTGCTTTTTCCCATTGACCTTGGTTCTAATTTTTTACTACAAAACCTTATCAAACTATTATTGCTTGCTTCTTAAAGTTGGATTGTCTCATTTACATTTAAAAAAAGAGAAATAAAAAGTTCCAATGATTTGCACAAAATAAGTATTGAGATAAACAGCCTCATCTGTGAGATCTTGGTATGCTAAGTAGAGGCATTCCTTAATTCACTTAACAAATGTTAACTTCACACTCATTTTCAAAATATTAAAAGCAATATCATAAATGAAACATCAACTACATATATATGATAGCGTATTCATATGAACCGTTTTAATAAAAATTACAATTGTCCTCTTCAAAGTCGCACCACCTGCTAAACTTGGACACTGAATTAGGCCCCACTCATTTGGAAATAACTGTTGTCTTTTATAATGAACTTAAGGATGGTATAATATATATAATATTTATATATATATATATATATATATATATATATATATATAACAAAATTAGTATGTGACGAACAAAAATTAAAGGACCAATGCAGTTTCATATTTTTTGAAAGCTTGTGAAGTATGTAACAAGATAACAATATTGGTAGGTATGCAAGATATGCAAGACAGGAACATAAAGTATTTAAAAGAAAACCTTATATTTAGATGATTGATGGATCCATCTTCTAGTCTGTCTGTAGTTTTAGGAGCAGGTTATCTTATGGGGCCTTACTTTGCCATTGAGTTCAATTGTCAATTGGCTACTTGAACAGAACCTTTTGAACAGAAGTAAATACAGATCTTAGCGCTGTTCTTCCCACTCCTCCCTGGTTTCTAATCCTTTTATACAGACAAAGTCCCCTATTTAATTGTCCAAATTGCGATTACTGGAGCCTATAATGGAGCTTGTAAATGTTACTTATATTTAATTGGCTACATTTTGCGATTTGCATACTAATTTCGAGTTACAGGCTCAAAAGCACTGTGATTGCCAAAAACGTAGAAAGAGTTCCAAAGAGTCCATTTTCCTTAAAGCAAAATTGAATCCAATAGTTAAAAATTAAAGGCTGTAACTATTTATTTTAAACTACCGTATATTCTCGAGTATAAGCCACTTTTTTCAGCCCTTTTTTTAAGGCTGAAATGAGCCCCCTCGGCTTATACTCGAGTCACTCTCCCCCCCCCCCCCCGTGTCTCTCTAACCCCCCTGTGTCTCTCTACCCCTCCCCGTGTCTCTCTAATCCTCCCCGTGTCTCTCTAACCCCCCCGTGTCTCTTTCCCTCCCCCCTCATCCTCAAACCCCTCCTCATACTAAACCCTCCTCCTCACTTTACCCCTCTAAATACCTCCCACTCTTCCTTTCCCCTCACTTACCTCCATCTGCAGCTGCTCCTCCGCTCCTCCATTATCCTTCCTGCGTCGGGACCCGGCATATGCTAATGACGTGACGTCACATGAGCGCCACTTCACTAGCATTGGCTGTGTCAAGATGCAGGAAGGAGTGTGGAGGAGCGGAGGAGCAGCTGTAGATGGAGGTAAGTGATGGCAAAGGGAGAGGGGGAGGTATTTAGAGGGGTAAAGTGAGGAGGGGGGTTTAGGTTGAGGATGAGGATGGGGGTTGAGGATGAGGATGGGAGGTTGAGGTTTTGGAGGGGGGCTGAGGAGAGAGTTTGAAGAGGGGGGTTTAGGATGAAGATGGGGGGTTGAGGATGGGGGGGTTGAGGAGGGGGGATTGAGGATGGAGAGTTCAGGTTGAGGAGGGGGGTTGAGGAGGGGGGGTTGAGGAGGGGGGATTGAAGATGCGGGGTTGAGGTTGAGGAGGGGGATTGAGGTTGAGGAAGGGGGTTGAGGAGGGGGGTTGAGGATGGGGGGGTTGAGGAGGGGGGATTGAGGATGGAGAGTTCAGGTTGAGGAGGGGGGTTGAGGAGGGGGGGTTGAGGAGGGGGGATTGAAGATGCGGGGTTGAGGTTGAGGAGGGGGATTGAGGTTGAGGAAGGGGGTTGAGGAGGGAGGTTGAGGAGGGGGTTTAGAATGAGGAGGGTGGTTTAGGATGAGGAGGGTGGTTTAGGGATTTAAGGATGGGGTTTGAGGATGAAGATGGGGTTGAGGTTGAGGAGGGGGGTTGAGGTTGAGGAGGGGGTTGAGGATGAGGATGGGGGTTGAGGAGGGGGGCTGAGGAGGGTGGTTTAGGATGAGGAGGGTGGTTTAGGATGAGGAGGGTGGTTTAGGATGAGGAGGGGATTGAGGAGGCAGGTTGAGGTTGAGGAGGGTGGTTGAGGATGAGGAGGGAGGATGAGGACGGAGGTTGAGAATGAGGAGGGGGTTTGAGGAGGGTGATAAGGGAGGGGGGAAGAGACACAGGGAAGAGAGAGGAGGTAGAGACACAGGGAAGAGAGAGGGGGGAAGAGACACAGGGAAAGAAGATGGGGGAAGAGACACAGGGAAGAGAGAGGGGGGAAGAGACACAGGGAAGGGAGAGGGGGGAAGAGACACAGGGAAGGGAAAGGGGGGACACAAGAAAAGGGAACACAAGAGGGGGACACAGAGGGCACAAGAGGGTCACAGGGGGAAGGACATTTCCCACCCTCGGCTAATACTCGAGTCACTAATTTTTCCCAGTATTTTGTGGTAAAATAGATGCCTCGGCTTATACTCAAGTATATACCGTATGTAAAATCATTTTGCGCATTATCAAGTCTAGCTCTTCAAACAGACATGTTTAAAATTTTACAGTTTAGTGGTCCTTTAATTCACTTAACATTCTCATTGGTTCCAAATAGTGATGTCACGAACATCACATTTTCCGTTTGTGAATGTGCGAACCTGGCGAACCGCCATAGACTTCAATGGGCAGGCGAATTTCAAAACCCACAGGGACTCTTTCTGGCCACAATAGTGATGGGAAAGTTGTTTCAACCTGGACTGTGGCATGCCGGGGATCCATGGCAAAACTCCCAACGGAAAATTACATAGTTAATGCAGAATCTGGTTTTAAGCCATAAAGGGCATAAATCACCTAACATTCCTAAATTGTTTGGAATAACATGCTTTAAAACATCAGGTATGATGTTGTATCGATCAGGTAGTGTAAGGGTTACACCCGCTTCACAGTAACAGACCAATCTCCCCGTTTAATGCACCGCAAACAACCGCAAACAGTCCCTTTGCACAACCGCAAACTCCCCATTTGCACAAGGTTGGATACCAAGCTAGCCATGTCCCGTTCCTTGTCCTCACTGATGTCATTGAAGGTCTCTTCCTCCACCCAGCCACCAAGGGTCCCCAAAAGGTGACAACAAGCCCCCTGGGAAGCCTGCTGTGTTTGGTCTTCCACCTCCTCAAAGCCACCTTCCTCCTGACTCCTCTTCTTCAGACTCCTCTCTCTGCGTTGCCTCTGTCTGCATTATTATAAGGTGTGTACTGTTAAGTAGTACTATTCCTATCGGTTTAATCCCTGTTACGTCCACTATTAGGGGACGTGTATATGGCATTGGTTTTTGAAACAGGGAGATGGAAAAAGATGCTTGGTCGGACCTCCCACTTCAAATTTGGGGCACTGTAGGCACTGTAGGCCTCACACACACGCCTGTAGGCAGGCAATTGCTATTCAAGCTATTACAGTCAAAAAAGTGTTGTTTTATGTCACTGAGCACAATATAAGGTTGCACCAGATATGACGTATCACTGTGCACTGGCAAAAGTTGGCAGAGTAGATGCAACAGGCTTCACACACACGCCTGTAGGCAGGCAATTGCTATTCAAGCTATTACAGTCAAAAAAGTGTTGTTTTATGTCACTGAGCACAATATAAGCTTTGAGCCTGACACAGGCAGGCAACTGAAATTAGATTATAGGAAAAAAATGGTTGTTTTCAATGTATGTTACACCACCAGGTATGAGTAGTGAAAATAAGCCCAATATAAGCTGTTAGGTGTTAGCGTGTTACACGCACATGCTGGCAGGCAGGCATAGATTACACACAAAAAATTATAAAATAAAATAAATGATGTTCAAAGTTTCCTCAATGATAAAGTATAGGGGGCAAACTGAAAAGCGTATGTGTTCGTAATATGCGAAAATCGCCGCGAATAGTTCCCTGGCGAACTGTTCGGGGCATCACTAGTTCCAAAGTACTACAATGACAATGTTTATCTTAAAAATTAATATCTTTAATTGAGAGATGCACCTGGAGTGCTGTGGTCCATAGAGTCACGGAAAGTCAGACGTGACTGAATGACTAAATAACAACAATAGAATTTAGAAGACTTCATTTTGTGTGGAGGGAGGGATGGGAGAGGAGGGGACAGGGAGACATCAGTGGGTTTTGTTAGACAATTAGATTGGACTGAAATTAACACCTGTCTTGCCTTTCATTAGCTCAGAAACAACAAGCTTTCATGATTAGATACTATCAATGCTCTCCGAAGAATGCAAACACCCTTCTCATACACACAACTCCGAGCAATTTATCATCAGTGCCTCCAGGATCCATCAGTGTCTTCATTAAAAACAAGCATAATTACATTTTCTTGGCTTAATTATGTTCTTAGTCAAAGTTTTCATATATATATATATATATATATATATATATATATATATATATATATATATATATATATATACTGGATCTTAGGGAATCCAAGGAAGGGTGTGTATCATCCAAGAGATAATAGAGCTGGAAGCTACAAGACAATTCTAGACCTGATATGTTTTTGTATAGAGGGTGATCAAATTTTAGTTGCGCACAAATTGGCATCAGATGGATAAAAGATACACCTGGAAAATCAGTTGAGATGCTATAATAGCACCATTTAGCATGTCCTTTGTTGTGCCACCACACAGGCAAAGTGTGTATTCAAGTGTCTGCTATGTGATGCCTAAACTAGATGGAGAGATTATAGCTCAATGAGAAGACAGTTTCCTGTATTGACATCTTGGTACACCGAAGAAATGTTAGGTCAGTGCACTATTCTTTTCCAAATCTTTAAAATGACAAAATACAGTTGTAAGCAAATTCCCAAAGTGAGTTTTTTAAAGAATATGCTAATATTTCAGCCATTAGATCAATCATTCAATAATAAAAATGGAGAGTTCATCCAAACGGTGTATTAAACTTTAGAAACTGCTAATGATGCAACTAAGGCACTTAAAGGCATATTCAAGTGAGGTGGGTTATGAATGCATCCTGTAGACCCCCCCCCCCCCCCCAAGACACTGCTGCTGCTCTCTAGGGCATGTAATCTGATTTTGGCTTTTTTTCAGCCAATCAGCAAAGAGCTGTGATGTCAGCTGTGACGTCACTGCTGCTTCCGATTATCCCCGAGCACAGCTCAAAGGTTTCGGAAGCCATCAAAGGAGAGAGGAGGCCATCAGAGGAGTGTGTGTGTGTCTGTGTGAGTGAGTGTGTGTGTCTGTGTGAGTGAGAGTGTGTCTGTGAGTGAGTGTCTGTGTGAGTGAGAGTGTGTCTGTGTGAGTGTCTGAGTGTGAGTGTGTGAGTGCCTGAGTGTGAGTGTCTTAGTGTGAGTGTCTGCATGAGTGTCTGTGCGAGTGTGAGTGTGTGAGAGTGTCTGTGTAAAAGTGTGAGTGTCTGTGAGAGTTTGTGTGAGTTTGTTTCTGTGTGAGAGAGTGTGTGAGTGTCTGTGTGAGTGGATGTGAGAGTGTGAGTGTCTGTGTGTGTGTCTGTGAGTATATGTGTGAGTGTGCATGTCTGTGTGAGTATATGTGTGAGTGTGCGTGTCTGAGTGTGTGCATGTCTGTGTGTGCATGTGTCTGAGTGTGAGTTTCTGTGTGAGTGTCTGTTAGTGTATGAGTGTGTGTGTGTGAGTGTCTGAGTGTGAGTGTCTGAGTGTGAGCGTCTGTGTGAGTGAGTGTGTGTGTCTGTGTGTGAGTGTGAGTGTCTGTGTGAGTGTCTGTGTGAGTGTGCGTGTCTGAGTGTGTGCGTTCCTGTGTTTGCGCGTGTCTGAGTGTAAGTGTGAGTGTCTGAGTGTGAGTGTCTGAGTGTGAGTGTCTGAGTGTGAGTGTCTGTGTGAGTGTCTGAGTGTGAGTGTCTGAGTGTGAGTATCTGAGTGTCTGAGTGTGAGTGTCTGTGTGAGTGTGTGTGAGTGTCTGTGTGCAATTCACTGGGGTTGGAGGGCAATTCACAGGGGCAGGGGGAAGTGATGGGGCAATTCACTGGGGCTGGGGGAGGTGATGTGGCAATTCACTGGGGCTGGGGGAGGTCACGGGGCAATTCACTGGGGCTTGATGGCAATTCACTGGGGCTGAGGGAGGTCATGGGGCAATTCACAGGGGTTGGGGGAGGTCGAAGGGCAATTCACTGGGTTTGTACATGTTATGGGGCAATTCAATGGGGCTGGGGGAGGTGATGGGGCAATTCACTGGGGCTGGGGATGTCAAAGGGCAATTCACTGGGGCTGAGGCATATGATGGGGAAATGCACTGGGGCTGGGGGAGGTGATGAGACAATTCACTGGGGCTGGGGAGGTCACGAGGCAATTCACTGGGGCTGGGGTAGGTCACTTTGCAATTCACTGGGGTTGGAGGGCAATTCACTGGGACTGGGGGAAGTGATGGGGCAATTAACTGGGGCTGGAGGAGGTCATGGGGCAATTCACTGGTGCTGGGGCAGGTAAGGGGCAATTCACTGGGGCTGGGGGAAGTCACAGGGCAATTCACTGGGGCTGGGGGAAGTCACAGGGCAATTCACTGGGGCTGGGGGAGGTGATGGGGCAATTCACTGGGCTAGGGGAGGTCATGGGGCAATTCACTAGGCTAGAGGAGGTAACAGGGTGATTCACTGGAGCTGAAGGAGGGGATATGGCAATTCATTGGGGCTGGGGAGGTCACAGGGCAATTCACTGGGGCTGGGGGAGGTCACTGGGCAATTCACTGGAGCTGAAGCAGGTGATGGAGCAATTCACTGGGGCTGAGGAGGTGATGGGGCAATTCATTGGGGCTGGGGAGGTGATGGGGCAATTCAGTGGGGCTGGGGAAGGCAATGGGGCAATTCACTGGGGCTGAGGGAGGTCATGGGGCAATTCACTGTGTTTGGGCAGGTGATGGGGCAATTCACTGGGGCTGAGGGAGGTCATCGAGAAATTCACTGGGTTAGAGGAGGTAACACGGTGATTCACTGGGGCTGAAGGAGGTGATGGGGCAATTCACTGGGGCTGGGGAGGTCACAGGGCATTTCACTGGGGCTGGGGGAGATCAATGGGCAATTCACTGGGGCTGGGGCTGGTGATGAGGCAATTCACTGGGGCTGGGGAGGTGATGAGGCAGTTCACTGGGGCTGGGGGAGGTCACTGGGCAATTCACTGGGGCTGGAGGCCAATTCACTGGTGCTGGGGAAGGTCACAGGGCAATTCACTGGGTTTGTGCAGGTGATGGGGCAATTCACTGGGGCTGTGGGAGGTGATTGGGCAATTCACTGGGGCTGAGGGAGGTGATTGGGCAATTCACTGGGGCTGAGGGAGATCACGGGACAATTCACGGGGGCTTGGGAGGTGATGGGGGACATTCACTGGGCTGGGGGAGGTCACAAGGAAATTCAGCGGACTGGAGGGCAATTCACTGGGGCTAGGTAAAGTGATAGGGCAATTCACTGGGACTGGGGTAGGTCACGGCGCATTTCACTGATGCTGGGGCAGGTCATGGGGCAAATCACTGGGGCTGAGGGAGGTCACAGGGAAATTCACTGGGTTTGTGAAGGTGATGGGACAATTCGCTGGGTCTGCGGGAGGTGATTGGGTAATTTACTGGTGCTGAGGGAGGTCACAGGGCAATTCACTGGGCTAGAGGAGGTAACAGGGCAATTCACTGGGGCTGAAGAAGGTGATGGGGCAATTCACTGGGGCTGGGGAGGTCACAAGGCAATTCACTGGGGCAAGTCATGGGGAAATTCACTGGGGCTGGGGGAGGTGATGGGGTAATTCACTGCGACAGAGGGAGGGGATTTGGCAATTCACTGGGCTGGGAGAAGTGATGGGGCAATTCACTGGGGCTGAGGGAGGTGATGGGACAATTCACTCGGGCTGAGGGAAGTGATGGGGCAATTCACTGGGGCTGGGGTAGGTCACTGGGAAATTCACTGGGGCTGGAGGGCAATTCACTGGGACTGGGGGAAGTGATGGGGCAATTAACTGGGGCTGGAGGAGGTCATGGGGCAATTCACTGGTGCTGGGGCAGGTAAGGGGCAATTCACTGGGGCTGGGGGAAGTCACAGGGCAATTCACTGGGGCTGGGGGAAGTCACAGGGCAATTCACTGGGGCTGGGGGAGGTGATGGGGCAATTCACTGGGCTAGGGGAGGTCATGGGGCAATTCACTAGGCTAGAGGAGGTAACAGGGTGATTCACTGGAGCTGAAGGAGGGGATATGGCAATTCATTGGGGCTGGGGAGGTCACGGGGCAATTCACTGGGGCTGGGGGAGGTCACTGGGCAATTCACTGGAGCTGAAGCAGGTGATGGAGCAATTCACTGGGGCTGAGGAGGTGATGGGGCAATTCATTGGGGCTGGGGAGGTGATGGGGCAATTCAGTGGGGCTGGGGAAGGCAATGGGGCAATTTACTGGAGCTAGAGGGCAATTCACTGGGGCTGGGGGAGGTGATGAGGCAATTCACTGGGGCTGAGGGAGGTCACAGGGCAATTCACTAGGTTTGTGCAGGTGATGGGGCAATTCACTGGGGCTGAGGGAGGTGATTGGGTAATTTACTGGGGCTGAGGGAGGTCACTGGGCAATTCACTGGGCGGGGAGGTAACAGGGCAATTCACTGGGGCTGAAGGAGGTGATGGGGCAATTCACTGGGGCTGGGGAGGTCACAGGGCAATTCACTGGGGCATGTCATGGGGCAATTCACTGGGGCTGGGGGAAGTGATGGGGTAATTCACTGGGACAGAGGGAGATGATTTGGCAATTCACTGGGCTGGGAGAAGTGATGGGGCAATTCACTGGGGCTAGGGGAGGTGATGGGACAATTCACTCGGGCTGAGGGAAGTGATGGGGCAATTCACTGGGGCTGGGGTAGGTCACTGGGAAATTCTCTAAAATTCACTGGGCTGGGAGAAGTGATGGGGCAATTCACTGGGGCTAGGGGAGGTGATGGGACAATTCACTCGGGCTGAGGGAAGTGATGGGGCAATTCACTGGGGCTGGGGTAGGTCACTGGGAAATTCTCTAAAATTCACTGGGCTGGGAGAAGGGATGGGGCAATTCACTGGGGCTAGGGGAGGTGATGGGACAATTCACTCGGGCTGAGGGAAGTGATGGGGCAATTCACTGGGGCTGGGGTAGGTCACTGGGAAATTCACTGGGGCTGGAGGGCAATTAACTGGGGCTGGGGGAGGTCATGGGGCAATTCACTGGTGCTGGGGCAGGTAAGGGGCAATTCACTGGGCTGAGGGAAGTCACAGGCAATTTACTGGGGCTGAAGGAGGTGATAGGGCAATTCACTGGGGTTGGGGAGGTCACGGGGCAATTCACTGGGGCTGAGGGAGGTCACTGGGCAATTCACTGGAGCTGGAGCAGGTTATGGGGCAATTCACTGGGGCTGGGGAGGTGATGGGGGCAATTCATTGGGGTTGGGGAGGTGATGGGGCAATTCAGTGGGGCTGGGGGAGGCCATGGGGCAATTCACTGGAGCTGGAGGGCAATTCACTGGGGCTGGGGGAGGTGATGAGGCAAATCATTGGGGCTGAGAGAGGTCACAGGGCAATTCACTGGGGCTGGGGCAGGTGATGGGACAATTTACTGAGGCTGAGGAAGGTGATGAGGCAATTAACTGGGGCTGAGAGAGATAATGGGGCAATTCACTGGGGCTGGGGAGGTCACGGGGCATTTGACTGGGGCTGATGCAGGTGATGGGGTTGCTGCAGGTGATTCACTGGGGCTGGGAGAGGTGATGGGGCAATTTACTGGGGCTGAGGGAGGTGATGGGGCAATTCGCTGGGGCTGTGGGAGGTCACTGGGCAATTCACTGGGGCTGGAGCAGGTGATGGGGCAATTCACTGTGGCTGAGGAGGTGATGGGGCAATTCATTGGGCTGAGGGAGGTCACAAGTCAATTAACTGGGGCTAGGGGAGGTGATAGGGCAATTCACTGGGGCTGGGGAAGGTGATGGGGCTGGGGCAGGTGATGAGGCAATTTACTGGGGCTGGGGCAGGTAATGGGGCAATTTACTAGGGGTGGGGAGGTCACAGGGCAATTTACTGGCATGGGACAGGTGATGGGGCAATTCACTGGGGCTGGGGGAGGTCACGGGGCAATTCACTTGGGCTGGGGGAAGTTTCACCTGGGAAGTAGATAAAGCAATCAGTGAATGAAGGGGCACAGACCTCGTTCTGGGTATTACAGAAATCTAAAGGGAAGAGGCGCTCAATTCACAGACCAAAAAGAAACAATGTATATGTTATGCTAATTTTCACTGTGATTTTCAGGGGGTGTCAACCTTGATAAAAAACAGTTTGCAAATTCAAGAAGTTCAGCAAACTTCAGGGTAACAGTTTAACTGTTTATTTGGGTATTTTTTCATGCAAACTATTTGTTTCATACACTACTAATTCTCCTCTATCGGATGCATTAATAACCCAGCGCACTGGCATATACCTATAAAGCTAATCATGCAATATAACAAACATCATTTTAGGAGAGAAAAAAATAGTAACATAACAACTGGACAAACAATATCTGTCTTATGTCAGTTGTTTAGTACAGTGCCTTGCAAAAGTATTCACCCCCGTTGGCAGTTTTCGTGTTTTGTTGCCTCACAACCTGGAATTAACATGGATTGTTTGAGGATTTGCATCATTTAATTTACAGAACAAGCCCACAACTTTGAAGATGTTTTTTTTTATTTATTGTGAAGCAAACAACAAATAGGACAAAATAACAGAAAAAGTCAATGTGCATAACTATTCACCCTCCTAAAGTCAATACTTTGTAGAGCCACCTATTGTGGAAATCACAGCTTCAAGTAGCTTTGGATAAGTCTCTATGAGCTTGCCACATCTTACCACTGGGATTTGTGCCCATTCCTCCTTGCAAAACTGCTCCAGCTCCTTCAGGTTGGATTGTTTGCTCTTGTGACCATCAATCTTTAAGTTTGACCACATATTTTCTATTGGATTGAGGTCTGGGGTTTGACTAGGCCATTCCAACACATTTACATGTTTCCCCTTAAACCACTCAAGTGTTGCTTTATCAGTGGGTTTGGGGTCATTGTCCGGATGAAAGGTGAACCTCCGTCCTAGCCTCAAATCACACAAAGTGGTACAGGTTTTGCTCAAGAATATCCCTGTATTTAGCACCATCCATCTTTCCCTCAACTCTGACCAGTTTCCCAGTCCCGGCTGCTGAAATGGGATGGTGTTCTTTGGGTGATGTGATGTGTTGGTTTTGTGCCAGACATAGCATTATTTTTGATGGCCGAAAAGTTCTATTTTAGTCTCATCAGACCAGAGCACCTTCCTCCATACATTTTGGGAGTCTCCCACGTGCCTTTCAGCAAACTCAAAACGTGCCATTTTGTTTTTTGCTGAAAGTAATGGCTTTCTTCTGGCCACTCTGCCATAAAGCCCAACTCTATGGAGCATACAGCTTATTGTCGTCCTATGTACAGATACTCCAATCTCTGCTGTGGAACTCTGCAGCTCCTCCAGGGTTACCTTAGGTCTCTGTGCTGCCTCTCTGATTAATGCCCTCCTTGCCCGGTCTGTGTGTTTTGGTGGCGTCCATCTCTTGGCAGGTTTGCTGTTGTGCCATGTTCTTTCCATTTGGTTATGACAGATTTGATGGTGCTCCTGGGGATCATCAAAGATTTGGATATTTTTTTATAACCTAACCCTGACTTGTACTTCTCAACAACATTGTCCCTTACTTGTTTGGATAGTTCATTGGTATTCATGGCATTGTTTTGTTAGTGGTGCCTCTTGCTTAGGTGTTGCAGCCACTGGGCTTCTTAAAAAAACATGTGTATATGTAATGACAGATCATGTGACATTAGATTGCAAACAAGTGGACATTATTTCACTAATTATGTGACTTCTGTGTGATTGCTTGCACCAGAGCTTTTAATGGGCTTCATAACAAAGGGGGTGAATACATACGCACATGCCAATTTTCTGTTTTCTTTTTTTTTTAAATAGTTGTATTTATATATTTTTCTCATTTCACTACACCAACTTAGACTATTGTGTTCTGATCCATCACATAAAATTAAGATTAACAAAACATTGAACTTAAGGCTGTAATGTAACAAAATAGATAAAAAGTCAAGGGGTGAATACTTTTGCAAGGCACTGTAGATACTATTAAAGGCAGTGACATCACACTGTGTTTTATTATCAGGTGTTCATTTCTCCATTATAGTTGTTTTTGTTAAACAATTATACTGTAAACTATGAAATAACTGGCATGCAATATTGTCCATCAATCATAATATTAATCATGAAGTTGACATTTTGATAAAATAAGAAATATTTCATAATTATACAGTTTGGCCAATATGGGTCTGATCTGATATTATGTTTTCTTTTACTTGCTTTTGCTTTTCCTAACACATCCATATTTCATTTATTTTTTTACTATGTCGTGTTTTCTGCAACCTTGCGCTGCAATGATATGACACCTAAAATAAACTATGGGAGGTATGATGCCAGTCACTCAGTTGGTAATATTTTTAGCATCCAAACAGCCATGAGCTTGCAAATCAATAATTTTGAACAAGGATAAACAGTTGAAAGTATATGTTGCTGTTATTTGCTCATCGATTATATGCAGAATAATGGACTTGCTGTTCTGTTGCTCAGCATGCACTGCAATCGGCAATGCTGATATCTTTTCATCTTTAGTTCAATTCAAACTAAGTAAACACAGTACAGTGATTTTTTCCAGGTTACGAGGAAGATTACATTGCAAAAGTGCTTGAGATAGCAGACTGATTAGAAATTCTGAAATTCCTCAGCATGTTTTGTCTGCAGAGCTGAAATCAGTAGTGTCGACTAAGATTATAAAGTTATAAATATAAAATAATATTTTTAAAATATAAAGATTAATAGAATATATATATATATATATATATATATATATATACAGTATATATATATATATATATATATATATATAATCTCACATATTATAATTGTCAAACTGCAATTTGTCGTCACGCTTGTGAGCCTCGCAAAGCGAGGTGAGCCGTTGAGGCGTTGAAGCTTTCCGATCTCGGAGGACATAGGCAATGAGCGCCGAAGGCAAGCAGTTGAAGCATTGAGGCATGCTGGACTTAGGCTACAAGCAGTTGAGGTACGCCGGACTTACTTAGGCTGCACGCAGTTGAGGAACGCGGGACTTAGAAAAAAAATTTGACCTCGGAATTTTGGGGGCAAAAAATTTAACCTCGGAAAAATACGAAATTAACGGCCGAACCGCAAAAATAGAAAAAGACGAAAAATTATAAAAAAATAATTAAAACACACTCACACACAGCACAGGGGGAGATCCAGAACACCTGGGAGTGAGATTGCAAGCGAATTTGAGCCTAATTTACTATGTTTCGTCACTCGAAAATTGCCTAAGCAATAAAAGCATGTTGGACGAATAAAAATAAATCGGAAACTGGATGAAAACGAGGTTGAGGAAAGCCAGGCACGCGTGACTTAGAAAATACACGACGGCAAAGACACAAACACTTGCACCAAGAAAACCCGACCTCGGAAAAATACAAATTTAGAAAATGAAAACACGAAGAACAAGAAAAAAAAAATTAAAACACACTCACACACAGCACAGGGAGAGAGCCAGGATGCCTGGGAGTGAGGTTGCCAGAGAATTTGAGCTGAATTTACCATGTTTGGTCTCTCGAAAACAAGGCTGAGCAAAGCCAGGCACGCAGGACTTAGAAAATACATGATGGCAAAACACAGTAACACTTACACGAACAACGCCAGGCACGCTGGACTTAGAAAATACACAACGCCAAAAACGCGGAACTTAGAAAATACACAACGCAAAAGACAGTACAACGCCAGGCACGCTGGACTTAGAAAATAAAACCAATGCCAGTCAACGTGCGCCATAGAAACATTCAGCAGACACATTGAGGAGAAACACACAGGGAAGGGACAGGAGGGTGATGCTGGAGAGAGACACATGGTATTCCCAAGCACAAAAGTTGCAGGTTAATGAACCATGCAACGAGCGGGAGGAAAGGTTCGCGATGAGCGCCGAAGGTGCTCAGCAAACCAAAAACCTCACATTGTGTGGCAAACAGCATTGCCTGGCTTACACTTTTATGCCCTTCATTTTTTGACGGGCAGTTCGCTAGTATATATATTTATGCAAGCAACTTACTTGTCAAAAATGACGGCAATAACATTTGAAGCCTGGCAATGCTGTTTGCCACACAATGCAAGGTTCTCCCCCTCTAACTTGCGGGCCTCGCGATGAGTACTTTCAGCGACCAACCCGCAACTTTTGGGCCGCGCAAGGAGTGCCACTCTATCCCTCCCCTGTTTTTTCCCCCTTATCTCCCACCCCTGTGTCTCTTTCCCCCCCTCCGTCACCCCTGTGTCTCTTCCCCACTCATTCCCTCACCTGTGTCCTTTTCAACCCACTCCCTCACATGTGTCTCTTTCCACCCTTTCCCCCCTCTCCTTCCCCTGTGTCTTTCTCCCCCCCGCCTTCCTCTGTGCTCCTATTTGCATTTATGGGTGTGAAACCATTTGCGTGCTTGAGAAATTCTTAATTTGTTAATTCAGCGCTCATTGCAGCCCCTGTCAAACCCATAACTTTTTTTGCTAACGCTGCGGACTCGCGTAGCGAGGGCCTTAGTTGCTGGCATGGAGCGCCGAAGGCAAAATTTACAGACTTCCGACAAACAAATACAAGACGCGTTACAACCCATTACGACCTCGCAAAAATAAGACCTTACCGCCCGAAGCGCGCGGGGGGGGGGGGGGGGGGCACCCAGGACCTCTGCAAGTGAAGTTACACCTCGATTTAAGTCCAAATTACAGAGTTTAGACACCTGAAAATCACCTAAGCAAGAGAAAAAATGGCCGCCGAAAACCCCCAAAACAAGGAACAGAACTCTAAAGACGCAAAACACCACCAAAAACCTAAGGATTTTCCGAAAAAGATGTATGAGATCTGAAAACAAGGACGTGACCCGAATAACATTAGAAACACAATAAATACACAACAAACACAAAAAAAGCTTACCCACAGCAAGGGTGGCGGGCGGGGGGGGGGGGCACCCAGGACCTCTGCAAGTGAAGTTACACCTCGATTTAAGTCCAATTTACAGAGTTTAGACACCTGAAAATCACCTAAGCAAGAGAAAAAATGGCCGCCGAACAAAACGAAAACGAGACTAAAGGACCCTAAACAAGCAAAACACCAGCAAACACCTACGGATTTTCCGAAAAAGTCGGACGACATCCGAAAACAAGGACACAAAATCAGCCACAGCCGCATACCACACATTATTCGCCATTTTAGAACACTAATTTATACAAGCCGGAAGTACACAGCTACCCTAACGGATTTGCCTTGCGCACCCACACTATTACACTACACACTGCACACATTCATGACACTTACAAAGCAGCTCCACAGCACTTCATGCAGCAACATGAAAACAGATTGCCAGCTCTTCAACACAATGCTGAATATATTACTTCACAATAGGTAAAGTATATTAATTTCTTATTTTATTAAATATTCATTGCCATACCAAAATAAAACAACAACGCTGCTCATAGCACAGAAACAACCAAGAGCCTCGCAATCAGCGCCGAAGGATCTTGCAACACCATCAAAATAAATTTTGCACACAAACAACATTACCTGCCTTACAATCTCATTGCCGTAATTTTTTGACGGGCAAGTCGCTAGTAGAAAAATAAAGGGGAGCAATCACATATTATAATTGTCTAACTACGATTCGTCGTCACACTGCGTGGCGTAGTGCGTATGACTTAGCGATGAGCGCAGCAGGCGCTCATCGCCCGGCTCGCCTCGCGTAGCGAGGCGAGCCGTTAAACCGTAGTGTTGCAAAGTGCATCCGACTGAGCGATGAGCGGCGCAGGCGCTCATTGCCCGGCGAGCCTCGCGCAGCGAGGCGAGCCGTTAAACCGTACCACTTTGCCGATCGTACGACTTTGCCATCACCTGGCGAGCCTCGCGTAAACACAGCTTCAGACGTATGTGTTCGAAAAACAACGAGATAAAGGATGCGGATTAACCGCACAATGAGTAAAAAGACAGTAGCGAGTATATTTTCCGAAACGATATCACCGATTTACGCATTAACACAGATTTCCCGCCTTTGTCTCGCGCCACATAGGTTTTACCGCCGAAAACAAAGCATTTGGCTCGCGCAACTGCGGATTTCCCGCCTAAAACAATGCATTTGTCTCCCGCACAAAGCCTATATATAGGGCACATTTCACACATGACTGATACTTTCTCCTCAGGTGATGACAGTCTGACTGGATGTTTTCTGATGCTGGGAAATCGCAAGAGATTGTTAGCTCTTCAGTATACTGCTTCAGCATTATTACATTAAAAAAGGTAAATATATTATTTATAATTATTAATTAAAAAATTGGTACTTACATAATAAATAATAGATAAGAAATGTAATTAATAGAAAAATAATATTGTGCTTATTATTTATAATTATTAATTAATAAATTGGTACTTAATTAATAAATAAGAAATAAGAAATGTAATTAATATAAAAATAATATTGTGCTTACCTGTGTGAAACAATTGTTAATAACATTCATAATGTACATTAATTAATTAATTAATTATTAATATCCAAATTAAGAATATTTATTAATTAATTATTAATGTACATTAATTTAACAATTATTTTGTTATATGTCGTGATTACCTGTGTGAAACAATTGTTAATAACATTCATAATGTACATTAATTAATTAGGAACACATTGAATCATTAATTATTAATGTACATTAATTTAAGAACTATTTTGTGATATGTCGTGATTACCTGTGGGTAAGAATTGTAGATAACATTCATAATGTATCATTACTAATCATTAATATTAAAAAAGGTTAACGTTTAAGAATGTGCATAAAAAAAGGAACACGTTGATTAATTAATTATTAATGTATGTACATTATTTAAATAATTCAGTTCTTATATATTTTGTATAAAATAAACCAAAAATAAAAAATAAAGGCTATATACTCATGCTTACATGTTGATGTTAGATTTAGTCACACATTAGTTTAATATTAATGAACATTAATTGATTCTTAGTTCATTAGTAATGTACGGTACATTATTTTAAGAATTCAGTTGTAACATACTCATTTTAAAATACCACTCAAAAAATAAAATAAAGGGAACATGCTTATGTGTTGATGTTATATTTAGTCAGACATTAATTTAAGATTAATACAGATTCATTGATTCTTATTTAAAGACTAACAGTAATATTGAGTGTATGTTTATAATCTATGCTTTCATATGTGTGTTCATGGTGATTGATTGATATATTTATTTCATGTTTTTAATCTATGCAAAAATAGGTATGTTAAGCCTCATTGATTAATACAGATGAAGTAACATATTATACATTAATTTTAATATTTTGTATAATTGCAGTGAACTCTACGTGAATGACCAGAGATAGTGACGTTTGCACACATTGAACATCATAAGGATAATTTGGACAGGTACAGAATTTTAATTATATTACTGCGGCAAAATATTAAAAAATGTGAGGTTTTTAATGTAGCCAAATATATGTCTGTTGATGTTCATTTAATGATATTGATGAAGCAAAAGTTTAAAAAGATTATCTATTTGATTTTACAGTTTATTCGGATCTGAAAGAGAATAAACAGACAGTGTGACGTTTGCAGCCTTTGAACAACATCAACATCATCCTCACAGGTATAAAATTTTATTTTGTAGTGACGCATAGAAAAAGGCTATGTATTATATATTTGGTGAAAATTGAAATTTATTGAAAATGGATAGTACTTATTGAGTCATTAATTTATGATATTTAGTCAAAACTTTAAAAAAGTTGAAAAGACAATACTAATTAATAATAATATTTAAAGAAAATAAGAAGCTTACAACACTTGCAAAAAAAAAAAAAAGGATGGTATGCTGTGAATTCAATCAAGAAGGAATGTCATTGAAGGATTAATAATATAAAGATAGATATGTGCAGCTATTTCCGATTTCATATATGTCAATAAAATACTTTGAAAAATGGTTTCATTTCTTTCAGACTAAAGTGCAACAATTGAAAATGTTTTATTAGTTTATTCATCTACTTTAATCTAAAAGTACAAAAAGGAAAAAAAATGTATATAAAACAAAGAACAAACAATAATTACATCTCTATTTAAAATTACAGATTAAAATGGCGGACAATGGAGAAGACAAAATTGAACGTAAAAGAAGATTGGCAAGGGAAAGGAAGCAAAGGTGGAGAGATGCTCAGAAACCGGAAACTTCACAACGCTTGCGAGAAGAAGATCGACAGAGACTTTTAAATAAAAGAAAGATGAGTAAGAAAGCCGCAAGTGAGTGTGTTGGGGCTTCCAAGAAACGTAAAAGTAAACAAAAACATCTCTGTGAACCATTGTCCAATGATTCTAATTTGCAGAATGATTTAAATGTAGACACACAAGAAAAAAATGTACATATAGAATGTGGGTCTGATATTTATGTTGAAGAAATGCATGATAATGTGTTTACTACTGCAGTACAAGTAGATACTCATTATTGTGGGTTACTTAATGTGGTTTGTCAATTTTGTGGGGCCTATCATTTTATAAAGGAAAGACCTACTGACGGAAATTTCATTAGTTGCTGTCAGAAAGGAAAGGTGAAACTTCCACTAAGACACCCATTTCCATATTATTTCGAATGCATTATGAGTGATCCAACATTTCCAAATTATAATAATTTCAAACAAAACATAAGGTCTTATAACAGTGCAATTTCATTTGCTTCAATGGGTGCAACATTAGCAGAAAATGTACCAGGACATGGTCCTTATTGTTTCAGAGTTCAAGGTCAAATATACCACAGAACTTCACATTTACACCCACAAGAAGGACAGCAAAGGAAATTTGCACAGATATATGTCTTAGATACGATGGAAGCTGTGGAACAAAGAATGACACTTCCAGAAAATAGACAGTGTTTGCGCATAGTCTTTGAACAGCTGGAAAAAATTATGGAAAAAAACCCATATAGTCAAGCATACAAACAATTAGCACAGCTTGAAAAAGAACAACAGGAACATGCTGAAAGACATCAATTGCCTACACCAAGAGTCAATATGGTGTTAAAAAGAGATCGCAACACTGATCAAAGAAGATATAATTTACCTACTGTAAATGAGGTTGCCATGGTGTTTAAAAATGAAGATGGTGAACCACCTTTTCAGCGGGATATTAGAATATATCCACGCAATGAAGAACAACCATTTATCAACATCAATATATTAAGCTGTAATTTAGATCCAATGACATATCCCATTTTCTTTCCAAATGGGGAACCAGGATGGGAACCAAAATTACAATTGGAAAGTTATCCCAATACTAAACTTCGTATTAGATCTAATATTTCCATGCTGGAATATAAAGTGGCACAAACTGCTATCCGTGATTGTTTTAATCCAATTTTACATGGAGGAAAACTCACTCAACAATGGATTATTGATTCATATTTACAAGTTAAAGCCAATAATCTAAATTTTATTAAATATTAACAAAATAAATTACGAGTAGAACAGTATTGTGGATTAATGGATTATGTGGCAGATTTAGCTTCCAACAGAGACATTCCAGCTGGAAGAGCAATTATTTTGCCATCCTCTTTCCAAGGATCTCCTCGCAATATGCGAGAAAGGTATAATGATGCCATGGCTATTGTTACAAAATTTGGAAAACCAGATTTATTTATTACATTCACATGTAATCCACAATGACCAGAGATCAAGGAAAATTTGAATTTCTGCACAATTGCCAGACCAAGAAAAATATACAAAACTTTGGGAGATTGTTACACATAGAATGATTCATGGCCCATGTGGAGAGATGAATGCGAATTCACCATGTATGGAAAATAAAAAATGTACTAAAGAATTTCCAAAACAATTTCAAATGCAAACTTATGCAAATTGTGATGGATATCCTTTGTATAAAAGAACACAAGGACAAACAGCTATTATCCGGAGCCAAAAGGTTGATAATAGATTTGTCGTTCCATACAATTCACATTTGCTCATTAAGTACAATGCACACATCAATGTGGAAGCTTGCACTTCGATTAAATCAATTAAGTATGTGTATAAATATATATACAAAGGATATGATGCAGCTACTGTTGTTGTACAAGGTGCTGGAAATAAAAACAAAAATCAAATTTTACATGATGAACTATCAAATTATTTAGATGCTTGGTATGTGAGGGCTCCTGAAGCAATGTGGCGCCTTTTGAAATTTGAGATGCATGATCGGTCACATGCTATCTATCGTTTAGCTGTACATTTGCCTCAAAGTCAGTTGGTTTGCTTTACTCAAGGAAATGAAAGAACTGCATTATATCAAAGTAAAGACAGAGATACTATGCTTACTGTGTGGTTTAGATTAAACTGTCAGGATACGCAGGCCAGACAATTTTTATACATAGAGATACCATATCACTATGTATTTGTAAATGGTCTATGGCGACAACGAAGAAGAGATACACATAAAATCATACCACGCATTTATACCGTCAGTCCAAGGGACATTGAACGATTCAGCATAAGATTACTTCTGCTGCATGTTCCCGGTGCACAGAGTTTTGAGCATTTACGTACAGTGAATGACATAGTTTATGAGACATTCCTATTAGCTGCAAGACATCAAAATTTCATAGCTGATGATACAGAATGGGAGAGGTGTCTGGAGGAATCAGCACTATGTCAAATGCCTAAGCAAATGAGACAACAATTTGCATTCATTTGTATATTTTGCAATGTACCTGATGCTTTCACTTTGTGGAAAACATTTAAATTAAACATGTCAGAAGATTTCTTAAAACGTTACAGAGAACCAATAGCTCTGTTAAAAACATTGATGGAAATCCAAGAAATATTGTTGGCTCATGGATTAAATTGTGCAAGTTTTAATTTACCAGATCCAGGACTTATAGATGACATCAATTTTGATGATTATGACACTGAGCTTCAAAAACAAAAAAAACAAGAAAAACTGGCAACTTTAAATAATTTACAGTTAGAAGCATTTCATGCCATCACAAATGCTACAGATGATGAAATGGTCAAAGACCGGTATTTCTATCTAGACGGACCAGGTGGATCAGGAAAAACTTATCTGTACATTTGTTTGAAGAGTTATATTCGATCACAGGGTCAGATAGCTATGCCATTTGCAACAACTGGAATTGCTGCACTTTTTTTAGATGGTGGTAGAACTGTGCATAGTGGATTTAAGCTGCCAGTTCCCATTTTGGAAACATCAGTGTCAGATATTCGACTCAATTCCATACAAGCAAAAAAATTCAAACTAACTAAACTACTTATCATAGACGAGGCAACAATGATGTCATGTCATGCACTGCAATGTATTGACAGATTCTTAAAAGAAGTGATGGATAATAAGTTGCCATTTGGTGGAAAGGTGATGCTGTTAGGAGGCGATTTTAGGCAAACATTACCTGTTGTGCCACACGGAAATAGAACAGAGATCATTGAAACATGTATCAAGACCAGTAAACTGTGGCAAATATTTACACATCTCAAATTAGAATTAAATATGAGATCTGAAGGCCAAAATGAATTCAATGACTGGCTCATTAAAATCGGAGATGGAAAACATCCCGAAATACAGCATTTACCAAATGATACCATTGAAATTCCATCAGAAATGGTTTGCAATGAATCACTCATATCAGCCATATTTCTAAACACTCTTGGGAATATAAAGACATTGTAAACAAAGTAATATTAACATCAAAAAATATTGATGCCTTGAATGTAAATAACGAAATTTTAAAATACATCAATGCACCACAAAATAATTATTACAGTGCAGATTCTATTCTGTCAGATGATAAAGACAGTGAATCGAATTTTAGTATCGAATTTATTAATTCCTTAACACCATCTGGAATGCCCCCACATATTTTACAATTGAAAAAAGGTGCAATTGTTATGTTATTGCGAAATATGAATCCAAAAAAAGGACTTTGTAATGGGACCCGATTAATTGTGCATGAGTTAAAAGATCATTTTATACATGCAGAAATTATAACTGGTACCCATAAAGGTGAACAAGTTTTTATACCAAGAATCGATTTAGCTCCAAGTGAGAGTGGTTTGCCCTTTGTCCTTCAACGGAGACAATTTCCAGTTATCATGGCATTTGCTATGACCATCAATAAATCCCAAGGACAAACTTTTCCGTTGGGATTTTTTTATAGGAGCCAGTTTTTGCACATGGACAACTCTATGTGGCTTTTTCAAGGTGCACTAATCCAAAAGAAATTAAAGTGCATGTTGAAGAAAACGAAACTCAAGGTCATTTATTGGACAATGGATGTGTTTACACCAAAAACATTGTCTACTATGAGGTGTTCGAAAGATAGAGGACAATGGTTTCATTTTAATGCCAACATTTTATGGGACTCAATATGATTGCACAAAAACAACATTTCACGTAACATTTCATATCCAAAGAATGGACAAAAAAACATAGAGAACAGTGGTTTGACTTCCAGTACAAAATTTAAGTACTCTGGGACTCTTTAAATACGGGAACACTATTTCACTTATGAAAATCTATGTGATATTTGCAGAATGAACAAACTGAAAAAAAAAAAAAACAGTAAAATATCCTTAAACAGATTGGAATGGGTTCAAAGTTTTATATTTACATGATTGGCCCCACAAAACAATTAACTGACTTTTTCAGGTGTACAAGAGTTAAATGTTATTGTTTGATGTTAAAATTTCAGATGTTAAATATGTGTTTTTGGGATTTTTAAAAAAGTTTGGTAAATATATATGTGGTATAGACAAATATGTATTGTTACTAAAAAGTTTAACTATTTTAAGAATAATTGGAAATGTATTATTTACAGACAAAGTATTGATTCAGGGAGAAATCCGATCGCCAGTTAATGGGGTCAGGAAGGAATTAATTTTTTTCCCTCTTTGATACAATTGGACAAGTTTCAACAGAGGGTTTTTATTGTTTGCCTTCCTCTGGATTCAATGCTAATTTAGTTTAACAAGAGTTTAAAAAATATGTTACAAATGATAAAAAGCATGGTATTGTTAAAACTATTTAGTTACTCTAAGTTAATATTGTCTGCAGTTACTCAGTGATAAATATGTATTGAAAAGTGTTAGTATTGTTAACAAAATGGTGAACAAATGTTTCATATACAAGTTGCATGTTAAAAAGTTTAATGTTTATGAAATATAAGTTGAAAATTAAAAAAATAAAAAGTAAAAAAAATTAATGTGTTTTTATTTTTATAAAAAAAAAAGGGACAAATGTAGGTGTCTCATTTTGTGTTGCAAACAAATTTCACAACATTTAATTTTTATTGACCGTCATTTTTTGACGGGCAAGTCGCTAGTCACATATTATAATTGTCGAACTACAAAACGTCGTCATGCTTTGCTTGTTGCATACGACTTAGGAGGTGAGCCGTTAACTCGGAGCACTTAGGCGATGAGTCCCGAAGGTTGGTGTATTTTTTATTATCAGAGGCGCTTTTGCGCTCATTGTACGGTCCGCGCTTATTGCAAGCCTCCGTCCTGGTATACTTTGTGTCCTATGAGCACCGTTGGCGCTCCTTGTGAGGCGCGCAGTGAAGACCTTATTCGTTTATTGAGATACTGTGGTGTTTTTTTTTCTGTATATGTATTTTTTCATGGTAATTAATTAATTAATTAATTAAATCATAAATTAATATACTTTACCTATTTGTAATTAATATGTGCAGCAAGCAATGTGCTGAAGAGCTAACAATCTGTTTTGATGTTCCTGCAGCATACAATGTAGGTTTGCAGTGTTGTTGAGCTGAGGTGTAAGTGTCAGCAATGTGTGCAGTGTGTAGTGTAAATAGTCTGCGTGCGCGAGGGGAAGCCGTTTGTGTAGCTGGGTACTTCCGAATTCTGTAAGTTAGTGTTGTAAAATGGTGGTGATTGTGTATGTGGTACACAGGTGTGGATGATTTTGCATCCTTGCTAATAGTGTATTTTGTACCTCGTAAGGGTTTGTGTAAAAGTCGTATGTGCCTGGCAGTGTTTTGCGGGAGTTTAGGGGTCGTGTAGCCTCATTTTCATTGGTTTCGGCTGACATTTTTTCTGTCGCTTAGGGGATTTTCGAGTGTCTAAACTTTATAAATTGGACTTAAATTTGCGTGCAACCTGACTCACAGACATTCTGGCTGTGCCCCTTGCTGTGTGTAATATTTTTTTTTATTTGTGTGTGTATTTTGTGTTTTTTTTTATGTTTTTCGATGTGTGTGGTTCGGCTGTTAAGTTCGTATTTTTGCGAATTCATAATTTTTGTTTCCAAAGTCCAGCGACTCGTATTTTTTGTGTAAGTCCGTAATTTTTTTTTTCAAAGTCCTGCGGCTCGTATTTTTTTGTGTAAGTCAGTATTTAGTCACCTCTGCAAATGCGGCTCCTAGCTTTGCGAGGGTACGCATTTGCAGCCCAACTGCGTCCCTCGCTTCGCGTGATGACGACTCGCAGTTTGACAACTATTATATGTGATACAAAATACACTAAAAGAATATACACAGTATAAGGATGGTGTAGAGTGGTGTAAATACGGGGGCGGACCGGAAGTGATGCACACGTCAGCGTGAGACTGCCGTGGCTGATGGCAGGGGAGCAGTCTCCAGAGAAACGCTCTCTCTTCCATATGTCTTAAATATAAGCATATCCCTGGCCTAGAAATGCCTGCTATCTACTAGTTACTCAGTCCATGATATTTATATGTACCCTTCCTGGGAATAGCCATATAGTGTTAAACTACCCTTTCTCAGGACGGGCCCCTTCAGACTAAAGTTGAGCCAAGAGGTAAAATTCACCGGACGAGCAGCGAGAAGGAGAGACGCGACATAGAGTCCCGGAAAAAAGAAAAAAAAACACGAAACAGACAGCGGTAACGGGAGCAGAGAAGCAGAGAAGACTCTTGGGGCCTGTGGGCCTGATGCTGTTGCAGCAGAATCCCGCGAAACAGACAGCGACAACGGGAGCAGAGACGCAGAGAAGACTCTTGGGGCCGGTGTGCCTGACGCCGCAGCAGCAGAATCCCGGTGAGCTAGCACTGAAACAGTGCAATATAGCCAGCAGAGCTGGCACAAAACTTATTATCTACCTTATTGTTTATATATTGCCTTGTATTGTAAGAGCTCCTACCAGACACAGAGGCGAAAGAGCTTCACCGTAGACAAGAAGGAGGAGTGATAGAGCTCTGAGCTGGATCCGTGAGTTGGGCCTGTCCTGGAGGAAGGGTAAGTGGCTTGGCTGTATTTACTACAGCTGATTACTCTGCAGAGACGAAAATAATACTGTAGGACATATTGTAACTGGAATCTAAGATATTATATACACCGCAGGCTGAGGACATAAAGGAGTGGGAATAATACTGATTTTAAGAATACCTCCCAAAAGACAGCTACTATATAGCTCATAGGCCCAAATTTTGGGGAATTGAATTTAATTGTCCAAACTTAAGAAAACTGAAAAACAATATGTGCCTTGGGTATTAAGGGAAATATCTGAAGAACAAAGTGTATATATAAGCGGCCACAGTTAAAACAACCAGTGTATCTCCTACAGCTGATTACTCGGCAGAGACGGAAAAAAAAACCTACTGTGGGACATATTGTAACTGGAATCTAAGATATTATATACACCGCAGGCTGAGGACATAAAGGAGTGGGAATAACACTGATTTAAGAATACCTCCCAAAAGACAGCTACTATATAGCTCATAGGCTAAAATTTTGGGGAATTTAATTTAATTGTCCAAACTCAAGAAAACTGAAAGACAACCTGTGTCTTGGGTATTAAGGGAAATAAATACCTGAAGAACAAAGTGTATATATAAGCGGCCACAGTAAAATCAACCAGTGTGAAATCTGTTAATCTTTATGTGGAAATTACATTATAAAAGGATATCAATTGGTTATACTGCCTCCCCTTGGATCCTCAGGAAAATCTAATTTAATTCCCAAAATAAAAAAATCTCTTATCCTATGTCTGAAAGTTTATTGTTATCTGAAAGCCTATAAGAGATCAAATTATGTCAAATAAAAAAAGTAACACAGCTAATAAAACAAAATTGAAGGAGAAAGTAAAAGATCTAGACAAATCAACAAGCTTCTTTTCCCCTAGAAATAAAACGATAACTCCAGACTCATCTCATGGAGATATTAGCTCAGACCTGATAGAAAATCAGACCCCGGAAAAATCTTTTCAAGGAAATTTGGAAGATAACCTTACTCAAGGAGAGGAAATACTTACGTGCTCTAAATTAAAGTGTATACTAAAAGAATTTCAAGTCAATTTGACCAGTGATCTTTCAAAACAAATGTCTAACATCATTGAATCTATAAATAGTATGACACAAAGAATTGAAGCTAATGAAAAGATCTGTGACAAAATTATAACGGACAATAATGCAATTTCCAAATACGTAACCTCTCTAGAAAATAAAATCGAGGAACTTTCTTCCAAAGTTGATAAATTGGAGAACCATTCTAGAAAAAACAATTTACGTATAAGGGGGATATCAGAAGCGGTCCATGGAGAAGACTTGGAGTCATATGTTAAAGGACTGCTCAACTATCTGGCCACGGAGGTGCAGAAAGATCAATGGAAAATGGATGCACTATATAGACTCCCATTGGCCAAAGCGATGGATAAATCTACCCCAAGAGACATTATATTGAAACTACATTTTTTACCTTTAAAAGAAATTGCTTTGAAAAATGCCTTCTTAAAGAAACAGCTAGATCGCCCATATGAGAATATAAAATTTTTCCACAGATTTATCGGCACATACGTTGGGGAAAAGAAGGGAATTTTTCCAAATAACTAGATCTCTCAGGCTTAAAGAAATCAGATATAAATGGGCACAGCCAGTAGGCTTATTAATTTATAAAGACTTAAAGTGGATCAAAATAAACTCAGTTCAAGAAGCCATAGAGTTATTAAAAGTTTGGGGCATATATATAGAAAGTAATATGGAAGTCACTAAAAAATTGGAACTGAGAGCAGGAAACTTGGACTGGAAAAAATATAAGAAATAATTTCTGGAAACTGTAAAACAGGGTCATTGATACCTAAGCTCAGGAGAAGTGAAGCATATTCAAACGGATAGAAAAAGTATAGAACGATATTTCAAATATAAAGTAATAGGGAAACGGAGATCATAGACTAACACTAAGGTTTTTGTGTTTTTTTGAAAACTTTAAAGAAAATTATCAACTAGAGAGGTGTAAGAAAGTGGATAGATCTCCTTAATACAAGGGATATAGTTGAGATGAAGAGGTTTAATAAAATGGGTTTAAAATAAAACAAAAGACACTTACAACACAAGAGATATAATATTGATAAAGAGTCACAGTTATATGGGTTTAAGATAAAATAAGATACACATACACATAATAATATAATGTAATAGATTGAGCGGGCAAATAAACCCACTCTTTCCCTATCGAAGTAATAGGTTAAAAAAAAAAAATTAAAAAAATATATATAAAGGTAAAAAAAGGGAATGGGGAAAGGGAAAAGAGAAAGAAGGGAAAGGAAGAAAGAAAAAGGGAGAAGAAGGGAAAAAAAAGAAAATAAATAAAAGTAGAATTTAGTAATAAGGTGTAAAAGCATAATATATTTCACAAAATTAAAGATAAAATATATCAATTTTGGATTAGACAAAAATTAGAATTAGATACACTCACTATGTGTGAATTCTCCTAAGTAAATCCCTCTCGAATGAAAAATACAATCAATATTATATCAATATTATATAATAATATCAGAAAATTTAAATAATAAAATAAAATGGTTATATATACGGAGAAATATTAGTAATATTTATAAAATACATTGTAGCAAATTTAACCTCATTATGGGATCCTCTTCTCTCCGGGCAACTAGAAAGCAGCGAATATAGATATACTTTTAGCTGAAAAGTCAGCATTCTGAATAAATAAAGCTTGACAGCATAGAAAGGGAGCTATACTTAAATAATTAGACAAAGTTATAGTTTATAGCTAAGAAGAATTCCCTTGTTGGCTGCCCGGGGAGGAAAGGCTTCCTCTTAGGGATGTTAGAAATGAAGTACTATATATGCTCCTCCTCTTGAAGCTTATGCATTAGAGCTGTACCATAGACCCTATCCCCTCGCTCAGAAATGGGGCGATACATTTTCACTTCCTAAAATCTAACTTGCCTTGCCAAATATCAGCTGACATCCGTTTAGTTTGCAGCTGTTTTTTTAGGATCTGTATGTCTGTTTTTAGTGTTCTGTTTCTTTTTTTTTTTTTTTTTTTTCTTTTCTTTCTTTCTTTCTTTCTTTTTTCTTTTCTTTGGGGGGGGGGGGGGGGGGAATCCCGAGTCATGGAGACACCCAGGAAATACCACATACACATACTTCAGTACCTTTTTTAACAAAATAAAATGCAAGTAAAAATAATCTCACATAATGTGAATGGTCATAATTCTCCAACAAAAAGAAAAACGGCATTTCTAGAGTATAATAAACTAAACGCCGAAATTTTATGCCTGCAAGAAACACACCTAAAACAGGAAAATTTAAAACATATGAATAATAAAAAATTCTTAACTAGAGTAGATTCTACCTTTAAGAATAAATCAAAAGGGGTCTCTATTTTCTTTAAAAATAATTTAAAAATCTTGGAAGAAAGTAGTAAGATCGACCCAGAAGGTAGATATATAATATGGACTGGAAAGATTGATGGGTTCTTAACAACATAAGTTAATGTTTATCTACCAAATAAAGGACAAATAAGATTTCTCAAAAACCTTCTCAAAGAGATTAATAAAATCAAAGGAGGCTTGTTAATATTATGTGGCGACTTTAATATGATATTGGACGATAAGTTGGATAAACAAATAGTTGGATCAAATAAATTTGTATCTCATATAAACCATCTTTCTAAGGCTTTCTGTAGAGTAAAAGAAAATAATAACTTGATAGACCCTTGGAGGACCTTACACCCAGGTGTACGTGAATATACTCATTTTTCACATCGACATAATTCATTTTCCAGAATTGACTATATACTAACGGATCTTCCAACTTTAAAAGTAATTAAAAAGATAAACATTAGACCTACTCCGTGGTCAGATCATTCCTTAAACGAATTGGTTATACAAGATCAGAACTTAAATAATAGGGGGGAAAAAGCTAGCTGGAGGATGGATACTTGGCTCTTAAAAAATGAAGAATTTGTTACATATTTAAAAAAGGAAACAATAGAATTTTTTTAAATTAATAAGATGTCCGTAAAGTCGGATATAACCCTATGGTGTGCTTATAAAGCATATATTAGGGGTATATTCATCTCAAAATCAGCGGAAATGCAAAGGTTAAGAGGTAATTCGTTAAGGACTCTATATCTAGAATTAAATAAGATGAAAGATATTTTCAAAGTGACACCAAATAAAGAGAATAGTAAGGCAATAAAAGATATAAATAATAAAATACAAAAAATCCTTCAATTACAATCAGACAAAATAATATGGAAATTTCAGCGGACACAATTTCTTGAAGGGGGTAAATCAGGTAAACTCCTGGCTAATAAATTGAAGAAACAGTATATCAAAAATAATATTGCAAACATTTTAGATGTAAACAATGTTCCGCAATTGCACCCAGATAAGATAGGAGCGGTATTTCAGGAATACTATAGCAATCTATACAACTTAGAGAGAGATCAGCAAGTAGATAAACCAGGAATAAAAGAGATTAAACAATACCTGAATAAGATAAAGCTTCCCAAAGTATCGGAAAACCAACTCAGCTATCTAAACAAACAAATAGAAAGTGTAGAGATAATGGAAATTGTGTCTAAAATTAAAAAAAATAAAACTCCTGGGGTAGATGGGTTTGATAATTTATTCTATAGATACCTTACCAAGGAATTGAATGGAATTTTATGCGATCTCTATAATGAAATCAAACGACAAGGGGTGATACCATCAGAATTAACGGAAATAAAAATAGTTAATATATTGAAACAGGGAAAAAATCCCGAAGAATATAAAAATTATCGCCCAATCTCCTTAATCAATGTTGATATAAAAATGTATTCTAAAATTCTGGCGAACAGATTAAGTAAGATCATTCCTACACTAATAGTACCAGACCAAACAGGATTTATCCCGAACAGACAAGCGTCGGATAATACCAGACGTCTCCTTGACATCTTGGCCTTTGTAAAGAAAAAGAGGATCCCCTCCCTGACCCTGTCATTGGACGCCGAGAAGGCCTTTGACAGGGTCAGGTGGGATTTCCTAGACAGCGTTTTGGAGAGATTTGGTTTGGGAAGCTTTGCCTCATCGGCAGTAAAAGCTTTGTATTTAAATACTACAGCACATATATCATCTCCACAATTTAGTACGGGCACATTTTTAATAACTAATGGTACCCGTCAAGGTTGCCCGCTATCCCCCCTTCTTTTTATCTTATTCCTTGAACCTCTACTAATAACTATTAGAGAATCATCAGAAATCAAAGGAATTGAGATAGGGAAGGAGGAATATAAGATAATGGCATATGCTGATGACATTATAATAACAATAACAAAGCCAGAACTTTCATGTAGAGCCTTGCAGACTGCTCTTGAAGAATTTAGTAAATTCTCTTATTTTAAGATAAATCAACAGAAATCTGAAATAATTACTTGCAATATACCATTAGAAGAAAAAAATAGGTTAGCGAACCTATATTTATATAGATGGAATTCCTACCATATAGTACACCTGGGCATAAGATTCTCTGGTCACATAAACAATATTTTTAAAGATAACTACAGTGAAATATTGAAACAAATTAGGAAAGTATTGAATGATTGGAGGTCTCTACATTTATCATGGATAACTAGAATAAATGCAGTAAATATGAGTCTGATCCCTAAAATTACATATATTATGAGGTGCCTTCCAGGCAAAATACTGGCTTATTATATTAAAATCATTCAAGAAACATTAGATGATTTTATATATCAGGGGAAAAAAACAAGAGTGAAGAAAACCATAATATGTAAGAAATTTGAGAAAGGGGGATTAGGTTCCCCTTCCATCAAAGATTTAAACCTTAAAATTATACTTACACAAGTGGCGGGATATAATTACGTACAAAATACCCGAGGATGGTTAAAAATAGAAGAGGCCCTATGGGGAGAATCATCTATAAAAAATATATTATGGATGGCAAAGTATAAAAAGAAAAGAAACTCAGATCTACCCCCTAATATCCAAAATATTATTAATGTATGGCATAAAAATAAAACCAAACTATCATTAGTACGATCTCCTTCTCTAGCAGCACCAATAGATTTTATTAATAACAAATCGAACGGATCAAACTTGTTACTACTAAAATCACATAACATCAGAAATGTGATAGACCTATATGATAAAGGTAGTCTATTGGAGCAAAAAAGAATTAAAGATAAATTCAATATAGACAAGTTAACGTGGTTAGATTATGAATCCTTAAAGAGGAATCTTAAATTGTCAGGATATAAAACTACTAATATGAACAAAATGGGGTTAATGGAGGAATATTTACTTAAGGGTGAATCGTCTCATATAATTTCTAAATTTAGCAACATAATTGATGAAAATACCCCCCTGGATAAAAGCCTGGGAATATTAGCCTGGGAAGTTAACGTGGTTAGATTATGAATCCTTAAAGAGGAATCTTAAATTGTCAGGATATAAAACTACTAATATGAACAAAATGGGGTTAATGGAGGAATATTTACTTAAGGGTGAATCGTCTCATATAATTTCTAAATTTAGCAACATAATTGATGAAAATACCCCCCTGGATAAAAGCCTGGGAATATTAGCCTGGGAAGAGGACATGAAAACTACAATTTCAGAAGAAGACTGGATTAAAATATTCAACACTGTTAAGAACTCATCAATTAATTCCTCATATAACGTAATGATGGTAAAACTAATTCATAGATGGTACTATGTTCCTATTAAATTTAAAAAAAAATATAGTAATTTAGATGGCCTATGTTGGAAAGAATGTGGATTACCAGGCACAACCCTCCACATGTGGTGGGACTGCAAAAAAATAAAAAAATTCTGGATGAGACTAAGTGAAGAATTATCGACTCTTGTGGGCAAAACAATTATCTGTAATCCTCTAGAATTTATTCTACATATGCAATTGGAAAGATTTCCTTTAGGGGAAAGATATTTAATATCACACATATGCCTGGTTGCTAAATGGTTACTTTTGAAATACTGGAAACAACCACAGGTGCCATCCTGGAAAGAATTAGAGAACACTGTCTCAAATAATAGGGAGATGATAAAAATAGAATCAGCCGATAATGTATGGGACAAAACTCCTAAAGCCACACATTTGATAAAATGGCAGCTCTGGGACCAATATTTGCTATCAAGCTAGAGAGTTGGTGGATGTGGGTGTTTTCCTGGTAATGTCTCCATGACTTTTTCCCCCTTTCTTTCTTTCTTTTTTTTCTCTTTGTCTGTGTGGATGTCTATGCAGATCTTAGGAATACAAGTAGAAGTAGGTTGAGACATTAAGATTCTGCATCTGTAATGTTTTATGTTCCTCTGTTATATGTCTTTGTATATTGCAATATATTGTTATATTCGTCTTATTTTTCTTTTTTGTATAAAGACGTACTTATATAAATAAACTTTCTTTAAAAAAAAAGAAGGGAAAAAAAAAAAAGAGTGGTGTAAATACTTAAAAGAGACTATACTGCTTAAATACTAAAGAAAAACTATACTGCCGAAGTGAATTGTATGATGTGATTCAATATACAGTGAATGATAAATAGAAATGGTTTAGAATGGAAATGGAATATGGTTTTAATGTATGAATAAACTGAAAATAAGTATGAAATGAGTGATTGGAATAACAAATACCAATTAAAATTGTCTATTAATGAAAGAGTAAATTCCTATAAAGTGTGAATTGAGATCACTACTTTGGAAGTCCAACATATTCTTAAATAGACTTCAAGCACATTTAACTTATAAATATGGACTCAGATGAATGCACTGAAATAGAAGCTCTCATTCAGTCTTCTCGGTGCTTGCACATTAAACTAATAGATCCATTTGCACTCTTTTTGGAGCAATATTCGATCAAGGTTACCTTTTCCAGGGCCTAGTATGGTTCCATCAATAGCATAAAACTTTAATAAAGATACAACTTTATCATGGCAATATTTAATCTGTCTTATAGAATACATGTGTTCACCTAAACGTCTACAGGACTGCCTTATAGTATATACTAGCGATTTGTCCATCAAAAATGACGGCAATAAAATGTAAAGCCTTACAATGGTGTTTGCCACAAAATGTGAGGATATGCCCCTCTGAGCACCTTTGATGCTCATCGAGAGCCTAGCGCTGAGAATCTTTGGCGCTCATTGCTCATTGCTCATTTTCAAGTTTTTTCGGCAGCCATTTTTTTCTCGCTTCTGTGATTTACAATCATGAAAAAAGGCAAAATATGCCTCAAATTAACTTGCAACCTCACTCACAGGCTCCCTGGCTCACCCCCTGTGCTGTGTGTGAGTGTGTAAGTGAATTTGAGGCATACTGCATTTGTGTGTTTTTTCATGTTTTTCCAGTTTGGTGCCTCGGCTGTAAAAGTCCTATTTTTGCAAACCCCGCAGTCCATCTACGTGCTTCCGGTCCTAAGTCATACGGCGTAATTTTTGCCAAGTCCTTCGTGTCTCGGGATGAGCTCATTGCAGCCTAAGTCCTACGTGCCTCAACGGCTCGCCTCTCTTCACGAGGTTCGCAGTTCAGTGACCGCCTTTGGAGCTAAGTCCTCAATGGCTTGCCTCACTTTGCACGACAACAACTCACAGATTGACAACTATTATATGTGATAGTTTTACCTATATATATTTCATTGCTTATGCATTTTATAAAATATATCACACCAACTGTACTACAGTTGAAAATTCTTTTATTGAATTTTTTCCCCCCCGTAATTGGGTGTACAAGTGATTTTGTAGGTATGATGTATTTGCAATATTTGTAATGCCCTCGGCATTAGGAGCCTGTTACTGGTCTTAAACCATGTACATTGTACATGATTGGTTTGGAATTTGCTGTGAACTAGCATATTGTCCAAATTATTTTCTTTACGATACGTGATGGATGCATGAGTAATTAATACACTTTTCAAGTGTTTATATGAAGTTAAAAGATGCTTAGATTAATTTATTTCCTGCCAATTATAATCAATACACTACTGAGTCTGCATATTCAAATATATATATATATATATATATATATATATATATATATATATATATATATATATATATATATATATATATGTCTGCCCTCTGCACTCTGCTTTCCACTTTTACTATGGCAACTCATTCACATTCTGTTCTAATGAGGGATTTGACAAGCTGGGCTAAGTATTAGGGCTCTGTCCTCCCACCATATACCCCATCTCCCATACAGAGCTTTTATGTTAACTGCACATACATACTGAACTATACCAATTTGTTTCCCTTATTAAATTAGTAGATTTTACAGACTTGGGTATTATAGTTCATCCTTGCCCACTTCATTAGGCACATCTAACTAGTATTTTTTAGGACCCCCCTTTGCCCCCAGAGCAGCTAGAATTATTCATGGCATGAGTTCAAAAGGTGATGGAAACATTCCTGGGAGATTCCGGTCCATGTTGACATGATAGCATCATGCAGTTACTACAGATTTGTCAGCTGCACATTCAGACAGTGAATCTCCCATTCCACCACACCCAAAATGTGCCCTACTGAACTGAGATCTGCTGACTGTGCAGACCACTGAAGTACATGTTATGTTTGAGGAACCTGCTTGAGATGAGGTGTGCTTTGTAACATGAAATGAAAAATTCGATATTGATCGTGTCCTTAGACACAATCATGAGCTTATATCTATTACATAAATCAACAATTATTAGTATATATATCTAACCTAATGTAAATACATCTAGTAACCAATTACATGGTTCATAGTATCCTGGACTAGCCACATAGTCAGTGTAAAGAACAAGTTAAACCAAAGAAAAGAGCACTGATTAAACAATCAAGCTATTCCACCATGATAAAAAAAAAAAACACCAACATGACTATCCACTTAAAACTTAACTTTTATAAAAAAAAAAAAAAAGATTCAATTAAAATCATCACATGTCCACTACAGGTAAAGACATTATCAAATACACAACAATATAGTTAGATGTAGACAGACAAGAGAAAAATACAATGGTAATCTTCAAATACGAACAGTATAATGAATCAACTTATATAGATGACCCCATAGGATGTAAGCAAACATGCTAATTGCAGCTTAAAAAGCCATACAAAATCATTGCTGATTCAGTTGGAGAATCCAAAGTGCATAAACAGAATCAGGAAAAATAAATAAAACATAACTTTTAAAATAAAAATACTTAAAATGTGTCAATAAAGTTATTAAATGAATTTAGAGCGTGGGGAGAACACTAATTAAGGGAAAGTATCCACTAGGGCTAAGGCCTTATTAATGGATCAAAACTAATAATCCACCCTTGAGTTAATGGCACAAGGAATATGATATTATATAGGAAAGCTCAATCCCAAAAAGATTGTACACAAACTAGTTGCCAACAAGTGAACAAAAAGGAAGAAATAAAGTTAGCATATGATACCTTAACAGTGGAAACCAAAGTGTATATTAGTCAATGTTATATTAAACTTCAATGTTGGCCAAGGAATTAGATACTTACTTTATAGTTAATATCAGACACAGAGCTTGATTTCTGGATCCCACTAGTAATCCACCCAATATGATAATAGAGGAAATAATGTAACCCTCTATAAAGCAAGCTCAGACATAGAAGAACTGTGTGACTACTATCTGCCATGCAAGTATAGGAGGGAGGGCAAAAATAAAGTTAACATATAGTATTTTAACAGTGAGCACCCAAATGTGCATTAATCACTGATACTTGAAGCTTGAAAAAAATTGATCAGGACAGGACTTGCGAAACGTGCATTGGGTTGATTTGCGCATGCGCCGGCTCACATGATCGGAGGCCGCTATTGCGCATGCGCGGGTGTTCTGGGGAGCTGCACGGCGTCACTGAAGAGTGGTGCTGTGAATGGAGAGAGGGAAACCAGGAAAGCAGAAGTCAGCGTTCGCTATGCCCATACTGTGTACATGTATGCCAGGAAGTTAATTTGTGGGTAAGTGGCAACATATTTGCTTGTATCGAATGTCAAGGATTTAATGTCCTGGTTGATTTTTAAGCTTCAAGTATCAGTGATTAATGCACATTTGGGTGCTCACTGTTAAAATACTATATGCTAACTTTGTTTTAAATGTGCTGCCCCTGTGTCCCTCTTGTGCCCTCTGTGTCCCCCTCTTGTGTGCCCATTTCTTGTGTCCCCCCTCTCTCTCCCCTGTGTCTCTTCCCCCTCTCCCTTCCCTGTGTCTCTTCTCCCCCTCCCTTATCACCCTCCTCAACCCCCCTCCTCATTCTCAACCTTCCTCCTCATCCTCCCTCCTCATCCTCATGCTCCCTCCTCATCCTCAACCTCCCTCCTCATCCTCAACCCCCTCCTCAACCCCCCTCCTCATCCTCAACCCCCTCCTCAACCTCAACCCCCCTCCTCATCCTCAACCTCCCTCCTCATCCTCAACCTCCCTCCTCATCCTCAACCCCCTCCTCAACCTCCCTCCTCAACCTCAACCCCCCTCCTCATCCTCAACCTACCTCCTAATCCTCCCTCCTCATCCTCAAGCTCCCTCCTCATCCTCAACCTCCCTCCTCATCCTCAACCCCCTCCTCAACCCCCCTCCTCATCCTCAACCCCCTCCTCAACCTCCCTCCTCAACCTCAACCCCCCTCCTCATCCTCAACCTCCCTCCTCATCCTCCCTCCTCATCCTCAACCTCCCTCCTCAACCCCCTCCTCATCCTCAACCGACTCCTCAACCTCCCTCCTCAACCTCAATCCCCCTCCTCAACCTCCCTCCTCATCCTCAACCCCCCATCCTCAACCCCCTCCTCAACCTCCCTCCGCAACCTCAACCCCCCTCCTCAACCTCCCTCCTCAACCTCAACCCCCCTCGTCATCCTCAACCTCCCTCCTCATCCTCCCTCCTCATCCTCAACCTCCCTCCTCAACCTCCCTCCTCATCCTCAACCGTCATCCTCAATCCCCCATCCTCAACCCCCTCCTCAACCCCCCTCCTCAACCTCCCTCCGCAACCTCCCTCCTCATCCTCAACCTCCCTCCTCAACCTCAACCCCCATCCTCAAACTCAACCCCGCTCCTCAACCTCCCTCCTCAACCTCCCTCCTCATCCTCAACCCCCCTCCTCATCCTCAACCCCCCTCCTCATTCTAAACCCTTCTAAATACCTCCCCCTTTCCCTTTCCCCTCACTTACCTACATCTGCAGCTTCTCCTCCGGCCTCCACGCTCCTTCCGGCGTCTTGACCCAGCCAATGCTAATGACGTGGCGCGCATGTGACATCACATCATTAGCATACACCGGGTGCGACGCAGGAAGGAGCGGAGGAGAAGCTGCAGATGGAGATAAGTGAGGGGAAAGGGAGAGGGGAGGTATTTAGAGGGGTAAAGTGAGGAGGGGGTTTAGAATGAGGAGGGGGTTTTCAGAATGAGGAGGGGGGGTTGAGGATGAGGAGGGGGAGGGAAAGAGACACGAAGGGGTTAGAGAGACACGGGGGGTAGAGAGACACAGGGGGGTTAGAGAGACACGGGGGGATTAGAGGCCCCCGGGTGTTAGAGAGACACGGGGGGGGGGGGGTTAGAGAGACACCGGGGGGAGAGTGACTCGAGTTTAAGCCAAGGGGGCCCTTTTTAGCCTTAAAAAAAGGGCTGAAAAACTTGGCTTATACTAGAGTATGTATATATATATATATATATATATATATATATATATAGTATAAAAATAGTACATTTGTGTTCACATTTGAATGTCACATTTGTGGAGAAAATGTTGCCGGAGCTGCTGGAGAGTTCTCCTGTGTCAGTGCTGTGCATGCAAGACTCACAGTACAGGTGGTTATAAGATCTGACTTTCTACAGCTCGAATGACTGCTACCGGGCTAATGCAGATAACCTTATCCTGGAGGGTATAAAGCTTGAGCTGTTGTATGCAAGAGAGGAAGTGTCGGTTATAGTGCATATGTATAAACCTTTTGTTGAAGATCATACCATCTAGTGTTTCCTGAGTAAGTACTGTAAGAGAGTGAGGATGGTTCGTAAACTACAGAATGTGTATGGCATTTGGAATGGAAAGAGACAGTTTTTGGTGATGTTCAAGGAGGATCCAGGCAGCCCTGGAGGGATGAAAACACCACCTGCATCTTTTACTCTGGCAACGACCGTGGGCATCTTTGGTTTCGAGGACAACCAATATTTTGCTGAAGATGCTACACGTATGGACATCCTACTGACTGCCTTTTACTGTAGGACCCGGAGCTGGTGAAACGTATCACATCTATTCCGAAAGTCCCCCAGAAAGTATACGTACCTCTCGGAGAGACTGAGTGCACAGTACTCGAGGTCCCAACCTAAAGAGACCGGAGAGCCACCCAAAAAGGAGGATGACCAGGAAGTGTTCCTGGTCCAAACAATAAAGAGTCTCAGAGGGGTGAGAGGGGACGTTCAAGATTAACCTCAGAAAAGGTGGTGTCTGGTGTCTTAGCCTTGGACTCAAATGGTACAGAAAGGGCGCAGGTGAAGCCCAATGCTGATGACAGTATGATCCCAGTCTCTGGGGGCATGGGAAGGAGTGGAAGTGGTAGATGCCAGATAAATTTAGTTTCTGGTCACTTGAGAGTTACTTTTAAAAGCTTAGTTTAGCTGCACATTGGATGCTCTGCTAAGTATATTTGTCAGTGATGTGATTGTTGTTCCTCAGGGATTCAGGGTTTTGACGTGTTTGAAATTAGTAAGATGTTTTACCAGGTATAGAACACACAATTTTATTAGGGGATTTTAACTGTATTTTAAATACAAGTGGGAGGAAGAGAAAAGGAGAAGAAATTAATTTAGATAAAACCTCAAAATGACCTCTGAATTTTCCCTACAGGATACTTGGAAAGACCTTCATCTAAATGAGCCAGGGTATACATGGAGAAATCAGAAGGTATGTTCCAGGATAGATTTTATTCTTTATTCTCCTGTTTTAGATGATTTTAGTATAGATTTAATACCACATATAATAGCAGAACATAATGCATTAAGAGCTACTTTTAATTGTTTTGACATTGAAGCTAAAGATAAAGGATTAAGGAAATTAAATATATTTATTTTAGAAAATGAAGAAGTTTTAAGACATTTTGGATGGTTTTATAAATCCCTGGAAAGAAAACAATTTTTTTTTTTTTATATTTTGTTTTGGTGCGAAATTTTTTGAAAAATGAATGTTAAAACTTTTTTATTAAGTGAGGAAAAAAGTTGGCCAGAAGAAAACGAAAACAATATGAAATTTTACAAAAAAGTAGACAATGGCCCTTTAAATTAAAAGAATTAGGTGCAAAGGTTTATGTACAAATGAAAAAATTAAGAGAAGAAATTAAAATGTTTTTAGAAGAAAAAGGAAAAACAATATTTTTTTAATCTAAAGTTAAACATTGTAAAAAAGGAGAACGATTTAATCAATATTTTTTTAAGAAAGGTTTTAACAAAGCCAATATAGAAGTTTTAGAAAAAAGTGGGAAATTGTATTAAAAGTCAAAAGATATTTTAAATATAGCCTCCAATTTTTATTCTAATTTATATAAAGAAAAAAGAAGATAGATGAGGCTTGCAAGACTGATATTTTAAATTGAATCAACATGGTTTTAAGTAAATGAGATGGAGAGGTTTTATTAGATGATCTTAGTAAGTAAGAGCTTTTTAGTGTGGTTTTTAGTTTTGAAACAAACAAAACCCCAGGAGATGATGGCCTCCCTTGTAAATTTTACCAAAAGTTTGGGGATTTTATTAAAGATTACTTTTTATCTGTTTGTAAAATGTGCTTGAAGGGTGATATGTTACCACCATCTATGAGGAGTGGTACTGTGACTCTATTACATAAAAAAGGAGATCCAAAAGATCTTAAAAATTGGTGACCTGTCACCCTTCTAAATTTTGATTGCATAACAAAAGTTTTAGCAAATAGACTTTAAAAAGTAATTAATTTAATTATAAAAAATGATCAGTCATGAGGAATCCTGGTGAGAAGTATTACAGATTGTTTGTTTTTAATAAGAGATATTTTAAACTACACAAAAGAGCGTGATATCACAACTGCAGTGGTGAGTCTGGACATCGAGAAGGCTTTCAATTCTGTGTCCCATTCCTTTCTTTTGCAAGTTCTTGAAAGGATGGGATTTCCTGAGGCCTTCTGAAGACAGATAGCCACTGTATATAAAACAGTTTTAGTAAACTCTGTATAAATGGAAATATAGGAAACAGATTTAATATTAAGTCTGGTGTTAGAAAGGAATGTCCCTTATTACCTATCTTTTTAATATGTGCATTCAAACATTTATAAAAAAGGTTGATGTAAGCGTAATCTGTACATCTAACGCCTCTATATGTAGAATTATTTTCTGGGCACAGATTTATTTGCAAGCCTCATCTTTAATTTTACATATAAACAAAAGTAAATGTATGCTTTTAAATAATTGGAAAAATGAGGTAACAATTCCATTAGAAATCACAAGAACTCATTTAAACATTTTAGGAATTGTTTTTAATAAATCTTTATCTGGCCATGGAAATTGGGTTTTAGTTCTGGAAAAAATACAAGAGAGAATATGTTTTTGGAATCTAAGAAATTTAACTTTAGAAGGAAAAGTTTTAATAATCAAAGCGGTTTTATTGCCTATCTTACGTTTTAATTGTTTTATCTTTCTGCCAAATGTTTTATAGTTTAAAAAGATTAAAAAAAACAATTTTCTATTTTTTATGGGCTTCAAGAATGGAACAACTGGCGAGAGATAAAATAAGCAGGAAGTGTGAACTAGGGGGAAAAACATGGCGGATATTGATACATTTTTATGGCTTAAGAAAAACTGAGGATACTGACAAAAGTGCTGATTTTATTAGATTTTATGGAGGGAGAATATTTTCTAGTTATTGGATGGTGGATGCCATTTTCTTTAAAAAAACACTTTTGCTTTTAACCCACCAAAATTGTATACTAATCTTAATAATTTCATAAAAAAATATGAGATAAGTTATATATATATATATATATATATATATATATATATATACATACACACATCATAAAAAATCTGAGAAAATTGAAAATGTTAATAGAAAAAAGAAAGGAGGTTTTATCTATAGAACGTTTCTACGGAGACATATATAAAAAAATATGGAGACAAGTTTCTAAAGTTTTTTATTTAATACACAACGAGATTTGGCTTGAGCAACAGTCCATAATTGTATTCCTACAAGGGCCTTTCAATACAGAAGAGGTGTAAGCCAAAGTAAAAGGCATCAGAGAGAAAACTGTGGAGCAGGGGAAAATGTATATCATTTGTTTTGGGGCTGTTCCTTTGCTAAAGATATATGGAAACAAAAATTTTACTAAATTATGTGATATTAATATAACTTATGAATTCATTTTAGATGGTTTTTTTTAAGTCAGCAGATTTTAAGAAAAATAAGATTGCATGGCAAATCATAAACACTGTTAAAGACGTTTTATGGAAATTTAGAAATCTTGTTTTATTCAAAAGAGAAATGTTATCTGTTAATCAAGGCATAGGTATAATTTTAAGTCAAATGTATTTATATTTCTTATTCGACAAAATAAAAGATAAAAATGCAAAGGTTTTATGGCAGCAATAGAAATGGAACAAAATACTTACATAGTAATTTTATATGCATTTTAACTTTTCTTATCTGTTTTTTAGATGAATCCTTTTCAAAGATGACACCTGGGACAACATGAGGGATAGAAGATGAAGGGAGAGTGGAAGCTTATTTCAGGGACAGCGGTGTGCGAAGGGAAAGGATAGCTTAGTGTGAAGGGACAGATAAAGGGAAAAGTTAGGGAAAGTGTGTGTTTTAAACTGTTCCATGTATTTTATGAATATGAAAAAAAAATTGACTTTTTAAATATGCCTGTAAAATAAACAAGAATTGTATTTTAAATTTCCATGTAAATTATTTATTTTAACAAGATTTACATGTATTTTATGATCTGCCTTTAAATTTTTTATTGTAAACCTTATAAATATGATTATTATAATTCATGATACATTTTATGATTGTAACAATTTTATGATTGTTAAACAAAATGATATGTTTTATAAATATGAATTGTATTATGTATGAAAAGTTGAAATATGTTGACTGTAATTTCTTTGTTGTATATATTTTAAACTTTTCAATAAAATAATTCGAAACGAATGTCCGTGGCTATGATTCCCAGTTGTGTATAATCCAAAATTTGCTTTGCATAAAAGCTGTGTAATACAGCGAGCATAAGCTTAAAGGAAGCCATGTTTAAAATGCTTATGGATTGAAGAACGAAACATGAACACAAATGTACTATTTTTATACTGTACTACTGTACGGTGGAGGGCTTCTATCGCTCTTTTGCCCACCATATATTAAATGATTGTTGTGGTGAATTTTATATATATATATATATATATATATATATATATAAACACACACATACATATATATATATATATACACACACACAATTGACTATAAAACAAATCAATATAATACAACACAACTGTGCAAAAGATGAATAAAGTGCATATATTAGATGCCCACCCAATACTAAAGACCCTGAAGGGACTGTTGTGATGGTTTGTGGAGCCTGCTGCTTACTCCATAGCTAAAGGGGACAAACAACCTATACTGTCCTATCACTGCCACATAGACTATCTACATACAGATCCCCATAGAAATAAAGTGCTATTGGGGATCCACCACTTACCCCCTAGCTAGAGAGAAGTAAAACTACACTCACCTCACAAATATCATGTATATCCAGCTAGTTCCCTGTAACACGCGAGTCGTTGGGTGATGACATGATTACTCTATATAAAAAAACATTTCATTCATATAATGTGTCAAATTATGTGTTTACTACATAAATGGATATGCATATCATGCATACTAATAACCACAGTTAATGAAGATAAGGAGTTCAAATAAAAAACAGAATCATAATTCCTCATAATAAATATAAATTTTCATATTGAAACAAATTGCTTATGAGGAATATGATCATGTGACCTGTGCAATTTCATAGTGCTTAACACTAAATTTTAAGGGAAGGAGATTCATTAATAGGGAAATTTAAGGAGATATTTAGTGTAATCCAGGATTAAACATCAATATTACAGAAACATTTTTTTTTAAAAGTCTATCCTAAGATAATAGCTGTAAGTCAAAAAGGTATCACTGTCCCACAATACTCTGGGATTTTCAAAATGTGACCACCTTAATTTTGACAGATAAGATAGTGAATTATAATATCTATAGGGCTTTAGAAGCATCAAAGTTATATAATGATGTTTAGATGATGCTTATATGCAAGCCTCATATGCAAAAAGTATTTGCTAATCATAGGGATGCAGCAACATATTTTATTTGTGAAAAGTTAGGAATAGACACTATATATTTTTTAAAAATTAGTGCATTAGTCAAAGAAAAAGTTAAAAACACTGAGAAAAAAAAAACAGGGGGTAAAGCATGGTGCCATTTATATAAACGCAGTACAATATTGTAGGAGAAAGAGAATATCACCATAAATCTCTATATACTCATATAGCATCATCAAACCACAACATAAAGTATAGGTTTTTACTGCTCAAGTGTGAAAAAAGAAAAAAGAAGAGAAGGAGTATCCCTTATTTCCCCTATTGGCATAACATATGCCTGAGTACTTGCGTTTTTGGAGTGCCAAAAAATTAAGGGATGTTCTGCTGTAGCTCACAAGAGCAATTAAATTAAATGCACCATCATCTCCCTGCTCCCGACGGTCCGTCTCGCCAATTAATGGGGCGTACTCATGGGCTATTTGTGGCCTGAGCACTTGAACGTTTACTTCCTGGTTAGCGTGTCACGTAATGCATGTTAGTCACGTGACACGCGTCTGACGCCAAAACGTATTTTGAATAGATAAACTGTGTTTATCTATGTGTTTTTTAATTTACAAAACTTGGTTTAAATTGACAGAGCACGCTAATACATAGTATATAGAGATTTATGGTGATATTCTCTTTCCCCTACAATATTGTACTGCGTTTATATAAATGGCACCATGCTTTACCCCGTTTTTTGTTTCTCAGTGTTTTTAACTTTTTCTTTGACTAGTGCACTAATTTTAAAAAAATATATAGGGCCCTATTAAATTATCCCTCGTAGTTCTCTCGGTGCTCGCAAAAGGCAGTTTTCCTGCTGTTTACGAGTACAGAATCTCTCGCAGCCTGCTTTGCGATATGACTGCGAGAAAATGGGCGAGAATAGGCTCTGAGAGAGCTACGTAGCCTTAAATCTACGTATGATTCTCGCATATCGTAAGAATCCCTACGTGGACAAAAAGTGCACGCAAGGGATCCGAAAGCCTCTACGTGCTGCCTCGGAACAGCCCGAGACAGCAGTGTGAGGCTCCCCCCTGCACCTTATACACATCCCCATGCTGCTGGGGTCTCTATCAGGACCCCTGCAGCACCCCCACATTAACCCCTTGCAGCGGGGGTCCCCGATCTGCATAGATCAGGCCCCCCGCTGCATTTAAAACTTTTAAATTCCCCACCGCGGCTCCTTAAAGGGGCAGCGGCACACTTTTACCCAATCCCGGCCGCGGCACCAAAAATGAACCCCCCTCTATGCTGGGGGTCCCCATCGGGACCCCCGAAGTGTCCCCATATAAATCCATTGCAGGGGGGGTCCCCGATCTGCATAGATCAGGACCCCCGCTGCATTTAAAACTTTTAAATTCCCCGCCGCGGCTCCTTAAAGGGGCAGCGGCACACTATTACCCAATCCCAGCCGCTGGACCTAAAATTAACCCCCCACTATGCTGGGGGTCCCCATCGGGACCCCCGAAGTGTCCCCATATAAACCCCCTGCAGCGGGGGTCCCCGATCGGCACCGATCGTGATCCTGCTGCAATTAAATTTTACATTTCCCGCCTCGCAGGTCCTTAAAGGACCTGAAAGGACTCGCACTAAATATATTAACCCCAACTATAATTAACCCTATAACTCATGGTGGTCAATACAGACCATAAGGCTCTATTTAACCCATTAACTCATGGCGGTCAATCCAGACGACCATAAGGCCTAAATTAACCCATTAACTCATGGTGGTCAATCCAGACCACCATAAGGCCTAAATTAACCCACTAACTCATGGTGGTCAATCCAGACCACCATAAGGCTCTATTTAACCCATTAACTCATGGTGGTCAATCCAGACCACCAAAAGGCTCTATTTAACCCATTAGCTCATGGTGGTCAATCCAGACCACCATAAGGCCTAAATTAACCCATTAACTCATGGTGGTCAATACAGACCACCATAAGGCTCTATTTAACCCCATCAGTCCCATAAGGGTATATTATTACCATTATGGGCCTGTTACAACCCAACATTAACCACATAAGTGCCATGACGGTCCTCAAGGACCATCATGACACTAACTACAAACACTACACTATAACCCCCAATAAACCATTTAATCTAAACTAACCCCCCTCTACACTAATCTATTAACACTTACACTACCTACCTACACTACCTACCCCCTAATAAACCTCCCCAACACTCTAATTACAAAAAAACCTACCTTACAGTAAACAAAAAAACCTACAATACAAAAAAAAAAAACCTACAGTACAGAAAAAAAAAATACATTACAACCCCACTCCCCACTACAGAAAATAAAAAAATTACACACCTGAAAAGGAAAGATAGATAAACACAATACAATACATACATATAATACATTACATACATTACATACAATACATGACATTACATACATTACATATAATATATTAAATATAATATATTACATACAATACATGACATACAATACATGACATACAATACATGACATTACATACATTATATATAATATATTACATATAATATATTAAATATAATATATTACATATAGTCCAAATCAAATACCCCCTATCTATCTAACATACAATCTATTTAATTTAAAATAAATCCTACCTATATCAAATACATCCCCCTATCTATCTAATATACAATAAATCCTAACTACATACACAGATCCTTATTCTAAAATAAAATAATTACAGTCCTAACTACACAGACCCTAATTCTAAGCTTAAATAAAATAATTAAGACCACTTACCTTTAAGATGTTGCTTCAGATCACTAACCTATGGGTCAAACAAAACAAAATAATTAGTACAAAACATTAACATCAAATAAATAAACATTATATACATTCTAAATAATTTACTCACCTTTACATCATGTCCCGTCATTGTTTAGCTCTTCCGGCGCGGCCCTGTTAAAAAAAACACAATACATGAATACATTAATACAATATATAAACAATAAATAAAATAAACATATAAACATCTAAATATACATTTAACTTACCTCCCCGCGATGTCCCCGGCCTTCTCTCCTTCAGCCCCGGCTGGGCCGCGGAACCATCCGCGCTCTAAAAAAAAAAAAAAACTAACGGAGGTCTCACTAATGAGCCTCCCGGAATCCTTTCCGGGAGGAAATTAGCATTGGCGGCTTGTGATTGGCTGAAAAAGCTGTCTATCAATTTCAGCCAATCAAAAGTCGTCAATGTGTGAGCCAATCAGGATGGGATATACCCCAATATCCCACCCTGATTGGCTAAAACACTTGTCTATCTTTCTGGGAACCAATCACAAGGCTCAGATGCCTTCAGCCAATCACTATGGGATACACCCCCACGGAGTGATTGGTAGAAGACATCTGCGCATCCTGATTTGCTCCTACATTGACGACTTTTGATTGGCTGACAGCTTTTTCAGCCAATCACAAGCCGCCAATGCCAATTTCCTCCCGGAAAGGACTCCGGGAGGCTCATTAGGGGCCTCATTCTATTATCGGCCGCAGCCGTTGCGGGGCCGCAAGGACCGGCCGCAAGCTATTCGGCTATTCTATTCCCTTACGGCCGGGGATTCCGGCAGGCTTGCGGCCGGTGCCTTGCTATCTCTTGCGGCCGATCGCGCCGGAGGAAAGCCTTTGATCTAAAACGGCCGCAAGAGATTTGCAATTCAATTGCTCCGGGAAACCTCTCTGCAAGGCTAAAAACGAGCCGCAGTTACTTGCAGGAAAAAGGTCTCGCTAGCACCAATTAAGCACATAAAATAGCTCAAATAAAGCCATCCTGCACTTTGAGAAGACTATAAAGTGATTTCAGGTGTTAGAAAAAATAGCACATAATTATCCTGTACTCAAATCCGTAAAATATTTAATTTTTAATATCCGTAAAATATCCATGTAAAAAGTCCAGAGTGCTTGGAGCACCTCAGACACACCCCCGCCGCAGCCGGCAAATAAACAGTTAATTTGAACTCGGGTTTGGGCAGATGTGCAAGCTTGAGAGTGGGTTCCTTTTAATCCTCATGTCCCCCAATATGATCCCTAGCATTTACAGAGCTGTACAGTGCAGGCTTGAATTTATTTTTCAGTTTTTATATTTCACAGATTACGGCCGGTTCCAAGATATGCGGCCGGCCGTAAAAGGAGATCCTTGCGGGGCCGTATAATAGAATCGCGAGTTAACTGAACCCCCGCAAGGAATCGCAGCCTTACGGCCGATTTACGGCCGATAATAGAATGAGGCCCTAGGTCTGCACTGGCAGACCTCCCCGACGCTAATGAGCCTCCCGGAGTCCTTTGCAGCAAGGTGTTCATGTTAGGACACTTGGGGGGTCCCGACGGGGACCCACGCATTAAGGGGGGTTAATTTTAGGTGCCGGGGGGGTATTTGGAGTACCCCCACGGCAGGGCTTATGTGGGGGACTGCCGCGGAGGTCCCTTTTAGGACCCCCGCAGCAATTGATGAGGAGTGGGAGCCTGCGATATCATCTCGCAGGCTGTCACTCCTCATGTACATTTACGCAGTGTAGATCCGTACGGCCCTGCTGCGTAGCTCATACGTTGCTTGCTTAATTTAATAGCATTGTAAGTTGGAGAAACTTTGCAGTACGTAGGGCTTAAGTAGAAGCCTCTTATTTACGAGGCTGGAATTTAATGAGGCCCATAGTGTCTATTCCTAACTTTTCACAAGTAAAATATGTTGCTGCATCCCTATGATTAGCAAATACTTTTTGCATATGAGGCTTGCATATAATCATCATCTAAACATCATTATATAACGATGATGCTTCTAAAGCCCTATAGATATTATAATTCACTATCTTATCTGTCACATTTTGAAAATCCCAGAGTATTGTGGGACAGTGATACCTTTTTGACTTACAGCTATTATCTTAGGATAGACTCTTTTTAATAATTTTTTCTGTAATATTGACGTTTAATCCTGGATTACACTAAATATCTCCTTAAATTTCCCTATTAAAGAATCTCCTTCCCTTTAGACAATACTATCAAAATGTACCTATGCCAATATATTAAATCAGAAGTGACGTGAATAGCAATAACCTTAGGTCATTTACATTATAGAAAAATATACACATTTATATTTATATATATTTTATATATATATATATATATAATTTTTTTAAATCTATATCAATATATATATATATATATATATATATATATATATATATATATATATATATATATATATATATATATACATATACAGTGGATATAAAAAGTCTACACACCCCTGTTAAAATGTCAGGTTTCTGTGCTGTAAAAAAATGAGACCTATAAACTGTACAACTCAATTGAAAAACAAACTGAAATCTTTTAGGTAGAGGGAAGACAAAATATAAAAATAAAATAATATGGTTGCATAAGTATGCACACCCTTAAACTAATACTTTGTTAAAGCACCTTTTGATTTTATTACAGCACTCAGTCTTTTTGTGTATGAGTCTATCAGCATGGCACATTTTGACTTGGCAAGATTTGCCCACTCTTCTTTGCAAAAACACTCCAAATCTGTCAGATTGTGAGGGCATCTTCTGTGCACAGCCCTCTTCAGATCACCCCACAGATTTTCAATCGGATTCAGGTCTGGGCTCTGGCTGGGCCATTCCAAAACTTTAATCTTCTTCTGGTGAAGCCATTCCTTTGTTGATTTGGATGTATGCTTTGGGTCGTTGTCATGCTGAAAGATGAAGTTCCTCTTCATGTTCAGCTTTCTAGCAGAAGCCTGAAGGTATTGTGCCAATATTGACTGGTATTTGGAACTGTTCATAATTCCCTCTATCTTAACTAAGGCCCCAGTTCCAGCTGAAGAAAAACAGCCCCAAAGCATGATGCTGCCACCACCATGCTTCACTGTGGGTATGGTGTTCTTTTGGTGATGTGCAGTGTTGTTTTTGCGCCAAACATATCTTTTGGAATTATGGCCAAAAAGTTCAACCTTGGTTTTATCAGACCATAACACCTTTTCCCACATGCTTTTGGGAGACTTCAGATGTGTTTTTGCAAAATATAGCCTGGCTTGGATGTTTTTCTTCGAAAGAAAAGGCTTTCGTCTTGCCACTCTACCCCATAGCCCAGATATATGAAGAATACGGGAGATTGTTGTCACATGTACCACACAGCCAGTACTTGCCAGATATTCCTGCAGCTCCTTTAATGTTGCTGTAGGCCTCTTGGTAGCGTACCAGACCAGTTTTCTGCTCGTCTTTTCATCAATTTTGGAGGGAGCTCCAGTTCTTGGTAATGTCACTGTTGTGCCATATTTTCTCCACTTGATGATGACTGTCTTCACTGTGTTCCATGGTATATATAATGCTTTGGAAATTCTTTTGTACCCTTCTCCTGACTGATACATGTTAACAATGAGATCCCTCTGATGCTTTGGAAGCTCTCTGTGGATCATGGGTTTTGCTGTGTGATGCAAATAAGAACATTTCAGGAAAGACTAACTAGAGCAGCTGAACTTTATTTGGGGTTAATAAGAGGCACTTTAAATGATGGCAGGTGTATGCTGACTCCTATTTAACACAATTTGGAATGTGATTGCTTAATTCTGAACACAGCTACATCCCCAGTTATAAGAGGGTGTGCAGACTTATGCAACCACATTATTTTTCTTTTTTCTTCCCTCCACGTAAAAGATTTTAGTTTGTTTTTGAGTTGTACAGTTTATAGGTCACATTAAAGGTGGAAAACGTTCTGAAATGATTTATCTTTGTCTTATTTTTTTACAGCACAGAAACCTGACATTTTAACAGGGGTGTGTAGACTTTTTATATCCACTATATATATATATATATATATATATATATATATATATATATATATATATATATAAAAAATATATATATATATATATATAAATTCTCATCCCTATCCCGAAACCACTCTACCCCCCATCCCTATCCTTTTTCTCCTCACCTCTTGTTCCTTTGGCAGTCGGGTCTCACGAGATCATGCGAGTCATGTGATCTTGCGAGAGCTGCCGATCTTGCAGTTAAAGGCACACAGGTGCTTTTAATTGGGAATTGCAGTCCCCCCATTTCCTACGCCCCTGATTTTGTTATCACTTAAATCTGACATGGAGAAAATCCAAAGGGTAAATCATAAGGGCCAATTACATTGTACATGATTAGGAATCCCAAACTATTTGGGTAATTAATATATATGATAATAATCCATTAATAGCCATGAATACAAAATATTCATAAAACATCATTAATTATAACATGCATATACTAGATGTTCAGAATAAACAAGCTTTCATAACTTGGAAAAACTATTATATGTATATAATCTCATCTTGAATGCATAAACAAATATGATACATAAATGCATAAACAAATATGATAAAGTCTAGAGTTTCATTTAACCTTTTAGGCATACCAGTATCCAACATCTTAATCCATTTGACTTCAGCCTTAAATAATTCCAATTCCAAGTCTCCTTCATACATACCTAAATTGATCATTTAAATAAGTTTTGAAGAATGCTTATTCAGAAAATGTCTCAACACTGAAGTGAGGGTTTTGCCTTTTTCATTGTCTGATTGGCCATTTCTGATGTTCATATGTTCCCCCAATCTTTTCCTAACTTCCCTTTTGGTCATAGCAATGTAAAATAAATTACATGGGCACTGTAGATAATAGACAACTCATTGAGTATTACAATTATAGAACCCCTTAAGAAAAATAGAAATTCCAAGTCTGTCTACTACCCTGGGTACTTAAAACATAAATTTACAGTGCCACACTGGAAAGTCCCATTTGGGAGGGAGCAGTGGGCCTTACATTTCTTGGGAAAATGGCTTCTAACCAACCGATCCTGAAGGGTCTCAGATCTTTGCCAACTCATATCTATTTTATTCCCAAGGTGAGTATTAAAGAAAACATTGGATTTAAGAATGGATATATGTTAAAAATTGGTGAAATATCCTACCATTGTTGATTAAAAGTACACACACAGCCTGTTCTTTCCTGAGATTATCGGTGTACTAGGAGGTTATTTTTATTTTTGGGCACTTATATTAGGTGGCCACTCATTGATGGGAAACAGTCAAAAAGGTAAACTTCTAGCATTTAGCAATTTTTATCTATTTGTTGTTTATAGGCCTCTTCCTCGTACATAACAACCACATAACTGTGGTTTTTATTAGTATGCATGATTATCCATTTATGCAGTATACACACAATTTGACACAATAAATTAATGAAAATATTTTTATTTAGTTACAGTATGTATGAGTAATCCGATTCTGTTGATCCATCCATTTTTAGATGTAAGCTGATTTATTTTACTTTCTCTGTAGTGATATAAATATGTTGCAGTTTTCTGCATTGGAACCTGGAGAAAAGATAAACAAGGGATAAAACTGACATCATTATACTTACTTGTTATAAGCCACTCCAGTCACAGGAGGACAGTACAGGCAGTTTGTGCACTTGTAGATATGGAGTAAGCAGCGGGCTGCACAAGCCATCACAAGGTGTACGTCTATTATATACACTATTATATACACTCTATTAATTGCTTTTTGCACAGCTGCCTTGTATTATATTGATTTGTCTTATAGTTAATTATATATATATATATATATATATATATATATATATATATATATATATATATATATATATATATATATACAGTGGGGAAAAAAATATTTGATCCCCTGCTGATTTTGAATGTTTGTCCACTGACATCAAATGATCAGTCTATAATTTTAATGGTTGGTGTATTTTAACAGTAAGAGACAGAATGACAACAACAAAAAAAAAACAACAAAAAAACGCATGTCGGCAGTAACGGAAATGGACTGTACACTGGTGCGAGTATGAGCTGGTGAAAGGAGAGTTGGGAGGTCGTGTACAACAGCTGATCCTGAACTGAAACAATATAGGTGATTTTCAATCTATTGCAAGCCCAAGTAATGATCAAGTAAAGCTTAAAGCTTCCTCCTATAATATCCTTCTCCTCCTATACTCTATTACCCTAAAAACTATAGGTATATGAAGAAATACCTTATACTACCACATTGAGAATGATGGAGATTGATGGTCCGCTGATGGATTGCTGTTGAGGGGAGACTCAGAGGGTGCTGGCGCAGTAATCCTGCGAGATGACACAGCAGACATGAGTTGTCTGGAACTAGTGAGCAGGACGCCAGTTCCGGCAGGCATCCGGAGTAGGACGTGGTCCCGGGGACAGAGGCAGTGGTCCCGTGAGAGGACACGGCAGATGTGAGTTGGCGGAAGCCAGAGAGTGGGATATTTGAAAGGGAGAGTACAGAGGGAGGAGAGGTGAATAGGAGGTAGGGCTATATTAAACAAAACAAAAGTTCTTTGAAAATATTCAAAGAGGACTAGCAACATACAATTTTTGTAAATTGAGGGCCACAACATTTTTGCCCCTATAGGATCTGACAGAGCTGAGGAGACTTTTGGTAACCAGCTCAATTTATATCTTAAGCTTCCCCATGAATGCTGCCACAAGCTAAAGAGGAGTTAAAGAAAGCTGAAGAAAGGTAAACCATGGTAATTCATTGAAACACCTATAGATATAGAGGGGGCACAATGGCGAATAGAAAACCCTCAACAGTTATTAAAACAAAAAACAAAGAAAAGAAAAATCAAACATCAAACACTAATCAGTTCTTCTCACCTAAAAATAAAATGAATCCCTTAGAAATAACCCAAGCAGAATCTTCTTTTTTAGAACAATCTACAAATAAATCCCCGGGAATATCATCTCAGTCCTCCATAGAGGGGCCAGAAAATTTTCAAGAAGAACATTTAACTTGCTCTAAAATGAAAGATCTTCTGTGCGACTTTCAAGTTAAAATCTCATCCGAACTAACAAAACAGGTTACAGAAAATACAAAATCAATCAATGAAACAAATAAAAAAATGAATGAGATTGAGCTTAAATGTGATAAATTAATTATGGACAATAATTTACTTTTAAAATATACATACAACCTTGAATATAAAATAGAAGAATTAAATAATAAAATCTGCAATATAGAGGATAGGTCAAGAAAAAAATATTTAAGAATCAGAGGGATAGATGAAAACATACCAGATAAGGATCTGAATAAATTTACTGAAGATATGCTTCATAAACTAATACCCCACTTTCCTAAAGAAGAGTCACAAATTGAGATCATCCAAAGGTTCCCTCTCCCTAGAGGATTGGATAAATCGCTACCTAGAGACGTTATAGCAAGGCTCCATTACCTACCATTTAAGGAAGCCATAAAATTATTTTCAGATTTGTCTTCTCAGACTTAGCAAAAATAAAAGAATATTGTGCTATAACGCAAAGTTTATGGAAAGAAGAAATAAAATATAGATGGAAATCTCCCTCTGGCCTTTTTATTCTGAAAGATACCATCTGGCATAGAATCAATTCGGTCAAAGAAGGACAGTCTTTGCTACAAAAATGGAACGTTGAAGTAGAAGTTTCCATTCAAAAAGATAGAACTCCAGAGTTATTATTAAAGAGACCTGAATGGGAATTAATAAAGTGACGTTCAAGGGTGAAAAAGGGAAGGAAAAGCTAAGAAGCAACAAAAAGACCCTTTTTTTGGTACAAGGACTGTAGTTCATGCATGTTCTATACTGCTTTTTTTCTTTGAATTATATTTTTTGTTATTTCACTGGAGAATGCTATAGTTTTTCTATCACATATTTTTGGGTATTCTTTTCCTCTACATAATATCATCTATAAGAGTTTTTGAGATTTTTATAAGTAATACTGCGGCTAGATGATTTTTTTATATAAACTTTGTACATGATTCACACTTTATTATCACATTAATTAACATATGAAACACTGTAGTGTATAGATTTAATGGCAATATACATCTAATGCACTTTATATTTGACATGTTTTATTTTTAGTATGACATTTAAAAGATTATTATATTCAATATTTTCTTTTTTTAAGTATTGATCTTTCATAACTTTATAAATGTATATAGGATTGGCACGTTATTTTTTAGAGCATACTAAACTCACTTCCTATAGAGACTTGTTCTCTTATTAGTAGAGATTCTAAGCACTTTACAAATTTGCACTTTAAGCTTATAGTTCATTGTTTAATCATATATTATTTTAATCTTAAAGTATTAGATAATTTAGTAATTTATGTTTTGTTTTTTCTCTGCTTGTTTGTATTTAAATAAGTTGGAATTAAGTAGATATGATAATATGACTAAATTATATTGGAAAGTTGGTATTTAGCGGACTGAGGGATGGGATAATACGGGTGGTGGGTTAACCTGCGGATCTTAACCCAACAACTCTTGGATAGGGCGTTGGGAGTCGGGATGTGGGCTTCCCCCCACTTGTTGACCTACTATGGGTTGCTCTCCTAGGATCCCCCTTTTTGCGTGCCAGAATGCATATTTGGTTGTTATTTCTGTAGTAGCCTATTACTTTTTTAATGGCTACAATTCTATTTATCTTATTTCATAGCTCTCTATATTTATTGTGTATATTTGAATAGGTTTATTGAAATAAAAGGAGATAGGATATAAAATGAATTACGGTATATTAACATATATGATTAAAGAAAAATGGTTCACAAAGGTCATAAAGTGGAAATAGAGAAGAAGAGAGAGAATAGAAAGAGAAAAGGGATGGGGGAAGAAAAAAAGGGAATAAAAGAAAGAAAAAAGAGGATAGAAAGAAGGGGTAAAGAGGAAAAAAGGTGGAAGAAGGGATTGAGAAGAAAAGAAAAAGAGAGAAGGGGAAAAAGAAAAGTTAAAGGAAAAGAAGGGGACTAAGATAAAATTGAAACTACAATTTATGATTATCTAGTCTTCAATTACAAGCTATGTGAAATGTGATATAAAGTAAGAAAAGAAACAGATAAGAGAAGAGAAAGGTGAAGGAAGAGGATAGAAAAGCGATTTAAAAAAATGAGGAAAGGACTAGAAGAAAAAAATAAAAAAGGGGAAGGAGAAAGGGGGGAAAGGAAAATATGAGTAGAATGGAAGAGAAGTTGTGGGGAAAAAGGAAAAAAAAGAAGATAAAAAGAGAAGGAAAAGAGAAAGAAACATGACCTCCCAACCAACCAGGAAGGTTTACTAACCTCCTAACATTTCCCAAAATCGGCATAAAGGCCCTAAAATTGGAGTTGGACTTAAAATTAAGTCCAACCCGGAATATGTTTAACAGGTATGAATGTGAGAATGAATGTGCCTCCCAACAATCAGAGGTATATAAGTAAAACAAGAAAAAAATGTACAGACTCAATGGGAAAATGTCTCCAAGAGAGATGCTATGTATAAAATATATTAAAAGTAAAGTAAAACAGTTAAAGTAGAAATTTACAAGCGAGTAAAGATAATAAGTAAGGTAATTCAATTATGATCAAAATAATAACTCATAACGCAAATGGATTGAATTTGCCAACAAAGAGGAGAATCGCCTTCAATACTTATATTAAAGGCTGATGTTCTGTTACTACAGGAGACACATTGGAGGAAAAGACTCATTATACTATGTATCGAACCGAAACTATAATATTAGGATTGATTCGACATAATAAAAAATCATGAGGCGTATCAATCATTTTTAGCTATAAGCTAAAAGTCTATGAGGAAGCTAGAATCATAGTTCCCTTAGGAAGATTTATAATTTGGTGCGGCTCTATTAATGGGGAACTTATGACAATAGTCAATTTATATTTGCCAAATGTCAACCAAATTAGAATTCTGAAGAAGATACTCAAAGAAATAAAAAAAATCAGACAGGGTTTGATAATTATTGGAGGCGATTTTAATATGCTGATGGATCCTATAAATGATAGAATTGGTAAACTGAAAAAAAAATCGGAAATTTAGATTAATAAGATGTCTAAAGATTTTGTAAATGAAATATCTAATTATGACCTTTTGGATTCTTGGAGAATATTACATCCTTATGATAAGGATTATACTCAATTTTCTAATCAATTCAATTCCTATTCAAGACTGGACTATTTTTTTATGGATATATACACTCTAAGATTAGTCAAGGATATAGAAATTAGTGCAACACCTTGGTCAGATCATTCTATGGTATTTACTATTATAATAGATGTAAATGAAAATAGAAATATAAAAGAATGGAAGTTAGATCCAATTTTGTTTAAAAATTAAGAAATATTGGAGTTTCTAAAGAACAAAACTAGAGAATTTTTTTAAATAAATAAAAATACAGTTGATTTTGCCACACTCTATGGTGTGCATATAAGTCTGTAATAAGAGGGCAAATGATTTCCCAAATGGCCAAAATTCATAAATCAAGGGGGAAACCTTTGAGACTTTGTACATAGAATTAGTGAAACAGCAGAGAAAGAACAGAATGTTTCCCAGTGGGGAGGGGGCACTGCAGATCTCTAGATTGTATGCTTAAATAAATAAAATCTTACAATATCAGGCAGATTCTTTGATTTGGAGATTTCAGAAGTCCCACTTCCTACTGGGAAATAAAACAAGCAAATATCTGGCAAACAAATTAAAGAAGCAAAAAAAACAAAACAAAAATTCTTAGCCTCAGGGACAATATCATTTATACACATCCAGATAAGATTGGGTAAATTATGATGGATTTTTTTAGTTCACTATATAACCTTAATAGTAATCCAACATTTAAAAAACCTAGTAAAGATGAGATAAACCAATTTTTGGGCAAAGTCAATCTCCCTATGCTAGACGAAGAGGATCAAAGATTACTAAATGAAGATATTACTCTGGATGAAATAGATGAGGTAATCAATAAAGCAAAATCTAATAAAGCTCCAGGCCCAGATGGGTTCGGCCATTTATATTATAAGTTTTTCCTAAAAGAAATTAGGGAACACTTGCAAGATATGTTTATCGAGATTAAAAATACAGGGAAAATAGTACCATAACTAGTTGAGGCTAAAATAATCAACATTTTAAAACCCGGGAAAAACCCAGAGGAAGTTACTAGTTATCGTCCCATTTCACTCATTAACATCGATCTAAAAACATATGCAAAAATCATGGCCCATAGGCTAAATAGTATTATACCCAAACTAATACACTTAGATCAGTCAGGATTTGTCGGGGGCTGTCAGGCCTCTGATAATACCAGATGCTTAATGAATTTGATGTTTTTTTGCAAAAAAAGAAAGAACTTCCACACTGATTCTGTCACTTGATACGGAGAAAGCATTTGACAGGATCAGTTGGGAGTTTTTAGAGGCGGTGTTTTGCAGCAATGTAGGTTTGCCGACTTTTCATTAAAAACAATCAAAGCCCTTTACAATAAACCATTGGCATATTTTGCTGGTCCCAATTTTGAGACGGAGAAGTTTGCAATTAGAAATGGGACCCGTCAAGGGTGCCCCCTTTCTCCATTGTTATTTCTATTATTTTTGGAGCCTCTAGCCTCAATAATAAGGGAATCTGAAAATATTAAAGGAATAAAAATCAGCAATAATGATTATAAAATAATGTTCTTTGCTGACGACATTATAGTGATCCTAACGGATCCAGTAAATTCTTGTGCCAATTTACACCTCTACAATTTACACCTCTACAACATCTTTTGGCAGAATTCGGTAGAGTATCATATTTTAGAATAAACTCTTTGAAGTCTAATATTATCTATAGAGGCCTACATTTGGAAACCTTAAATACATTAAAGGAAGTACACACATTTAATTGACATTCTAAATTCATTACACATCTGGGTATAAGATTTAGTTTTCACAATAAGAAAAATTAATAGACAACATAACAGAAATATTAAGACAAATCAGAATGCTACTTTATGATTGGCATACAATAAGATTCTGTAGGTTGGCTAGAATTGCCATTGTTAAAATGAGTATTGTTACCAAGATGACCTATTTATTTAGATGTATTCCAGAGAAAGTACCAGTTTATATTATTAAATTTATTCAGAAAACAATACATTTACATATTTAGGTAAAAAAGTGCGAGTCAAAAAAATAACAGCAAATACAAAATTTTAACTAGGAGGTATTGGAACGCCTGATATAAAAGAAATATGTGAAAATATTGCTATATCTCATATAATTAATATGAATATTCATCATAGGATAACTTGTTGGAAAACAATTGAGGAAGATCTTACAGGAGTTATGCCAATTAGAACATTTAAAGAGGAGGATGGAATTTTGGTCTAGACTTCCAGAAGGGATAAGATCCTTAATAACATTTTGGGGGAAAAATAAAATCAAATCGGAGCTATTTCCTATTTCATCTTGGTCAGCTCCCATAGATATATTAAGGGAGGAGTCATAAATTGGAAGTGGATTTAATGAAGAAAGCTGAAATAGAGTTTATTTCTGACCTATATCCAGCAGGCTCTTTACTAAAACAAGGGGAGCTCCATAGGAATAAATTAATTAACATTTTTTTCATGATTGAAATATAGATCAATGGTGGAAAAATGAAAGCAAAAGGGATATGTAGCCTTAAAAATGGAAAAAAAATGTATGAATTAGAAGAAATCTTGACCAAAGGGCCTGTCTCATACCTTATTTCAAACATTAGTAAAATCAGAATAAAATCCATGAAATTTATAAAATCGAAGAGTATAAAAGAATGGGAAAGAAATTTTAATTTAACCTATGATGACCAAGATTCTTCTAGAGCTCTAAGGTTAATAAGGAAATCCTCCACAAATAATATATATAAGGAGCTATACTTTAAGCTAACGCAAAAATGGTATTTAGTCCCTGTAATTATGAACAAGATAGATCTTCAAATTTCTTCAGTATGTTGGAAAGGATGTGTCAAAGAAGGTACTGCCCATCATATGTGGTGGGAATGCTGTATAATTAAAATATTTTGGGAAGAATGTTGCGGACATTTGACCTCAATGTCAAGGGGTGATTGCTGTGTACCCCGGGAGTAATTCTATTTCATCTAGAGTTAGATAAAATATTCCGTAAACACAAATTACTGATATCACATTTATTATTAATTATCAAATCATTATTAGTTAAACAATGTAATAAATCTACAATTTCATCTTGGAAAGCAGTTGCTTATAAAATAAACTATAATAGAAATTTGATGAAGGAAGATTACGCATGGGGCCCCAAAAGAAAGAGATCTATCAGTTGGAATATCTGGGATCAATATATGGATAAACTTTAAAGAGACTTAACTAATTTTAGGGGGGTTCGATCACCAGGAAAAGCAGATTATTAATTAAAATATTTCTCTTTTTTTTGTGGTTGTTTTTCTCTTTTTTTTATTGATTATCAAAGTTGTACATATATGCTCGGTATTATGTGGGAAGATTGTGTGTAGTGCCTTGTAAGTTTTTTTTATATATTGAAATAAAAGATAAAAAAAAAGAAAAACACATGTCAAAAAAGTTATAAATTGATTTGTAAGTCAGTGAGGGAAATAAGTATTTTATCCCCTATTAATCAGCAAGATTTCTGGCTCCCTTTTATCTTATCTCTCTTAAAGGGAGTGCTCCTAATCTCAGCTCAGCAAAGACCAAAGAGCTGTCCAAGGATGTCCGGGACAAGAATGTAGACCTACACAAGGCGGTAATGAGCTCCAAGTCCATAGCCAAGCAGCTTGGTGAGAAGGTGACAACAGTTGGTGCGATTATTCGCAAATGGAAGAAACACAAAATAACTGCAAGTCTCCCTCGGTCTGGTGGTCCATGCAAAATCTCACATTGTGGAGTTTCAATGATCATGAGAACGGTGGGGACCTGCAAATCAATTTAAAACTTTTTTGATATGCTCTTTGTTTTTCTTGTTTTTTATTTTTTGTTATTCTGTCTCTCACTGTTAAAATACACCTACCATTAAAATTATAGACTGATCATTTCTTTGTCAGTAGACCAATGTTCAAAATCAGCAGGGGATCAAATACTCCACCCTCCCCCCACTGTATATATATGCACTTAATTATTTAAATTTGCACAGTACACTTTATTATTGTCTGTGGTACAGTGCACTTTAATATTGTTTGCACAATGCACTTTATCATTGTCTGTGGTATTAACTACAATATATGAACTTTTTTGGTATTGGATTATGTTATATGAATTTTCTGGCATATTTGCAACTTTTCTATTATTATGTATAATTGATATCTATTTGTGGTACAGTTTTCTTGTGAACATTTATATTGAGCATTTATTGTGTATTTATATTTTATAATCTGAAGTTATCAATTCTTCCAAATACTACCTCATCTTCTATGCTTAATGATATATGGAATAATCACATATATAGTTGTGAGCGTACGAGTTGTTGCTAACGCTTGCAGGCTCGCGTATCGAGCCCGAAGGCGCTCTTTGCCAGCAACTGCGACCCTCGCAAACTTTACATCGCAATGCAAACAACACGACACACCAACTACAACCCTCGCAAACTTTACCTCGCAACGCAAACAACATACGAGACACGTTAACACACATTACGACCTCGCAACTCTCGGACGCAACTCGCGAACATTACAAAATTCAAAACACAATAAATACACACAGCACATTATTATTATTATTATCTTTTTATTTGTATCGCGCCAACATATTCCGTAGCGCTGTACAGGGGATAAGAACAAGGGAAATACACGTTTAACAAAATTCAAAAGTTGAAGAGCCCTGTTTTGAGCTTAGAATCTTAGCAGAAAGTGCTTTATCCCAAAGCACCCTACAAGACTGGAAACTCGCTACTTACAATCTAAAGGGAATTAAAGGGCAGAGAACTGGGGAAGAGTAACAAATAAGGAATAGCAAGGGCAAGGAAGTAAGTGAAAGATAGAAAGAGTTTTATTTTAGAGGGAGAGGGGAGGGATCTGAGGTGAAAGACTAGTATGTTGGCTGACCCCTAGTGTTTAGATGATATATCTGCAAGTAGGAAGTCAGGTGTTTTCTATGGCTCTTTAAATTTAATCTGAGTTGGGGTGGGTGGGTGAGGCGGAGGGGGAGTCAGGGAGGGAGGGCAATTCTGAGTGTCTCACAGATGAAGTAGGCCTTAAACCAGAGTAAATTTGCACTGAAAGAAAGAGAGAGAATGGATTGGGGTCAGACAGTACAGGAAGATAGGGGAGTTAGGAAGGAATGAGAGAGAGACCATAGAATGAAGGTATTTGAGGAGGGGGGAGGAGATTTGAGGTAATTATGCCAGCCATAAATAGGGGAAGGATGGGGGGAAGGTGGGGATGGCAGAGCAGGGTATAGGAAACAGTTAAAAATTGAAAACAAAAAGTCAGAATATTTCTATCTGCCAAGATATAATAACATGCATACAGTAGTGATATTAATAAACATATTGGCTCCAGGGATGGCACAGTTTCCAAAGTCTTCTCCATACCTGCTAAGGTGTTGTTGTAAATGCAATTCTGAGTGTCTCACAGATGAAGTAGGCCTTAAACCAGAGTAAATTTGCACTGCTGAGGTGTTGTTGTAAATGCAATTCTGAGTGTCTCACAGATGAAGTAGGCCTTAAACCAGAGTAAATTTGCACTGAAGGAAAGAGAGAGAATGGATTGGGGTCAGACAGTACAGGAAGATAGGGGAGTATACATAAAAAGCTTACCTACAGCAAGAGGGAGCATCCAGGACCTCAAAAAAGCAACTTACACCTTCATTACACTCAAAATAAAAGAGTTTAGACACTAAAAAATTTGCTAAGCGAGAGAAAAAATGGGCGCCGAACAAAACGAGGCTACAAACGCAAACAACATACGAGACATGTTAGCACACATTACGACCTCGCAAAAATCGTCCGCAACCCGCAAACATAAAAAAAATTAAAACACAATAAATACACACAACACATACATAAAAAGCTTAATAAAGAGTTTGTTTAGGTGAACAACAATAATAGGAGTCTCCTTATGTAGATCTGGATTTGCTATTTCATAGCTTCAATACCCATACATAAATAAACATAAGGAATAACTTATGTGATCAGCAGTGTATAATATATCAGAAATAATATGTAGAGGAAAGAACAGACACCTTTAAATTCCAATCACAAGTTATAAACCCCGTCAGCCATATAAATTGGCATATTATGTAAACCAATGATCATACAAAAAAGGAAAAGAAGAAACTAATACTATATATATATTAAAATATAACTTTTATTATATTTACAAAAAATAAAAAATGTATATACAATATAATTTAAAAAGATTATAATCCAAATAGTATATCAAATATACAATAGCATCAATAAATGGATAAACCACAATAATAAATATATCTAGATCAAATATCCTGCAAATAACTAACAGATGCTACTATATGTGCAGCATTAGATATACATTATTGGATGAAGGTCGCCCAAATTGTCTATAATGAGGTAGCCAAAAAGAGTGCAAAAAAATCCATATATATACATTAAAGGACTTAAGTGGAGACAGATGGGACAGGATACATTACCTCTGTGGCCCTATCTGAAGCTTATAGTAGAAGGCCCTGTCATCAAATCTATGGGGACCCACTATTTATCCCCTATCCGTTGAAGGAATCTAAGCCCTATACTGCAGATAACTAAGACTAGTCCCCTCTGCTCCACTTACCTATCAGTCCTTATTTCAGGCTTCCAAACCCCTGCACACACAGTATTAGCTCCACAACAGCGTGCATACGCTGTTCTGACGTCATCAACGGGCAACCCGCAAAACAACTGATCGACGCGCACGTTTCGCGTGTTTCCGCTTCCTCCAGGATCAGTAACGTTAGGGGAATGGCCTGGGTCTTTTATAGCTCCCAGACGAATTCATATCCACAGATGGAGACTCATTATAATTGTAATAGGTCCTGCAAGGACAATAAATCATTAAACAAATATCATTCTTAAAATGACTACAATGTAAATAATTGCATTTTTACAATAATAAATATACAAGATACCCTCTAGAGATCCAATATATATACATAAAAAGCTTACCTACAGCAAGAGGGAGCATCCGGGACCTCAAAAAAGCAACTTACACCTTCATTTAACTCAAAATAAAAGAGTTTAGACACAAAAAAATTCTCTAAACGCAAGAAAAAATGGCCGCCGAACAAACCGAAAACGAGGCTACAGCACTCTAAACACGCAAAACACAACAAGAAACTCGCAAAACACCACAAGAAACTCGCAAAACACCACAAAAGACCTACGGATATTCTGCTAAGATGCATACCACACATTACCCGCCATTTTACGCCAATGCTGAAGTACACGACTACGCTAACGGTTTGGTCTCGCGCACAGTATTACACTGCACACATTCAGCACACTTACACAGCAGCTCCACACCACTAATGTTGCAGCAACATCAAAACAGATTGCAGCTCTTCAACACAATGCTTCAAAATAGGTAAAGTATATTTATTTATTAATGTATTACATATTTCATGATCACACACCAAACTGCATTAGCTACCTTACAATTTCATTGCCGTAATTTTTTGACGGGCAATTCGCTAGTATATTATATTGGTGTGTACTTGATGACGTCTTTTCCTGTAGTGGATCAGTGTTAATTTTGATTGAATATTTTTTTAACTTACCTATTGATAGTGATAATGAAATGCAAATCTTATGCTTAAGTAGAATTGAAGTGGCCATTAGAAGATGGCTAGACTATCGCCATAGAGGTATGCACATAGTCAGTAACACTATTCAGACAGGCTATGTAATTTAAACAATGCTCAATTGGTATTGATAAAAAAAAAAACATTTCTACACTATTAGAACACCACCACCAGCCTCAACCATTGATACGGTAGGATGGATCCGTGGATTCTTGTTATCTGCACCAAATTCTGACCCTACCATATGCATGCTGCAGCAGAAGTCAAGGTTCGTCGGACCAGGTGACATTATTGGGGAGTCTGCGCCTATTGCAGTCTCAGCTTCCTGTAATACACCAGACTGCCTGATGTTTGGTCTGAATAACGCCTGATTAGCTCATTAGATATTTGCATTAATGAGCAGGTGTGCCTAATAAAGTGGCTACTGAATGAATATAGGGGTGGACAAAAATGTATAACACTTTGGAGCCAAACAGGCGGTTTCTAGGGGCAATGTTACTTTCTCCCCTAATGACAATCATCTTAGCACATGATATAAATGCCTGCCAGCATGGGATTAACTTTCAGGGTGCCCTTCACCAATGGCCCTTGTGTTATAGTTTGTAAACTTCATTTTAACTAGCCTTAACTTTTGGCTTTTCACAGTTCCCTTCTTCTCATTTTGGTGTGTCACTTTCCCTCTTTCTGTCTCTTGTTCAGTTTTTCTCTCTCCCCTTGTTTTGTTTTCCTTCTTTCAATAAACTGTCACTTTTCTCCAATTGTCTTTTTATTTGTGTTTTCTATCAATGTGCATCTTTTCTCTCTGTCTCTTTCACCATGTATGTATGTATGTATCTCCCATTGATTCTGTCTCCTTGTGTACATTTTTCCTTCTTGTTTACCCATCCCTCTGTCTATTTTTTTAATATTTTTCCTGTTTTTCTCTCTGCACCAATGTCTGTCTCTACACCTAACTCTCTTGCTTTGTGTAGCCTTGCTCTCATAGGCTCGTATTCACTAAGCTTTCATAGTCACTGTGAAGAGTCATGGTATATTTCCGCAACTTCCCAGTCTTCATAGTATGCGCTAAGATATTTTTCCTATTAATCCCCCCCAACTGTGATCAGCATCATGGTATTTGCTAAATTATTTTCTCCTGTAAATTCAAGCAAATTAGCTATTGTACATTGGCTGCAAGTCATGAATACCATGTTATGGGTATTATTATCACTGTCGCCTGATTCCTATGATATGACCATAATAAACATTGTTATCACATTTGATTCACACAGCACAGCAAAATAGTTCTACTGTATCAAATAAATGTTTTGTAGTTGTGGGCACATTAACATCTACCGTTCAGATCTCTGTGCATTCACAACTTCAGTCTCTAGAAAGGCAAAGAAAAAAATGCTTGGAGAGTTAATAACAGCATGTTGACCCTAATTTTAATAAAATAATCAGTGAAGAATTTAGCGAGCTTGCAATCTATCAGAACTCTTTATGACTATTTATATTGTATCTGCTCCATTGTCTATAAATGTATCTACTTGTTCTCTGTATTTCTCTTTCTTCCTTATGTGTCTATCTGTCCATTTGTCTTTCTCCACAATATTTGGCTCTGTCTTCATCTTTTACCTTTTTTGTGTGTTCTCACAGTATGTCAATTTGGAACGTTTAAAGGGTAAGTCCCACCTACATCTAAGTTATAGCACTTGCCTATTATGGCCACATGAGCTCTGTAGGAAGTAACTGCAATGAATTACAGTATAACACAGACAAAGCCATTAATCCACTTGCCCGACTTGAGCATTGCAGTTACAGTCTGGCTGGGACTTGATTGCTTGATTTCTCAGAATACATGTGGAGAAAGCCAAAGAAAAAAATACAGTTCCATGTATTCTCAAAAATAGAGCAATAAAATGCAAATTAGACAAAATGCCATGACATTTACAGATATACTTTTCTAAATGTTCTTTTTTATATAAAAAAACATATGCTTCAATGTCATTTACCATTTAACTTGCATAGGTCACCCTTCATATTGTCCTTTCAAATATCCTATCAACTAGAATCATAAAGAAAGATTTTAATACGTTTTTTTTTGTACATTATCTGAATCCTTTATCATCATTCATTTAAAAATTATGTTTGCATAAAATTAGGGATAGATTCACAAGGTTCTTGGGAAAGTTGTAATACAGTGATACTAATAGAACACACAAGGACTAAGGCCAATTTAACTGACTTCTGCAATCTTATATTGTTGATCCTTTTTGAACTACAGTGAATAAGGGATAACTGCAAAATGCCATGCAAATTCTACTTAAGCATAAGATTTGCATTTCATTATCACTATCATTCAGTAAGTTAAGTGTTCTGTATGGACATACTGCTAAGCTTACTTAACAGAAAGATTTGCAAGAATGTGATATTAAATTTCTTTAATATAAGATAAAAGGGAATGTATCCTATCTGTAAAACTGGACATTGGAGAAATAGATAACAGCTTGTTGATTCATGAAAGCTTGATTTCAACTTGAATTGAATTACAAATTGCACCTGCGGGTTGCTTTCCAGCAGAGAGAGCACATAATCATGTAGGGTCAATGTGGAAGACTGATGAACCCATGGCATGCATCTTAACCAGTGTCTACCACAACCACGTTTTTCCCAGCAGTGAGAGGGTTTCTCTGGAACCAATCAGCATTGTGGCTTTACAATGCACTAAGTATTTCTGGGTGACATTGAACTCCTGTGCATGGATCCTGCTACCTCAATGGACCACTAAAAATCACTTGTACGCTCTTACAAATGTAGGGCCCTGAGCACCTCCAGTACAAGTAGATATACTTTTGTCTTATTTAATCAGTGTATGCCCTTATATAGCACTAAAGAACATGTAGCTTTAAAATATAATAACAATAATAACTATTATATATTGTCATAATAAATAAATAAATAATAGTGTCTCAAACTTCATTTAAAGGAGCACTAGAGTCTCATATTTAAAGCTTGCTGTTTTGAGAACAGGACTTAATAATGGACAAAATGTTTGATTGAGAATTGATCCCCACAACACAGTTCTCTACATCTCTAAGGAACCCCATTGAAAATAGAAAAACATCTGTACTGTCAGTACTGAGCAGGATTGATATATTTTTAGTCTTCTTATCTTACTGGATACTGGATATCTTGCACACATCTTGTTACACTACCTGCTACATCTGTGATACTATATATATTTTAAGTGGCCTAAATAGGAGGTCCAAATTTTAGATATGTAACAGCTCCAGCCATTGTAGGGTGCCTACCCTGACATGAAATGTCTTATGGTCATCCAGGTTATTTTTTCCCTTCTTTCTACTTTTTTGCTACACCTGTTTAACTCACAGCCTAACAGAATTTCTTCCACTTCTCAAAATGGATCAAGTAAACCTCTGTTACTATATCCAACCTTAAGGGACTTGCTCTGTTATCAGCCTGCATCAAACAGCAGAACATGTCTGAGAATGCAAAATGTCATGCAACAATAGATCTAAAAATTCTAATGAGGAATATTATACATAACAGCGAAATCCCAAGATCCACATTTCTTCATCACACCTATCAGTGGCCCCACCAGAAGTCCATGGCTCTTCATCAGAAATGGACTTGTATGAAGAACATCCCATGCCAGAGTTGAAAAGAGAGTCATAAAGTCTCTCTCGGAACTTAATGAACTCAATGAGGAAATATTTGAGATTTAAATAGGCCAAGAAACCCTGGGCCAAAGAATAACAGGCCTAGAATCACAGTCTGACATGGACACACACTGCATCTTACACCTACAATTATCTGCAGAGACACATACTGATCTGATAGAGCTGCTGCTAGGTCCACAAGTGTGCTAAAAGAGGCTGCTCTCAGAGTTGGGTATCATATCCATAGAACTAACCTATGTACATTTTTCCAATAAATCTAAGATCTACTGGGAAAAAGCTGCCATCTACCCAATTTGGCATCATCAAACTTCATTTAGCTTCAAAATGAAAATCACCAGGCCTGTCATGGCACCAAATGCTTAATAAAATTGAAGAAGCAGCCTTGTTGGAAAAGCTGACATACATGCTAGAGAACCACTCAGATCATAACCAAAAAGCGTGTGAACCATGGCTAAACAGAGCAATTGTTTAATATGCTCCAGTTGCAAGTCTCACCGCGATCAGAAACCCCACTCTCAACCACCTCTTAACTGTTTCTCTCACTTTCTTTCTCCCTCACCATCGTCCCCCATTTTGTTTTTGAGTTTAAATGTTCTTAAAAAAAGGAAAACATATATGGAAGCAATGAATATTACCATTTATATGAATATGTAAAATTAACATTTAATAATGTAAAACTGTCTGAGCAGCAATATCACTCTTTCTCTTTAAATTTATCTTTATTATTATGAAAGTAAAAATAAATAAAAACAACCTTTAATTTATTATCTATTATGTCCAATACTGTGGGTAACCATTGTTAGATGCTGTGACAAACCACTTCTTTTACAGGTAGGATTGTCACCGATCTTGCAGTAACCACAGCCTTCTAGGGTATACAAAGTCCAGGACACCTTCAGCTCAGTTTTCCTTTTTTATTCAGTTTGAAAGCAGGTACTTTAAATAATAACAAAACAAACAAAATCCCTTGCTCTTACTTGAGCTCTTACTAGACAGTACTTGCTATCTGCAATTGGGTGGCTTTCCCACTTACGAATTTCCCAAACAAAAGCAATGTCTTTGCAATAAACACAGCCTCTCCTAGCTGTCTTTTCCTCTCTCCCTTGGAGCAGGCTGCTCTCTTCTTTTAAAGGCCTGTCTGCTAATTGAGTAGCTACAGGTGAGTGCCAATTAGCTAACTCTTAAAAACCAGATCCAAGCTGTGGTCTGTTTATACAGCAACTAGTGCTGTTGGAGCATTGGCCCCCCCTGCTCTCCAAATACTCCGCCCCAGGGACCCATACCATGTTTTGCAGAGCATCAGCTATGCATATTGCAAACTGTAACATCTCTCCCTGGGGCATTTAACTGAGAAATCCTCTGGTTGCTGTCTAGCAAATCAGGTCTGATGTATCTCCCATCAACCACTATTCCACCTTTATTTTCACATATCCTCCCCCCCAGCTCATACCCAAGGGTTTGAGCGACCATGGAAATCAGGGAGTGTACCCTCGAAAGCCCATCAGCATTACCTTGTTGCAGACCAGCCCTGTGTTCCACAGTGAAATTAAAAGATTGCAAACTCAAAAACCATCTGGTTACTCTGGAGTTACTTTCCCTGTTCTGATACCTCCACGTCAGAGGAGCATGGTCCGTTATCAATCGAAACCTTCTGCCTAGTAGGTAGTATTTAAGAGAGTCTAATGCCCACTTAATAGCAAGACACTCTTTTTCAACAATAGAGTAGTTCTTCTCATGTGGGTTTAACTTTCTGCTCAAAAAGAAAACAGGGTGTTCTTCACCCTGGTATTCCTGTGAAAGAACAGCCCCCAAGCCCACATCAGAAGCATCTGTCTGAACTATAAAATCCCTGGAAAAATCTGGGGTCACTAAGACAGGATGGCTACAGATAGCTTCCTTCAGACTCTTAAAAGCCTTTTCTGCCTCAGGGCACCATTTAACTATGACTGGGGATTTTGCTTTAATAAGGTCTGTCAGGGGTGCAGCAATGGTAGCAAAATCTGGAATGAACCGCCTATAATATCCAATTGAACCCAAAAATGCCTTTACTTGTTTCTTTGTAAGGGGCTGTGGCCATTTTTGTATGGCTTCTACTTTGGCTTCCTGTGGTTTAACCAAACCCCTCCCAATAGAATAACCTAAGTACTTAGCTTCCTCTAAACCAATCGTACACTTGGAAGGATTGGCAGTTAAGCCTGCTGAGCGGATAGCATCAAGTACCGCTTGAACTTTAGGGAGGTGGGATTCCCAGTCTGCACTGTGGATGACGACATCATCCAAGTATGCTGCAGCATAACGAACATGAGGTTTAAGAATTCTGTCCATCATTCGTTGGAATGTGGCAGGTGCCCCATGTAACCCAAATGGCAATACAGTGTACTGAAACAGGCCACTGGGTGTTGAAAAGGCTGTCTTTTCTTTGGCTCTTTCAGTGAGCGGGACCTGCCAGTAACCCTTTGTTAAATCCAAGGTTGTTAGATAACGAGCTTTGCCCAGTCTTTCTATTAACTCATCAACTCTTGGCATTGGGTAAGCATCAAATTTTGAGAGGGCGTTTAACTTGCGGTAGTCATTGCAGAACCTCCATGTGCCATCAGGTTTTGGCACCAATACAATAGGACTACTCCAGTTACTCTGGGATTCTTCAATGACTCCAAGTTTTAACATGCTCTCAACCTCTAAGTTTATAACCTCCCTCCGGGCCTCAGGAATTCTATAGGGTTTGAGGTTAACTCTTTTCCCTGGTTCGGTTATTATGTCATGTTTAATCACTTTAGTCTTTCCTGGAACTATCGAGAAAACATCCCTATTTCTTCTGATGAAATCTCTGACCTCTTGCTTTTGATGGACAGACAGAGTCTTAGATACGTTCACATCTGGCTCTACTATAGGAGGTTCTGAAGGTTTTAAAGCAACCAGGACCTCCCTGTCCTTCCATGGCTTTAACAGATTTATATGATACAACTGTTCAGGCTTTCTTCTTCCTGGTTGTCTGACTTTATAATTGACATCACTCACTTTCTCTATTATTTCATAGGGTCCATGCCAAGTCGCAAGGAACTTATTCTCCACAGTAGGGACCAGAACCAATACCCTGTCTCCCGGTTGGAACACTCTGACTCTAGCATTACGGTTATAGCTGTTTTTCTGAGCCTGCTGGACTTCCAGCATGTGTTCCCTGACAATAGGCATGATGGTGGCCATTCTATCCTGCATTTGAGCTATATGCTCAATTACACTCCTGTGAGGAGTAGTCTCCTGTTCCCAGGTCTCCTTAGCAATATCCAATATTCCCCTGGGATGTCTTCCATATAATAATTCAAAAGGAGAGAAGCCCGTGGAGGCCTGTGGAACTTCCCTAATGGAAAACAGTAGATATGGCAATAAAAAATCCCAATTTCTTCCATCTGCATCAATTACCTTGCGTAGCATACTCTTAAGGGTTTTGTTGAACCTCTCTACTAAACCATCAGTCTGTGGGTGATATACTGAGGTCTTAAGATGTTTAACCTGCAAGAGCCTGCACAACTCTTTTGTGACTCTGGACATGAACGGGGTCCCCTGGTCTGTCAGTATTTCTTTAGGGATACCCACCCTACTGAACATCAACATAAGTTCCTTAGCTATTAGCTTTGCAGAGGTATTACGCAAGGGAATGGCCTCAGGATAGCGAGTTGCATAGTCCAAGATGACTAATATATATTGGTGTCCCCTAGCGGACTTTACCAGTGGCCCCACTAAGTCCATAGCGATCCTTTCAAAAGGCACGTCAATTATGGGTAAGGGTACAAGTGGACTACGAAAAGTCTTGAAAGGAGCCCTGTACTGGCACTCAGGACATGAGGAGCAATAGTTTGTAATAGCAGCAAACACTCCAGGCCAGTAAAACCGTCTAAGGACTCTCTCTCTAGTTTTTTCGACTCCCAAGTGTCCCCCTAATATGTGGCTGTGAGCCAACTTTAGCACTATATTCTGGTAAGTCTGAGGAACCAACAGCTGCCTAATGATGTCTGCATCCTTTTTTTCTACACGGTAAATTAGGTCATTTTGTACTTCAAAATAGGGGAACGGCAGTGCTCCTCCTGGCTGATTAACAACCCCGTTTACAACTTTAATATCATTTCTAGCTGTCACTAAAGTGGGATCTTCCCACTGAGCGCTTTTAAAATTACCTGGACTAATTCCAATATCAATTAAGTCCTTATCCTTGTCTGCATTATTAGTAGGCTCCTCACTAGTTTGAGCTGGGTTATCTCCTATTAATACTGGTTTAGGGCAGTATTTTTTCTTTTTCCTTATTTTTCCGTCACAGTGGTCAAAACCCAAGTCAATATCGGAAAAAGGGAACACATTATCCTCGACAGACTGACTCATTTCTGATAAATTTTGATCTGTCTTTTGTAAAGCTGCCCATAATTTTAGAAAATGAGGAAAGTCTCTACCGATCACTACCTCATGGGCTAATCTAGGTACTACACCCACTCGGTACTTTAAATTCCCATACTGGGTTCCAATATTTACTTCCGCAGTGGGGTATTCCTTTTTATCACCATGAACACAGATAATGCCTATTTTCTGTCCATGATCAGGTTTTACACAAGGTATTATAGACTCTGCTACCAACGTAACCATACTACCTGAATCAAGTAATGCTTTAGACATTTTTCCATTCACAGTTACACAGCATTTATGAGCGTTATTATCATAGTCATTGTTAGCGATACCACAACAACTGAGCAAAAATGAACGTGTTCCCTCATTTTTGCCCATATTGCATTCCATAGGTTCATCCTTAAATGGACAGTCTTTGGCCATATGACCATCCTCTTTGCACTTGAAACATTTGACAGTACAGTCTGACCACCAATTAGTTCCGTTCCCAGGCCTATTAGACCTGGATGCCCCCCTTAAACCTTGAACAGTCTTACCCGGTCTTGCAGAATCTTGGGGCTTAGGATTGCGAGGGTTTGCCTGTGAAGTAGGACATAGCAGTTCTCCTGCAGCCGCATATCTTTCCACCAAGGCAATCAGTTGGTCAGCTGTATGGGGGTCACTTTGGCTGACCCAGCGACGCAGGGAAGCTGGTAAACCACGCAAAAACCGGTCCATTACTAAGGTTTCCACAATGTGGCTAGCTGAATGGATTTCAGGTTGTAACCATTTCCGTGCAAGGTGTATGAGGTCAAACATTTGGGAACGTGCGGCTTTGTCTGAAGAATATGACCATGAGTGGAACCTTTGGGCACGTACTGCAGAGGTTACACCCAGTCGTGCCAAGATTTCAGCTTTCAATTTGCTGTAGCTACTTGCATCGGCTGGTTCTAGGTCATAATATGCCTTCTGCGGCTCTCCACTTAGGAACGGTGCCAGTATGCTTGCCCACTCACCAGCCGGCCATCCGTCCCTCTCAGCAGTGCGCTCAAATGCCAGAAGGTACGCCTCAACATCATCTGATGCGGTCATTTTCTGAAGATAGTGGCTCGCCCGAATCACCTTTGGCCCCTGGTATCTTCCATCAGGGTCTCCATTCAGTTTTCCAGAGATCGCTTGGATTACCTGTTGTAGTCCCTGGGTGACTTTTTGCTGCTCCTCACGGGCTACTTTAAACATCTCCGCTTGTGTCACAACAAGCTGTTTCACCAAGGACTCAGTGCCCTCCATTTGTGTTTTGGCCAGGACTTTAGCACACTCTGCCTGGGCCAGCACCAGTTGCTGCAGGGCTGCACTGTTTTCTGCAGCTCTCCTGTTAGTCTCCTGTTGCACAGAGGAGGATTGGATCAGAGCCTTGATAACATCCTCCATGTTGAGCTTTAAATGACTTCTACCCTCAGGCTTACGTGGATGCCCGCATTCTCCACCATATGTGACAAACCACTTCTTTTACAGGTAGGATTGTCACCGATCTTGCAGTAACCACAGCCTTCTAGGGTATACAAAGTCCAGGACACCTTCAGCTCAGTTTTCCTTTTTTATTCAGTTTGAAAGCAGGTACTTTAAATAATAACAAAACAAACAAAATCCCTTGCTCTTACTTGAGCTCTTACTAGACAGTACTTGCTATCTGCAATTGGTTGGCTTTCCCACTTACCAATTTCCCAAACAAAAGCAATGTCTTTGCAATAAGCACAGCCTCTCCTAGCTGTCTTTTCCTCTCTCCCTTGGAGCAGGCTGCTCTCTTCTTTTAAAGGCCTGTCTGCTAATTGAGTAGCTACAGGTGAGTGCCAATTAGCTAACTCTTAAAAACCAGATCCAAGCTGTGGTCTGTTTATACAGCAACTAGTGCTGTTGGAGCATTGGCCCCCCCTGCTCTCCAAATACTCCGCCCCAGGGACCCATACCATGTTTTGCAGAGCATCAGCTATGCATATTGCAAACTGTAACATCTCTCCCTGGGGCATTTAACTGAGAAATCCTCTGGTTGCTGTCTAGCAAATCAGGTCTGATGTATCTCCCATCAACCACTATTCCACCTTTATTCTCACAATGCATTGAACCAATGAAGGAGGGGCTGCTTGGTTTCACCTGAATGCTGGTAACTTAATGCTGCCAGGTTTAAATACTGTAGTTGTAATACACTTATATATTTTGCGAGAGTTATAAGGCAGGTCAACAAAAACAAGGGCTACCCTTACTATAATGTAATTTAATATACAGTATTTGATAATAAATTAAAGGATTCTCAGGTTTAAATCTTCAGAATAGCATACTGTAAGTCTGAGACTGCACTGTATGAATGCATTTTGTGAATCTAACACAGAAAAGTGTGGCCAAGTTGTTCTAAAAACTCCTCATTATCGTTATACAGATTTATTTTATTCTTGTACAAATGCACTAATACCTTTGCTATCTATACATTAAGGGTAAGTTTAAAGGATCACTGTAGTCTGCTAAAATTAATGTTTTCTTTAAAATGCTATATGCTTATAGCTAACATGGCTCCTAATGTTATTAGTGTATAACACATTTCATAAACCATTGGAGATTTTCCAATACTACAGTGGTCATTTAAAGAAAATCAAAAAATTACATGCATTATTTTGGAATTGTACATTTATATATATTTGTATTCAATGTGTAGTTAAAATAAGTATAGGTATGTAATGTGACTTAATGAATACCTTTAAATATTTAAATCTTGGCATATCAGCATATTACACATTTTATAACCGTGCCGTGACAAAGAACTTTGTGGAAATATTTTTGCTAATCCAGCAGTCAGCCTGCTGTTTATGAAAAGGAATACAATATATCTGAGCATTTTAATCCAAACTTTCACTCTCACTTCTACATAATTCCTTTTGAATTAAGAAAAATACATCATAAATGATGTATTAGAAAAAATGATCTCTGGGGATTTACTAAAGCTCATCAAAGCACAGACAGTGTCAATCATACATTTTGCTTCAGAATGAAACACTCGCCAGGCTAAACCACTCTTGAGTTTTGTGTTCCAATTACATGAACAATGTCACTTTTTTTGTGGAAGGGAATAAGCATATAATTACCAATACCATACTAACATTTTTAACTGTGCTATCTATCTTTTGTCAACTAATACACAAGAGTACAATTAAAGCATCACAGTAAATACTTCATTAATATTCTCTCTGTATGTGCTTGAATACTTAAGATTTCTCACATGTTCTCTGTTTGTTAGAATGGAGTTTCAAACAGACGTAGTACAATTTCTTGTTTCATTAAAATTGATAAAGGGATAAAGGATCTTTTTTGTAAAAAAATAATAATAAAGGAATAAATAAATAGAAATACAACAGTAATTGTAAGACTTTTTGTTTGATTTGTTTAAAGGACATATTGAGGGATATTTACTCAGCAACAATACTGTATTGTATTGCACTCTGTACTGTATCACTACATCACTGTATTCAACTTGCTCTATATCATTAAAGGATAGATTGCCATCAAAGCCCTTCACACTTTATATTGTAGATATCCCTTCCAAAGAGTATAAATGTATTTGTACAGAAATGTATTGTTTTTAGCAAATTTGCTAATGACAGTAACCATCTTGTCCAGCACTTAAGGGGACAGGTACAGAGCACAGAAATAAGAATTTGCAATGTGCAATGTGACTGTATGCTTTTGAGCATGTGCAGGGGATGCGGAGAGTGTAGAATACTTAAAAAAACTGATCTGAATCCCCAATGGCAAAACTAACACCCAACTACAACATCCCTCATTCTAAAAACATGTTGCTATTTTTTTTTTATCACATTGTTCCTTTAAAATAACACAAATATAGCTTAATCTCAATGTGTGTGCACCACCTCTATCAGACCTGTTAAGTATACAGATGTGAGAGGAAGACCTGATCAAGTGGCTGTTCTGCTACTTAGCAGTAGAGATGTCGCGGACAGTTCGCCCGCGGACTATTCACGGTGATTTTGGCTCTTTCGCGCTCACAGCGGATGGCGGACACATGCGCTTTTCGGTTCGACCCCTATTTTTTATCATTGAGGAAACTTTGACCCTGCACTTCACAGTCAGCAGACACATTCCAGCCAATCAGCAGCATACACTCCCTTCCAGGGCCTTCCATCTGAAGGACAGCATACATTTTAGAATCATTCTGAAGCTGCATTCGTTGTGAGAGGACAGATAGTGTAGCTGCTGGAGAATTAATAGGGAAATAGATAGCCAGGCTGTGTATTTAGCTTCCACTACAGACCTGAAGGACTCATCTGATATCTGCTGCAAGGACAGCAACCCAAAAAGCCCTTTTTAGGGCTAGAATATCATTTATTTTATTTTATTATTTTTTTCTGTGTAATCTAATTGCATATGCCTGCCTGCCAGCGTGTGTGTGTGACAGGCTAACACCTAACAGATTATATTGTGCTTATTTTCACTACTCATACCTGGTGGTATACCATACATTGAAAACAACCATTTTTTTCCTGTAATCTAATTTCAGTTGCCTGCCTGTGTCAGGCTCACAGCTTATATTGTGCTCAGTGAAATAAAACAACACTTTTTTGACTGTAATAGATTGAATAGCAATTGCCTGCCTACATCTACTCTGCCAACTTTTGCCAGTGCACAGTGATATGTCATATCTGGTGCAACCGTAGTGTACAGTGACATAAAACAACACTTTTTTGACTGTAATCGATTGAATATCAGTTGCCTACCTACAGGCGTGTGTGTGAGGCCTACAGCGCCTACTCTGCCAACTTTTGCCAGTGCACAGTGACACTCATATCTGGTGGCACCTTAGATTGCACGCGCAGTGCCCCAAATTTGAAGTGGGAGGACCGACCAAGCATCTTTTTCCATCTCCCGCTTCCAAAAATCCATGCCATATACACGTCCTCTGATAGGTGACGTAACAGGTATCAAACTGAAAGGAATAAATAGTACAACTTAATACACCACTCCTATTTGGTGGCACATTACATTGCACGTGCTGTGCCCCAAATTCGAAGTAGGAGGTCCGACCAAGCATCGTTTTCCATCTCCCTGTTCCAAAAAATCAATGCCATATACACGTCCCCTAATAGTGGACGTAACAGGGATTAAACCGATAGGAATAGTACTACTTAACAGTACACACCTTATAATAACGCAGACAGAGGCAACGCAGAGAGAGGAGTCTGAAGAAGAGGAGTCAGAGGAAGAAGGTGGCTTTGAGGAGGTGGAAGACCAAACACAGCAGTCGTTCCAGGGGGCTTGTTGTCACCTTTCGGGGACCCTTGGTGGCTGGGTGGAGGAAGAGACCTTCAATGACATCAGTGAGGACAAGGAACGGGACATGGCTAGCTTGGTATCCAACCTTGTGCAAATGGGGAGTTTGCGGTTGTGCAAAGGGACTGTTTGCGGTTGTTTGCGGTGCATTAAACGGGGAGATTGGTCTGTTACTGTGAAGCGGGTGTAACCCTTACACTACCTGATCGATACAACATCATACCTGATGTTTTAAAGCATGTTATTCCAAACAATTTAGGAATGTTAGGTGACTTATGCCCTTTATGGCTTAAAACCAGACTCTGCATCAACTATGTAATTTTCCGTGGGAGTTTTGCCATGGACCCCCTCCGGCATGCCACAGTCCAGGTGTTAGTCCCCTTGAAACAACTTTCCCATCACTATTGTGGCCAGAAAGAGTCCCTGTGGGTTTTGAAATTTGACTGCCCATTGAAGTCTATAGCGGTTCGCCCCAGTGCGCCCGTTCGCGAACATTTTGATGAAATTTGCGTCCGCGGTTCGCGAACCGAAAATGTTATGTTCGCGACATCACTGCTTAGCAGTCATTGCTTTGAGAAGGGGGCATTTAAAAAAATTATAATAATTCAGCAGAGGCTGAAGATGTTGTCCCACTGTGTTATTTAACACAAGGATATGCACACAATTTTCGGCAGCTTTCCATACAACCCCAGCCTAACCCTCTACCCCGTATACAGTCCATTTTTCCCTCCACATCTAGATTTCTCTTGTTCAATTTCTCCATTCTCCTTTAATTCACCTTAAAAGATCAGCAGTAGAAGTAAATTAAGAAATTTAATCAGAAGTAGCTCTACTGTACTTTTTATGTAACTATATTTCAGTAATTCTTTGTTGTAAAAATACTGTAATGTTTATAACACGCATTTTATATGCATTGTAGAATGTTTGGCACTCTAGCCTATATTTGAAACACATAGTTCACCTGTTTCATTAATAATTATACATAATATTGTATTTTGACTGGATTTCTTTTCTTTTTAGCCAAGAGAATTGTTCATCTTGTTTTAATGTTATTTTCAGCAGCTCACTGAATAAATTAGCATGTCTAATCAAGGAAGGTCATAGCGTTGAATATTTGACACATCACACCTATTAACTGTTTTTCATTATACATAAATTTCATTTTGTTGCAAACGTGCATTTGTAGCTCAAAGAATGTGAGCCAAGATGGAAAGGCCATTCACACAAATAACTTTTGTGTAAGAAAAAAAAGAGAATTAAACACTTTTAAAGTATAAAACTACATATACAAAATAAAAAAACACACCAAGGAATTTATGAAAAAAATGAAAACCATGTAACAAATTGTGGAAAGCAAACAAGGAAACAACAATAAAAGATAAGAGTGAAAAACTATTTTAGAAAACTTGCAGTACTGGTTTATTTGTTGCATTGTATCATCATAATGCATCGATCTACTATTTGTTTAATTTGCTACAGTTGTTTTCTAGACAGTATTATTTGTATTCATGGTGCGCAATGTATGATAATAATAAGAGGTACAAATGTGCAAAGTAAAGACACACCTATAAGCAATGTTAGTGATGACATGCGATGAGTTGTGTACATAAGAACATATTGTTAGTGAACTAAGTCTATGGAATATTGCACAACAATAATGCAGTGTGTAATCCCTCTTGAATTATTTAGATGGAATCCTGCCTGATAGACTGAGTTTTAATGATGCAAGTATAATTTCTAATCACAAGCATTATATATACTACCTCACCCCAAGGTATCACCAAGAAGAACATTTCTAGTGCAGAACTACATTCTGTACAGTTGGTTTGGTGCTAAGACTGTACCAAACATAGCAGCTTAACTCCTGGGGAGACAGCTACCCTCTAGCTATGTTTATTCTCCATGATATGCCTATGTGGAAGAAGGGATTAAGTTTACCAACTCCAATTACTCTTTGTTTTATCATGCAGTACTGCTGATAGCAATATCAGACATCATTCACAGCACAGCCCCCCCCCCCCCCCCCCCGCAAAAAAAAAATGGAGTCAATATTCTTATGAGGTAGATTTAAAATAAGGCAGGGGAAGTTAAGTGTATAGTTGTGCTTTGAAGTTTATTATAATATAAGAAAAAATGGGAAAGTTTATTATGTTGGATAACAGCGGAAAGATAATAACAAAATTTAAAAAAAAATATTAAAAAACGGCATCACCCTTTGTTAATTTTTTTCAAATATCTTAGAGTGACTTTTCTTTATTTAGGTAAATTTAAGAGTATTGCACTCTTATACTCTTTTCACTCTATATAATAATAGAGACAGGCACTCCTAATATATTGTAAAATAAGTAATGCCAATGATTTTTAAGTGTGGAATAAATATAGGGTATTTTATAACATCTTGACATTTTTATAGAACAGATATTTTGTAGAATATATGTAGGGTATTTTGCAACATCTTGATATTTTAGTTCAAGTATAGCCTTATCCTTAGAGGTACCGTATATCCTTACATTGATTTTGTTCAATATCTTATTCTTTAATTATGTTATTTAGATCAATTTGATAGTTCATTCCTGCATCAGACTAGATACCTTAAATTCTTAGGTCCTGCTATTCCTTGTTACTTTGTTACAGAATAGACACTAGATGCTGCCGAGCGTAGCTACATATTCCCGCTTCTAAACACACTAATCCGGCGCCTGATGTCAGACCCAACCCAAGGGGGGAAGGTGTAGAAACTGAAAAAGTCCAACTATTTATAATCTTATGTTACCATAGTAACCTCCAAGTTGTTGGGTAATTAACCATTTGATGTCTGGTATGGTAGGTGTTATTGAATATTGTTTCTCTCCTGTTCCTGTTTTAAGGGAAGCCTATTCATACTAGAGTCTATAGCTATGGTATTTGGAAATTAAATAAGAAATACATTTATTGATGTTATGTCTCCAAATCTTTTTACTTATTAGGATCAGAGATTTGATAATCTATTTGTAATTTCCAAAGTATAAAATTGTACTTATTATGGACCGCAGTCAGACGGTAAGAAAAAATCTATTTGTCTTTCTTTATAAGAAAAAGTGCCTGTGTACTTATTTCCAAAATGTGATACTTATAGTATAGGGAATTATGAAATTAACATTAGTTAATTGGAAACCATTATGTTATTATAAAAGTTTAAACATCCACTGTCATTATTTTAAAGGACCCCAAAACAAACGGCTAAATCCCAGCAACCCAGACAAGCAACATCCTCCCATCTCGTACTCGAAACCTAAAAGGTAACCATCCCCATCCACACAATGGTAAGTATAGATGTCATAATCAATCTATATAATTTTGCCTCCATTTTATTAGAAATGCATTATTATATACATTAATTTAAATATTGGTCCATACCAAGCTGTGAAGAAGCACTAGATTATAAAATCGTAACTATTAAATATTGCTGATAGTACAGTATAATGGATAATATCAACTTTTCCATTCATTATATTGTAAACCATATTGGATTGGTGCACTCAATACCATGTGAAGAGTGAAATATGGTTAAAAAGAGATGAAGAAAAATTGCTAATAAATAAGAGTTAAAATATACTTTACTTCATTAGAAAATAAAGTATAAAGAATATACAATAAATGGTGAATAAGTATATAAAGTGCTCTGTACAAAGTGATGAAAAGTGCTCTATAATGTTGGCAAGGTGACATTTTAAAAAGGTAAATATATTTCACATTATTAACAGTGCTCTGTAAAAAGTGCTATTTTAGAAAAGTAAATATATTTCACAATTATTAATGTGATTATTATATCATGTGTCATAATATTCTAACAATATATCTTGTGAACATTTCGGAAGAGTGCAATATGTCGTCTTAATCCCCTTTTGTGAGCTATATGTACTGTAGACTTTTTCCATTATATCATATATAATGGTGCATACAAACAGCATGTTTTATCCTTGATAGACAGCTATGTTCATGAACTATATTCCTAAAAGATGAGCTAAAAGCCCTTCTTTATAGTATTTCCCAATAGGGATGAGGAGACTTTTAGTATACCACTCACATAAAACAGACATTATTTTAGACTTAATTTCTCAACATAATAGTCAAAATAGATGTTTCCTTTTCTCTTATAAGCCTTACCCCATAATCAGTATATGGGAATAGTCCAAATCTTACTGGAAGTTTATATTTTTTGTAGGCTATAGTGACCATAGGTTGGGGACCTTTTTCCTTTTCATCATAGGTCATCCTTACAGAAGCCTCACAATTTTTAATCCGTTCCATGGGTGATTGTCTTTATTGCTGTTATTTCACACATGTAATGCAGTGCCCTTAATTCAAGTGAATGCATGTAACAGAAATCTGTTTTTATCTTCAAAGGAATGCACTAAATGAGAACCCCCCTGCTTTGAGGTTACAGAGTGGTAGGTGAAGGGAGTATGTGATGTAATTTGGCATATTGCTGTCATAGGTCCACTTATATATATTATATTCATTTCACTTCTCTGTGCTCATGCTCTCGTCAAAATCACAATTTGCTCCTCTTTTATACATAGGCTGAAAAGCTTATTCCTAAATCACTGCCTGCTCAGTGGTCCAAGTCTATGCTCTGTTCCTTGTATATATGTGACATTGCTGATGACATCACATGGCCATGTGACACCCACAGGAGTGTGTGTCTATGCTCCATGCAATGGAAAGGGTAAAAAAAACACATTTGAAAGCTTAATGTGCGTGTGGGGCTGAAGTATGATGAAGGTGGTTTGTTTTAGAAACAAACAATAGGCAATTATTTATTTTATAAATTATAGAGCTGCAGTATTTTTTTTAAACATTCATCTTGGCAAATTTACCTCTGTATACTTTTTTTTAAATTTCAAATTACAGTGATCCTTAAAGCTTTTGTTCCCTTGACATGGGTACAGTTAATTAATGCACAAACACATCATTGTTAGATAAGAAATTCCGTTCTCATTTTCCACAATTTACTACTACATTTTAAAATATTTTTAGTGGCTTGTAAAAATATTTCATTGCAAGTATTTTCTCTATGCCCTTGCTTTGCCATTGCCTGAAATTTTTTAGAAAATACTTTTTACGTTCGGTATGATAAAATGTTATAGCAGATTGCAACAACACTATGATAATATTGATATTGTTACATTTTTATTGAAGAACAATTCTTATGTCTTTTCAGTTCCTTAATTTATAAATATTTTTTTTTTGTTTCCGAAATATCTTTAAAAGGGACATTATGAGTTATAGTTTTAGTAATAATAATGAGTTATAATAGGACAATGGGTTTTATTTCCTAGTAATTCTTCTGGATTTTGCCAATTATCTTAATGTGTTGAAAGTAGGTTTAAAAGGATACAATTAATGGTTAGGTGATGTAATGGCAATCTTGATATTTCTGCTCTTGTTTAAATGCTTTATAATGTCATCCATATAGGCTGTATGGTAGGGACATGGCAAGCAATGCTTCTCTTTAGAAGCTCAACAAGGATAATTATTTTTAAATAGCTTTTTATAAGCATTGCTTAAAACATTATAAAATACATGTATTTAATTTTTTCTCAAAATTGACACACATTGACTAAAGTGCAAGGTTGTCAGACTCATCTCCGTATTCACTAACATTTCCTCATTTTAATGGGTATATGGTGGCTGAACAAAACATTGCTATGTTTTTGCTACTGAGGTGTTTCATTGCATCCATATACACTCATTTTTATGGAAATCACAAATCAAATACATATGGTATTAGATTTATGATTTGAATTGTACGATTAGGTAGAAATATTCTAAGATAGCTTTCAGCTTCCATTGTATTATAAACCACAAATCTTGGCCTCAGCATTCGTGACATAGACAGTAGAAGCTTAACCATAACCCCAATTCCAATAAAGACACAAACCCAGTGATGGGGTATTACCAGGCCACAGCTTTATTACACCCGCCCACAGAAGTAGCTCACCCTAACAGAGGCCCAATGGAACCCCGTGTCCAAGTGACCTCTGGGACCAACCAGAACCGGATCCCTTACCAACCGATGAGCTCCAACCTAAGGTGATGGAGCACCGCCGCATTTAGCTTTAACAAACAAATAGAAAATGCAGGAAGGGAGGGAAGGTACACTGTGCTGCTCACCACTTCTCAGTGCCAAACGAGCGGGAAACTCCCACTTATATTATCTCCCCCCAAACTCCTCCTTAACACTGACCAAACTACCACTCCCCAGCACTAAGCATGATCAAATGACCCCTCACCCTATTCTATCTCCAGGGGCAGCCTTGACCTCAGCATTTGTGAAATAGTCCATAGAAGCTCCACCATAACCCCAATCCCAATAAAGATACAAACCCAGTAATGGGGTATTACCAGGCCATTGTTTTATTATCACAACATATAATAACAAATAACAAATAACAAGAGGTAGCTGTACACCCACCCGTGAAAGGAGCTCACCCTCTCAGAGGCCCAATGGAAACTCCTTGTCCAAGAGACCTCCGGCACCAACCAGGACTGAATACCTTACCAACCAATGATCTCCAACCTAAGGTGACGCAGCCACCCGCAGCCCAATGGGCTAACAACTGCAAAAACTCTTTATGGTCTGAATAATACCCTTTTTTAAAGAATAATTAAATAATAAAAGACCCACCTCGTTAGGGTGCACCCCATCTTTTATAAAAATGTACTGTCTGCTGGGGTCTTGAAATTCCCTATGTCTAATAGAACCCCCCCCAACTTCCTAACAAATGAAGCCATAATCTTATTAAGTCTAAGCCTATCCTTATCCAACTTTTTTGCATCAAAAGCACCCTCCACTTCATCCTAGGCATGATTTGTGACCATATAATGATTAAAACTGGGAATAACTCAATTAACCTCAGAATATCTCTCTTCATAGTTCTAAGCAGCTCCTTCATAGCCATATAACCCAAATTAAAATCTCTCTGGTGGAGGGGATAGCATACCCAACTATTGTGACCAAGATCTGCTCCCATTTCATCCCCTGGATACCAAACCATTTAACAAAAAGCGCTTCCACTGGGAATCCCAACTGTCTGCCATTGTCTTGTATTGCTGTCAACCTTCTTGTCCAATATATAAACAATCTGACACTGGAATAAAATACAACATAATGAACAAACTTACAAGTTTAATTCAATCTTTAACAACAACATACTGATGTCCTTTTTGCCCGGGCAGTCCACTTTTTTACCCGAGCCGGCTTTAACTTCTATTTTACTGCCCCAAATGCCACATGTACTGTGGGAACCAGGCATGGATCTGCTGCTGCCTCCCTAAATGTTTTCCAGTTACTTCTTAACAGGGCATCAGCTATGACATTTTCACCCCTGATGTGTGGGAGGACCTAGCCAGTACATTGAGCTGCAGGCATTTTAGTACCAATTGCCTCAATAGCCTGACTACTGTAGGCAAAGAGGCAGGTTGAATTAATTGCTTGTACTACACTTAAATTATCACAATGAAATATCACGTGACTGTTCCTTAAACTTTCACCCCATAGAAAAATAGACACTGCTATTGGGAATAGCTCCAAAAAGGTTACATTCTTGGTTAATTTACTACCTACCCAACTAGCGGCCATGCTTCCGTACACCACTGCCCTCCAGAATAAACTCTGAAACCTAACGAGTCTGCCGCATCAGTATACAGTTCTAAAATCTAATTGAAAACTGGCTCCCTTAAAATAAGAGTGTAACTGTTAAAATGCTGAAGAAAAATATACCATATCCGTAAATCAGCCCTGTACTCAGCCGTTACTCTGATGTGGAGATGCGGCTGTCTTGCCCCTGCAGTAGCCAAGGATACCTTTCTAGTAAAGATCCTACCCATTGGGATAATTCAGCATGCAAAGTTAAGATTCCCGAGTAATGACTGCATCAATCTCAAGGATGGATACTTCCTTAGCTGACATAATCAACAACACACACCTCCTTAGATCAATCACTTTTTCCCAAGGCAGCCTACATTCCCACAATTAGGTATCTATTTGAATCCCCAGGAAACTCAATACATGACAAGAACCTTCAGCATTCTCTTCCACCGGGGGAACACTAAATTCAGCTGCCATCTCCTGAGACTTACAGAGCAATATACTACAATCTAGGGAATCGATCGGGCCCACAAGTAAAAATTCATCCAAATAATGAACTGTAGAGACTATCGCTGTGTGTTGGCAAACCACCCACTGCAACAAAAAATGCTAAACTTCTCAAAATAAGAGCATGAGAAGGGGGAGGCATAAATCCACAAAATACCTGCCTTGCATAGAGCAACCCAGTAAATGATGAGAATCAGGAGGTACTGGCAACAACCTAAATGCAGACTTGATATCCACATCTGCTAACCACGCCCCTTTTCCAGCCTTCCGAACCACCTGTAACGCATGCTTAAAGAATGCATAAGTGACTGATGACAGTTCCCTATCAATACCATCATTGGCTGATAAACCCTTTGAGTACAACAGGTGATGGATGAGTCTAAACTCCCCCAACTCTTTTTTGGGGACCAGGCCCAATGGGAAATCCTTAACATCCTAATGGGCCCCGTAACAGAAGGACCGGCCATCATACCCTTATCTACCTTGCCTAATAGCTTATCCACTGCTAAGAGACTATTGTCCCTAGCTGATTTTATGTTGGGAGGCCTCCCTGAATTTAGAACGACAACTGACGGAATAGAAAATCCTAAAGTAAACACAGACAATAATAACTCGGCATCTGCCTCTCTACCAGAGAGCCTAGCGTACAATTTTAGCCACCCCTGCATCCTTTCTAATAAAACTGGGTTCCTCCCCTTTACCAACAGACTCCCTAGGTTTTTTACTCTTTGCTTTTTTGAAGCAACGAAAAAGAGGGTGTCCGGATCGGCATTCTGAGCATTTGATCTTAAACTTGCACAATGTCCCCCAATTGCATGCACTTTCTTTGAAAGCAAAGCAAAATCCTTTCTTGCCAGAACTAACTGCTGGAGACTTTGTCCCACTAACTGCTACCGGGCATAGAGGGGTAACTATTTTAGCCAGCTCCCCATATCCCTGTCATCCCATTGCATACTCGGCCTAACTGCCATTTTCTGTCTCAATTTCTCATCGTCAGCCCACCAGGGTAGCCCACCATATGTACAATGAATGCCCTCAATTTCATCCAAATAGCAGAACAAAGCAGAGCAATACTCAGGGCTTTTCACCCCCACTTAACTGGAAAAGATCATGTAAGCTTGCAACCAGTTACTACATGTTTTTGGAAGTTTTCTATACATACGCTTCCGCTCTTCCTTGTTATTGTCATTTTTTGTCCTCATGCTTTATTTCTATGAAATTATCCAATATTAGCAGGGAGAATATCTCTATAAACTCCAGTTTCCAAATCTTTTCTCTGATCTCTTTTGATACGTGCTCTCCAATAGGGCCAATAGAACATAAAGCTGATTTTCATTGCTGTATCTGCCACTTTAATAACTACTTCCCCTTCCTGCCCCCTGGGCTTGTCTGGGCCTACTACCTCCTCAGGTCCCCCACTAGAACCTACCGGACACAACCCCCCCCCCCCGTATTCCCTGTATCAAGAGCCAGAACCTGCCCTATAAACGGCCCCCTGCTCAACCCATGCTACACCTGGTCCCAGAATCTTACTACCATCACATTTTTAAATTAAGCTGTTTAAACCTGTCATGAAACCTTGCAATATATTATGTGTTACATTATCAACTTGCGTATTTTGTGCACACTCACCTCTATGCCGCCTGTCCGAATTTAACAAGGGGACTGTATTGCCTGCTACTGTCGCTGCTGTCCTTACGTTCCTTCCTTGATTAGAGGATGGAAGTTGGCGGCTCCTGTTCGTGGGAATTTACCTCTCTTACTTTATTTTCTGCTATGTGTACCCTCCTGACTCCCAGGGGGGCAGTCCCTGGTCCTTGGGTCTACGCCTGTCACTTTCACGCATATATCGACAGGAGTCCCCTTCTCTTACACTCCCCGTTTGTGCTCACCATATTCTCTGCATTGTTTGGGTGACCACTGCATCCGGCAAGACCTCCTTGGAGGGGAGGGCGTAAATCTGCTCCTGCGTCCTGTTGAAGCCGACATTTTACTCCTGTAGTGGCCTCTTTCAGGCAATCTTTTTTATCTATAATTAAACATGTAGGTTAGCCTCCCAGCCTTACCACTTCCACGTGCTCCTTTTGGATAATCGCCCACACTTCTGGTAACATTCAATCTGGAGTCTCTGACCGATGGTCCTTATAGCCGTCTATTAATATGTTTCCTCTGTGTCCTCCCCCCATGGGAAACTGTTGCTGCTTCTTGTGAACCATCTCCTGCTAGAGGTACCTTCTCCTGGATCACAAAATGCAGAAATAGGACATTTTCTCACCGCAGCTGCTACTTCCACTCTGTCACTGCTTTCCCTATTGACCCTTCCTTCTCCTGGCCAATCTCCCATTCTATACCCATGATATCCACTTCCTTGATGCCACTTCTTGCTCCCTCCTGTTCTCTCTGTTCCCCCAGCTGCTTCTTAGTAGTACTACTCTGATGCTTCCCCTCCTCTTGCTGTCCTTTTAATATGTCCTTCCTTCTTTTGCCCCCTGTTGCTCTCCTCTTACACTCCTCCTGCCTCCAGTCTTCATATTCTGCCCCTTGCGCCCTGGCCCACCTTTACTTGGTGCTCCCTTCTACCGTTTTTTGGCCTCCCTTCCTTGCAGCTTCATTTGTGATGCCCCTTTAACTTAGCCCATAGTCCCTGCACTTCTGCTCTCAGACCTACCAGACTGCTCGCCCGATTCTGCACCCCCTTGGAGAGCCTCAGACCTTATGTATGCTGCCCTGTCCTCTCCTGCAACCTTTTGCCCTGCATACTCAGACCTACTCCTAATAGACGCAGCGAGCCACTCCTCACCCTCCTCAATCTGCTCCGCCTGTTCCCACTCTCCTGTTCCCACTCTCTTATGCGGATTGATCTCCACCGGCTCCTGTGCATCGCCCACGTGCTCTGACTCCCCGCTCACCTCCGACAACCTGTCCTGCGGTGCCCAGACTGCTGCTGCCGCATCCACCCATGCCTCTGAATAGCTGACTCCCAGGTTAGTGGGAACCTGGATGTCTCTTTTCCCCTCTACATTTGGCCTTGCTGCCGTCTCGACACCCTCTTCTTCTCTGCTCTTCCATTGGGCTTAACACTTGTCCTCTGTGATTATTTCTGGGCCTTCTTCTCCTGGGAGTGCCTATAGATGGGCTCAGCCTCTCAGGGAGTCTGGATCTGCTCACTGGGCGCCACTGTTCCTGCACCTGTCCATCCTTAAGGTTAGCAAGAGCACAAATTTCTGTTACTAGCAACTCATTCCCATGTACAGCCACCTGTGCTTTCAGCTGATCAATCAAAGCATCCACCATAGGGAAGGCTGTGGCTGATAACGCTGTGCTGCTCACCACTTCTCAGTGCCAAAAGAGCTGGAAACTCCACCTTATGTTACCTCCCCCAAAATCCTCCTTAAAGGTATATTCAAGTGAGCTTGGTTATGAATGCATCTGATAGAGGAGAATTAGTAGTGTATGAAAACAGGTGTTATATAGAAAAAATCAGTTTACTTACAAAGTTATTTGCACAAGAGTCAAATCCAGTGGTTCACACCCACAGGATGCTTACATAAGCTGGGTGCACACAGGAAATACAGCAGTGTACCCACAGGAAATACAGCAAGTTTTTTTACCTTTTTTTTTTTTTTTACCTTTCTGGTACAGAGCACAGGAAGTAACTGTTGCAGTTCTTGTACTGAGCACATGCCAGCAGCCACTGATGTGAAGAATGATACAATGTATTATCCTGATTCTGAATTTGAATGTTATGCTAATTGAGGTGGAGTTTTCTAGGGGTGTACAGGATAAAATACAAATGTCAAAAAAAAACATAGGAAATTTTGCTGTCTTCAAGGTAAGCTAATTAATGTTTATTTAGGGATGTTTTCATGCAAAAAAATGTTTTCACACACTACTAATTCTCCTCTATCAGATGCATTCATAATCCAGCTCACTTACATATCCCTTTAACGCTGACCAAACTACCACTTCCCAGCACTAAGCACATTCAAATGCCCCTTGCCCTATTCTGTCTCCAGGGGCAGCCTAATATAGTGGAAGTCCAAAGTTTATACACAGAACTCAGGAACACTAGGAACAAAAATAGCCAAGATGTTTGGGGAAACTTGCTGTTACTTCCCTGTATATAATCTAGATTGACTGCTGGTTCCTTTTTAACATACAACCACAACTCCATAGTTCCCTAGTGAATGTGCAATTAGCAATAATAGCAGATTTTATTGATAAGGTAGTTGCAAGTAAATGCCAAACATAGCTTAATAAATATTGTGAGGCTTGCACCTGCACAAATTAATGGCAATCATTGCATAGTTACCTGCTCACCACAAATTTGTACCTGAATGTTGTCCATTGCACATGTACTATATTTTAAACAGCAAACAATTTTTTCCTATAGGAAAAGTATAAGGGTAATTTGTGTATGTCAGTATTGTACTCATAAAAGGCAATGTCACATTGTAATTATTTATGAACCTTAATGCAGGACAATTGAAAGAATTACTGTATATACTCAAGTATAAGCCGAGTTTTTCAGCCCTTTTTTTAAAGCTAAAAAGGGGCCCCTCTGCTTATACTCGAGTCATTCCCCCCCCCCGTATTTCTCATTTCTCTAACCCCCCTGTGCCTCTCTAATCCCCCCACTGTGTCTCTCTACCCCCCCGTGTCTCTCTAACCACCCTGTGTCTCTTTCCCCCCCTCCTCATCCTCAACCCCCCATTTCATTCTAACCCCCCTCCTCCTCATTCTAAACCCACCCCCTCATTCTACCCCTCTAAATAACCCCCATCTCCCTTTCCCCTCACTTACCTGCATCTGAAGTATATACTAATGCCGTGACGTCACATGAGCGCCACGTCAAGACGCTGGAAGGAGCGGAGGCCGGAGCAGGAGCTTCAGATGCAGGTAAGTGAGGGGAAAGGGAGAGGGGGGGGAAGTATTTAGAGGAGTAGAATGAGGGGGGGGGGCTAGAATGGGGGGGTTAGAATGAGGAGGGGCATTAGAATGAGGAGGGGGGGAGGATGAAGAGGGAGGTTGAGGAGGGGGGTTGAGGTTAAGGAGGGAGGTTGAGGAGGGGGTTGAGGATGGGGGGTTGAAGATGGGGGGTTGAGGTTGAGGAGGGGGTTGAGGAAGGGGGGTTGAGGTTGAGGAGGGAAGTTGAGGAGGGGGGTGAGGATGGGGGGGGTTGAGTTTGAGGAGGGGGGTTGAGGAAGGGGGTTGAGGAGGGAGGTTGAGGAGGGAGGTTGAGGATGAGGAGGGAGGTTAAGGATGAGGAGGGTGGATGAGGAGGGGGGTTGAGGATGGGGCGGTTGAGGTTGAGGAGGGATGTTGAGGAGGGAGTTGAGGATGAGGAGGGGGTCGAGGATGAGGAGGGAGGCTGAGGATGAGGAGGGAGGATGAGGATGAGGAGGGATGTTGAGGAGGGAGTTTGAGGAGGGGGTTGAGGAGGAGGAGGGGGTTGAGGTTGAGGAGGGGAGTTGAGGTTGAGGAGGGGATTGAGGATGGGGAGGTTGAGGATGAGGATGGGGGGGTTGAGGAGGGAGGTTGAGGAGGGGGGTTGAGGAGGAGGGGGTTAAGGAGGGAGGTTGAGGATGAGGATGAGGAGGGATGATGAGGGGAGGTTGAGGATGAGGAGTGGGGTTGAGGAGGGAGGTTGAGAATGAGGAGGGGGAAGAGACACAGGGAAGGGAGAGGGGGAAGAGACACAGGGAAGGGAGAGGGGGGAAGAGACACAGGGAAGGGAGAGGGGAGAAGATACACGGGAGAGAGAGGGGGACACAAGAGGGACACAGGGGGCAGCACATTTCCCACCCTCAGCTTATACTCGAGTCACTAATTTTATCCAGTATTTTGTGGTAAAATAGGTGCCTCGGTTTATACTCGGGTCGGCTTATACTCGAGTATATACGGTACATGTATATGTATTTAAAACTGAACAGATTTAGCAAGAGTATACCTTTGTTCAGTCTCTAATGTCTTTATTTTGCAAAGTTATAAATATATTTTAAGTAAACAAACTAACTTTTTTGCAGTTATAAATATTTCAAACTAAAGCCAATAGTGTCTATTATTTTTCAAAGGAAAGGATCACAGTATATAATTGGTGTCAGAAAATGTTCTTAAACTTTACACTAAAATAAACTATACTTTGCAAAGTGCGCCCCTTAAGACAATTTATATATATAAATAAATATTATATATATATATATATATATATATATATATATATAAATTATGGGTCAAAGATTTCATGGCAAAGACATACTGCTCCATAGCGCTGGTGCTCTAGTGGCCACACATGGTAGTGCATGGTTAAGTTTAATTTTTATATTTTACGTGTCCCCCTATTCATTTAATCTTGGGGGTATTTGTCCCCCAATCCTCCCATTTCCTACGCCCCTGGCCATGGGCATAAATAATTTTTTTGTACAATATTTTAGAAAAAACTGCTTGTGTTTGAAGCATGCCATGTTTGTGTCTTTGGAGATTGATTGGAAGTTTTCTCCTTATTTTTATCTAGTGAGGGGGGAGGGATTTGTTGATTCATTGATGGATTCAGGTAAGAATTTTGCAATGGACACGTTCCACCTTCCTCCAATCAACAGAGGCAGCTTCCATACAATGGCAGCTTCCATACACCTGCAGTCTGCTAAAAAAAGATTTTCTATGAAAATACTTTTATTCCCTTGACTTACGTAGCTTCTAATGTTTTCCATACTTCACAAATGTGAATTTACTAATTTTGTTTCAAATATTTTGCACAAATAAAAATATTCTGTGTTAAACAAGCTTAATCTGAAGATCGTTAGTAATATTATGCAATAAAAGACAAAATTGAACTATGCAGAAAAAATTTAATATAACAATTAAAGGGGCATAGAACACAATTATTTTATGCATTTAAAGGAGCATGCTTTAAACATTACCAAAGTTGTGTTTTGAATGAAAAATCATAAAGTAAAACCATATTAAACGACATTAATGTTAACAGGAAGTGCACAGAGAATATGTACATCTGTAGATTTTGTTATGACTCACACATTTTGTATGACTCACACATTCATTTTACTATTCACTGCTGACAGGGATAAACTCCCAGATTAGTTAGCCATGTGATCTTTTTTTTTCTGTGTTGAGATCATAATTTGAAAAAAGAAAACACACTATGGTACATTATCAAATACTCTCATTCAGATGCTACATAGATCAAATGCTTTCAATGTCCCATTTAGAATAATGATTGCATAGTAATTTTAATAATTTCTGCTCTCAGTAACAAACAACATAGATGGCAGAAAATACCTTTACTTTATTGGTCACAAAACATTTTGGAGGTGGTTAAAAAATCCACTTATCCAAAAACAGTTCTCAAGAGTCTGATAAGTAAAAATCAGAAGCTGAATATTCTGGATTGTGTTTCTTACTGGATCAACATATAGTTATCAGAAACAATTAAAACATACAAGGAAATTAGAAGAAAAATGTCTGTTTAGTACTTGATATACCCACAGTCTGGGGCAACCACCACAAGAGCAGCACAGGACAAAATAAGGATATTTTCATGCATATACAAACAAAGCTCTCCCTTGGCTCGCTTTCAAATATGTCTCCCTATGTCTGAGAATTTCTGGAATTTGCATTTCACAAACTGGACTGTTCACTAATGTGAATGCGTTCAACAACAGGTTCAATAAGATATACAAAATATTTGTGCTCAAAACTTCAATATACTGTAAGTCAACAAAAGAGAGAACGTTCTACAAGAAATTAGTATTAACTAGCGACTTGCCATTCAAAAAATGATGGCAATAAAATTTTAAGGCAGGTAATGCTGTTTGCCACATAATGTAAGGCTTTTTGTCCTCTGAGTACCTTTGGCGCTCATTGCGAACCTTTCCCCTCATGTACTTTTGGTCCTCTGAGTACCTTCGGTGCTCATTGCAAGCCCCACGCAGAGTGCCTTCGGCACTCATTGCGAGCCTCTCCCCTTGTGTACTTTTGCTCCTCTGAGCACCCTCGGCACTCATTGTGAGCCCCGCGCTGAGCGCATTCGGCGCTCATTGCGAGCCTCTCCGCTGCTCTTTTTTTTATATATATATATATATTTTTATAATAATTAATTAATTAATTAATTAAATAATAAATTAATATACTTTACATTTTTCTAATTAATATATGCAGCAATCAATATCCTGAAGAGCTGACAATCTGTTTGCATTTTCCTGCAGCATCCAATGTACGTTTGGACTGTTGCTGAGCTGAGGTGTAAGTGTCAGCAATGTGGCAAGTGTGCAGTGTAAATAGGCTGCGTGTGCGAGGGTAAAGCATTTAGTTGTGTAAATCTCCATTTAGAATGGTAATGTTATTAGTTGCAAGTTAGTGTTGTAAAATGGTTACGATTGTGTATGTGTTACGATGGTCTGGAGCATTTTCCGTCCTTCCTAATAGTGCATTTTGTAGCTCCTACGTTCCTGAGTAAAAGTCTTATGTGCCTGGCTGTGTTTCCTGTAGTTAGGGGTTATGTAGCCTTGTTTTTTTTTTTTTCGTCCTCCATTTTTTTTTGTTGCCTAGCAGATTTTCGATTTCCAAAACTGTGGAAATTGTGTTTAAATTGTCATGCAACCTTACTTCCAGATGTCCTGGCTGTCCCCCTGTGCTGTGTGTGGTGTTTATTTTTTTTTTTTTTTTAATTTTCTTTGTGTTTTTGTTGATTTTAGATGTGTTCACGGTTCGGCCGTTAACTTCGTATTTTTTTTATCCCGCGGCTCGTATTTGTTTTTTTCTAAGTCCCGCTTTGCAGTCTTATGTGCCTGGTGGTGTTTTGCGTGGTTAGGGGTCGTGTAGCCTCATTTTCTTTGTTTACGGCCGTCATTTTTCTTGTCGCTTAGTGGATTTTCGAGTGGCTAAACTCTGCAAATCGTGTTTAAATTGTTGTGCAACCTCACTCCCAGACGTCCTGGCTGTCCCCCTGTGTGTGATGTTTTTTGTATTTTCTTTGTGTTTTTGTTGTTTTTGTATGTTCGGCGGTTAAAGTCTTATTTTTTTGACCTTGTGCCGCGGGTCGTATTTTTTTTTTTGTCTACGTCCCGCTTTTTGTTTTGCAAAGTGTTACGGGCCGTAATTTATTTATTTTTTTCAAACTGCTATGGGTCTCGCATTGTGAATGGTGTAATTGAGATTTCTGTTGATCTGTAGTTCCGCGCCTCATCTCCACCAGCACAGTGAGCGCCTTCGGCGCTCACTGCCTAAGTCTTGCAGGGTCGTAGGGATGAGCGCCTACGTTGCTCATCTCCACCAGTGCAAGGAGCACCTTCGGCTTCGGGAGGGCCGCAGTTGCTGCGGGCCCGCAAGGGTTAGCAACAACCTGTATTGCTCACAACTATATATGTGATGCTTTCTATTAATTCCCTGTGCTGTTGTACTTCATGTCGTCAATAGAAGATACAAAGAACAGTGATCTTGATATGAGTATATACTTATCCACATGCAAAAGAATACCATCTAGACTTTATCTTGGACTGTCCTGTGTTGAAACCCTAGACTGTAGGTATGACCAGCACTAAATTAAGTTATAAATTATAGTATAATGCTTCATTAGGGTAGAGACCTTTGCTAGTTTAGACCTTTGTCAGTGGTAAAACTAAAAATGAGATGCAATGATTTCAGATGGTCAGTTTAGGTGGAATCTATAATCAGGGACAATGATTGATCATAGGTCGGTCCCTCAGTGCCTGCATATGATACAATGCAGTTAATATGAGGTCATCCCTCCAGATATCCTGGAAGATATTGAAGTATGGCAAATTTCAGCTTTGTGCAGAAGTAGGTAGGCTATCATATTAGTACAAATATGGGGTATGTATTGTAATAAGGCAAATCCCGGGACTGGTTACATGTAGGTGGATAGAGGCACAGTACACACCATATGCAAGAGATAAATATTAAAGAAACATGCCATCCAGCTCACACTCTAAGTACTGCAGATCATGCACAGCTGACATAGACATTGTGCAAATAGGCACTGACCTCTTCCGTATGTCATTTTCAGTGATAGCCATCAGCCATTCCTGATAATATGTACACAATTGCAAGTCCATAATTATATCACAGATTACAAAGTAGGATAGTAAAATAAACTATACTTTGCAAAGTGCGCCCCTTAAGACTATTTATATAAAGACATAATGCTCCATAGCGCTGGTGCTCTAGTGGCCACACATGGTAGTGCATGGTTAAGTTTAATTTTGATATTTTACGTGTCCCCCTATTCATTTAATCTTGGGGGTATTTGTCCCCCAATCCTCCCATTTCCTACACCCCTGGCCATGGGCATAAATCATTTTTTTGAACAATATTTTAGAAGAAACTGCTTGTGTTTGAAGCATGCCATGTTTGTGTCTTTGGAGATTGACTGAAAGATTTCTCATTATTTTTATCTAGTGAGGGGGAGGGATTTTTTGATTCATTGATGGATTCAGGTAAGAATTTTGCAATGGACACGTTCCACCTTCCTCCAATCAACAGAGGCAGTTTCCATACAATGGCAGCTCCATACACCTGCAGTCTGCTAAAAGAAGTGTAGATTTGAAAAATAAGAATTATGACTTGTTATGTTCAACAAAATGAAAACATCAGTTTATAAAAAGACAATTCAAACCTATGACACAAAGCTTACTCTGTACATGTATTATCTTCATTTAGCTTTTTTTTTAAAAACAAAGATTATCTGTAACTGTAACTGTCCATTATTCAACTAGCTCGAGTGAAGCAGAGAAAAAACTGTGCAGATCTCCACAGCTATTGCCTGCCCACTAAAAGGGTTTTTATTTAGGCACTTCCCCAGGGTGGTTCCATTCCAACCACAATACTTCATTCGGGGGGTGGTGAGATCTTAAGATTAAACTGCATCAAAAGCATTAATAATTACGTTTATTTTATCAAGCCCTACCTAACTTTTCTTTAAAGATTCCTTTGTAAGGTCACTAGAGTGGTCTTTTAATGTTTGACAAGTGCTATGGTTTCAAATGTGAAGATACATCACTCTAAAATTAGTGGGATGCAAGAGGTCAAGTGAATGGAGGTTTCTTTATATCAAAGTACTTAAAAGCATGTGATAGATTTAAGACAAAGATCTAGTTTTTGATCCTCCATCATAACCATTGTATATTGTTCATATACAATCATACCCTGATCTATGAACAAAACCAACAGACACACACCATAATTTTCAGTACAGTATTTATTAGGGATCATATAAAGACTTTTCTAATCTATGATGATACACTCATTTATTAGTTATTGTGACTAACAGTAAACATCCTTCTGATTTTGCTGTGACCTGCGGCCAGTCATCTAGTGCCAAGCAGTGATGTACTGCAGCTTAAGACACAAAGTTCAGGCCTAAGTTAGTACATTTTCACGATGAAGCAGGTTACCTCAAGTTGTCAGTGTGGCTCCATTTCTATCTCTAAGTATATTTGTTATACCGACATGCTGTATGTATACAAAAACACTCATATCCTAATTCGTTTCATATATGTGTGAGGTAATCTTAGGGTGGAGGCATGGCAAAAGAAAATAAGGTGTAGTAACTGCTATATGAGGCCACACAAATCAGATTCTGCCCATAGTAGCATAAAATCTAAATGTGCACCTGGCTGAAGGAATCTATTTAAACAGAAGCCAGCCAGGATAAAAAAAAAAAAGATCATTTGATTGTTGCCTTTATTTGTGATTCACTGTCTTAAAATAGTTGTATACTATTGTTTACACCTCAAAGGAAGACTATAGTGATTTAAAAAAAAAGCTTTGCATTTACTTTCAATTTAATCTAAATTTAAAAGTTATTGCATTTAGTGCTCCCACCAGGTCCTGATGATGATTTCATGATAGGAACAGAGCTACAATTATTCCTATACTTTTCGCCTTTCATAATGATACTAGGACGTTGTTGTGCATGTTAGATGCTGCTGACATCACCGCACTCCTATACATGATGATGTAATATACAATGTCATAACACATATGAAAATACATGTATGGGTACAAAGAATACTGTGATAAAACTTAATTGCATGTATTCTTTGATCCATGTACATGCATAATGATATGTGTAATGGCATCACAAGGAGAACTTAATGTGCATGTGCTCAAAAATAATGCCCAATATAACTATGAGAGCAAAAAAAAGAAAAATAGAAAACGACAAACACAGTTACTTTACTGCTGTAATAACATCTTAAGGGTAGAGGCTATTCAAACAGCATCATGACCTGGTGGCAGGATTGAAAGACAAATTTCAAGGGCCATTGAAAGCATTTTTGTTTTTGTTGCATCTGAAAGAGGTATATGATAATGTACTACTAGATGTTTTTAATCTGGGGGCTTGCCCCTATCCGCTATTGAACACTAATATAGATGTATGACTCATACATGTCTGTAAATGAAATCTACAAACATGCATGTGCTCTGTGCCCTTCCTGTTAGTTTCAATGACGTTTAAACAGGTTTTACTTATTATTTTATTAATGCAAAACACAACTTTGCTAATGTTTAAAACATGCTTTTTTAAATGCTTGAAAATAAATTATGTTTCACATGCCGTTAATTTAGATTACAACAAAGTAATTATATTTTAAATTACATTTTCTTTTTTTTAAATAAATTATCAAAGCAAACTCACTACAGTTGTCCTTTGAAAGTTACTAATTTTAGGTCTGAAAAAGCTACACGGACAAATAACACCCTGCTTCATGCTACTTATATCTCTGTTGTTTGATACAAGTATGTATAATTGCCCTATATAAATCCCTTATGTGTAAAATGCAATGCTACGCTGCTGTTTATATTTAAAAAAAATGTAACATTTCAGTGTTCTACAAATTACACTAGTATTTTGAGCTGCCAACATTTGTTATTATGAAACTGATTCATAATCGGGTTTGATTTGGAGAGCTGCATACTGTAATTATCACAAAATAAAAATAGGAAATGGTTCACTAAAGCACAGTTTGAGAAAGAAATTACATCCAGCTATCTCAAAGGCCCAGTAAGCAAAGCCCAATGCCCAGGCTCTATATAAAACATTGATGTGAACATTAACTTTTAGTAGCCTAATATTCTTATCAAGAGATAAATGTGTTATAGTTTTAAGAAATCCATATAATTTTAATATTTGTCCTTACTGTTTATGAAAGCTCAACAGTAGCAAAATGCTAAGCTATATTAAGAGCATGTTAAAAGCTTGTTAAACAGACAATGTGTGTTCATTAAATGTATAAATACATCAGTAAAAGATAAATAGTATAGGTATGAAGGTTTTTGGGGTACAACAAGTGTTGTAGTGCATTATCAGTTGTATCTGTCTACAGCTTCTCTCATTAGTTTTGTTATTCTTTTGTTTGTTAGAAAACATTCTTAAGTTTTTAAACTTCGAAAGACTAGTGCATTTTAGGAAAACCTACAAACTAACAAGATAAATAGCTAGGTAAGCCAGGAGCATCAAATTATTATTAGAGAAAACTCTATCTACTATAATTGTATTGGTACACTTAAATCATGCAAACCCTCCGAAAGAAAGAGGCCGAGTTCTCCCAATGAAGATATTGTAGCCAAGATATTGTAGCTTTCAACTTGTGATGCCTCTTCTAGTTCAATGTAAAATGAATGGGTATTGATATGAATAGGCAAAGCAGACCAGATTCCCCAGAGTACAAGTTGCTCAGCCATGGATCAGTTCAGGGTAAAATTACTGCTACTCCTTGTACCCCTGCTCATGTGCTTGTGAGATTATTTACACAAGCTATGGACTGTCCTGACCCCTGTGCTCTAATCACAGCTTGTTTAATCGACCTAATGCAAGATGCACATCTCCCTTTTAGTCACCGAAGACTGCCACTGGTGACTGCCTCTATATCTTGTGTGTGTGTGTATCTTTACAATTGCATAGGTGAACTGAACCAAGCTGGAGAAATTTAGAGAAAGGGATCAGTAATATCAGGAGAAAGCAAAAATTATTATGGAATGAGAAGAAAGAGGACAGAATGTGAGAAGTTCGGGAGCAATGGGGGGAAAGGAGGTGTTTTGTGTACAAATCCACAAATACAAATGCAATTTCTCTTTTTACCTTTTTTATTGTTAAAAGCACTAAATGCTTTGACTATGGGATGGAACCAAATTTTTCTAGAGTCTAATTAGTTTCTGTTTTTTCTTCTGGTCTTACATTAAGTAGTCTTCTGTGGCTGCAGTACTTGCAAGTGCCGACAATCACTGGTTAAAATGGAGAAGAAGGTCACCATGCATGGTGATATTGAATTGTATAATTATGATTTGATTATGATCAAAATGACAGCTGCATATATGGATGCCTTTAACTGCTCATGCTGCATGCCACAGATAGTCTATATTGGACCACCAATGCTACTTGCTATATACCAATGCAACATGGGCATATTTAATTTTGATGCTGTCCTCTGTCATTCTTATTTATGTTCGACAAACCCCACTTGTAGCTCCTCCTTTCTTCTTGCATATATGTTACGTCAAAAAGTTTCAATATACCTCCAGATAGAAATATTACTGCATATGGACATTTCTATGCATATACAAACATAAGTCTTTTTCCCCTATTTAATTGTAAAAATCGCAATTACTTGAGCCCGTAATGGAGCCCGCAAATATTACAGATATTTATTTGGCTTCTTTTTTTCCATTCCAATTGCGACTTACAGGCTCAAAAGGACTGAGGTTGTCAAAAACGTAACTCTGTCCTATCTACTCTGTTGATATTTCCATCCCGCAAATGTTACCAGTGCTAAAGATGCAAAATCCATATTCAATTGCAACAATTCAACAAGCCCGCAATTGCCTTCAAACCCGTAAATGGCAAATGTATCAAAAAATTCTACATAGGACTCGCAAGTGGGTTAAACACCTGTTCATAACTTCAAAAGCAAATATAAACACACTACTGTACTTCAAAACACTGGGAAACCAATGAAAGGCATTAGAATTAATTGAACAACAGTCTCAAGCTCGCAAATTTGCAATCAAAAAATATTATTTTTATTATATATTTATTTCTGTGTTATATTGATCCCCAGAATCAAGGAGTTAATACATATGAGGCCATGCACATGGACTAAAATAGTTGACATATAATTTTTTATTGATTTCTACATTGCTTGATTGATGTCATGATGACGGTCTCATTTACTATTGGCTCTGTCTAAAATATAACTTACAAGCTTGCTTAATTGATCATGCCCTGAAATGCTACCTACGGGTTCATGGTTGGCATGTTGGGGATGTGTGAAGGTAATTACAGGCTTGGAATTAAATGGAAGCCCATTGTGCTGCACTGCATCTTTAGGTACCCTGTTGCCCCCTGAAAGTGTGCTGCCCTCGACCTAGGTGTCATGTGCCTAGGGAGAAAGACACTCTTGCAACCCAAAATATTTCTAAATCCATGGTCCGGATACATGATACTGACTTCTAGGCCCAGAGGTAATATTGTGAGAGAACATGTGGGATTTTTTTTATGGAGCTTGCAGTGTTTTTTTTTTTCTTCCACCTCTCAAGACCTGTAAAACCTTGCAGTTGAGTTAATATTTAAACATACTTCATTTTGCATTTTTTCTCTGATACCAGGTAAACATTCTATGACTAATAAAATAAGGTCATATTTGTTAGCAACAAAGTGTTTTTTTCTTCTTAGTTTGGTAATATAGCTGTGCAATACAACCAGCTTGCAAGACCGGCAGCACCGGCTATTTGTGATTTCTGAGCTTTCTCACACATTAGTTCTGCAGAGAAAGGCCCATTTTCAATTGAGGTTTCTGGCGATCTATTGCATAGTAAGTCGGGCTATGTGAGAATAGAATAACAGAATAACCATCCTTACTGTGAGGAACACTTTTGTTTCTTTAAGGTGGAATCTTTTTCCTTCTAACCTCAAAGTATTCCCTCTTGTTAGTTAAAAAATAATTTGCCACAAAAAAGTTAATTTGACAAAGCCTTATATTGACCCTGGATATATTTATATAAGGTAATCATATCCCATCCTAGATTACTTTTTATTCTAGAGAAAGTAAGTTCAGTTTGTTTAGTCTTTCTTTATTTTCTTCATCACTTAGCCCCTTAGTTCCCCTTACTAGTTTTGTTGCCCTTCTCTGTACTTTTTTCAGCTCTAAAATGTCCTTTTTATAGAGTGGTGCCCAAAATTGTACTCCATATTCCAAATCATGGCGTAATAGGGATTTATAAAGTGGCAGAATTATATCTGCTTTCCTTGTTTATTGACCCTTCTTAATACATGCTAATATATTTACTTGCTTGATTGGTGATTAGCAATGAACACTGTTACCTAGGTGGCTGTCAACAAGTACTCCCAAATCCCTTCCAATATCTAATACCCCTAGAATTGCTCCATTAAGATTATAAATTGTTTGGCTATGTTTACTTCCCAAGTGAATAACTTTACATTTATTTATATTAAATCTCACCTGCCATTTAGTTGCCCATTCCTCTAATATATGTAAATTAATTTGGAGGTACAATAGATCACTTTCTGATTTAATTATCTTGCACAACTTAGTATTATCTGCAAAAATAGAAACACGACTTTCCAGTCCTACTTCTAGGCCATTAATAAATGTGTTAAAAATGAGAGGACCTGATACTGAACCCTGAGGAACCCCACTTACCACAGTAGTCCAATCTGAGTATGTTCCATTTACAACAACCCTTTGCTTCCTGTCTTTTAGCCAGCTCTCTATACAAGAGCAGATATCTACTGCAATTCCTGTATCCATTACATCATGTGGCACTATATCAAAAGCCTTTGCAAAATCCAAAAAGACTAAATCCACTGGGTTGCATTGGTCCAGGTTCCTACTTACATCCTCATAGACATGATCTATCACTCATAAATGCATGTTGACTGTAACCTATGATCTTGTCCAAAAAGATACTGTATATTCTTGTATACTATACCGTATTAACCCTTCTAAAAGCTTCCCAACTACAGAAGCAAAGCTTACAGCTCTATTATTCCATGGATTTGCTCTTGCTCCCTTCTTAAATATCACATCTGCTTTTCGCCAGTCGTCTGGTAGAGACCCTGTGGTGTACCATTGGATGTATTCCATTAGGACCTGGGGCTTTATTAACATTTATTTTTTCCAACCTCTTTGTATTTCTTTTTGCATTAACCAATTATTTGGTGAAGGTAGTATATGCTCATTATGTTGCAGTGTCCCAAACGTTGGTACCTCTCTTGTGTATACCAAAGTAAATAACTTATTTAGCTCATCTGCTTTTTCGTGGTCACTAGTTATCAGATGGTCTGTTTCACATTCTAATGTTCCTATAGCTTCCTTCCTGGCCTTCTTCCCAATAATATTTTTAAAACATATTTTAGGGTTAGTCTTACTTTCCTTTGCAACCAACTTTTCATTTTCTATTTTATTTTAGCTATTTTAATAGCTCTTTTGCAAGCCTTGTTGATTTTCTTGTCCTTACTTAAAGATGACTGTTTCCTCTTTCTTGTATAATTTGAATGCCTGCTTTTTATTCTTTATCATGATCTTTAAATCATTGTCGAGCCTCATCGGGTGTGATTTACTCCTTTTACTTTTAGTTCCACACTGTATATTATGATGTGTTTGTATATTTAGTGAGGATTTGAATGTTGTCCATTTTTTTAGTATTTTTACCTGTCAATTCTTTATCCCAGTATTGCTGCCCTTAGACAATTAAAATTTGTCCTATTAAAATTAAGAGATTTTGTTGGCCCCTTACAACTTTGTTTTTTTAATTCAATCTCAAATGAGACTGTGTTGTGATCTCTATTCCCCAAATAATGATTTCTGAGTTCCCTCAAGAACCTGCTCCACTTAGCTGAACTGTTGGTCTTATTCATCCAGTTTATTTCACTGTATTTTAAAGCCCCCATTATTAGAACTTAACCGTGCTTAGCTGAATTTCCAATCTGTAGCAATAATTGCTATTCCTCACATTCAATTACATTTGGGGGTTTATAACATATTTCTACCATCAGCTTTGTTCCTCCACTACTTAACTCAACCCACCCGGATTCAATATTATCTCTAATTCCACCATAAATATCTTCTCTGATTATAGGCTTAAAATCAGGCTTAACATATAGGCAAATCTCTCCTCCTCTTCTACCATTGCCCCTAAGTTACGTTTTTCATTTACTAATAATAATTCTAGCTCACCCATTTTCCAAGCATGACCTTTATGTTGCTATGACTCATTTCAAAGTGCTTGCCACTGTATTTGAGTTACTTAGCAGTACCTCCTAATTATCTATAATAACCCTCCCCATTCTCCTCCTCCATGGGTAGTTAATATGTCCCTTTCACCCTCTACACTTTCTATCCCATTACTTACATCTGGCCCCTCTCCCCCACCTACTAGTTTAAAAAACTCACCCAGCCATTCTACCATCCTTTCCTCTGGTACATCCTTTCCCTCTCACCTGTGGTGATTACAGCCCACAGGACAGAAAGCGCCTTTTAGCTTCTAGCACTTATTCACCGATTAGGTTCCAAAATAACTTTCCCTGTGTCTGATAATTTTAAAATCATTTACAGATTATTTTCTGGTGACTTGTATTATTAGTTGAAACACTTTGAAATTATACCCATCTCTCTACTTCTTTATATATTTAGTCACAAATTAAAAATGTCTATTTTGAAGTGTTATTGACAACTTAAATATGTGTTCATTTTAACAGCTCAAAGTGATGACATATTATTGTTGCGGGGCAAAGCAAGTAGCTTCTCACTTTCTCACTTGCTAAAAATAGACACGAGAGTCCAGTAGAATCTAAATTATACTATACTAGCTAATTTACCTGTCAAAAATGCTGGCAATAAAATTTGAAGGCCACACAATGCAAGGCGCTCCCCCCTCTAACTTTTGAGGCTCTCCCCACTCTCTGACCCCTGTGTCTGTTTCCCCACTCTCCCTTTCATGTCCCTGGCCTGTGTTTTTTAGCCCTGATTTCCCTCCCCTGTGTCTCTTTTCCCCCTCTTTCACCACTGTGTCTCTTTCCACCCACTTTCCCCTTTCCCTTTCTCCTCTCTGTCCATGATCTAGTCTTGCGTCGCTCCCATAAGCACCTATCTATCCTTTTTTCAAGTCTTGCATGCCTTACGATGAGCGCCGTTGGTGCTTTTGTGTAAGCCTTGCGGGGTTCGCAATGAGCGGCTAAGTGTTACTGTCTTCGGCCTCGTTTTGACCCTTTTTTAAAACAGTTACCGGTTTTCGTCCGCCATTTTTTTAATCGCTTAGCCGATTTTCGATCTGCGAAAAACGCCAATTAAACCTCAAATTAGCTTGCAACCTCACTTACAGGCTCCATGCCTCACCCCTGTGCTGTGTGTGAGGTTCTAAGTTATTTTTTTTAAGTAATTGGGGTCTTTTGGGGGGCTGCTAACGGCTTCTGAGCTACAGGGTTGGAAAAAATGGGGGCCGTTAAATTCATAATTTTTTCACAGTGTTGCGTGCCTCGCGCTCATTGTGTTCCTGGCAATGAGCACCTTTGGTGCTCATTGTCAGCCTTTTTCAAAGTGGTGCGAGCCCTGCAATGAGCACCCATGGTGCTCATTGCAGCAAAGTCGTGCGGTGCTGAGTATTCTGCTACTGATTAGTCCAAAGAGAAGAATAGGCCATTGAGTCAAAAAGTAAATTGACTTATCTTTCCAAAACTAAGGCTACAATGGTTCTTGAATTTTGTCCAATGTGAAAAGCTCATTACTCACATCAGATGTAATAAAGCTGGCACAGGTCACACAAACCTTTTGAAAATATTTTTAGATTTATAACTTTAAATAGATTTTTTTCTAGTTTATTTTTGACTTTTTAAAATTGTTAAACTATGCATATTCTACTTCGGGAAAAAAATAGATTTCAATGAAAAAGTATTTAAATAGTACATTTTTGTGAATTATATAAAAATATAAGTTTCTAGTTGAAAATCGTATTTTAACACCATATATCAGCAACATGGTTCCACCTCCTTGCAGGCTCCTCTAGGGCACCATAGCATTGTTGACAAATTGTAATAAATTCTTCCCCTTGGATAAACACAAAGGGCCTCATTCAATTGGGATTTGGCCAATTGAATAGGGCTCTATATAAGCACATAGCATATTTTTTTTACAGAAGTTTTTAGTTAGTGAAGATCTTGCTTTTGGATAGAAGTTCACTAACTAAAAACTTCTGTAAAAAAAATGCCATGTGCTTATATAGAGCCCTATTCAATTGGCCAAATCGCATTTGAATGAGGCCCAAAGAGTGCTAATTCACATTTTGCCAGATCAGATAATTATAGTTTACTTGGGATGTTATCTGACTCTGTGACAAGTCTGCACACATTTCAGTGAAGTGGAACTATGCAGATAATTCAAAATTAAAAGTTTGATAGGAGTGATATGTAGTATTAAAATATGCAGTGGTGGAGCTATTGCTGTTGCAGCAGGTGCAAAGCACTGAGGCCCACAAAAGGGTATGGGACTCCCTTCTACCTGAGGTAAAGGGGGGCTCTTAATTTATTAGAGAAGAAGGGCAAATAATTATTTTATTATGGAAAGATGATTTGATTACCATAGGTGTGATCTAACCCCTTACATATATGTTTGGCTTTTTACTGGCCTCTCCAGACACCTTGTATAGAGAAGTTACAAGGTGGCCCTCAGATTATTTTGCATCAGATCCCTCCATTTACTAGCTCCTCCACTGAAATAAAAATACTTTAATTAAGACTATTTCTGTTCCTTTTTAAGAGCTTGGTCTTTAATTATTTAATAATAAAACATTATTAATGATAATACAGCATCCAAATTACACTAATATAATTTTCTTTATTATAGAAAATACAATATATATATATATATATATATATATATATATATATATATATATATATATATATATTAGGCATATATTTAGTGTAATCATATGTTAGATTTATTACAATATATATTTAGCATAATGCTACAATTACAGAAACTGTACTCAACTCTGTTTTGCAATATTCAGTAATTTGTACAACTGTTGATTTATGCCTGAAATTTGGTTAGGGAGTATTAAACTCTGACACACTGCTTTAAGTACTAGAGCTGGGTTAATACAGTGCTTTATGGAATAATATATTTCTATTTAGCATGGTATTCTTTGAAACTCTCTTCTGCTATTTGTCTTGTATCCATGTTTGCCTGACCGCGTTCATTAAAGGACCAATGCATTTAACAGTAAAACTCATAAGTTCATTATAAACAGTATGCAGTTTAAAATAAATATAAATATATGAATACATACTTATTAAATTGTCCCTGTGCTATGTCAGGGTGTGTGGCCAGCGCTGCCTGGGGAGTGGGCCATAATGGAGCTTGGAATCAGGCTGGGCTATGATATCACTGATCCTGCCCTGTGATGTAATTAATCCCACCTCCACTGTATACACAGAGGTAACAATTCAATTGTAACCTGCTTGCTGCTGCCCCATAGGCCCTGTCCAGTAGTAGTTTATAAGCCATCATACTCCCGTTGCCCCTTTATTGCTCAGTCTATGCCCAACAAACAAATATATGTGCTTTACTTTTAAATGTACTGCAGTGGTCCTTTAAGTTTAATTTCCATACTCACATTTTCTGCCTGTTTGACACCAGTGATTGACCATATTATGTTTGTTCTCTGACTCAGATACAGTTTGTAACACTCATTGCTGTATGCAACTCAGCCTTTATTGGACCACTTCTTTTTCCACTTTTTCTCCTGAGCCAGGATACTAAAAATGTACTTCATCCATTCAGTGCTTTCAGTTAGACAAAATAGGACAAACTGATTAGTTTACAAGGATATTCTGTTGAAAAGGCAGTTAAAACAGGCACCACAAGCAACAGTGGATCCCACTGCATCATAGTAGGATATAATAGATAATAAATTAAAGAATGTGTGTATATTTTATACTTTCTAAAAACATTCTGCAGTTTATTATTATTATCATTTTTTATAAAGTACCAACGTATTCCTTAGTGATAGTGATAGTGATGGGTTTATACTGGTCCTTATAAACCATGGATGATGAAACAGAATATATTTTGGCAGAACAAATGCCATAAAAATAGCATTTATAAGAAAAAAATAAGTCTTACTTTATGGATACACCCAGAGACTAAGGAATGTGGGAATGGGGAATTTACACTTGTACAGGAACAAGGCTTACAATTATCCTTGCAAGCTACCAGCCTCTGAGCAAGAGTTAGTTGTTGAATACCAAAGGTTATTTAAATATAAACAAATCCTGCTCCCCTTGGCCTCCTCCAGTAACACCCCCTGTGCCACCTCAATTCAGTATTTAGGTACAGGCTAGTGGCTGCAGGCTAGCAGGACATAAACAGAGTATAAAAGCATAATAAGATTTTACTTTGTTTTTTTAGTGTTTATGTCATACACAGTAACTAATATTGTTCATTTGTTACATACTTACTTCACAAATGTTGTCTTTTCCCTAAACTTAGAGACATACATTTGATAGTAGATATGAATCAAAAAACCCATCTAGTCTGTCCATTCAATTTACATAAAAAGTTTTGCATTGTTAAACTTAATGATAGCCTTTTGCTTATTCTAGGTATTTCTAAATTCTGTGACTGATTCTACAACTTCCACTGGAAGGCTGTTCTGCTGATCTACTACCCATTCTATAAAGTAGTACTCTGTAACCCTAAATCTTCCACTTTTCAAATTGGATTTATGACCTCTTGTTCACGAATTCCACTTTTTTGGAAGATACGTCCCTAATGAACTGTATTAAGTACTTGGATATATTTGAAGAATTTTGGTTGAGGTCTGACTAGGAGTTTACAGAATGGCATTAGTTTGTCTCATTTTCTGCTGCTAATTCCTCTTCCAATACAGTGGATATTTAATAAACTTCATCTAATATATCATATAATATATTCTAATAGTCAGAATAGCTTAAAATGTGCAATGCAATGAATTCTGTGCAGCCTTATTCAGAAGTTTCATTGTTACAAAGCATTACAACTCATTATGTGCAAAGTTCAATTAGAAAGTGATTTTGGCATATTTTCCATAATATTTAAACAATTATACACTGACGTAATCAGTACATTTTGAGTCGAAAAGCTATTATGTGATGATATGTTGATAAAGTACCTGCTTAATAATAAATGTCCACAAAACAACATGTATAATGATTTCATATTTGTTTACTTAGCCGGAGGTATACAATGTACCTCTTGTTGAAACAGATAACAATTTTGGTCCTGGAACACACAGAGACAAATGGAAGTGTCCTACCTCAGAGATAAATCGACACCTTGAGCACAGATTGCCTGGTTCACAGTTCCATATCATAAACACAAATCCTATTTCTTTGCAACAAGAACAAAAAGTGCACATGCATACCAAAGCCAATATTTGTGAATAACTGTGAAATTAAAAGGTCAGTTGAAAATACTTGTTTCCAATTCAAGTGACAAGTACAAATCAAGACTAATATGCAATTATAAAAAAAAAATCTATCATTATATTTTTAGACCAAGAGCTTAAATAGAAAGTGAATAAACAGTAAATGTAACAACTAATTTTATTTATTCTTTGTAAATTAACTTTGACCTTTGAGAAATTATATGAACGCAAATCATTTTACATGGAGTTCCAACTACTGAAATAATTCTTCATACTTTTCAATTTCATTTTCTCTGAACATGTGTGCTCTTCCCAACCATTTTCAATCACATTCCTTTTATAAGCTACCATATCTAATACAAAACGAATGAATTGTACACTACTGTTCACACACTGCATAACGCCAGCATAAATTGAACAAAGTTCTTTTCTTCTGCGCTTACTCTTTCATACCAACAAAAAGTCGAACAATGTATTTGATTAGGTTTTTCTGCAGGGAGTCTGAGAAAATGCAGAGCACTGGCTTTCTGGATATGATAACTACATGGCTGTCACATCAAAGAAACCGAGAAGTTTGAAACATAAGGAAAACAATGGTAAAGACACAGAGGCTAATCAAAGATAATGTTTTGCTTGACATTAAGAAAGACTAAAGTAAATGACAACCAGTTCTTTAGTGCAGACAGAATTAGTTTGCACAATACACTGAAACGAATACAATGGTTTATACAGTACTGTTATTTTAGATTTTTAATATTATACATTCCAGTACAGTAAATAACACAGCTTTTAAAAGTCATCACCAAGTACCTAGGGAAGGTGGGAATGTTTAATGAGATATGTTATATAGAAACTATAATTATATTTTGACTATTTTTATAGCTGAATGAGCAGAAGGTTAGTTAAAGTGAAAGTATGGAGGTTCCAAATATGGTATAATTTAAGACAATAGGTACTAGCATGTACTTTATTAATATAATTTTATTAAAATGCATTTTTCTACAGTAAACCAACTGATCACTGTTGTCTGGGTAATCCCAGTCTATTATTCTTCATGCAACACATACTGAAAACAATAAATTGAGAGCCACAGGGAGAAAATAGTATTTATTTCAATGATTTCTCATTATTATTATGATGCCCTCTTATGATTACTGGTTGAGGAGCAAACTCCCACAATGAGTAATGTAAATTGGTTTTAGCAAACGCGATGAGAATCAAGGTAGCGTGATGAGTGCCAAGGTTTTTGTTCATTCAGACAGCTTGAGTATAGAAAATGTTGAATTCTGAGGAGGTTGAGAACCAAGGTACCACTGTATTTGTTTGTGGGCTATTCAAAAAAGCTGACTGATAGCTAAAATTGCAAATTTCAATGTTGGGTTACTGTAGAAAAAATACTGTTTAATAACAGTATCAGTAAACTATTACCTAGAGTTTAAATTACACCATATTTAGAAACTTTAGTGCCTTTTTAAGGGGCTGAAATATAATGAATAAACAGTGAACAGACTGTACATGTACACAGGACTATGTTTAAGACAACTGGGTCATTTCGGTATGAAGGAGGTGGGTATGGTATAAGAATTACTTGAATGGTTTATGGACTGAGCTATAGCAAGTTACTTCTTGAGCTTAGTACTGTACTTAATGCCATTTATACCTACTTAAATTGTTCTTGAAACTGTTGTTCAATTAAAGGAACACTTTTAGAAATAACTTTTTTTGAAGAGCTAAATCTAATAGTGGTCAAAATGTGAAAATAATAAATACATTTTTTTTTAATATTAAACATATATACAAATATTCTTTACTGTGGATTTCCATCAGCTTTTTTGAGCTGTGTGCTTAAGCTACTTTGTTAGCAAGATGTATTCTTAAAGGACCATTAAGCACACTTTAAGTGCTCCTTACAGTGTGAAAGAGCACAAGATTGTATGTTAAAATTATCTATTTTTGTAAAAAGTCTGTTTACAAACATAGTCTACCCTGCTTACTGGCAGTTTCATTAGTAATGTCAGAGAGCTGAATGCCTGTGTGAAGACACTGATTGATAGCAGTTTTCCTGAACTCAGGAATGCAGTGAAAAGTTAACCCTTAACTGACCTGTTTAGGTAATTCCAGATGGATTTGTTGAGGGTTAACGCTTTTTTTTTTTTTTTACTCACTACACAGAGAAGAAGTTGTGGGTCCGGGAGTGGGCAGTCAACAACACATGTAAAAATGCAAAGATTACAAAAATGTAAAAAGTATTTCAACATGCATTTAGGAGATCCTTGCAGTGATGTGGTCCAAATTGTTGTGAATTAAGTGGTCCTTTAATAAACTGATGAGGCTTCGTTAATTTATTGTGAACTAACAACATTACACTAAAGAAGACTGAAGATCAAAACAAAACTAAAATGGTGACTCCCAGGAATACCTTGTTTAGTGATTTACATGTGTTCCTGCATGCAGAAGCGCCATGTGAAACAGCCCTAAACGGGGCATTTTAATGCCATAGCGCTCAGAGAGCACTATGGCAAATCCGCGAGTGATAAATGGGGATTTAAAGTGACCAAAAGCCTGTTTTTCCCTTATTCTAATCTAACAGAAGCTGTTTATATCATAAACATAGAATACATTGAGTTATTATATACACATACAGATTTATTTTATTTAAAAATAAAACTTGTTTTCCACACTCCAGAGCTACTTACATAGGCACCTGATACCTACCAATAAAAACACTGCATTCAAATATAAATTTTAACCTTTTACTAACCTTCAAGCCAGCAGCAGCTCAATGCAGAGATCTACAGAGCAGTGTCTGATTCCTCTTGCTTCCTTCTGCAAGGAGGACTACACCTTCCTATACAAACTGCCATCACTGATTATTACATTGTATTAAAAGGTATTAACTGCCTGTGATTGGCCAAAATTACTTATGAATTTTATGCTAATTTTAGCAGGGACTTTTAGAGGTTTTAACTCACAAAATCCACTGTTTGCAAACTTACGAGATTTAGCAAACGTCAGGGTGAGTTTGCTAAGGTTTATTTTGGCATTTTTTCATACAAAATAATTTTTCATACCCTACAGATTCTCCTCTATCATCTAGACATGCCTTTAATGACATAATTTAGTTTATCACTTGTATTTGTGCTTAAACACACATATTTAATGCAATATCTCTGTATGATTGGATACATTTGTGGAGTATTCAATTGATATATGTTGCACTGTTAAAGAAATACTATTTAAATACACTATAAGACATGCAAATATTTGTATAATATGAACCTTAACAAGTTCACTCATATGAAGGAAAAGCAGTGAGGTTATATACACATTTTCTAGTTTATTCTTAAAAAATATAAACACTGTGCTGCAGACTTCTAACAGCAGAGATGTTGGAGCCATGGTACAGCACATCAAAAGAATGTAAATATTAGCCTAGCCCCTAAACAGGTTAACTATGTATAAAGTGCTTGCTTATTACATTTGTTATTATTCTCCTCTGTGAAGAACTGGGTGGTTCAGGTCATAATTTAGCTGGGGTGTTTATCCTTAAATTATGCTATTATCTGCTATTACTTGTGTTATTTTAATGTGTGCTTTTATCATTGCAGATGCAGGCAATGCCAGACATTCAAATTCACAGAGAGATAATATATATGGAATGAAAACCCCAAAATATATAGTATAATCAACACACATACCCACAGATTCACTAAGCTTCACATTGTTTTTCACTATTTTAATATAGTGTGTATACTTTGTTCCATATGTTTATATAACTATATGTTTGCATAACTCTGCTAAGTGTGCCTAATTATAACCTTTTTTTCCTCTTTTGCACTTAAGATATGATTTACCTTAGAATGTACCTTTTGCCTCCATGCAGGATGAACTGGAGCTGCAAATGACTGACAGGACATCACTGGAGTGTAAGCAAGGATTTCAACAGCATCTAGAGGACAGACTCTAATGGTGTCAGTAAAGGAAAACTGAGACAAAAAAGCAGATCTGGAAAGGGTTAAACTTCTAGATAAGAAACAGGGTTAATAAAAGATACACAAGTGGTATTTATCTCTATATAAGCACATAGCATTTTTTTTTAAAATAAGTTTTTAGTTAGTAAACTTCTATCCAAAAGCAAGGTCTTCACTAACTAAAAATGTCTGTAAACAAATATGCTATGGCCCTCATTCAATTGCAATTTGGCCAATTGAATAAGGCTCTAAATAAGCACATAACATATATTTTTTAAAGAAGTTTTTAGTTAGTAAGCATCTATCCAAAAGCAAGGTTTTCACTAACTAAAAACTTCTTTAAAAAAAAATGCTATGTGCTTATATAGAGCCCTATTCAATTGGCCAAATTGCATTTGAATGAGGCCCTAAGGGTTCAAGGGAGAGCTCTGGCATGTGTCCAGCTCTTTTGTGTAATCCATAAATCCTAATTCTGAATAACACACAATCTCCTAATAAGCTGTATAATATACTGGTGCTCTGTAAAGTTTAGGATTTAGATCACAAATGACACAAATCATGATTTGTGTCAAATTATTTTAATATTGTAACAGATATCACATTCTGTGTCTGCATTAAGCATAATTACATTTGTTTTTACACAATCTTTCGATAGTTTTAGTTGGAGTTTTTCTTTTGTTTGTCCCTGTTTTTAGCTTTTTCTAATCTAACACATGCTACTTATACCAGACACACACATTACATTGAGGCATTCTATACACATAAAGATTTATTTTATTTAAAAATAAAATGTATTTTCCACACCCCAGAGCTGCTTACATAGGCACCTGATACCTACCAATAGAAACACTGCATTTGGATACAGATTTTGACGCTTCACTAACCTTCAAGCTAGCACCAGCTCAATACAGAGATCAAAGATCAGTGTCTGGCCCCTCTTGCTTCCTTCTACAGGAGGACTACACATCCCATGATTTCTTCCTGCACAAATTGCCAAGACTGATTATTACAATGTATTGAAATGTATCATCTGCTGGTGATTGGCCAAAACTAATTGTTAATTTTATGCTAACTTTAGCAGGGATTTACAGGGGTGTGAACTAACAAAAGTAACTGCTTTTAAACTCAAGGGCCCTCATTCAATTGCGATTTGGCCAATTGATTAGGGCTCTAAATAAGCACATAACATATTTTTTAAAGAAGTTTTTAGTTAGTAAGCATCTATCCAAAAGCAAGATTTTCACTAACTAAAAACTTCTTTAAAAAAAAGATGCTATGTGCTTATTTAGAGCCCTATTCAATTGTCCAAATCGCAATTGAATGAGGGCCAAGATGTCTAGCAAACATCAGGGTGAGTTTGTTAATGTTTATTTTGTAGTTTTTTTTCTTTTAAAAAATGTTTTCATACACTACTGATTATCCTCTGTCAGATGCATTCATAATCCAGGAAAATGTAAAATATGCCTTTAATGCAGTACAATATAAATGAAAAACATATATATGGGTTTTCTGTAAAGATGAATAAAAAGTATATGACTGTTCTCTAAAGAGCAAAAATGCTTTCTTACAGATTAAGAATTATTATGTATCATTTATATAAATTGTAAGAAAATCACATCAAATTTTCTGTTTTAAAGTTTCATTCGGCATCGTATTATGCACAGTTTCATGTGAATAATGACTCACCAGATATGATGCATTGAAATAATACGTACATTGAATTTAGTTATTATACACATGAAATGACTCATGGGTATTTTGTGAGTGAGACAAAAAAACTTCAAATTTAACCTATAAATGTCTAACAGGGGAGTTGACAACTTTAAGGAGTATCTCACGTCAAGTCAGTGCTGAAACGTGGAAGTTGTGGTGAAAGGGGAAATCCCCAAAAAAGGGGAACCAGTTGCATTTAGGAAGATATCATTTATAGTTGGTTACGTGACATCGGATTCGGTGCTTTAACTGCTGTAACCTGGGTTTGATTCCAGTCAGGGAACCAAGAGGTCACACCACCCTGAAGCCGAGCAGGGTTGGGCCTGGTCAGTACTTTGATGGAACACCACCTAGGAATACCAGGAGCTGTATGCTGTGGCCTACTGGAGAAGGAACTGGCAACCCACTCCATTATTTCGGCCATGAAAACTAAGTGGATCAGTATGTTGTGTTGCTGTCCATGAGGTCATGGAGTTTTGGACACAACTGAATGACACAAACACACGCATGTGACATGGAAGAGTAGATATCACTATAGGCATTGATAGGGAGATTTGTGTAATGTAAACATTGATATAATCAACTATAATAGTTGTCGTACTGCAAGTTGTCGCCACGCTTTGCGAGGCCCGCAACTGCGGTCCTCGAGATGAGCACCAAAGGCGCTCATCGAAAGGCCCACACATCTTAGCTGCAATGAACTCCAAAGGTGCTCATTGCAGGGGTGGAGATGAGTGCAGCAGGCGCTCATCGCGAGGCCCGCGGGACTTAGTTGCAATGAGCGCCAAAGGCCAGTGGGATCAAGAGGCAAGCAATACTTTATGGCGCGCAATACTTTACGACTTTAACGGCCAAGTGCATCAGTCTAAAGATCCGCAACAAACGAAAAATTGACACAAAAAAAAAAATGATACACTCACACACAGCACAGGGGGAGAGCCAGGAAGCCTTAGAGTGAGGTGGCAAGCTCATCAGGGCCATATTTGGGGGGGTTTTAGTCACTCGAAAATCAGTGAGAAAAAAAAATGGCGTCTGAAAAAACGTAACAGGATGTAAACAAGGGCGAAGGCAGTGAAAAAGAGCCCTAAGCCAGTAACACTCTTAAATAAATGATTAAAAATATTAGTATTAATGAATTTCATGTAGTTACATTCCACAGAACAAAAAATATTTCCAAAAAATCCTCTTTTTCTAACTCCCCCCCCCCCCCTGTGAATAGTGGTTTCTGTATCTAATAAATGCTATACTTTATTTATGAATATATTTATGAATATATAATTGACTTAGAATTGCTGAAATTAATATTTATATCATTAATCCATATAATTGTATAATATATAATGATATAGCATTCCATAGTCCTATATATATTATTTAGATATATAATGGATTACATATTTGTGATTCCTAATTTGCAAGACTGCTTAAATGTGAACTTTTCAGATATGAAATGGAAAGGAGTATTAGCCTCTTACCGTAGGCGACTGCACAGAAAACAAAGAAAAGTATCTTATTAACAATGCTAATATTTGTGGATGGATCAGAAAAGCTGACTGACAGGTGAAAATGACAAATTTCAATATTATGTTACTGTAGGGAAATTATTTTTTTTAATTATATTCAATTGACAAAGTACTGATTATTACCTAGAGTTTAAAATTATATAATTCTTATATACAGTATTTATATAACTCGCACCTAATGTATAACGCGCACCCCAAACTTTATTAACAATCAACATTTCTCGGAAGATAACGTGCACCAAACTTTATCAAAATTAATTTTGACGTACAGATAAAGTGCATGATGCTAACTATTGGTAGAGTGAGGAAGTATATACTGTTACTGACCAAGGTCCACAATGGACAAAGGAGTATTCATAAAAATGCACACATTTCTTGTATTTAATGAAGTTACATCATTTTATACATCTTGTATGTTATTTGATAGAGTAGAAATCATTATTTGTTTGCTTCTATATTGCTATTATATTTTTGTTATACTTCTAGCTTAGTTTTGTTATTACACTTGATTTACCTCTCACACCTTTTTTATGCTCTCTTATGTATACCGGGTATGGGGCTTTTTTTTTTTTATTATTCTAACCACTGTACCACTGCTAATGTTGTTACTTATATGCTTGAAACCTTAACAATAGAACACACAGAGAGGTTAACTTTAAATGTCCTAATTATGAGCTTATTGCTGCACATATCTGCACTATATTTGTACTCTGCAACATATATTTAATGGCATTAAAGCCAAATCTAGGGCATTTCTAAGAATTTGTTACATTGGCCCTAAGACTACCCTGCACACATAACATTGCTGATCCTGTGCCTGTAAGTTCAGGTTAAGTTGTATAACTGCTGACTGCACTGTGGGGTGATATACACACTGTAGTGAAACAAACTCTCAGAATGCAGTATCAGCCCCTTGTAAATGATGTTCCTGAATGTGGGAATATTGGAGCAAGAAACTTACTCAGAATTTAACTTTAATTTAAGTCCAAGCTCCACTTAAACGTAAACGGGCATGGAAGGTTTCTGGATTTTACTAGTTATATAATATACGTATGTATCGATTTATTTTGATATACTCTGTTTCATTAAGACATGCTTATAAGCTCTGATTTTATTGTCTAAAATCATACAAATAGTTCCTGCTTGGGTCTGCCCTCTGTAGCCCATGAAGACACAGACTCTGCAGTACTGGCTGTGCAGTGTCTTATATTAGCCAATCAGTGACCATGTCTAAGCAGCACATTGTGCATGTTGCTGAGACTTTGCCCTTGAATGGCTAGTATGAGACACTGCACAGCCAGTACTACAGAGTATGTGTCTTCATGAGCTGCAAAGATACTATTTGTTTGATTTTAGTCAGTAAAAACAAAGCTTATATGCACAGCCTAATAAATAAATAAGTACCGTATATACTCAAGTTTAAGCCGAGTTTTTCAGCCCCTTTTTAAAGGCAAAAAAGGGCCCCCTCGGCTTATACTCATGTCCCCCCCCCATGAGGAGGGAGGTTGAGGATGGGGGGTTGAGGATGGGGGTTGAGGAAAGGGTTGAGGAGGAAGGTTGAGGAGGGAGTTGAGGATGGGGGGGGTTGAGGAGGGGGTTGAGGATGAGGGGTTGAGAATGGGGGGTTGAGGAGGGGGGGTTGGGGTTGAGGGGGGGTTGAGGTTGAGGAGGGTTGAGCGATTATCAGAAACATATTATGGGCAGGGAAGTAAAATCCAGCATTGACATTTTACACAACCAAGTACACTGAAGAGAGCAGCCAGGTACAGAGTTTGACCTTTCAAAGGAAGTACTTGCTGCAGGATGATCACATGTTTGGGTGGGGTCTGACCTCACAGCTGAATCAGAGCAGAATGAGACAGAGAGACTACATATCCCAGGCCGCTTTGCAACACAGAAACCCCAGAGTATGATACAAATGTATCAGCTAACCTCTGCTTTCTTATGAATGGCCAAAACAAATTATGAATTTTATGCCAATCTTAGCAAGGATTTTCAGGGATGTCAACTAAACTGAAAAAAATAGCAAACATCAGTGTGAGTTTGTAAATGTTTATTTTGATATTTTGTCATGCAAAAAATGTTTGCATGCACTACTGATTCTCCTCTATCAGATGCGCTCATAATCCAGTAAATTTAGATATGCCTTTAAGTATCTACTAAACTAAACTATGGCAGCTAAGTTATGCAGTTCAAAGTGCCTGACTCCTCTAATACACAGAGTTCTTGTAGCAATACATTGCAAGATAACTAATATTTAAATACATATGTGAACTATTTAAGTCTGCCCTTTTTACAATTGATATAAAGGCTATTCATTATAGATAGCACTCTATACTTTATTTGTTAGCTCACAGTCAATGATTGTTTTATTTTTTTTCATTGTTTTCATGTATCTACATATTTGATTTGTTTTTTGAAAACAGAAATTAAATCTAGGAGAGAATGTTCCCACAATATTGTGTTTTTGTGCTTGCTAAATATTTGCAGACCGTTATGACAACATTATAGTTTTATCAAGCTCCTAAATAAATAGGAAAATAGTAATGATTAATAGTTTGTGTATGTAAGGGTACAATTTGGTGTTATTTTGTTTATTACTATACTTGATCAAAGACAACATCTACTGAACAAAATTAGTAATGCTGCAGAACAGTATTTTATTTTTAAATTGAGAATTTTAACTCATGCATTGCAATTCAAATATATCTACATAAGAATTTTATAAATACGGTACTTATCGATACATAATTCATATGATAAACTTATTTAGGGAAAAATGAATAGTTCATTCAAAATTTGATTACAACACGTTTGTCAAAATGTAAGGACCACTGTAGCTCAAGAAAGAAAGACACTTATGTGTGAGTTATGTAACTAACAACATTAGCAGCTGTTTAATCCATAAGAAAACATTTTTTGGGGGAAAATCTGAATTTTTGAAGACTCAGGGAGAGTTTTATTTAAATTAACTTTTATCTGATTGAAACTGACACCATGCATCTACCCCTTCAAAAACACAGAAGCTGGCATCTTGCATCAATGATTGCAAGCATTGCTTTCCAGAAATGTAAATATAACTTACACACACACAGCTTACACCAGTATATCATGGATGCCTCCAGGCATCAACATTTATTTTCCAATTTAAATCTAGCTTAATGGCTTTTTTTCTTAGTTATGTTTTTAGACTCAATGTTATCAAACTTTTTTTTTAAAGAACCACTCTGGTCATATTACTAAAAGTTACTATTTTTAAGAATTGTGCTTGAAGTTATGCAACCAGTGAATTGAAAATAAATAAATAACAGCCTCTAATTTATTAACAGATCACTTCCTGAGGTGGTAGGAGACTTTGAATGCACAGGAAGTCTGTGTCTACACAATGGGAATATGGCAGTAAGATCTGCCAGTAATGTCAGCAGGACTATAGGGAAACTCACCAGTTTACAATGGCACACTCAACTCAGGAAGCAGAAGGCAAGGAGACAAAATGATTGCCAGCAGCAAAGAAAAATATCATGAAAGGCTACAAAATTGAAATGTTGTATTTAGTTTTTATGATTTCTAGTAACATTTTGCCCTTTCTCATGTTTATTTTAGCAAAAGACCATATAGAAAAAAAACCTGATCACAGTGGTCCTTTTATACATAAACATAAAAATTTGCTGAGGGTCATAGAAAACATTAATATCTATTTAGGAAAAACATACTAAGTTGTTTTTCTTCCTGTCTAAGATGCAGTGTACCTTTAAAAAATATATTGATCATTGAATTAAAACTTTTTTAAAGGCATACTCCCCATGTAGGTAGTATGCCAAAAAATAAGAACTGAGCATATCATTAAAAAAGCGGAACTTTCCTGTTGTCTGCCCGTGTGCAGCACCGGCTATCGGCCACTAGGTGGCGTGACCAAGGGGTTGGTGAAATTCTTATGGTTGGTGTTCGGGTGAGGGGTGTTAGGGTTAGCTGTTAGCGTGATTGTTGTTAGGGTTAGGTGTTAGGGTTAGGAGTGTTAGGGTGAGGGTTGTTAGGGTTAGCTATTAGGGTCAGGTTTGTTAGGGTGAGGGGTGTTAGGGTTAGGTATGTTAGGGTGAGCGGTGTTAGGGTTAGGTGTGTTATGGTGAGGGGTGGTAGAGTTAGCTGTTAGGGTTACTGTGAAGAAATTCACGGACTCCTCGGCCGCGCCACAGCCGCACCACCTAGTTTTTGATGGGTGCCACTGCGCATGGGCAGCGAACAGGAAAGATCCCAAAAAGCTTTAAATGTACTTATTTTTATGCCATTTTATTTTTATGCATGTGACACTATTTGTAGCTCTGATAAAGCAATACACATACTGCTTTGCTGCTGAGTTACTCTAGGAGGCTTCTAGGCACATGGCTGTGCACAGAGCTGCTTCTGGGCTCACTCACACAGCCTGAGGAACAGTGTGCACTAAACCTAGCCAATTCTCCCATAATTTACATAGAAATCTCCTGGAGAGACAGCAGCAAAGAAAGGCATGTAGTGCTTGATCAGACAATTGAGTAACAAGGAATAAAAATAAATTCTCAATTCACATCCTTTGACATACTGTCTACATAGGTAGTGTGTCTTTAAAAAAAATAAACTTTCAGTGTTCTTTTAATTAACCTTCCCACTGGGAAAAGGGGCACCATTCATTTCTTGTTTACTCTCTATATCTTATTTCTCTGCAAAACCAGATACAGTCATTGTACTTTCTAACTAAACTAAACTAAACAATCCTTGCTCCGCTTCAATTTCCTTACTATCCCCCAGGACAGAAATTCCTGTAATATTTTCAAATCACAGTCATCTCTTTTGTCCTATGGTGATTTACTTCCACGCATTTCTAGACATCTGGTCAAGGTGCTCTTCAAATATTTATCCCTTTGCTTCTGAAAAGAATACACGGCTCTGCAATTTGTTTAGGCATCTGGCATTAGAAGGTAAACTTACTGCCCTCCAGGCTGAAATAACTGAAGCTTAAAATATTTCAAAATAACTATTTTTTAAATAATAAATCAAATTACCACATACTTAAGAAAACCAACTATCGTCTAACATTTTAAAGTGTATTAAAAAATAAAGCAGCCATTTCACTGTTTAACATTTCAAGATAATGTAATTTATAACATTGTAGTAAAATCCAATAAAACTTTTGCAGATTTAAAGAAGTATGTTAACATTATAATATACAAAGCTTATTCAAATAGCATGCAGATATAACAATGAAATAAAGCAAAGTAAAATAAGTATTCGTAAAAGATATTAGATGCTAAAATGCATTACTAAGAATGAGAAAAAAAAGAATAAAAGATGTTTAAATAAATTGACAGGCTCTGAAAGCTTTTACTGCGGTCAGACATTCCTTGCAACTTCCTTGTTATTTCTAGTAGATTGATTTGTATAAATGCAGTTAAAGCTCACTTGAAATGATTTGAAGCAATTTATTGCAACTTAAGTGGGGTTATGTACTGAGGCCTATTAAGTGGTCATAATACAAATCTCAAGACTAAAATAAACATCCCCACAATGTATTTTTCATATATCATTGCCAAGCTATTGACTATTCTATACTGAGTACCTTTCATTTTCTAATATGCCAGAAAGTACTTGAGATGTCTTTCTGCTGCCAGCAACATGTTATAAATGCTATTGCTCTACATTAAACATGAGTTGGAGAATAAATACCATTATCACATATAAATATAGATTGTTATGGCAGTTAAGAACCAATAAGTACAGTATGCAAATTTTGTCTACTTAAAGAGCTATGGTTTAATTAATTAATTGGTATGATAGTTGGAATACAACTGTTTTTTGTTTTCTAGACATCAGGTTTTAAACATTACAAAAGATTTTTTTTTTGCCTGAAAAATATAAGTAAAACCATTTAAACTGAATTGAAACTATCAGAGAGTATAATTTAGTCTGTACAGTGGCAGAGCTAGTGAATGGAGGGCCTGGTGCAAAATATATATATATTTCATTGGTGGTTCAGACTAACTACTCTATATTAAATTTTCTTTCTGTGGCATAGGGCCAACGCACCCCTCATCACGCTTCTTTAACCCCCCCCCAACCCTGTGCCCCCTTATCCTCACCACATTCCCCTCCTGCTGGCACTTATTCTCCCCAGGGCAGGGAATAGCGAATGATGTCACACACATGCCAGTAGACGAGCAATAGGATGCCCTCAAAAGTGGGATGCGGTGAGGGCACAGTGGGCACAGGGGCGCCAGGGGCATGGGCCAGGGTAGGGGTCATTGCACTGGTTACACTAGCGGTAGCTCTGCCTGTGAGCACCAGGAGAAGATAAACTACTAATTACGCTTTTGTGTGCTGAGACCTAATACTTGAAAAAAAAAACCCATTCTGGCACATTATCGAATACCCTTTTTCTCATGCAACAAAAAAAAAAATATTTTTCCATGTCCCTTTAATGCTACACTTGTGAATTTAGATTTAATAAAACTGTAATAATATTTCTTAATTTGCCTCTAATCCAATGATAATTATGATAAATAGATTGCAGTAGGATATTTATAAAGGTACTTAGATATGAATGTTGGAATGCAGAAGCTGTGTTAAAAGCATTTTATTTTTTAAACTCACCCAAAATGTGCCCAATAATAAAGCCAGTCTGCTCAAAATTCTTGTTTTGGCTGGGAACTTGAGTGAAAATTGACAACATCACTGTAAAGGAGAACTGGCAGAGGGTAGATCAAGGAATTAGGCCTGGCCTGCTTTAGTTTAAATGGATATGGAAGTTTTACTAGGTATGTAATATACCTGTGTATTTATTTACTTTTATGTGTTTTATTAAGGGCATATAAGCTCTTTTTTCACTGCCTAAAATCAAACAAGTAGTTTTTGTATGGGTCTGTCTGTGGGGCTGGATGTGCATCGTAGAGTCCTAGCCTATCAGAGACCATCAGCCCTATTAAATACCCTGAACGTGTAAAACCGTAGCCCATATTGTAGACTGCAAGACTTACGGCTATTAAATTGGCCTCTCAAAGCTACCCGCAAATTACTTTTCGGGTTATGGGCGAAAAAACCCTACGGAATGTCGAAATTTTAACTCTGTGACCGCAAATCCTTTGATCTTTCAAGCGCGTAACTGTTACGTTTGAAAATCGCTATTAAATTGCTACAAATCCACTGGCATTCAAATCTGTAACCCACAAATAGAGCCAAAAAGCCAATGGGTACTAGAGAGGACCAGCAAGTTGGTTACAGTCCTATCCGTAGAACTGTAAATGCAAATATCAACACACTACTGTACTTAGAATTAAATGGAAAATGATGTTAGGTATTAAAATTAATAGCACAACATTCTCAAGCCCGCAAATCTGCAATATAAAATACTTTTATTTCTGTTAAATTTCCGCGTTATATCGATCCCGGCAATCAATTTGTTAATACATATAATATTTACTGATTTATTAATATTGCATTATTTCTGGAATGCGGGTCCGATCGAAATCTAACCTTCATTTTTCAGTGACGTAATGATGACGATCCCATTTGCCATTGGCTCCGTCTAAACCTGTAGCTACGGGTTTGACTAGTTGATCAGGTTCACGGCCGCACATCCAACGTTCTCAAGAATGGCTTACGGGTTTGCATCTATGGCCCGTAACTCGCGGCATGGTTCAATTTAATAGCTCTGTAACGCAGCTGTGGTTGCATGTCTCAGTAGCATGTTGATAAACTATGGTCGCTGACTGCACAATCAGTATTACAGAGACTATATCTGCATAAGCTGCAGTAAGCAGACACATACAGGCTATTTGGTTGATTTTAGGCAATAACAAGAGAGCTTATAAGCTCTTCATAATACAATAAAGTACATAGAAGTAACTAAGTACACATTTATTTAACATACCTAGTAAAATCCAGAAACCTTCCATAAATGTTTTATTTGTCTTTATTATATATTTTTTTCTTATTTGTAGATGTTTTGCTGCTACTACAATGAAAGAACAATCCCTACAAAAACCATACAGCCTAAACTCAAGCCCACATAGAGGCTTTTCAAGGAGAGTTTTTTTTGCATGGTACATAATACATTTTCCATTTCGTGACACAAAGTGTCCACCTCCACAATTTACCTTGCTTCTCGACAACTATTTTCAGCCATGTATTTATTAAAATCTTTTCTTGATTGGCTGATTTGCTTTGTGATTTTGAGTCAGTAAAACAGCAGAACATTTAGGATAAGGAACATTGTCTGGCAGTTGCTATGCATGAAACTGTTTAATTTATATATGTACAGATATGTATAAAAAACTAAAATAACTATTATGTATCTTTATGTGTTTATTTTAGTCTAGGGATAATTATTATGTACTACTTAAGCTTGGAAATAATTAATTCTCTCTCGCTCTCTCGCTCTTAGAGTGGCAGACTCTCTCTCTCTCTCTCTCTGTATATATATATATATATATATATATATATATATATATATATTGAATGCAAATATAGATAGATAGATAGTTATAGACATCCTGCCCCCCCCCCCCCCCCCCCCCCCCCCACCGCTGAGCTCACCCTAACCCTGCTTCTTCTGGCCCCCACCACCACAGCCCACCCTAACCCTGCTCCTCCTGGCTATCCCTGCTCCTCCTGGCTCCCCCCTTAGCCCACTCTAACCCTGCTTCTCCTAGCTCTCATCCCAGGCCACCCTAACCCTGCTCCTCCTGGATCCCCCCACACCCTGAGCCTCACCAGCTTCCGTCCATCGATGCCTCCCTGTCGCGCTTCTTATGGCAGAGGCAGGGAATCGTGAAAGATGTCATGTGTATGTGACGTCATCCGGGAATCACTGCTGAAAATAACACTGGCATCCGAGTAACATTGCCCATATGCTTACTGGTCAATCAAACAAAAAGGTTAGGGGCCTCATTCAAATATGGGACGTAGAAGCTGCGTGGCCACAAGGGGAGTCCGCAAGCTACTTTCCTATTCTAATCCCCTGCGGCCGACAGCTCCGGCCGGCTTGCAGCTGGCGCCCTGCGTTCCCTTGCGGCCACCCCCGCCGTAGCTTAACCCCATCTAGACCAATTTAACCATAACTGGATCTATTTAACCCTATCTGGACCTAATAACCCTAACTGGACCTATTTAACCCCTTCTACACCTATTTAATCCTAACTGGCCCATTTAAAACTAACTGGGCCTATCTAATCCTAACTGGGCCTAGTTAACCCCTTCTAGACCTATTTAACCCTAATAACCCTAACTGGGCCTATTTAACCCCTTCTAGACCTATTTAACCCTAACTGCGACTATCTAACCCTACCTGGGCTTATTTAACCCTATCTGGACCTAATAGCCCTTACTGGGCCAATTTATCCTAAACTGGGCCTATCTAACCCTAACTGGGCCTATCTAACTCTAACTGGGCCTATCTAACCCTAACTGGGTCTATCTAATCCTAACTGGGCCTATTTAATCCTAACTTGGCCTATTTAACCTCTTCTCGACCTATTAACCCTATCTACAATACATTTAACCCTATCTACATTACTTTAAACCCTATCTACATATATTAAAATCCCTAGAGCTAACCTAAAATAGAATAAATAAGACCACTTAACTTTGCAGATGTCCCTTCAGTGACAACAGTGTTCCTAGCACAAGTCACACCCTGTAAAAACAAAAAAAATCACATTAGTAAAAAATAAACACAACATGAAAAAATAAACATTATAAATATTAAACTTACCTTTTTGCGATGTCACCATCCTTCTTCTTGTCTTCTCCGGCTGGTACCCCTAGACAAAAATAAAATTACATTAATACAACATTAAGCACAAAATAAACAACAATAAATATAATATATATTAAACTTACCTTGACGTGATGTCCCCGTCCTTGTCCTCTTCTGCCCTGGCTGGGCCCTTGAAAAAATCTGCCGCTCTAAAAAAATGAGGCTTATAGCACTGCTTCCGGTATAAAAACCGGAATGGCGGCTCCTGATTGGCTGAAATGGCTGTCGATCAAATTTTGGCCAATCAGTAAGAGTTAATCAGAATGGGATACACCCCTATATCCCATTCTGATTGGCTGATGGACCTGTCAATCATTTTTAAACCAATCATAAGGCACTATTGCCTTCAGCCAATCATTCTGATTGACCGTGACATCAGCCAATCCGATGGCGCAGACACTTGGAGCCAATCACAATGGGATACACCCCCACAGTTGAATTTTGTGGTTTTTCACAATTCTATAGTACACTTTTTGGTTCATTAATCAAATAATGTTTCATCCTCCAGCCAAAATATTCACATAAAAATAGTGACAAACAATATATCAGTACAAATACAACTTGAATTGAAGATAGACTAATAGTTATGCAAATTCCACCCACAAATACAACAGTATTTAATTAAATTATTGAGTTTCCTATTGAATAACAAATATTTTAACCAGTACCAGATAAATGGACTATGATCTGTTGGATACTTTTGGTAGGGTGTAATCTTTTAGTAGGTGAGTCTTCCACATAATTGTGCAAGCAGAGGCATTCTGGAATATTATGTGTGTCATAAAGTTTGATGAAACCCATAAAGTGTATTAAATTGTCAGTTTTCAAAAATGCCTTTATTTTGTGTTCTAATGTTTTCTTTAATTGGTGTTCATTCCATATCTACGAGGCTGTGCTTGTGCATCATTTATGACTGTGGTTACCTTTAAGAGGTGAATCTTTCTTTTCTTTTATGTTTCTGATTTTTTTTTGTATTTGTTTATATACATAATTAAATATATATTTTTTATTTTTTTTACCTTTTTCAACTTTTACTTCAATTATAACTTTATACCATAATCAAGATTAATTGAGAAATTGTGGACTTTTATAATAATATTTTATATCAAAGTTTCCTGTTGTGTATTTGTATCTTTTGCTGTGCAAAAAGTATATATAAAGGTAATACATCTCATACATTCGCATAGAAAGCACCTGCATTTTGACCTATATCAGAGAACTCCTGACTTTCTTCTGGTCTGGAATTTGTCTCAAGGAGAGAAGTGCTCGAGTTGAGATATTTCTTACAAATATTTATAATTACTATAATTATTATTTCTTAAAGCCGGTTACAAATTCTAGTCAGTTTCTTTAGGCAGTCTGCCTGTGTCTAGAGAACAATAGTGCCTAATTATATTCTGTAACATACATGCAAGATATTGTGTTTTTAGATATTTTAGTGGCTTTATGGATTTAATTTTTAATGTTTATCTGACAATACTAAGTGTAAAATTCCTTCTTTGGTCAGTTGTTGCACCAGTTCCTCTCTATTATACCTGGTTATTAAACATATAGATCTTTTAGTATGTTTGATGTAACAAAACAAAAATTATTCTTGTGTCTAATGTACAATATTTGATCTGTGGGTGACACACATTTGTAATTGAGTTCAGTGATGCTTACCCTTTCTTGACCTGCACATCTCTTTTTACAGCAGAATGTCACTAAGGTTATTTTACCCTCTAACCCCAGCCAATCACTTTAGACATTTCTTTCTTATTCTCTCTACTACACTATTTATATGCATAATTCATCTCTTTAACCTTCCTGCCACTGCTAGAAAATGTTTATCCTTTTTAAACATCCAAAATTGCTCTTTCACTCAGCTTTCTGTCAGTTTAGCTCAGCTTACTAGCATTTTTTACCTAGTTTTGGAAACCACCAGCTACCTGTTTTTAGTCTGTTATCGCAGTGTTTTGCTTTTAGTTTGCTTTATGTGTGTTCTGTGTTTTTCATCTTGTCCTGTAATTTGGGTACAGCAATCTTCTTAGAATTGATTTTCTTCTATGTAGCTAAATGTGATACTTGCTTGTCTCTTTGCAGGGTTAAAATAAAGCTGGGACTTGATCCATGCCTAGAAGGAGAGCTACCAGCAGAGGTGGAGAATCTGGACCGTAGTTCTGATGTAATAAGATACCCAAGGGCACAACAGAGGTCAAGACAGCCTTAAGACAAAAGTGGTCAAGGTCAGATGTCCTATGGCGCTTATGGTGTAAATGTTAGAGGCAAAGAGTTGAAGTCCAGGAATGCAGCAGAGGTTAGCAAGAAAGATCAGATGACAAACGACAAACAAACAACTTAAATCCTAATAAGGTTAAAGCAGCGACAAGATGTGAATTGCATGCTCTCTGTGTTTAAGAAAATGTATGTGCATCATAATGGCTAGGAAGGCAACAATGTATATTTAAGGTTTTCTGGTGAACATTGATGCACATGAGATTTACCTGGAATTTTCAGCTGGACTTCCCATTTTGATCCCTGTGCAACTTTTGGCCATTTTTTTCTTTATAAAATTACTTTTCATACTACAGACTCCTTTTGACAGCTGGTTCATACCCTGTTTGCCTTTTTTTCATTTTCAGGCAATTGCAACTCCCATGCTTTCACATCAAATATATATGATGACTTAGCATTAGCATCTTAGCATTAGCATCTTCTTTTTTTTTTACCAAATTGGAGATAAGCAGTCAGTGCCCGTCTTCCCTGTCTCTCTCTCTCCCACTCCCTTTTCTACTGTCTCTGCTCCTTCCCCCTTCCCTCTGTCTCCTGCTGCCGCCGTTGCTGTTTTCCCTCTCCTTTCCTTACCTCCTGTCTCTCAATGTTCTTTCGGCTCCCTCCCGCTATCCCCCATTTCCCCTCCGTTTGTCTGTTTCTCTGCTGTTCTTGTTCTTCTTGCTGCCTTTCCACGCATCTCCCATTCAGCTTCATGCCGCCTCGTCCTCCAAATCTGAGTAACGCCAATACTGCCAAAATCTCACTTCATTTTCGGTCTGCTGCTTCTCTCTAAAGCCCTACAATGCCTCAGACACTGCTCTGCTCAGTCCAGCTACCTAGCACTACCATTTATCACTACCCCTTCTCAATAAAGTCTCCCACAACCTTCAAGTGCACCAATCACTCCCACCTCACTATAGATAAGCTCCATTCACCACCACTTTACCATAATTAACCACTTGATCTCCCTATTTTGACTCTCATCCTTTATTCCTAATTCCTTACTTAACCCATTACTCTCTCCCTTTCCCTATTTACATCTTTTACATATTCCATTTATCCGCATATCCTCACTTATTCCTATCTCACTATACTGCTCTTTAATTCCTTCTCTCATTCTTCTCAAGACACTCTCTACATTACAACGTTACTGATACCCCAAGCTTCTTTCTTCTCACTGGCCATCCTCAATTCACCACCTACTCTCAATGCCAGTCCATGCCTTATCTATCTTTACGTCGCTATCTCTAGTCTCCATCATCATCATCATCCATCACCTTCTTGTTATAATCATGTCGAGGTTGGCTCAAACATCTTTAGATTTTTTTACCCACCATGCACTAGCCCCATCTTCACTCACTTCCTCATCTTCTACATCTATCCGAGGTCTAATCATGGCATCACATTCATCTGTTGCACCACAGTCCATTTCTCCTCTCCTACCTTTCCTTATTTTATTGTCACTCAACTTAATCCTCTTTTCCCTGACTTTTATGCTGCTCTTCTTTCCATTTCATACCTCTCCATTTACTGGACATAATTTGCTGCAACTCCTCACGACCATATTTTGCATCTCTTCACACGACCTTACTTCATCACTACATTCCTCTCTATACTTCATTACCTCACTATCAGATTTCCTCCTTTTCCCCTATGCTTCTTTCCTCATTCTCTCAACTTTCCCCCCTTTTAGCATATTCCACTCCTATTCACGTATCACCACCTCCGATTCATTGCCTGTCCAGACCTTCCACCACTTCCTCCTGCTCCAGGTTTCAACACCTCCTCTTTGCTTCCGTCTAACACTCCTCTCTCTACTCACAATCTCTTTCCTTTATCATTCTCCATCCATGCCTTATGCCATACCTCCTTCTTTTGACTCTGGCTAATGGCTTTCAACTTACTCGCCGCACAATGCTCCCCTACCATTCCAGTTCCTTTAAATTTACACCCATACCCTACTTTCTGTTCACTCTATTTACCCGCATTCCATCCTGCATCCATCTACCTTACTCCTTTCACCACGCTCCATTGATACTAACACCTTATCATTCCACCTTCATCTCCCACCACTCTCCCTCTTTCCTTCTCACAAACACCTCCCTACTTTTCTTGCGTTCAGTTTTGAGATTATTGCCTCATATATCCTATTTGACGCCCTCATACCAGTCCATTACCTGATTCTTTGACATTAGGACCTGTTGCCCTAGGCATATTCACTTCTCACTGCCACACGCGCTCTCCACTATTTCCATCCCTTTTCATATCTATGTCAACTCATACCCTCTTCAGGTCATCTAATTCATCCTTTTATCTCTCCTTCACTCTCTAACTTCCACCACACACCTATGCCACACCTTAACCTATTCTCCTCTTTTCAGCTTATTGCTACACGTCCCGTGCTTCTACTACTCCTGTGTATCTGGCTTTGACACCATCCTCAATTATCCATTTGTCTCACGCATGCCAGGTCCATTACCAGTCTTGCCTAAATTCTCAGCAATCAATTCCGCTTCTTTCGTACTCACCAGCTTCTTTTGTATTCCTAATTCATTCACCCCACTTCACCTTGCACATCACTTCATCTATTATCTCATTCTCATGTACATGCTTCATTCTTAAGATACAAGTCGCTTCTCATCAGTACATTTTCTCACGCAACATTCTCCAACCCCTTATGTCTTCCAGTATTAATTCACCTCATTGTCTTCTGAGCTATCAAACCCGTTCACCACTACTCTCCCTATTCAACAACTAACTGAGATCCCTACCATAATTTTCATCCTCAAGATTCATTGCCACAGTTGTGGCTCTTATATTAGAAATTGGCATGGTGGCCAAGTGGTTAATTGTACGTAAATTAAAATCAAATAGAGTCCCGACTTGGTCGGAAGTAAAAACAATTATTATAAATAATAGGAGTTTTGAGAAAGATTTCTCAGAAATCATAATGTCAAAAAATGTAGAACACACCAGCAGCCGCAGTTGTTACCTGCATCCTGGTTTCACCAGGCATCACTGCTTACTCTGAATTCTGGGAGCTTCATACACACCAGCAGCCCCAATTGTTACCTGCATCCTGGTCTCACTAGGCCTCACTTCTTACTCTGAATTCTGGGCGCTTCATACACACCAGCAGGTATGGAGAAGACCTTGAAAGCTGCTTCTTCCCAGGAGCCAATATCTTGTATTAATATTTCTACTATATGCTTGTTATTATATTTGATGACATAGAATTATTTCTAACATTAGTTCAAACGCTTACAAATGTTTACTTTATCTTGCCTGGCTTTCTTCCCCTTCCCCCTTTTATGCCCTGCATCATTTGCCTAGATCTCCTCCTTCTCACATGTCTTGGCATTTACTTTCTTTTAACTGCACAGTCTTGCTTGCTTTCTCTCTCTCTTTCTCTCTCTCCCTGTTCTATCGGTCCCTCACACTGTATTTTTATTGTTTTTTTCTTTTAGCCCCAATTGTTACCTGCATCCTGGTCTCACTAGGCCTCTCTGCTTACTCTAAATTCTGGGAGCAATGCCCTCCCTCCCTGCCCCTCACCCTCCCAACCCATTTCAGATTAAATAGTGGAATGGGAATCACCTGACTTTCCTATTTGCATATATTATGACACCACTAGGGGTAGACAACATATTAAATGCTAGAGCCCTCACCTCTGTTCCTTCTCTCTCCCACTAAATGAAAAAACTTTCTAACTTTCACTTTTCTTCTGACCCTTGTTATTCCTTATCTGTTTAATCTTTCCCCCGGTTTCTGTCCCTTCCATTCCCTTTAGATTGTAAGTTGTGAGTTTCCAGTCTTCTAGGATGCTTTAGCAAAAAGCAGTTTCTGCAAAGATTCTAAGCTCAAAATAGGGTCCTCCATTTTTGGAATGTTGTTAATACTGTATTTTTCCTTGTTTTTATCCCCTGTATAGCGCTACGGAATATGTTGGAGCGTTACAAATAAAAGTTAATAATAATAATAATAATAACTAAAATGGTGAATATGGGATAAACACTTAGCTTAATGCTAATCTCCTACTTGACCCCCATGACTTATAGAGTTTCTCTGGCCTCCTCTCCCTGGGTCTCCATTCGCAACTCTTTTTCTTTTTCTACTTATGCATATGAAATTATATATCAGTGTTTATAATTCTTGTATTTACATGTAAAATTTTGTATTTGATATGTATTTTTCTATTGTGAAATAAAAAAAAAAAAAAAAGATTCATTGCCACCAAGCTCATAATCGCTCCTCCACTATACTTCTGCAACCCTCTTAAATTATGTCTCTCTCATATTTTCATATGACTCCCATTTCTGGTGTACCACCCTCTAATGCAAAGACAGGTACCAGTAGTTGCTCTCTCAACAAATTGAGCAATATATCTCAGCCAGTCCATTCCATAGCTCCTACTCATCATCTGACGTCATTCAACCTATGCCACCGTGTGCCATCCCACTCACTCACGTCCCTAAGCCCTCTATAGCACATTCATTCTCATAATCATACTTCCACTTTCTTTATGTTTCAAACCTTGGCAATACCTACCTCCACTCGCTTTTCAACCATGTTCTCAATCTATTTTTTTCATTCACCATTCATGCCCATTCTACAAGGATTCCTTCTCACTTCCATTCATCTACTCATTCTACTTCATAACAAATAGGTTTTGATGCCCTCCACTGACATTAAGTCACTCCTCAAACACTCACCAGGTTCGCTACCAGTCCTGCCTAGCCCCAGCAATCGATGGCCACATTCCACATCCATCATTTGCCTCTGTAAACAATCACTCCATCACCTAAGTACTGCTCAGTCACTCTGCACTTCAAATTCCTCAAAATTTAATTTGTAGCCTCAATACTTAGACCCACATCCATACTCAACCGACCCTGCACACTTCACAACATTTCCACCCCTGTATTCATGTTCTTACCATATCCATATTTGATCAACCCTACTCTTCATCATCAACACCATCGATTTTCAAGTTGCGCTCCGTTCATTGGCCCTTCAGTTACTCACTCACTTCAGTCACTTACTTTACACCACACCTCATCCACTTCTCTCTGATTTACTTTAGGTCTCACTCTGGCAACTTCATTACATACAGTACGTCTGATAAGTCAATGTCATGCAGATCGATTCACTAGTAGTAATGTCCTTCACAACTCCTCAGTACCTCTTTAAGTTTTCCTTCTAATTTAACCACTAACATCTCACACCCCACAACCCTACGTCTCTTCCACCTCATATCTTTCACTTGTGATGCCATAGAACTCCCACAACTCACTTTATGCACACCTTCCACGTCACTCATCATAAATCAGTTATCCTCACACATCTTTCTCACAGTCAGTATGTTTCTAGCAACTGACCCCACCGTCTCCAGTCACTAGGCTACGAAACATCTTCCTTTCTCCAACATCCTGCACACTTCTCGGCAACCATCAATCAAACTTTGCCATCTCCTTTGAGTTACACATCCTTCTCATACTCGTCTTTCAATCAACACTGCGCATTCGCACTTACTATCCATACGATTAACTCTATCGATTCATCATTCGAAATTACTGCCCAAAAGAAATATGTCAAGCTTTCCCTTTCTCAGTCTGTTTGCATTCATTGCCTTTTGGCCCCCTTAGCAGGCAAAGACAGGGCATAGCAACCAGCCACATCTCAGGTAAACAAGGAGAGGGGCCAACCCCAAATAATCAGGTTACTTACCTGGGTAGGAGGGTCCCTCTGCCTCCATCCTTTATAAACCCCAGACACTCACTTACCTGTGCACAAATCCTTCTGTGTCTCCCACCCTCCCACCCCTCTCTCCTCACCATCCCTAAGCCCTAGGCCCTCTTAGCAGGCCAAGACAGGGCATAGCAACCAGCCACATCTCAGCTATATGAGGAGAGGGGCCGCCCACAAATATTTATTTATTTATATATATATATATATATATATATATATATATACACAAAGTGAGTCTAGGAATCTATGTGAGCCTCAGAAAGAGCAGAGCTGCATGTCCAGTCTATAGCACACATTTTTAATTGAGATATTGAAATGCGGCTCAGTCAGTAATTACTCCTAAAATCAGGCCTACAGGTGGAATGAGGGTGTGTGGTTTTCTTGGATTTGAACATGGAGCTAGTGACAGAAAACTGAAAGTGTTCTTAACCTTTTGAGAGAAATATCTTGCTGTAGAAATAGCTGCACCTGCATTTGGGGAAAGCTGAAACAAAGAACCTGGAGACTGTATCTGGAGAAAAGGGAAGCTGTGAGAAACACAAAACCCTGAAGAAAACTCCAAACAAAAATACACTGTTAGAAAATACACTATTTTTTCAATGCAGGGAGAAGTCTGTGAATAGAAAACAATACAAGCCAAAAAGTTTTTTTTAAGGTCCCTGGTGTGGGACATTTGGAGAGAAGGGTGGGCCAATGATCCACTCTTCTGCTTGTGAGAAATAATGCTAAAAATGGCTCCTAAAAGATACCTGTAAAAGTTTTTGAAAGTGGACTCTGTACAGTTTACTCTTTTGAGGTTCTGAGAGCTGAGAGGCAACTCCAGGGCTAGTCAGGCCATTTGTGCGGTTTAGTTACCTTGTTTACATATATTTATTTTGTGTTGCCAAATTAAGTAATTTGCTTTTAATTTTTGTATCTTTATGCTGCAATACAGATTATTCATCTGGATTTCATTCACAGGTACTCCACTCTTTACATATATTAATTTCCTAATATTTACACACCTAATTCATAAAACCTAGTTTGCTGATCAGAAAGAATTTGGCATCTACTGTCTTTTGTCTATGAATATCAGTGCATGTGCTGTTGGCAGTATATAAATACATTGTACATACGTAAGAGCTAGAAAGCATTCCTGAAGTCATTTTTAAACAAAATGAGTATATCTGGATAGTATAGAAAATCTGATATTTCATATAGAAATGAGAATTCTATGCACTGCGCAGTCTGCACAGAAATGATCTATTTCACATTATCTCTAGCCGAGAGCAATCAGTATTGTTAATGGAGATCAGGGTTCAAGCTCTTCTCTCCATTTTGAAAACTCAGCAGCTCATATTACAAGCATCTCCTACCTGTTTGTGTGAGTTTTAATGTGAAAAATACTGATTTTAATATACATGGCCAGTGCTGTAAAATGCATTATTAAACTAGTCTGAAAAGAGGAATCGTGTGTAAATGTATGAAACAGATCCAGAGTGAGATGCATAAATTAGAATTCATTGCAATAGGTTTATCACATATTTCAGAGAAAATCATTTTGTTTATATGAACAGACTTCCAGATCAGATCAACACTGGTAGTTATCACTCTATACAGCTGCAAAAAAATCAAGTGTATATGGAGCAATTTAGTTGTTCTACAAGGTTTGTAGGCATGAATTTATATGGTGAATGTCCAGCTGGGAATAAGTGACTGATCCAGTTGAGCGCCAATTAACCCTATGAGTTTCATGCCAGTAGTCTGTTTACTTTTTGCAGAGGCAAGATACATTTTGATTCTTTTTCCCCCCAATGTTCTTTATTAAAGACATACATAAAGAAATTTACAATGATACGTATAGAAATCCACAAATAACAGTTGGTAAAAACATCAAGGAAGACATGTGAGATCTATAATACTCATAAAGAAGCAACATTATATAATTTAAGTTATACTAAAAAGTCTGAATACAGCCCTCACGCATTTTCTAATAATAAACAATAAACTATATAAGATTTCACATTTGATAGCAAAATGTTACATCCTACCAAGGTTCTGTGGAACTTATATAAAACTGTTCATATATTAAGGGTATTCAAATAAATCTAGAATTGACAAATCATTTTTAAATTGCTCTAATCAAAAAGTAGAGAAAAATCCAGGCCAGAAAAATCATTAAAAAAAAAAATCAGGATAAATAATATATAATCCAGAAAATAAAGGGGGGGGGAGGGGTCCATGGTAACATATCTCCTCCCTAGTACTACCTTTAAGATGAATCCCCATAGGGGAATATGAAATAATGCCTATCTGAGCATTTCGACTCCACATCCCAGATTTTTATACTTTTAAAGGGATATGGATCCCTGTTTGCATATTTAAACCTCATTAAACAAGTGCTTAAACGCTCCTTTTATTCACTGAATCCTTCCAAATAGTCCCAACAAAAGCCAAACCTTTGTAACTAATACACACAGTATCTCTGTACTAGGTGTAATAACAAACCACAGTTTGTCTCTAGCAGCATTTCAAAACAAGGTGTTAAGAAACAGTCTGTTGGTGGCAAATACTTCAAGTACTAATATAAACATCGTAGGAACTATTTGAAAGGTTTCAGTGAGTAAAAAGAGAGCTTTTAAGTTAATAAAACAATGTTTATATATGCAAATAAATGCTTAGGTAATTTACATTGCTTTTTTTTTTTTATTAGTTTTTATTGCAGGTATACAAAATGCAAACAATTGTACAGTAATGTGCAAAATAGAACATAGCACAAACACTAATCTTGATTCTATAAAATTGTATCCTGCCTCCTCCCTTTTTCTATATTTTCCTCTGTGCTGTTATTGGTAGAAAAATGGAATTAATCCAGGCCTTTCCTAATTATACTAGCATGTCGATAAGTCGATCAGTAACACATACTATTCTTTTATTTTTCCTTTCCGCTGCTATCTCATCTAGAAAATCTTTAGTACTGTGCCTGAATCTCAATGTTATGACTTCGGGATCTACCTGGGAAAAAGAGAAGATCTAACTTCTCCTACCTTCTAGCACTTACATGTCTGGAGTAATATATCTCTCTTTTTTTTTTTTGTAGCTTTAAGGAAGAGTAACCTAATATCTTATCTTAACCAAACAAACCTAAACATTTTAACCGACACACTAAGAATCAAGTCTTCAGCTTTGGGTTGCACCCCCCTATCTCAATCATGCTTTAACTCAATCCTATCATACCTGTCTTCTCCACGGTCTCCAGCCCTCTTTGTTCCCTGTCTTTAGTGCTTGGGAGCCCTCCCCTCTCTATCCCCACTTATTGAAGAAGTGGAATTTTGATATCTGTGTATTCTATCCAAGGGCCCCAAAGTTCCAAAAACTTGGGAATTGAGTCTGCTAGAGAATGGGAAATCCTTTCATTAACCGCTATGTAATGAACCTTAGCATTAACCGCCCCTATCTCCAGTGTGCTTTTCTTCCAACTCCTGGCTATATGTGATTTTGTCGCTAAAAAAATTAATTGTAATAGTCTGTTATGGGGGATAGAGAGCGATGCCACTGGCAACCCCAGTAGACAGGTTTCAGGTGTTACCCTAATGTGATGCCCAAAGATAGCTTCCACCAGAGCACCCACTGCTGTCCATAGTTGCTGAACCCTTGGGCACCTCCACCAAATGTGATAAAAAGAGCCAAACTCTGAGCAGCCTCTAAAGCACCTCGAACTTTCCGTTCCACTCCATTTGGCGAGTAGATCCGTGGTAATGTACGCGCGGTGTAGGACTTTAATTTATGTCTCTAACATGCTATAGTCTAGCGACCCCCTCATGATGTGAGCCCAGGATGTTTCCCACGTTTCCATCTCCCAGTTTATGGCCAGATCCTTTTCCCATTCCCTCATGTACTTATCTTTGGCTATCGTTTTGGGGGTATTAAAGACATCGTAGAGTTCCCCTATCACGCCTCTCGAGAGGGGGGCCTTCTCACACATTCTAGAAAATCTGTTATGAGAGGGGGCCCCTGAGTTCCTGAATAATCTACCCACAAAATGCCTCAGCCTGCTATAGTTATAATGTTCATATAGAGGCATGTCAAATTGGTCCCTAAGAGTCTCAAAGGTTAATACACGGCCGTCTCTCATCCAGTTCCCCAATCTGTCCAGATTACTGTTCTTCCACCACTGCTGGGAGGCCCGTGAGATACCTGCCGGAGCTAGCGGGTGAGTGAAAATAGGTGTTAGGTGGGAGGGGCGAGGTGGGAGGTCTGTGTGGCTGTAGGCCCATACTAGGTTCGCCGCCGAGTTTCTTATCATTGGGTTGGAAGATTTTTTTTTCTCTAGGGGGTTGGGTGAAGCTAAACCGCAGCATCCCATGTGTGGGGTTTCATGTCCCGGTTTTCAATGAACATCCATGCCGGATGGGCCTTGGACAAGTGAGTCTGGGAAATAAAAGCTAATTGCGCTGCTCTATAGTATAGCTTTAAATTAGGACACACAAGCCCCCCCCTGGACTTATGCTTGTACATGTTGGTTTTTGCTATTCTGGAAGGACCCTTGCCCCAGACAAAATGGAAAACCCTTCTTTGAAAATTGGAGAGGTCTTTCATGTGTATCTGAATCGGGAGGGATCTAAATATATATAGCAGTCTAGGTAATATGTTCATTTTGACCGAGCTAATCCTGCCGAGCCAGGAGATATTGTACTTTGCGCATTTGTTCATCTCTTCCTGTAGTGTGCGAAACAGTGGGCGGTAATTAGCCTTATAAAAATCCTGTATTTTAGCTGTCAACCTTATTCCTAGATATTTGATCCCCCTCCCAGCCCATTGGAACTTAAAGCTCCTTGTGAGGGATTCTCTCTCTTGGTGTGGAATATCTAAGGCCAATGCTTCAGTTTTTTCCACGTTAATTTTCAGTCCCGAGAGCGTTCCAAATCGTTCAAGCTTTTGCATCAGAGCTGGTACCGATCTCATTGGTTCCGAAATGGAACACAATAAGTTGTCCGCAAAGAGCGATATCTTAAAATGTTGTAACCCAACTTGGATACCTTTTATCTCTGGGGAGGTTCTAATCGAATGGGCCAAGGGCTCTATTGCCAAAGCAAAAAGAAGCGGTGACAGTGGGCATCCCTGTCTTGTCCCCCTCTGGATGTGGAGAACTGGCCTCCCCCCACCCAGAAGTTTTAAATTTGCTTTGGGATCTTTATAATAAGTCCGGATTAAGTTGAGGAACTTCCCTGTAAACCCGAATTTGATCAGCGTAGCTGTCAGGAAGGGCCATTCCAGGGAGTCAAAGACCTTCTCCACATCCAGAGAGAGCAGGCAAGCCGGAATATTGTTTATCTTAGCATGATGGACCAAATTCAAGATTTTCCGGATATTGTCGCCTGCTTGTCGCCCTGGTACAAATCCCACTTGGTCATTATTGACCAAGGAGGGGAGAAACCCTGCTATCCTATCTTCCATGATCTTGGCCAAGAATTTGATGTCGTTATTAAGAAGTGAAATTGGTCGGTAGTTCTTGGCTTCTAGTGGGTCCCTCCCCTCCTTGGGGAACAAGGCCAGATCCGCTCTATTGAGTTCTGGGGGGGGGGGGGGGGGATTGGCAGACCTTCCAGGATTGCATTAAACAATGTGGTCAAGTGTGGTGTCAGTGTGCCTACAAATTTTTTGTAGTACAAATTCGTAAAGCCATCTGGGCCTGGAGCCTTACCTATTTTAGAATCTAATATAACCTTACTCACTTATTCCGGAAAAACTGATTTATTTAAAGAGGTAATATTTTCCTCCGTAAGTTTAGGTAGGTCCAGAGAACTTAAGAAGGACTGTGTTTCCTGCGAATACAGGGAGTTCGAGGACTTATATAATTTGCTATAGTACTCATGAAAGATGTCTTGGATCTTGGAGGGGTTAGAGGTCACATTCCCTTGGGGAGATTTTATTTGGAAAATTCTGGATTGATTTTGCTTCGATTTAAATTTTTGGGCGAGAAATGTGTCTGGTTTGTTTGCTTTGCTGTAGAATTTATGGTGCGTGATTCTAAGAGCTTTCTCCGTTCTTTCGGACAGGATCATGTCAAGTTCGGCCCCGGTTTTCTCAATCTGGGACCTATCCACGCTGGGTTATTTTGCTGTTTAGATAATGCTAAAGACTGTCTCCAAGGCAAGGATAATCCGGTTGGAAGGATAAAAAGTACAGTGTACAGTGAAAATTATGGTAGAGCTTTAGCCCCTTGGTGATCTTAATAGTGGCAGGTTTGACTTATTATTTGGTTTAATTATGTCTGCAATGACCCAGGGCTGCCATGGGGGGGGGGAGTACTGTCCATTGAGACTGCTTATGCAATGTTTTGAGTGGAAATGCACATCCTCAGGGTGCGGCTGTTGACAATGAAGTTATGTCTTGTAGTGAGTTTCTGGGCTCATCTCTAAGCCCCCAACATATATCAGTAATATAAAAGTTCGGTTTGTTACAATTAAAGATCCAAATATAAAGCCTGAAGATCTGCTCTCCTTTTTGCCCAGGTCCAATGGAGCTGGAATAAAACTCTGGTGTTCTGAGTCCCTTTGATTTGTTTTATATATAACAGGGGTACCGGGGTTTCTATGGGAGTTCATATGGGAATGGGGCCCCGGGCTGCCCAAGCTAGGGCTCTGGTGTTGTTGTAGCCCCCCGGGGTGCCCCTTCCCTGTCTCTGGTCTGTCTTCTCCCCCTAGGGAGTCATTCACCCCTCCCCTGTACCTGCAATGTTCTGCTTTAGACCGTTCTGCACCCCGGTCTCCTCTTCCAGGCTTCCAGGAGGCTTGTGCCGGATTGGCCAGGGGCTCCTAGGGGTGACCTCTTTCCCCTTTTCCCCTGTGGGGTGCTCCCTGTTGCCTGCTCCCCTGCGTGGGTCCCTGTGGGGCTAACAGGGTTCCTCCCACCCTCTTATAGCCCATGGTAGGCCTCTTACGCCGTGCTCCCGTCAGGGCCTATCCTCCGGCAGCCTGTGCGTTGCTCCGCCGGTGCTGCTTGGCCTCTCTCACCTCTCCGCCCACCTCCATCCCGCCTGTGCAGTCTCACCGCGGGTGATCGGTGAGGTAGGTCGTGGTTGGGATCCAGAGGGAGGGAGATCCGGCGGGGGGCAGTTGGGAGTGTCTCTCTGCTGTAGGCCCCGTTTGGCAAGGCGCCTAAAACGTGGGGTAGCTTCCCCTGCTGGCGCACATGAACACCCAATCAGACTCTCTGAGGTAGGGGAACCTCTGATGGGTAATAATTTTTTAGTTTTGTCCTAAATTGCCGTTTTTATGAGTATTATTTGCCCTATCTGCGTGGAGCTCCAGCTCAACTCGTCTGGCTTCCTTAGCTGCTAGCCACGCCCCCAATTTACATTGATTTTAATAGGGAACCTTCCAGATTCATATGATCATATTTCTATGCACTCATGGAAACGATATATTTTGTTATGTTGTTATTTTGTTACTTTATGTATGTTTGTTATCCCTATTGCATATCACATTTAAAAAAATATTTCTATGAAAATGTTTCTGTAAATGTTAAAATATGTTTTAAGCCTGATACCTCCTATGTCCCCAGGTATCCATTGGAATCCCCTCAATATTCTTGTGCTTTAGGATGAAGACTTATCTCAAAGCAAGATGTTCAATAACTCTTATGGGAGCCATGTGATAGCACTTTAGATAAAATCTTCTGTAGCAGCAGGGTCTATATTATATACTAGTGACTTGCCCGTCAAAAATGACGGCAATAAAATTGTAAGGCATGGCAATGCTGTTTACCACACAATGTAAGGCTTTTGCTCCTCTGTGGACCTTCGGCGCTCATTGCGAGCCCTGAGCTGAGCGACTTCTGAGCATCTCCCCTCGTGTACTTCAAGTGTCCTGCTTTGCAACGATCACGTTTGGCGTTCATCACGAAGACAGATATATAAGTACAGTGTGAACAACAAAAAATATGTGAGTACAGTGAATTAATAAAGTAATATGAATTAATAAATTAATATACTTTACCTATTTATATGTAATATGCAGCAATTGATATTCTGAAGAGCTAACAATCTATTTGTATTTTCCTGCATCTGAAAAAGTACAGTTGGACTGTTGATCACCTGAGAAGAAAGTGTCAGCAATGTTGCAAGTGTGCAGTATAAATACACTGCGTGCACGAGGGCAAATCGTTGTTTAGGTGGGTAAAGAGGCATTTTAGAATCCTAATGTTATTAGTTGCAAGTTAGTGCTGTAAAATGGCATTTTTCTCTATGTGTTACTTGGCTCGCGAGCATTTTCCGGCCGTTGTCATGGTATATTGTGTATCTCCTACGTTCCTGTGTAACTCGTACGTGCCTGGTGGTGACTTTCGCGGCTCTGTCTCCTGTAGCCTCGTTTAATTTTTTTGTCTGCCATTTTTTTTGTTGCATAGCTGATTTTCAAGTGCCGAAACTTCTTAAATGCGACTTAAATTGGCGTGCAACCTCACTCCCAGATGTCCTGGCTGTCCCCCCATGCTGTGTGTGATGTTTGTTTTATGTTGTATTTTTTTGTTGTTGTGCTTTTCGTGTTTTTCGATGTACGTGGTTCGGCCATTAACTTTGTATTTTTGCAACCTCAAATAATTTTTTTCTAAATTCCACGGGTCGTAATTCTTGTTTTTAAAAGTTGTACGTTCTTGTTGTTGTTCTGTGTGCCTCGGGATCGTGTAGCCTTGTTTTCATTTTTTTAGCCCGCCATTCTTTTTCTCGCTTAGCCGATTTTCAAGTCCCGAAAGTGCTTTTCAAGTGCTTTTCTGGATTGTTTTTTACCGAATTTGAGGTGCCCTAGAGCCTCCACCTCCGCAAATGCGGATACTCGCTTTGCGAGGTATGCATTTGCGGCCTGCAATGAGCCTTTTGCTCATTGCAGTTTATATCCACCTCCGCAAGGGTCCGCATTTGCGGCCTGCAAACCCCACAAAAATATACACTAATTTGAACCAAATAATTATTGTGAAATGTAAAAGCTATAGAAAAAGTATAGGGTACTCCAGGAAATAAACAGATGCGGATTGATCCCCTGCTAGATAGAAGCTACAAAATTATAAACAGACTGCAAGTCCTGCAGCACTGTTTATGTGTGTATATATAAATATATATATATATATATATATATATATATATATATATATATAGTGGTACCTCGGGTTGCGATGCCCTACGTTTGCAGCGTTTTCGAGTTACGACGCCTCACTGGCCTTGGGTTGCGATGTTGGCTCGGGTTACTGCCGGGTTATTGCCGGAATTTGATGCATGAGCATACGCAGACCGATCACAACATCCAACGAGACTCTGCAGTGTTCCTGTGAAGGTAAGACCCTGTGAGTGTGCCTGTGTGTGTGTCTGTGTGTGTCTGTGCCTGTGTGTCCAGCCCGTAGCAGCCAATTTGCCCAACCAATGTGCCTGCCAATGTGCTCAGCCAATGCGCCCACCAATGTTCCCAGCCAGTGTGCCTAGCTAATGTGCCAGCCAATGTGCCCAGCCAATGTGCACAGCCAATGTGGCAGCCAGTGAGTTAAATAATAACTAAAATGTGCAAAATCTAGTGTCCGGAACAAATGAATTGAATTTACATTGATTCCTATGGGAAATGTTACCTCTGGTTACACCGTTTTCGGGTTACACTGTCTGGTCCGGAACGGATTAACAGTGTAACCACTGTGTGTATATATATATATATATATATATATATATATATATATATATATATAGTTGAATAATAAGAGTATTGCAGTGAATAGTGATACCTTTTTTATTGGACAAACATATTCACAATAAAGGAACAAGCTTTCGAAAGATAGTGCCTCTCTTTATCAAGCCAAAAAGCGATACACACACATATATATATATATATATATATATATATATATATATATATAGTAAAGGGTTTATATATGCAGTATATATATATATATATATATATATAGTATATATATAATATATATACAGTAGACTCTCAAGCAACCCTCCGCTTCCCCCACATGGCTCCATGCCACGCCCTCGGCATGCCTGCTGCCCCCTGCTCTCCATGCTTCTTATTTCCCTTCTCAAAGCAGCCCACCACTCCTACCCTTTGTTCTCCCATGCAGCTCTCTCTTCCACTAGTATCTGACCCTGTGCTCCTACCCGCCTCCTCATTCTTCCCTTGAGTCTGCCTCCTCCATCACCCCGTGGCCATTTCAATGCATTGACGTCTCCCTGCCCCTCCCATCCCGGCCTCTGTGCTCCACGCCGACATTTCTCCCTCAACCTCTTATGCCTAGCTCTGGCCAACATACATCCTTTCACTGGTTCCCCATCCTAGCACTCAGATAGCCCTATACAGTGCTCCCGCTTTCCTAATAATGTGTGTGTTTGCACGCGCTTATGGCATTTCTATATAAATGCCCACAAGCATTATCCATGCTATTTCCTGCAAATTGTATGTTTGCAAGTTTAAAATTGCCACCTCCTGCCCCTGCCTCGCTGCCTCATCCAATCAGCTCCCTCGCCTCTAGCTTCAACTGCCTCACAGAGCCCCTTCTGGCTCAGTGGTTAAATGCATTAGACTCTAATGCTTGGGGCTGCAGGTTTCAAGTACAAATCTACTGTATGTGTCACTTTCAATTCCCTACAGTTTGCTGTAAGACTTTCCATTTTTTTCCTATGCTAATGTTCCTTAAAGGTGCAGTGAATCCTTTGTGGGCACATTTGCATGTCCCTGACCAGGTTCCCAGAATTCAGTGCAATGACTGTATTTCTCAGACTTCTGAGCAGGAAACAAGGTTTTTTACTTGTTTTAAATGGTCAGACATAAGCGCAAACGTACTATTTACCGTACTACTGTAGGTGGGGGGCTTCTCTCAAAGCTTGTTGCTATAATCATGAACAAGTTTCTCCTTTCCCCCAGGCGCTCTACCAGTCACCCTTCCAGTTTATATCCAGTCGCTCTGCCCTTTGCTCTCTGCCCGTCGCTCTGCTTGTTTCTCCACTTGTCGCCCGGCCAAAGTAGCCTGACAAGGTGCCCCGCCACATCGCTCCTTTAGTCACTCTGCCAGTCGCTTTGCTAGATGCTCTGCCTGTCACTCTGCCAGTCGCTCTTTCAGTCTAATTATCAGTCGCTTATTCCCCTTCCCCCATCATTCTTTAAGTGCTTCTCCTCTGCATTCCCAGCAGCGCCAATCCCCACCCCCTGAGCCTTACCAGCCGATCCGTAAGCTCTGACCCTTATTACTATCACGTTTTTATCCCAGTTCCTCATGCCATGTGAACTCTGCCCTTGCCCATCCCTCCTTCTCTACATTGCGCCATCGCTCGCCCTTGCCCCCTAAAGTGCATAGACACTTATCCGTCATTCCCCTCCACCACAGTACGCCTCACGCAGTTGCTCAGACACTCTGACTGTTGCTCTACCTTTCGCTCTGCCGGTCGCACCTCTAGTCGCTCCTCTAGTTGATTTACCCTCCACTCTACCTGTCGATCCATCTGCTGCTTTTTTAGCCATTCTACCTGCCGCTCTTTCAGCCACTCTACCTGCCGTTCTTTCAGTCGCTCTATCTGCCGCTCTTTTGGCTGCTCTACCTGTCACCCTTTTGGACACTCTAGTGCTCTCTACGTTTAGTCACTCCTCCATCCTTTCCACCGCCTTTGTCTACGCCTCACTCTGTCACTTCGCCAGCCACTCAACCCTTCTATCCACCAGTAGCTATTCCAGCCGCTCCGCCTGCCACTCTACCTGTCGCTCGCTTGGTGGCTCTGCCTGTCGCCCTTTCGACCACTCTACCTGCCGCCCCTTTCGGCCGCCCTTTCGGCCACTATATCTGCTGCTCTACCCACCGCTCTTTCGGCCGCTCCACTGCACGATCCACCAGTCCCTCTTTCGACGGCTGTACCTGTCGCCCTTTCAGCCACTCTAGTGCCCTCTATGCTTAGTCACTCCTCATTCCTTTCCACCGCCTTCGTCTATGCCTCACTTTGTAGCCCCTCCAGTCGCTCGTCCAGTAGATCTACTTATCGCTAATCGCTCTACCTGTTGCTCTACCGGTCGCTCTACCGGTTACCCTGCCAGTCTGTATTCCAGTCGTTCCGCCTGCCACTCTGCCTGCTGCTCTTTCGGTGGCTCTTCCTGTCACCCTTTTGGCCGATCTACCCGTCGCTCCCGTGGCCAATCAAACTGTCACTCTTTTGGCCACTCCCTGACCCCTCCTATTCCCTGACCCCTGTCCTGTCTCAGGACTCTGGCCCTCCATTCTATGTCAGGCAACTTCGTCATATGCCCTCTTCCACAGGCTTCTCTACCGCTCATCTCGAACTTTTCTCCACAGTAACCTCTTTCGACCCCACTGACTTTCCTTATCCGAACGCCCATTCCTCCGTGAGCCCTGCCGCAACACTGGACTACTTGCTACTCCAAAAACATCTAGTCATGTCCATAGGCCTGGCACCGGACTCTAGAAAGACTCATGTCAGCGTATGGGCCCTCTTTACCCAATTTACCTCTGTCTATGGCTTGTTCAATCCATGTTCATTGCTCACTTTTGGCCTTTTTCAACCACTATAACAACCTACATCTCCATCCCTCAACAATAAACATATCTCTCAGGAGCTCAATTTCATCTTGTCCAGCATTCTATCCTCTCCTCATAACCAGTTAAACTCCAGTTAAATTCTACCTCAGGATCCTCACAAGAATCTCTGAACCCTCAAAACCTTACGTCTCCCTATTGACAGCCCTCTATTCAATCAAAAACATCTCCTACCTCTCTTCTAACCGTTTTGGGAAAGATATATATCTCACCATTTCAGCTGCTGCCAAACGGCTACTCCAGATAAAAACGTAACCAAAATCAGAGCTAAGAGAAACCTTTAAATGCTTTACTCAATAATTTTGGCCCTCTTCTCAGGCCGAGTTGACGTAGCTGTGGCCACACCCCAGCTACCAAGTGAGATGGTCCCAACTACAAATAAACAGGTGAATACCTGAAATTGTGGGAGTGTCCTTCTCCCCACACCATCACATATTATAATTGTCGTAGTGCGTACGACTTAGCTATGAGCGCCGCATGCGCTCTTTGCGCGAGGCGAGCCGTTAAATCATAGCACTTTGGCAATGAGCGCCGCAGGCCCTCATTGCAGGCGAGCCTCACGTAGCGAGGCGAGCCGTTAAACCGTAGCACTTAGAAAAAAAATACGAGGTGAAAAAAATTAAGAGATAAGCGGCGGAACAAAAACAGTAAAAAAAAAACACTAAATACACACTAAAAAATAAAACAAAGGTCACTTACAGCATGGGGAACCAGGCAGGACGTCTGGAAGTGAGTTGGAACTGCAATTTAGATCGATTTAGCCGAGTTACAAAGATCGAAAATCGGCTAAGTGAGAAAAAAATGGGTGCCGAAAAAAATGAAAACGAGGCTATACTACTACGAACTGCGTAAAACACAGCCGCAGACGTATGTGTTTGAAAAACAACGAGATAAAGGATGCGGATTAACCGCGCAATGAGTAAAAAGACAGTAGCGAGTAAATTTTTACAGATTTACGCATTAACACAGATTTAATGACTTTGTCTCGCGCAACATCAGATTTCCCGCCTAAACCAACGCATTTGATGTGAATTATAAGTTGTAAGTTAAAAAAATAAAAATGTAAAACATTTTTTTTTTAATTTATTTTAAGAAAAAAAAAAGGGACAAATGTAGCGTCATTTTGTGTGGCAAACAAATTTCACTACATTTAATCTCTATTGACCGTCATTTGACCGTTTTACCATATTTACTGTTAAACCGTAGTACTTTAGCGGGCTGAGCGATGAGCGTCGCAGGTGATCATTGCCCGGCGAGCCTCGCACAGCGAGGCGAACCGTTAAACTGTAGTACTTTGGCATTGAGCGCCGCAGAAAAAATGCTGCACGAACAAAACGAAAACCAGGCAACAGCACTATAACCACGGAAAACACGTACCGATAATCCGCTAAGACGCATACCACACATTATCCGCCATTTTAGGATAATGCGGAAGTACACAGCTACGTTAACGGTTTCGGATCGCGCACGCACACTATTACACTGCACACGTTCATCACGCTTACACAGTACCTCCACACCACTAATGCTGCTGCAACATCAACACAGATTGCCAGCTCTTCAACACAATGCATAAAAATACGTAAATTAATTTATTAATTTGATTTCTATATTTCAGTAGTACACAGAAAACAACATTAGCTACCTTACAATTCCATATGTATATTAATAACTAAACAACTTTTAAAACATACACATCTGATTGCCGTCATTTTTTGACGGGCAATACGCTAGTCATATATAAACCCCACTCACCTGCTACCAATCAAGAATGCCGCAATCAACCCACCAGCCTCTCCCCTCTTCTCATTAATCACTACTCACTCCTTGGCCCTCTTCTCAGGCCGAGCTGATGTAGCTTTGGCCAATGGGAGAGGGTCCCAAATACATATATATATATATATATATATATATATATATATATATATATATAGCATATAGTAAATAGCTTACAGTATATAGAGATAGTAAAGTTGTGGCATTTTTTTTTATACAAGATTGACAGACAGAAGGTTAACATAAATCTTATTTTACTTTATTGTAATGCAGTTGATAATCTAATAGCGATTAAATGCCCTCAATAATACTTGTATGTTTATTTCAATGAATTTACATATTATTCTTTTGCTTTTATAGTTCCGATTGTAGGTATATTACAAAAACAAATTCTCAGCCAAGTTTTATTTTGGGTACTTTCTACTAGAACTGGGTGAAACATTCCCATATTATAAATCTGCAAAAATAGGGTGAATTTTGAAATGATGAGTCATTAAGTTTTGACACATTTTTGCATATATTTGAATCTTCAAAGTTTCACATTTCAAATCTAGCACAGTTTAAGAAAAATGCATGACACAATTCCAGAAAAAGGAATGCCAAATAAGAGAGTCATAGAATGCCTTTATTTATTTATAACTAAAAGCAGCTTACATTTTTTTTTCATTGAGCATTTATAATTTCAGATACAAAATGCTGTTTTAACATTTCCTTAACCTCATTAAGCATCTTGAGTATCATAAAACCTTACATAAACCTTACATAAATAAGACTGATTGGTACAGCAACATTAGACTAACACAGCGAACTGTATAACTGATCACTGGTTATAATGTTTGGGAACATTAATTTCCAGCATGAGTAAGGATAGTCCAGAAGACAAAACAAAGGTGAAGTAAGTGGCAGATTTTCAGAGTCAGTATCAACATGAGATATGTGGATAATACTACAAATGGTGACTTCAGCTTTGAAATGGAAAGACGTGATCTATAAAAATACTTTCGATTAAACTAAATATAGATAAAAAATTACTACAATAAATTACAAATAAATTACAGAAAAATATAAAAAGTATTACAAAAAATTATTACTTTGAAAATAAAAAAATACTACTAAAAAAATCAAACCTGTAAAAATAATTAATTAAATTAATACATTACCTTTCTCAATCCAGCAAGGCCAATCAAAGCTGTGTTGGAAGTTTGGACCGAGGAGAGAATGCAAGGATTTCATATAAACATGACTATATGTGGTCTTAAATGCATGCAATTATTTCCATAGTGCAGCCCTTCTCTTATTTCACTAGACTTTAATCAAGTTAAGATTAATCTCATTGTTACCCTAATGTTTAAATTGGTAAAAATGTGATGTTATTTCAGTGTGCAAATTATAGTTGCTAAACTATACTTTGTTAGTCAATCCATTGTTGACTAGATCCAATTAATTCAGTAAAACGTGGAGCACAGCGCTTAAAAGTTCTCATAAAACTATGTTTTAAATACTTTTAGAATTTTTGAAGTACATTCTTTTTTTCACAGAGAGATTTATAAATGAAATGTCTGTTTACACAAATCTTTTAGAGAGCATAAGCAGAAAGAGAGTTAACCCTTCACAAATTCATCTATGCAGGGACATGACTGCTGGAGTCAGCTAAAAATATTTCCTGCTGCATTCCTGAAGTTCAGGGGAAAACCCTATAAATCTGTGTCTTCACGAAGCCTTCACCGCTTGGTGTCAGCAGATGTTGTTAATCATGGTACAGTCAGGAGTGTGTTTGTAAACAGAACTAAGACTATAGATTTTTAGCTGTTATTAGTGTAATAAAAAGAAAACAATGGATCATTTTAACATACATGCTCTTTCACACCATGGTGAGCACTTATACAGCCCTATTAAATGCTCTCAACATGTAAAACCTTTGCCGTAACGTAGCCCGCAAGACTTACGGCTATTAAATTGGCCTCTCAAAGCTACCCGCAAACGAAAAACCCTATGGGATGTTGAAATCTGAACTCCGTTGCCGCAAATCCTTTGAAGTCTCAAGCCCCTAACCGTTACTTTAAAAAATCGATATTCAATTTGCTACGAATCCACTGGCATTCAAACCCGTTACCCGCAAATAAAGCCAAAAAGCCAAAGGGTACCATAGAGGACCTGCACTGTAAATGCAAATATAAACAAACTTCTGTACTTATAATTAAAGGGAAAGTGATGTTAGGTATTAAGATTAATAGCACAGAATTCCCAAGCTCGCAAATCTGCGATATAAAATAAAAAAATGTATGTTTAATTTCTGTGTGATATCGATGCCGGCTATCAATGTGTTAATACATAGAATGGAACTCGCATGGACTTAAATATAATATTTACTGATTTATTAATATTGCATTATTTCTGGAATGCGGGTCTCATCGAAACTCGTAATTGAAACCCCTAAGGCTTTGAAACCTAGCCTCCATTTTTCAGTGATGTAATGATGACGATCTCATTTGCTATTGGCTCTGTCTAAACCCGTAACTACTGGTTTGACTAATTGATCATGTTCAAGGCCGCACATCTAACTTGCGCAAGAATGGTTTGGGTTTGCGTCCCTGACCCATTGGTCGCGACATGGTTCAATGTAATAGCTCTGTAACTCCGGCGAATTTCATGGGGGGCGAATTTAATGGGGCTGATAGTGAGGTAAATGGCCCTTTAATCTAACAGTGGTTGCCTCCTACTATATACCAGATGCATGTGTCCACAGATGACTGCTCTCCTTAGGCATACATCAGATAGAGGTCCATTATGAATAGTTTTCTATCTGTAAACTGTGATTTAATGTTTTTATCTACAGTCATTTTAACCAATTTCCTGATTTACATTTACTTTCTCAAAATCTTATACATTTTGTTGTGTTTACCAATCATTATTCCAAAATGTGCATAAAATGTGCATTAAAACGTTCAAATAATTAGAACTAGATTGGGATTTAATATTTTACAAAAACCCTATAAGCTAGAAGATGAATCATCACACTCTGTCCTTGATTTATTTATAGATCAATCTATAAATTCAAATAGTTAAAAACAGAAATGGCCTCCTTGGTCAAACTTTTTAAGATACTGAAACTTAAATAGATGAAACCGATATTTCTTTAAACAAAATGTTTTGGCCTTAATTAAAATATATATTAACTTCCTTTTTTTCGCCTCCATTTCCAAGTAATGGTATACTTGCTGCTATAATGCTTAAATGTATTTCAAACTGTGAGTAGGAGGTGCAGAAAGTGAAAATGTAAATATGAACCTTCTCAGAGAACAATTACTTTGTTAAATGTGAACATTTAAAACATGGTAAGAGTGGTATTAAGATATATAATTTTTTAAAACACATGGGGAGGAGGATTTCAAATTTTCTCTGATCAACATTTTGGTGAAATGACCTTAAGTAGAAATATTAGAAGAATAAATGCCTTATATCTATGTTAGACATCACACAGGACAAACCATTTCTCATTTCAGAAGATGCTGTGTTGCATATCTTCCTTCAAAATCTGCAAGCTGCAAATAAGTTGCAAAGACAACTGAATGTTATGATTTTAATTACATCAAAACTGTCTATAAATGTATATTGGAGTCAAAATGATTTACTGTAATGGAAGGAAATTCTGCATTGAACTGGCTCTTTAGTAGATAACATATTATTACCCCTTAAGAGAACTGGAATAAGAAAGCATCAAACGAAATTATGGAAAATACATCCCAGTGTCTACAAAGGAAAGTTAAAATGTATAGGTCAGAAAGAGGTTATTTGAATGCAGTGTCTGGATATTCAGCAATGGAGAAGCAAATGAGAGTCTAGGTTCAAGAATATTATATATTTTATTTTTATGTTCTCCTATTTAAATCTCACTGGAATAATAATAATTGTCTCCATTTAAAAATATGTATATTATTTTTTAAACAAAACTATTACATTAGATTATACAGTATATTGAATGTAATATGTTACGATATAATGTCCTTTTTAATATAAAATGCTGAAATTAAAATAATAAGAAGAAACAGAGAGTTACATGACAGTTTCCAGAGTGCACTTAAATTATGTTCACAGGTAAACTTAAATTGGGCTCTGCATGATATTTAACAGAGTTTTGGTTAAACAAAACTTTAATTTAATGATAAGAGATATTATATGTATATCATTGGGCAGGAAGTGAAAATCATTCAAAGTAATTCTTAAAAACAGAAATGGTTTAGGTAAAACATGTACATTTTAATTAGATTTTGCTTATCTATGAAAACAGCGATAGTATAAATGGATTTGTTGTAATACTTTTAATAAAATGTTATATTCAAAAGTATATTTGAAGGATTTGTTGAGGTGATTGAAGTCATGCATTTCTGAAGATATGAGCTGTACAAAGCTAGTTGTATCAAGTCTTTTCATAATTCACCAGTACATAAACCATACACACAATACTAAAGATAAGATGGCAGAATAAGAAAATCAGGATATATAAATATAATTCACAATGTTGCTCTGATTATGTATACTTTAGTACTATAGGATTAAGGGAATATGTTATGATGGAAAACGGAAAAGAGACAGAGAGCATTTAGAAATAAAATGCAGATATTTTTGAATAAATAAAACATATTCAAACACATGTAAAAGTCTTTGATGTGTGCACCTGGCTCATATAATTTACAATTTCAAATGAAATTTGTAATCCTAACATCACACTTTAGGCTTTAGCATAGAGTTCTGTTGCTTTCTTTGAAACCATTCCCTTTAATTAGTACAGTGTGATTGAAAACCTGAAATGTATTTTGCTTCAAAGGTAACCATTTTGCCCATGTTGGCTATGGTTAAATATGCTAGGATTCAATAGTATTAGGAATTACAAAACCCTACTTAGCAATGTCATTGGTTCAGTTAACCTAAATTTATTTGTATGCCTGTTTACATCATCATATGAAATGCTTGAGATTTTCAAGATGATCTTAAAAGTCATTGCATATTTACACTATGCTTTTTGAAGAATTAAATCTGATATGTGTTTTTGAAAGGAAAAATAATAATTACAGTCTTTAAATGTTTAGCCATTATAGGTAAATATTATTACAGCAATAAATGAAAAGCTATAGCATTTACTTTTTTCTCTCTCTAAACCAATGTCATTTTTTTGTTGTTGTTTTGTCGTTCAGTCGTGTCTGACTCTCTGTGACCCTATGCACTGCGTCACACCAGGCTCATCTTGTGTCTGGCTGGGCTTATCTGTAAGGTTTTCATGGCACAGGTTACTGTAGTGGGTTGTCTGTTCCTTATTCAGCAGATTGTAATTTTTCTGACCTCTCTGCTATGACCTGCCTATCTTGGGTGACCCTACATGGTATTGCTCACAGCTTCATTAAAGTACACAAGCCCCTTCACCACGACAATGTAGAGATCCAGAAGGGGTGTCGTTAACTTTTTATCTAAAACATTGGTCTATTATCAGATGTAGCCTTTCTTTTAAGGGACTTGATGATAACATTTTGCGCTCACTATTCATTATCAGCACATAAAACAACAGAGAACAATGTAATAAAATGTAAAAAAAAAAGTTTTAAACCGAATCCCAGGAGATGATACTTGATTGGCGGAAAAGGCAACATAAGGTTCTCACTAGAGGAGAAGAGGCTGGGGAAAGATGCAGCTTTTATTCAGAGTGTTCCTAAAGGACAGATTCACATCTTAAAAAAAGTATTTTTTTATTGCACACCTCTATTGTTTTACATGCAGTAAGGAAAGAACATTAAAAATACTTTTGTATATCCTTTTACCAGTAAAATAGAAACTAGGTGTTATGCAACACATAAATATTTTAATTAATCCCAGTGTGGCTCTAGATTTTCTTTTCAAACTGAATAAAAAATGAACGTCAGATTACCATTATGTCTGATTGATAAACTGTCTTATCATTAAAAGCGGTTAGAAATTATAAATACAAAATTCAAATGCACCCAAAGTATCTATTTACCCTGGAATTGTTGAAACGGAATATTGAATTTTACAGTATTGATATGTCCAGTATTTACCATATCAATAAACAACATTTATCTCTAGATTATCCTATTAGCCTTGGTTTACAATGCCTGCTGGCACCATCACAAATCAATAGAAGTGGAACATTTAATGGGCTGAATTGAATTGACAATAAATAATAAATGAAGGTTTTAAATTTTTTCCAGTATATGGTTGTTACCTCTCCATGTAATTTATTTATACTATGTGATGTAAATGTTTCATTTTATTAATCTAATATTATATTGGCACACCTTCATGTAACAGAGACACTGCACTATCCAAGCAAAATCTTAAGTGTTTACATAGTGTACAAGACCAAATAAAGACTGTCTTTCAATTTTGGAAATGGAAAAATGATAATAATAGTAATAACTGTATTATTATTATTATTATTATTGTTAGTTATTTATTTTAAAATATTTTCATATGTCTGGAAACAGATAAAGCCTGTTATGGCCCTCTTGCTATTTACTGTATATGTGATAATGTATCCCTAACTATCAGCCTCATTAAATTGGGGCAATGTTTTAAAACATAGCCCGTAACTCCAAATTTACGTGTTACAGGTATTAAATTAGCCCTGTAACGTAGCTCGCACCGGACATGCGTGTTAAGGCGCCGGACGGCCGAGAATAGGCTATGTGTGGAGCAACGTTGAACTTCGCGCACGTAAATCCTTTGATCTGTCATGTCCGTAACCGCTACTTGTTCAATTCAGCTATTAAATTGCAAAGTGGTCACTAGCGAGCAAGCATGTAACACCCAAATGGAGCCCAAATGCCAACGTGTGCTCGCGAGCACCCGCAAGGGGGGTAAGTCCAATACGTAGCACATGTTAATCAAATAAAAACACACTACTGCACATTTATTATAAGGGAGAGTTATGTTAGGTCTTAGAATTAATAGCACAACATTCTCAAGCCCACAAATCGTAAAACGGACACATTTCAAGCACACAGCCCTTATGCGCTACACGTTGGACTTACAAGGCTGGATTTTAATATGGCCCTATATCCAGTCAATCAATACTACAGCATATCAAGCCCACCTGTTCACTGTAAGGTATGATCATGAAACTAAAGCTCAAATATTTTGGCCATATCGTGAGAAGGATGGCTAACTGTGTGTACATACATAGTATTATAGTGGGCCCTTACTGAACGCGTTTGGTTTTATAGTATCTGCATTTGTGGTTCTATAGTATCTACATGTGCAATTTCTGTGGACAGAATCTTTCTTGATATCTACTTATAGTCCTTTTTTTATATATGCCTAAAAGTGTGTTGCACTCGGTGAACCTGAACTGTTGACAGATGGAGAAAGGTGCATTCTAGATATATCCCTGTACATATAGAGGTCCTATTTATGGTGAAACTCAGTAACTACCTTATCTACAAAAGCCAATTCTATTAGGGCCATACAGCCCTTAGAGTATGGGTATTTTACACCTAGAGGCGATTTTCTAAATCTGAGCTTACCTGATAAAAAGGACCTAGATCCAGAGGTTTTGCTCCTTTGGACTTTTTTTGGAGTACTATATTCTTACTCATTTTGAAGATTTGGACTTCTACTTTATTGGACTTTATTGGACCGGAGATCCTCTGGGCCAGAGAATGTTATCATTTGCAAGGATCCAAATATACTTGTTCCATAAAAGGAACCACGGACAGTGAGTAACCATTATCAATCTTGAGGATCGGCTTGATTGATTGATTTTTACTACTTTATTGCCCTTAGGGGATACTGTGTGAATTTGAAAAATAGCCTGGACTAGTTGGGCTTTTGTGTATTGGCTTTGATATTTAACATATAATACATTATACTTTATCACAATTGTATTTGCTGCTATACACATTTAGAGCTGTTTATATACTTCACTTTATAAGATAACAATAAGGGTACGTGTACCGCTACAGTTTCTTTAGTCATATACTCCAATTTTTGGAGTGGAGACTTCTCTTGTGGCCCTTACTGAATGCTGATATAATATTAAGATGCCCTAGTCTAATATGATTAGATACTGAATATGATTACATTTATAGGGTGGCTGGTGAAATATTAAACTGGAAGTGCGGCAGACTGTAGAATTTTATATATTTATTTTTTAAACTAATTTAAAATTATTTAAACTAAGCATGCAGTATATGTATTACGTCAGTTGGGTTAAGAAAGGTAAAGATGTTTTAACTTTGTTTTGTATTTAAAATAATAGTACACATTGAAATATATATATTTTTTGTTTTACATAAAATTAACAGAATAGGTTAATTAGTTAAACAAATAAATTAAGAAAAACTCTGGAAATGTTGTTTTTATAAAGGGCTCTCTAAAGAATAGTTATGTAGGGTGAGGTAAGAAAAAAACCTTTATTAAATGTTTGCTGTGTGTTTAAACAATTAATTACTATTTATTACCCATGCCCCAGGCAGTATGAGCTCCTTAGATGAGATGTCCAGGTTGGATTGTTTTCCAAATGGGCAAATTGTACTTCCAATACTTGATAGTGGGAAGCAACTGTGTATTTGTGCACGTTGCTAGCAGCTCATGTTACAAAACTTCCAGCTAATAATGTATGTTTTTCAGAGTGGTCTCAAAAGGTTTACAAATTGGTACTTTACCCTGGGTGGCTCCCACTCTAGAGAAAATACATAATTCAGAGGATGGAGAGATCTGGAGCCTATACAGCCTGGGGCATGATTTAAAAAAGTAATTAATTGTTTAAATGCACAGCAAGAGTTTAATAAAGTTTTATTTTTATTTTCAAGCCCTTCCTAACTATTCTTGAGAAAGATCGTTATAAGACCACTAATGTGGTTCTTTAAAATCATTCTCTCCCTCTGCAAAGGTTTTTATGGTTGCATTATTCACAACAACACACATGATATGACTAATGACATCTGCTATTACATCACTGATGGCATCACATATAATATGAAAAATGACATGAGTTGCTATGAAGAAATAAAATCAAAATACACCAGGGAACAGAATAAGCCCCACAAGGGACCATTGTGGAAAGGTTTCACATTGGAAATGTTTGAGAGGGCTTTATTTGTACAACTGTCAAATGTTTTTCTACCTATGTTTCAAGACTTTTACAATAAAAAATATTCTCTTCTCTACTGCTCTAGCAGCCCAATTAAATTCCAAGCCCATAGCGACAACGTGAGACCCGCAATGGCTGCGGGTTTGAAATTTGTCCGAGTTACAGAGCTTTTAAATTAGACCATGGCATGAGTTACGGGCTTGACATACAAGCCCGTAAATCCTTTCCGCACACGCAACCTGTAAACGGGACGGACAAGCCATCGTCCGTAACTATCAAATTGCGACACGTAGTGCGACACAGACCTCTCAGCCAATAAAAAGAGGTCTAGCCGAATATAATTGACAGAGGGAGATAAATTTGAGTTCCACACGCCCATTCTTTGACTGTGTTGTATTTTCTTTCGAATTAGCACACAGGTCCAAGAGCTGTTGGGTTTTCAGAGTCAGAGAGAGAGAGTAGAAGCGTTTGCAGAGAGGTAGTTTGCGATTTTATTCATTTATATTTGTATTTCATACAAGTTTACACTTAATACTTGCTTACACATATTTACAGTAATTTGCAATACACATAATTTAAAGAACACACATAGAGACATATATAGTTAGGTCACACCACACACACACCCTATCCCATCCCCCACACCCCATTGCCCAACAGTTATTATTAACACATTGCACACACATTTTTTTTTCAACAAAGATTTACAGTTATATTTTTTTTCTCCTTATTTTTCTTTTGGGATATTATGGAGGGAAGAGAGAGGAGGGGAAAGGAGTGGAGAGGTGAGGAGGACAGAGGAGAGAGGGGTGGCCATGTGGTGTAGAGGTAGGGAGGGGAAGGTGGTGAGTGAGGTGGAGGAGGGAGAGGAGGGCGAAAAGGGAGAGGTGGGTGAGGAGGAGGAGGAGTGAGATTAGGAGGAGGGATAGGAGGAGAGTGCAGAGAAGGAGGGGAATGGTGGAAGGGGGGCCCAGGCATCAGGCACACATAGCAGAGGGAAAGAGGGGAAGGGGCCTGATCCCGGGGGGGTGGTAGTTCGGGGAAGGGACAGGGGTCAGGGACAGGTCACAGAGGCAATGGTCCACGTTTCTCAGTCGAGATTGCAAGAGCTAAGGGCAAGCCCAGGGCCCACAATTATACGCCCCAGGATAATGTGGTCCTCCTCGGTGCCATCCGTGGCCGCCCCCTCATACTTGCAGGGGGAGGGAATTGAAGCATGGTCCTAGAGCTCAGGCTTGGACTTCAAATTATGACCTCTGATGTTGTATGAATGTACAAAAAATATTACCAACTAACATTCAATATTTTCATATATGCTTATCTAAAACCCATTTTTGAAGTTGAATTTTTCAGTAGTGACGTATGCAATTGTTTATATTTTTAACTTGTGCAAACTAGAGTAGTGCTAGCATTACATAATTTTGAATAGTTTGTCAGTAACATATGTGTATCTATCTCTCTATATATCTCTCTATCTCTATCTCTCTCTCTCTCTCTCTCTCTCTATCTATCTATCTATCTATCTATCTATCTATCTATCTATCTATCTATCTTCTCTCTCTTTCACCCCTCTCTTTTCTTTCTCTCTCTCTCTCTCTCTGTCTGTTCTCTGTATACTCCTTCCCCCACAAGCTTAATTATCCTACATCTGGACTCCCCTCCCTGCCCTTCTCCCACCAACTTCAGATTTTCTTTTTTTTTTTTTTTTATAAACACACAGGATCATTATCTGCACCTGCTTGGAACACTAATTTAGACTTTCCTTACACCATTACAGCGTCCTTTGTCATGCCATTACACACCCATGGAACAGATTTACAGCCTTATTAAATTGTGATTCGGTAAGTTTAAAAAGGCTCTATTTAAGCACACAGCATATTTTATTTACAGAAGTTTTTAGTTAGTGAAGACCTTGCTTTTGGATAGAAGTTCACTAACTAAAAACTTCTGTAAATAAAATATGCTATGTGCTTATATAGAGCCCTTTTAAATTTACTGAATCACAATTTAATAAGGCTATTAGCCTTTACCTGCTGCACTTCATTTAAATCACTCTACTCTTCTTGTCTTCTGTTGTTTATCCTATTGTACCCTGTAGTACCATGGCTTATTATACTATAAAGTTTTCAATATTTATTTAGCCAGCTGTACTGTTTTTTGTCTAAAGTATCCCCTTGTTTTTCTTTAGCATGTATGGTTGTGAGCAACATTCCTAGGTGGTTATTCAGTACTTTAATTAAAAAAGATTGTTGCTCAGGACAGGGACCCCAATCCTCCTGCATCTATGTGTATAAATCTGTATTTTTATTAATCCTTTAACAAATGCAGCCAGTAAAATGTAAACTTTGTTGTCATCAACCATCCAACAGCTGAACAAAAGCACCATGCAAACGAGAAATAGATAAATAAATACTTTAAATACTGTGTGTATAAAATTACCTTTGGTTTTACATCAATAATTGAGATCTTATTTACATAATATGGCCATACCATGCTTTGTGTGTCCCCATGTCACAGTGTCTTGATGTAGACAAATCCTCTGCTCATTTGCTTTCTATTTGCCTTATGAGCTGTATCACTCCTATTTTTACTATGATTAATTCAGTGAATCTCAAGCTTTATGTAGCTTCTTTAATCTTAACCTTATAAATAATAACTTTGACAATCAAACTAGAAGATGTAACCTCAGGATTCGGGGTATACCAGAGTCTATTATGGATAAAGAATTGTTAACATTCATAGATATATACATATTTTTATCACTACTGAAAGAAAACACTTCATGAGTAAATCAAGTAAATACAGCATATAGAATTCCATTACCAAGGAAACTTACATGTTCACGCCCAAGAGATGTAATAGTAAGACTTCACTCCTTTACTTATAAAAACACTATAATGAAAAGCGCCTTTAAGATAAAGGTTCTGGATGATCCATATGGTGAGATTAAAATCTTCTTGGATATCTCTGGTGAAACTCTACAAAAAAGGAGAGAGTTGTTTAATATAACTTCAGTTTTGAGACAAGAGAATGTTATTTATAAATAGGGGTTCCCATTTTGTTTGTTAATCTTTAAAGACTCCCAATGGTTTACTATTACATCTCTTGAAGAAGGAGTTAAACTCCTACAGAGCTGGAATTTGACTGTCAAAAGAACAACTAAAATTATAGACAGCCCTCTAATGTTTCTAAAGAATCAGAAGTAGCAACTTGTTGTAAAATAAATATTTGGAAAAGGTATGTATTTTCTTTAGAAATTTATAAAGGAATATTTGGAGATACGAAGGTATGCTTTGACTTTTGACAATTATAAGCATTTGGGTTACATTTTATAAGTAATGGATTTTTTTATTTTAGTTAAATTCACGTGTCGTATCGTTATTATTTATGAAGGGAAAATATGTTTATTGTGTAAATTGAGTAGAGACACTTTAAAATGCAACTGGCACTAATGGGGGCATAGCACTAAAACATTGTAACAAATAAGTTAATATGATGACGATTGCATAATATATATTTTTTATCACTAGTTGGACTCTTAGAATATGCTTTAATGCAGATTTATTTTGAACCCATTGGTGGGTTACTCACATGAATTGTTTTGCCTATTAAAGGTCACAGTAAAAATGCTTTAATTAAAAAGATAATTAATTTAAATATCACTATATTCATTTTAGTTAGAAAGATGAAATTTGTTGATACTGGAGTTTGAGTAGAAATAAGTTAAAGAAAAATGAACATAAATGTTGTAAAAACATCAAGTAATCATTAAGCTAATATATGGTCAATAGTATAAAGACAGTTTTTTTTCTCACTAGAAGACCACTACTTGGACACTTAGAACTTGCCCAATGTGGATTCATTTGGGACCCAATTGTGAGTTATTCACTTGTGAGAAGTTGTTTACTGAAGATCACTGTAAATTTTTTTAGTTGAAAAGATAATTAAGTTAGACAGTCTTAGATTCTGAGTTTTAAAGCACTACATGGTAAATCATGTCTTAAAGGACAGTATACCTGGGGTATATATGTTGATTAACGTACATAGACCTATATTCTATTGTTACAGTAAAATAAAATGTAAATTATAGATAAAAAACTACTGAGGTTACATTTTGACTCCCTCCCCAAAAAAGATCGGGTATATCCAATGTAAACAACCCAACAGCTCTAAATTTGAAATTCCTGTGAAATAGAATGATTTTTTACCAAAAACAACTAAGGGTAGCAATGATTTGGTTTATTTATGAGGTTGAATGGTTGAAGATACATAGGGATGCTAGAATAGAAAGGAGTGGATGTAAGGAAATTCCAGTGGTGTGGATTGAGGGCTCTAAATGTAATAGTTCTCGTTTCTCTTATTTAGATGGGAATTAAAATAATCTTGCATAACGCAAAGGGATTAAATACTCCATATAAAAGGAGAAATGCAATGGCTAACTATACAGAAGAGAAAGCTAATATCCTGTGCCTACAAGAGACACATTGGAAGAAAAAAAATAACAGCACTCTTCACAATAACCTTTTCACAGGGTGTATTAGTGCCTTCTGTGTTAGTAAATCTAGGGGCATTGCAATACTATTTAATAAAAATGTATCTATTATGGAGGAATATAAAATATTAGATAAAGACGGTTGTTATATTGTATGGCTGGGGAACATTAATGATAGAGTTTATACATTAGTAAACTTTTACGCTCTTAGTCAAAATCAAAATACATTTTTGAAGAAAATAATGAAATTAATAAACAAAGGGACAGCTAATAATATATGGTGTTTTTAATTTGATTTTGGATCCTTTGTTGGCTCTGGTCTCTTCTAATGTTTTATCTTCGAATGAGGCTAATGAAGGAACAGCTAGACAATTTTCTCAGCTTATTCTTGGGAATGACCTTTTCGATGGTTGGAGGACATTGAATCCCAAAGAGAGAGAGTACGTTCTATTCTGGGAGACATAATACCTATACTAGATTGGATAATTTTCCAATGGATATTCAAACTTTAAAATCTATAAAAAATATTAAAATAGGGGACAGTCTGGTCTGACCATGCAATTATAAGTTTACTGACAAAGGAGCCTTATTCCTCTAAAAAGATAAATTCATGGAAATTAGACCCTTTGCTATTGAAATCTCATATGGTGCTCGCATAAAGCGTTTATGAGAGGACACTTTATTGCTCAAAAAGCTTTTGAGAAAAAGACTAGAGGGAGACTCTTAAGAGAACTATATTTGGAATTATATAAACTAAAAAGTATCAATAAATTATTACCAGATAAAAGTCTTGCAGTACAGATGAAGGAAGTAAGGGCTCAAATTAATACAATTTTACAATTGCAAATAGATAATCAACAGTTGAAATTTCAAACAACACAATATGCAATGGGTAATAAGACTAATACATTCTTTTTAAATAAAATTAAGAAACAAAGGTCCTCTAAAAGAATAAACGCTTTTCGAAGTTTAAGAAAGGGTAAAATTAGGAACCTAGTAAAGATCGGAAGCATTTTTTAATCGTACTATCGATATCGTAATATAACATGGAGAAGGAAAATGGGTTTTATAAACCATCTAAGATAGAAACAAATACGTTTCTTTTTTACATTAAGCTTCCGAAACTTGACCAGTCTGAGACTCTCTAATTAAATAGAGATATTCATAATGTAGAAATCGAAAAAGTTATCTCTACACTTGTGCTAAACAAATCTCCTGGTATAGATGGATATATCAATTTGTATTATAAGTCCTTTAGCTCCATCCTAACCCCTCATCTATGTGATCTATTTAATGAAATTAAGAATTCCGGGATAATAGCTCCAGAGATTGCAGAAACCTGTATTATTAATGTATTAAAACCAGGTAAAGATCCAGAAAATCATACCAATTATAGGCCAATATCCTTAATAAATGTGGATCTTAAGATCTATGCTAAAGTTCTCGCTAATAGACTAAGTAAATTTATACCTAAACTAGTCAACTTAGATCAGGTGGGATTCGTAACCAACAGACAAGGATTGGACAATACACGTCACCTCATTAATTTAATCAACTACTCTGTAAAAAAAGATCTCCCCTGCTTGGCTCTTTCCTTAAACGCCGAGAAGGCCTTCGAGAGAGTTAACTGGACTTCTATTGAGGCTGTGTTAAGCAAGTTTGGCCTAGCGGAGTTTGGATCAAAGGCAATTATGGCTCTCTGTCAAAATTCTAGCGCCCCAATATCGGGGTATAGTTTTGAGACCGATAGATTTAAAATTACGAATGAAACTAAGCAGGGGTGTCCCTTATCCCCCTTAATTTTTATATTAGCCATAGAACCTCTGGCATCATTAATAAGAAGAGATAATAACAGAATAAGGGGATTGCAATTGGTAAAGAACAGTATAAAATTATGATGTATGCTCATGATATCATACTTACTTTGTCAGACCCAGTAAATTCTCCAATACCACTTATTGCAATTTTGAACCTATTCAGTAAATTCTCGTATCTAAAAATGAATAACTCTAAATCTGAAATATTATCAGTAAAAATTTAATTGGATCGACAATGAAATTCTTGGAATTATTTCCTCTTCAACTAGAAATATTCTGAAAATTAATTTCTTGACTATATTTGAACAAATTAGGATTTTTTTAATGGATTGGAAGGCAAGCTTTTTCTCTTTGTCTGGTAGAATTACATTGACTAAAACTGTGATTATTCCTAAAATTATGTATATATTTAGTAATATACCACAACATTTACCCAGATTTCTATTGAATAGACATCCCTGTGAATTGTAGATATTTGATACTGCATATTTTATTAGTTGTGAAGTCTGGAAAATTAAAATCCCTCCAGTATGGAGGGAAATTGAGAGAACAATACACAGGGATAGATTACTTGAAAGAGATAAGAAAACTTTATTGAATTGTAAAGGAAACTATGATAATAAATGGTTTCTTTAGGATAACTATTTTTCGCTGTCCTAATATTTCTAATATTCTGATATTTTATAATATTTTAAATTAATTAAAATTTAATTTAATTACGATTTCCCTATATGTATTTTATACATTTTATGTATTTTATTTATCTTTGTATGAATGTTTTGTAACCACATTTATATGTATTTTTGTATAATGTCAGCCTTATTAAATTGCGATTCAGTAAATTTAAAAGGGCTCTATTTAAGCACACAGAATATTTTTTTTACAGAAGTTTATAGTTAGTGAACTTCTATCCAAAAGCAAGGTCTCCACTAACTAAAAACTTCTGTAAATAAAATATGCTGTGTGCTTAAATAGAGCCCTTTTAAATTTACAGAATCGCAATTTAACACGGCTGTGTATGTTTAAAATACAATAAAGAAACTGAAATAAAAAAAAAATGCTTTATATAGCTTCTGGGAAACTTATATGTAGAATGGGTGTGGTATTCAAATCAAGGAAGTCTTTGGTAAGGATATATATTGTCTACTACAAACTATTCTGATCCCACAGCCTTCCCATATCTGTATAATAAAACACATACCAATGAGTGATAGGATTTCCCATATATTCCTTAGCATACTGAAAATTTAGTAATTAGCTATTATATTCCAGAAGATATAAACGTTAACATATTATGCCTCCTGTCACAGGAATAATATTATTTATCATTGTGATACTGTCTTTTTTTTGGTTGACCCCCTGACTGCACATTATCAGGACTCTGACAGTGCTGTATGTATGCCTAATACATTTAATCAGGGCGGGCTTAGGCGATGCATGATTTCTGTGTAATGTAGGGTGACCTTAGATTGACAGCATACTTACACTCAATCACAATATCTCATATATGCACACTCTAGCTAACTCCCTAATTGACCCACTATCACAATACTGAAATCCTCACTGCACTCTATCATGATAAGCTTAAACATCGCTGAGTTGCACTTAATGTTGAACTCAGTTTACAGAATTAATAGTCATTCCTATTTCAAATTTAATAATCCTCACTATATGTGTAGTCTCAGGACCGCCATGATATAAAGACTTTGGTCTTATAGTTAAGGCTGAAATGCACAAGTGAGTAAAAAAAGTTAGTGTGTCATTGATCATATGTGCTATGAGGCAAGCATACACTCCACGGCCCCCAAAACCACAAAAACATAACATAAAAAAGTGATTTTCAACATTTCTTATCTTACTGTAGACTACATTGTTTTGTGGAAATCTGGAACCTTGGTGTTGCAAGTAGAACAAGCAAAGTGTCGATATATCTTCACAAGGAGGGGAGCTCAAACAATTATCATTTACAATTTTATTGACATAGAAATGTCCAATTAACATGCATCCATTGACTCTCTATAAGTTAATACAACTGTTTTTTGAGAGAATCATAGTATTAGTCTATACATTTCTCCAATTTTAAAACAGTGACTATGTATGTTGTATGCATGTTGTATGCATACATTGTATGTTTGTAATGTACAGATATTGTTAAGAAACCAACTTACAGAATAGACATTATGATTGACTTCAATCAACAGATTACATTTTCTGATTTTTTTTTTAGATGAACTCTTTTTGATTGTGTATATTTCAAAGCTTTTAGAGTCCTGAAAATGTGATTAGTTGCAAAGTCAGTTATAGCTCCCGTGGTGGTTTGTATATTTAGAAAGTTGAAATTTTCATCTTCTCCTACGCTGCTCACAGAATAATCTATTATAAAGTCTCTTCATTTGAAGGTCATCAGTTCTATTTAATCAAATTTCATGCTCTGGTGCCTTCTTCTTATGGCCTCTTGTGTTAATTGATGACGATTTCAATTAAAATCTATCTTTCTTTTAATTCTTTCTTAGGGCTATAATTCTCTTGAAAGGTTTTTGGAATTGAGATTTTTATCTAATACTAAACCCCAATTTCCTTTCATTGATGGTTTTTCGGAACAATATTAGAATCTCTAAAACTGGAATTTATACAGCAATTTCAAGTGTGACTTAATCCTCATGCTGAATAGATTTGGTTAAATCTAAACTACAAATGCCCTTTGTTAAAACCCTGCAACTTCAAAAGATTTAGCTTGGAAAGAAAAATACATACTCTTGAAAGATATATATATATATATATATATATATATATATATATATATTATATATATATATAGTAAATAAATAAATAGTACATCTGTGTTCACATTCAAATGTCTTAAACAAGCACAGTTGCCAGTTCCTTCTCCAGACCATGATTTGTCTGAACTCTCTGCTATGACCTGCCCAACTTGGGTGACCGTACATGGTAAAGCTCATGGTACCTTCATTAAGGTTCACCATGGCAAGGTAGCAATCCAAAAGGGGATATTAAAGGACCACTAAGGTATTATATTTTAATGAAAATGAATTGAGAATTGGTAAAATATTTATCTGAAAGTGTATAACATTTATATAGCCTTTAATTAATTAATTAATTAATTAATTAACCATTGCATGCAGTTTTGCTGTGTTGGGAACAGTCACTTATTTTTGTTTCTCAACAGAGACATGGCCATGTATGTTTCAATTACCTCCTTGCACACTGCTTGGTGCAAATGCATTATAAACAATGGAAGAATTATCAATGTCCAAATACCTTTGACAATCAAGAAAGCGAATAAACAAATAGATACATGATTAATAAATTAGTTTGGATTTTACTTTTGCTTTCTAAAAATATTTTGCTAATTTTCAGTCTTCTAAATAGAATTCTTTAAATATGGCAGGATACTGTTCCTTTAATTGCAACTATCGAATTAACTTTTTCATTTGTCTTTAAATAAGTTATTACATGAAACAAAACTCCATATAATTTGTTCCATAATAGAAAATAATAATTGGTATTTAGTACTGTGAATTTTAGAAGTAAAGGTTGAATTTGGGATGACTATAAGTTTAGTTTGACATTCTGAATTCAGAAAACTAAGGTAACACATATAAGAGAGATAAAGCTTCATTCCAATGATTGTAATATGATTTTTCATTTGAGCTATCTACATTCCTTCTTCCATTAAATAGCTTTTATAGATGACTTTTTTATTTTTTTATTTCAGTTTGAAATCTCAAAACCTATTTTACCATGTTTATATAGACTATTAAGTTCTATTACTGACATTTTTCACTGTGGCATACACGGCTTATAAAAACTGATTATTTTTTTCTATTCTTCTGACTTAACAGTTAAAAGCAATTTGTTTATAAATATGCCATCTTACTAGCTTATTCAAATAAATAAGATATTAAAATCAATATTTTGTAAAGGCATAAAGATATTTGTTGAGAAAATCAATATAAATTTATTTTTTACAAAGACGTCTTGTTCATTGCAAAATAATTGCTATTTGAAAATAAACTGTTTTACAACTTTTGTAAACAAAGAAAAATTAATTCCTAATAAAAAAACATTTTGATAAAATCAAGTAAATATATTTAGTAAAGTTTATTCTTAAACTTGAAAATAGTTGTAACAATCATTCAAGTGCATACTTTTCCCTCTTGAGAACTTTTGTATGTACAAGATGGAAGCTACAGTGTTACGCCTATGAATCTTGTCTGTCGTACCAATGAACTGGGCTATACACTTTCATTGCTTTGGATATAAACCAGACTCACAGTAAAGATAAGGGGGTTTGTGAGCCGAGCAGATTACATTAACAGCTTACAACATTAATGTAAACTAATCCATCTATTTATCTCCACGTTCTTAGTTACATTTGTGCTTTTCTCTATCTCAGTATCCGCACGTCAATTAAAGTCTGAACAGCAATACTGCAAGAGCAGAGAAATAAATATTATGCCTTTACTAATAGGCTATAAAAGACCTGGCAGCACCCAAACCCAGAATGCTTTGCATGTAATGTCAAGTTTGAAGTTATCTTGATACAGTGTGCATGTTGCGTTTTTCCATTAAAATCCACTGCCAAATACTTTATATGGTAGTAGACCGATGAAACAAACCACAGCCTGGGTTATATATATATATATATATATATATATATATATATATATATAAAACAAAGTTAAATAAGATTTAACATGTGGCTGAATACGAGAATATTGTGGTGTTTTCAACTATAGCTAATAGCAGGTTGCCTCGAGAATATAAATTAGCAACATTAATTTAAAAGGCTTTAAGGCTTTATGATGAGTTAACACCTAATTACATTATGTAGCCATTAATGCTGTATTGTTGCATAACAAATTAATGTTGTTAATAACGGGATCTTTTATCATACAAAAATATAGTTATAGTAATGTATGAAAATGGAAACTGTAAACAATTATTTTCCTTACCAAAGATATTTACAATAGCTCCATTATGAGACAAATTTAACATAATTTTTAATGGAGTTTCTTTATTTTATAGTAACAAAGAAGTGCTGCATTTCTACATAAGGCAAAAGGATCAATGCCTCAAGCGCCACTTTTTTAGGGCACAGTCATCCCAAGCTGCTAGTGCAGTGACACAGAATAATGTGTCAATCTGAACAGTGATGCTTATATAAAAACACAACAGCATGATTTATCCTGTGTCAGTGCTACAGAGAAGTTCAACAGTGCTGTGCAAATGATGGACAGAGTTGTACTCTGAGGTTGTATAACAGGGGAGTAAATGACTGTGAATGCAGCATAAAACCTGGTATTTTTCAGATACACACCCTTTACAGTTTATACCTGTTTTCTGCGTGTTTTATCCTGAAGTTTAAATAACATTATGAAAAAAACACAGGAGGATTATATGATTTTGAAACAACCAAAGCTAAGACAATATGATCTAACTAGAATATGATCTAACATCTAGCTATCAGCACATTGAGTAAGTGGCAAATTATCTGCTAGTGCTGTCATTAGTTCTAATGGAAAGCTACTGAGACAGAAGCTACAAGAAGCAGGCTTAATAAATACAACTGAATCTTCCAGTAAAGAATACGTACTTAAAAAAAGTGAAACATGTAAAGGTTGTGTATTTTTTACTGTCTAACAACATTTTACCCATTATCAAGTTATTCAAAAGACCATAGAGCATCAGCAATTTTCATAAATTCTGTGCAATTGGCCAATGTTTGATTTCAAGTAGATCTCAAACTTATCAATACTCAACACACAGCTGTATTTCATTTCTTCATGCTTTTGTAGAATAGGTGGGAGGATCAAAGGGACAATTTAACCTTGCTGTCTTTTTCACTGTTCAACCTATTTACAGTTAGTTGATATATACATATATTTTCTTCTTTTGTTTTTTTCTAGGCTCCATGTGAATATTAAAAATAAATAATTCATAATGGTATTACATTATACCAACTAAAGGTGACTCAACATGATAAAGTGAAAACATTTTTAAGAAATATGAGGTGCAATTTATCAGGCTAGATTTGTACACGCACACACTCACATATACACATATAGATTATTTAAAAAAAAAAAAGGTTTATGCAGAGATCCTTTAAAGCCATTGTTTTAAATGTATAAATCTCTAGATGATGTTAATTATCCTGCCACAGGATATATCTCTTCTATCACAAATTATTTTGGACAAGTGCAAGAAAATTAATTCAGGATGTCAGATTTGTTGCAAAGAGAAAGGTGAAAAGATGTGTGATGAGTTATATGTCTCAAATGCATTAACAGGGATATTGAATTATGGTTCGGTGACTCCCATTTTTATGGTACATAGTACTGTGACTGATCTTCCTTTTCAATTAGTTAAATATGATGTCAAATGACTGTGATATACTTTAAAAATATGAAAGTGCATGATTTATATAGCAAAGGATTTATTTTATTGGACAGAAAAAAAAATGAAACAAAGAAGGGCAATTCTTGATCAATATCTTACATTGATTTAAAATGACCTTTTTTGATGAATAAAAATAGTCAATTCATGATTTCTTGTAAATTATAACATATAAGATTATTTAAGCTATATTTACATTAGAGATTTATTTAAAGTGAGAGAAACTACTCCAATTCCTAAATCACACTTTGAAGCTTGTTTACTAATTTGTGGAAAACGTATTCCAGTTAAGGCTTCACAGAATACATTAAGATTTCCAAAGTTTTCTCTAACTTAAGGGGAATTGTTCACTAATTTCTTTTTGACATGTTAGAACATATAACATTAATCATAAATCTGAGTAAAATGTTTTCAAAAAGTTTTTAGAATATTTGTGTCTCTAATTTTGGAGGGAATATCAGCAATAATGTGACCTTTCCCTATTAATACTTCACTCCTGATACTACATGCACATAACCAATGCGTGATGACGTATAGCTTCTTGTTCCTCCAATTCATAATTAGAATTAAGTGCAGGGGTAGGCAAACTTGGTCCTTGAGAGCCAAACCCTGTCCTAGGATTAAGTATTCGCCTGCTGTGCATAGGTGAAGCAATCACTGCCTCAGACATTCTAGCTGACTCTGTTGCGCAACAGGGAAATCGAGGAATCCAGGACTGTGTTTGGGATGACAGAGCTAATGTTGCCTACCCTGCTGATTGCCTTGTTTGTTAACTGCCTTGTTATTTTTTTTGTAGAGTAAGAAATATCTGTTACTGACAACATATATAATAAGTGAAAACCTTCCTTTGTAAAGTAGTATCTTAACATACCACAGAGCCCAACATTTTGTACTAGATGACAAACTGGGGAGATATAAGAGTTTCAAAACTAATTAAAGTGACACAAAAGTTGTATGTCATCAAAAATAGTTATATGCAGAAAATATACTATGTGTACATAGTATCAGATAATAAAAGTAATACAAATCCTCAAATAGGCAAGTAATTCTGAATGCAATTAGAGAAAACAGTTTTATCATCACTTTCAACTGAGGAAAGCTGAGGAGTCACATTTATAATCTACATTTCCTGTACGGCAATTTAGGGTAGGCCATATAAATTTGAAGCTAACACATATTACACTTTTCATTACTTATCATATACTTTATACAGTCAAGGAGTTAATTTACTCCAAGGTTTAAGGATCTACATCTCTCATTATACTAGGCGCCTACCCTATTGAATTGTATCTTGTATTGTGGGTTGCTTTTTTTAGACATTGTCTATGTGTTGGCTTCTTTTCCTTGAAGAAAGAAAGTCCGCTTCTTCCTTCCTTTTGTTTTCTTCCCTCTTTTCCACTTGTGTCTAATTGAAATAATGAAATACTTAGAGAGAGGCAACTATTATTTTTGGCTATATTTAGTCTTACAGAGGAGGAAAACAAAGATGAGAATTTCCATGAAAATTAAGCCAATTATTGTGTAAAGAGACTGTAATGAGAAAAGAGAAAAGTTGATTGTTATGCATAATATTTTACCATTATCTTATTACCAAATATCTTTGTGCTGCTAGAGGTTACATGGCTAGCACAAATAACAGTCTTGGTGTGTGGCTTTTTGCATATGACTAGTGTTGATAACGTTGCCACAAATCAACTTTGTCTTCAAATTGAAATTCACATGGAAAATATTTAGGAGCTGAAATCTAAGCTAACACTGTTAATTTATACAAACTTAACTATCAACCACTAATATCTAAAGGAATCAAATCACTTAATACTTGGCATAACATTAAACTACCGTTACTAGGTTGACTAGCTGCTACTAAAATTGATCTATTACCCCAAATCCACTTTCTATGTTGCTCCCCATTCCACTATGCTTTAAGGACATCAAAAGTTTACAAGCAGAAAGTTTTAAATTTAAAGTCATAAAAACAGTCTAGAGCCAATGCAACAATAATGTATACACACAGATCGAATGGTGGCTTCTCCATCGCAAATTTATCTACTTATTACAATGCGGCTCAGCTAAACCATTGTAGTTAAATACTGTGTCATTTAACTACAATACATTATGTGGCTACCCCAGGAACACATAAATACAATGCTATCATACCCCTCTCTTGGGCCATTTGTTTCTTAAGAGATGGACTTAACTTGGATTAATAAAAATTGTTCACTTTATGATTTATGGTAAAATTACTTAATTTGAATCACTTCAACATCAACAGGGAATTTAAAAAAACAAGCTTGTTACTCATATTTACAAATATCCCACTTTTATCAACTATTTTTCCAAAATAGATGTATGTCGACTCCTAACTATACCTGAGAAAAACATGTTTCTATAATTCAAATGCTAAGGGAGGAATTCATCTTCTGCATAGCCAGGGAAATACACGAGATACTGCCTCATTTGTGAAACTTATAGGACAGTTGTAACAGGATCTGAATATAACTATAGATGACAAGCAGTGGTTTTGCAGCCTAACATTTTCTAGCCGTATTAAGTGGTACACAGAATGTATATGGTTCCTAAAAAGATACATGTTTTAGAAAGGTCATATTTACACAAATTGTGGTTATGCCCAGCTACTCAGAGAATTTGGAGAAAAATGGAAGGAGCGGTCCATGACATTTATGACAGTTAATATTTACCCCCAATTTTGCTTAGAGGGACAATTCCCTAAAGCTTTAAAAGCTATGGGTAAAAAAAAACTTTTATCCACTATTTTTGGTATTATCAAACTCCACATTAGAAAAGGCCAACACTTTATTGGCATCTAATAATTAACAAATGATGAAGTGGAATATTGAGAAAGATAGACCTATTGTGTAGAAAATATGTTTCCACTGTATAACAAAAAATGGTCAGTATGGATAAACAGGAATAAACATGAATGAATGACATGACAAATTTGTTAGGGTTATAAAGCTATGTAACATTTTTCTTCATATAAGATATTCATCACAAACATATTCGTCAGAAACGTATTCTTTTTTATTTCTCTGTTTATTACATTTGTTTTTGTTATTTTACTTTGTTAGATTTTTAAGAGTTGAAATTCTTTGCACTATGGGTTCCCTGGTGATCCATTGTTTAGGATTCGGTGCTGTCACTGCTGCAACCTGGGTTCAATTCCCTTACGCTGAGCAAGGTTGGACCTAGTCAGTACTTGTATGGGAAATCACCTAGGAATATCAAGAGCTGTATGCTGTGGTCCACTGGAGAAGGAACTGGCAACCCACTACAGTATCTCTGCCATGAAAACTAAGTGGATCAGCATGACCATGAACATGTGCCTGGTGTTTTACAGTTCATAAAGTCACGGAGAGTGGGAAAGAACTGAACAACACAATTTTTTTTTTGCAAGAAACAAATGACACCCCTGATTTGAATGAAAGTCAAAATTGTAACTGTATTTGTTATAAATGGTTTATCTGATGAGATATGTATTTGGGGACACCAGATAACTTTATTACAATTTTTTTTCTGAGATGCTTTGTTCCATGTGATAACATTGTCTCTTTTAATAAAAAATATATTTAAAAAATATACCATGTAATAGGCAATGGTAATGTAGAAATGAAAAGGTCATTTTAACTCCAGTTATGATTAGTTCTGTATCAACAGCTTTAGTGGGAGAAGCAACTGGAGACTAAGGACTCCAGTACATAAAATAGAAAATATCTCTCTCGTAACTGAGGGAGCTTTTTTGCATGCTAGGGAGCAATTACATTTCTAGTTTCCTAAAACTTCCCCTCAAAGTAGATGACACACACCAAAGAGTGTTTTTCCATTCCAAGCCCTAATATGTGCATGCAGCCTGCTCGTACGAGACTCTTGAGTCTGAAGCTCAGTAGTCTGTAATGGTACTCCCTATTGTAAAACACTACACTAGCCCTAACATCCTCCCTTTCCTCTATCTATCTACATAAACACCTTCCCATGGAACGAAAGGGGATTAAATAATAATAATAGTAATAAAAATGAATTCTGTGGTTTTATGACCCCTCTGCCTATCAGACACTACCCCCTATAACCCCAGGTATCCCTGGGGTTCTCCTCAATACCTGATATAATTTGGTGGAATCCCACCAAGGGGATCCTGTAAGGACTTCCATGGCACCTAATAATAACACTTTAGCAATGGACGTCCTGTAAGGATCTCCATGGTACCTAATATTACCCCCATGCCACATAGGTCCTGTAAGAATATCCATGGAATCTCTAATTAACCCCTTGCCATGGAAGTACTTTAAGGACCCTGTGGCATATATCATTAACACTTGCATATCAAATTAACCCCTCTGTCATGGAAGTCCTTAATGGCACCTAAAGTTAACCCCTTGCCATGGAGGTCCTTAACAGATCCTTTAGCACCTAACGTTAAACCCTTATGCAAAGCTGGTTACATTTTAGGTTCCATAGGGTTAGTTAAGGACTCTTATAGATTTAGATAGATTGATATGGATAAGGGTGGTTGGTAGGGCTAGTTTAGTGTGTTCACATTGGCATGTACCATTTTTTAGTGTTGCTATGAAGACTACTGAGATGTAGACTAAGAGTCTCCTGCAAAATGGCTGTGGGCACACATTAGAGCCAGAGAGCTCTGGGTAAACTTGCTGTGACTTACAGTGAAGGAAAACATTTATTTGATACCCTGCTGATTTTGAACGTTTGTCCACTGACAAAAAAATGATCAGTCTATAATTTTAATGGTAGGTGTATTTTAACAGTGAGAGACAGAATAACAAAAAAAGAAGAAAAACACATGTCAAAAAAGTTATAAATTGATTTGCAGGTCAGTGAGGGAAATAAGTATTTGATCCGCTATCAATCAGCAAGATTTCCGGCTCCCAGATGTCTTTTATATAGGTAACGAGCTGAGATTAGGAACACTCTCTTAAAGGGAGTGCTCCTAATTACAGCTCGTCATCTGTATAAAAGACACCTGTCCACAAAAGCAATCAATCAGATTCCAAACTCTCCACCATGGCCAAGACCAAAGAGCTGTCCAAGGATGTCAGGGACAATATTGTAGACATACACAATGCTTGAATGGGCTACAAGACCATTGTCAAGCAGCTTGGTGAGAAAGTGACAACAGCTGGTGCGGTTATTCGCAAATGGAAAAAACACAAAATAACTGCCAGTCTCCCTTGGTCTGATGCTCCATGCATGATCTCACCTTGTGGAGTTTCAATGATCATGAAAATGGTGAGGAATCAGCCCAGAACTATACAGGAGGATCTTGTTAATGATCTCAAGGCATCTGGGACCATAGTCACCAAGAAAACAATTGGTAACACACTACACCGTGAAGGTCCCCTTGCTCATAAAAGCACATGTACAGGCCCATCTGAAGTTTGCCAAAAAACATCTGAATGATTCAGAGGAGAACTGGGTGAAAGTGTTGTGGTCAGATGAGACCAAAAATCAAGCTCCTTGGCATCAACTCGCCGTGTTTGGAGGAGGAGGAACGCTGCCTATGACCCCAAGAACACCATCCCCACTGTCAAACATGGTGGTGGAAACATTATGCTTTGGCTGTGTTTTTCTGCTAAGGGGACAGGACAACTGCATCGCATCAAAGGGAAGATGGACGGGCCATGTACTGTCAAATCTTGGGTGAGAACCTCCTTCCCTCAACCAGGGCATTGAAAATGGGTTACGGATGGGTATTCCAGCATGACAATGACCCAAAACACACAGCCAAGGCAACAAAGGAGTGGCTCAATAAGAAGCAAATTAAGGTCCTGGAGTGGCCTAGCCAATCTCCAGACCTTAATCCCATAGAAAATCTGTGGAGGAAGCTAATAGTTTGTGTTGCCAAACATCAGCCTCAAAACCTTAATGACTTGGGGCCTCATTCTATTAGCGGCCGTAAATCGGCCGTAAGGCTGCGATTCCTTGCGGGGGTTCAGTTAACTCGCGATTCTATTATACTGACGTCCCTGCAAGGATCTCCTTTTACGGCCGGTGACCGCAATATCTTGGAACCGGCCGTTAAGCTCAGAAATATAAAAACTCAAAAATAAGATTCAAGCCTGCACTGTACAGCCTCTGTAAATGCTGAGGGATCAAATTGGGGGACATGAGGGATTAAAAGGAACCCACTCTCAAGCTTGCACATCAGCCCAAACCCGAGTTCAAATTAACTGTTTATTTTCCGGCTGCGGCGTGGGCATGTCTGAGGTGCTCCAAGCACTCTGGACTTTTTACATGGATATTTTACGGATATTAAAAATAAAATATTTTACGGATTTGAGTATAGGATAATTATGTGCTATTTTTTCTAACACCTAAAATCCCTTTATAGTCTTCTCAAAGTGCAGGATGGCTTTATTTGAGCTATTTTATGTGCTTAATTGGTGTTAGCGGAACCTCTTTCCTGCAAGTAAGCAGCGGCTCGTTTTTAGCCTTGCAGAGAGGTTTCCCGGAGCAATTGAATTGCAAATAGGAATTTCTTCACTGCCGAAACTCTTGCGGTCGTTTTAGATCAAAGGATTTCCTCTGGCGCGAGCGGCCGCAAGAGATAGCAAGGCACCGGCCGCAAGCCTGCCGGAGCCTCCGGCCGTAAGGGAATAGAATAGCAGAATAGCTTGCGGCCGGTCCTTGCGACCCCGCAACGGCTGCGGCCGCTAATAGAATGAGGCCCTTGGAGAGGATCTACAAAGAGGAGTGGGACAAAATCCCTCCTGAGATATGTGCAAACCTGGTGGCTAACTACAAGAAATGCCAACATGGGTTTTGCCACCAAGTACAAAGATGAAGGGATCAAATACTTATTTCCCTCATTGACCTACAAATCAATATATAACTTTTTTGACATGCGTTTTTCTTGTTTGTTTTTTTTGCTATTCTGTCTCTCACTGTTAAAATACACCTACCATTAAAAATATAGACTGATCATTTATTTGTCAGTGGACAAATGTTGAAAATCAGCAGGGGATATACTTTTCAGCCCCACTGTACATTAGGTAGCTTCCATCTGAGAACCTCCCTTATGACAGCAAAGCAGAAATTAGTTTCTCACCATTGGAGAGAACTGCAACATAGTTTAAAAATAACAACACAATCATTGTAAAATCATCAGAAAAAGTAAAAAAGTAGGTGCAGTAGTGACCTTGCATAACAGAGTGAAAAAGAAAACTTTTAGACCAAATCTATTACAAAAAACTAAATCAGGACCCATTAAGGAATATACCACACAAATAAGAAAGCTGATTAAATGCTTTCCCCAAAATACAAGAAGATTTTGAAACATTAATACCCACCAATCCTAGTATACAAATTTCCTACATGATTCCAAAACTTCATAAAACGGATTTCAGGAAGACCAATAATAACAGGTATAAATATACAGACTGAGCATATATATCTGACGGGACGGTGTAAAAGCCGGAACGGAACGGAACGGACCGGAACAGGCCATTTATAAAAGAAATCAATGGCAATATCACTGGGATGTGTTAGATATTATTGAGAACAATATTTAAGAACCAAAACAAATTCAATATAATAATTTTTTAACCCTTTAAAAAACCCAAAAATCAAACGGAACAGGCAAAAACAGGCCGGGAACGCACACTTTATGAAGGGAATCCATGCTAAAATCATTAGGGATGTGTTAAATATATTTGAGAACTATATTTAAGAGCTAAACCCAATCTAATTAGTATGCTTTATTAACCCTTTAACATGCCATAATACAATACATTCAAAAAAATGACCCAGAACGGCTTTCCAGATGGTCAAAAATACCAAACTCACCAAATGCACACGACTAGGGTGGGATTCATGTAATAACCTTCATAAATTCCACAGAAAATAATTTCAAGTACCTGTTCCGGGCAAAAATACAATATTTCGCAAAATGACCCGGAACGGTGACTTTTTAGAGGCTCAAAAATTCCAAATTCTCCAAATACACAGAACTAGGTGAGATTTATGTAATAACCCTCATAAATTCCACAGAAACTCATTTCAATTACCGCGTTCCGGGCCAAAATACAATATTTCGCAAAATGGACCCGGGAACGGGGCGACTTTTTAGAGGCTCAAAAACTCCAAATTCCCCAAATACACAGAACTAGGGTGGGATTCATGTAATAACCTTCATAAATTCCACAGAAAATAATTTCAAGTACCCGTTCCGGGCCAAAATACAATATTTCGCAAAATGCCCCCGGAACGGCGACTTTTTAGAGGGTCAAAAATTCCAAATTCACCAAATACACAGAACTAGGTGAGATTCATGTAATAACCTTCATAAATTCCACAGAAAATAATTTTCAAGTACCCGTTCCGGGCCAAAATACAATATTTCGCAAAATGCCCCGGAAACGGCGACTTTTTAGAGGCTCAAAAATTCCAAATTCACCAAATACACAGAACTAGGTGAGATTCATGTATAACCTTCATAAATTCCACAGAAAATAATTTCAAGTACCCGTTTCCGGGCCAAAATACAATATTTCGCAAAAGTGACCCGGAACGGCGACTTTTTAGAGGCTCAAAAACTCCAAATTCCCCAAATACACAGAACTAGGTGGATTCATGTAATAACCTTCATAAATTCCACAGAAAATAATTTCAGGTACCCGTTCCGGGCCAAAATACAATATTTTCGCAAAATGACCCGGAACGGCGACTTTTTAGAGGCTCAAAAACTCCAAATTCCCCAAATACACATAACTAGGGTGGGATTCATTGTAATAACCTTCATAAATTCCACAGAAGATAATTTCAAGTACCCCGTTCCGGGCCAAAATACAATATTCGCTAAAATGACCCGGAACGCGACTTTTTAGAGGCTCAAAAATTCCAAATTCACCAAATACACAGAACTAGGTGGGATTTATGTCAATATGTTCTTCATTTAGTATGTAGTATTACTCAGCTCACAGTTTGTTTTTAGCAAGGATGTTTTGCAATATATAAAGTATTGTTATGGACTCTGAATATCTGCAGTTCACTTTTCCACCTATTGGGGATGCTAAAGATCTTATGGTTTCTGCAAAGACAGTGTAGACCCTCTTTCAAGTGAAAAGGGTTGCCCTTATTTGGTGTGGAGGTGGATCTTTGCAGCAAATGGTGTGTTCTTTAATTGCTTAAAAGAAAGTAATTATAAAAAGTCTTTCTACATCATGAGTGCTGTGTATATGACAAAGTTTTGAGCAACTTCTACCAACTGAAGCTCTAGAGATTTTGAAAAATCCTGTAGTAGGTAAAATATCAACTCTCCCAGCTACTAAGCCAAGATGTGGGCAGGTGTTTGTTTATAGCTATGATGGACAAATTCATAAAAAAAGTGACTGGAGATGTGATCAGTTCAATTGGATTCAGAAAGGAAGGCATTTGCTGCCAAGGAGGGACCCTCTCATAAGAAAGATTTACTTTCAAAGACTAATTAATGCAGAGCAGAGTGTTGTTTCACAGATATGCTTATGAAGTGCCTGATGGAAGTATAAACAGGATAATATCCATTATCTGGGACAGGATGAGAGACCTCAGCCATCTATACCTCATGGAAATATGAAAAAATATACAATGAGAGGTCATGTACGTACCATGCCATCTGTGTTGTCAGAAGCAGTCGGGCAAAAACACTTTAGCCCATTTAAGTTTTATCAGCGTAAAATAGCAACAACTGTAGCATCCGCTGAATATATAAAAGTAATGCTTCCTAAAGATACACAACAAATAAAAAATAAACTGAAATATTAGAAAAAAAATAGTAGAATCAGCCATGATGACCTATATGGTGTGTATGAACTTCACTATGCACTGGAAGGGTTTGTCTGTGAATATACCCTTGTCCCTGAGGTATCTGTAATCTTGGCTCTTCCAGAAATTATTAATATTTTTGAAGAAGTGATCATGTTGAAAGCAAACACACTTCTGTCTTACGATACAAACGTTTAACCTTGGAGAGCTTTTATGTGTCACCTTTAATTTTTCAGTGTGCTTTCTTGAGGAAAACCCAGCAAACCCTTTGGCTATAATGATCCATGATAAACGCACAACAAATGTGCATGAGGGTTTTTTTCTCATTTGTAGGAAAACGCATACCCCAGATCAACAATGATTCTCTTGTTATAGTCACTGATAGAGAAGCAGCCATTGTGAATGCTATTGAGAAAGCAATTCCAGGTTGTACACACGTGCTTTGTTGGAATCATATTATAAAAGATGTAGAGTTCTGGGTCTCAGCACATGAAGGAGGAAAAATTGATCGGAAAGTTTATACCAAACAATATCCTTAAACTTATGGATAGTGAGAGTGTACACGAGTTTCAGAAATTGCTTCAGAAGTTGGAGGTAAAGTGGAGTGCAGGGCTTTCTTGACTATTTTAATCAGAAGCTTAAAAAAACTATTGTGAATAACTGTGGCAGATGGCTCGTTGGAAAAAAAGAGGGATCTACAAGAAAACCAGTGCATTACCACTAATGTATCTGAGAGCATGAATGCTGTGTTCAAGGAGGCTTGTATTGGAGAAGGAAGTGGAACATGGATGAAATGGTTTTAACATTTCCTTCAGACATATTATCAAAAATAAATTCTTAGAGGCCTGTGTGGAACTGGAAATTACCACCCTCTCAGCAGAACATGGCATTCGACAACTAAATCCTGATACTACACAGTTTCCAGAAGACTGTGTTCCTGTGGATGATATTGTGTACTTCATAAAGCAGGGAAAGATGGAAACAGACCATGTACATGAACTTCAAAGAAAAGACCGTAAAGCAAAGACAATAGAAGGTCTAGCAGATTTAATTATAAAACAGAACCGCATTTTCTTACAAGCACAGTCTGGCTGTTTTGTTATCAGAGGATTACGTCAGAAAGAACATGTGGTGAAATTATTCCCAAGAGAAACATGTTCTTGCAACAGTTCCAGGTCATGCTACCATATTATGGCAGCCCGGATTTCTGTAGGAAAGGGTCTACATGAGACAAAGGGTGATGCATTCTTTGAAAAAACTGAGGATGAGTGACGAAAAGGAAAATCTGGAAGAAAAAAAACAAGGCAAAAGGATGAGTTAACCATACTGGCCTGCATCCGATTCCCTTTTGATAAATTCTTATACTACGAATGAAGCCTCCCAACTGGAAAAAGAAGGCAAATGGAAATAAAGATGGTGATAAAGAAATGGTACTTATCATCCTTTGCCTTAGATCTTGAACAAGGAGTCCCTTATATTACAAGCACCCCACAAAAAATTAAACAAGGAGAACTTGTAAGAAAATATGAACCTGTTCCATGGGAATCTACAACAGGTTATCCACGCATGAGAAATGCAACCATACAAAGAGTCTACATCAATGCAATAGACATGAAATCGCTTCTGGATCAAAATTGGTTAGTTGATACTGTCATTGAGGGCTTCCTACATACTAGAGCTAGTCTGGAGACTGTTAAAAGTACAGATGTTGATTTGTGTGTCATCAGCCCGTTTATTATGCAGTCCATAGAATTGCAAGGGTATACAACAAGTGTCCATAACTTTGGTACAAACTTGGATGTTATGGTGAAGGACATCTGGCTCATCCAACCAACATATACAATTCTCACTGGATACTGATTATTGTGTTCTTCAAATGGAAAATTATTCTGTATCTTGATTCCAAACATGGTTTCTCCAACAAGTATACTGATATCCTGCAAACTTTTTTAGAGATGCAGTCAGCTTCATCAATAAATTGTGTCTGAGTGGATCATTCATGCACCTACTGATATACCAGTTCAACAAGACAGTTACAATTGTGGGGTATTTGTATGTCTGTTTGCACATGTGTTGTGCAGTGGCTCTTCAGTCCCATTCCCAGTAGACATGGTGCCTGTAAGGCAGTGGATTGCCACGTAACTTCTCAGCAAAAGAAACTTTCTTTCCGCTGCCAAGTGCAACTCAGAGTCAACAAAGGAGAATGAAGAAGCAAATACATCATAAAGTCATGAGCAATTTCAAAACCCCTGTTTCAAGAAATGTGCCTAATCAATCATTGTCCACAATAGAATTCTTATCTTCAGCAATTGATCAATATTATACCTCACATTGGACTTTGTGTTTAATGGGAAATTTGTGCAAGAAACCAAAGAATGACACAATGGTTCTGTGCCAGGGAGTATTGTCAGGACTGGTACCATCTATCCTGCCTTAAAATAACTCAGGCTCCCCGTGGCATATTCAAATGTCCAAACTGCTGTCAGAACAATGCTGAAGGCTGATATGTTTTCATCTATAACATGATGTTGCTTAATGTCAGATTATTATTTCAGTGTGAAAAGTGTTAAAGGGACACTGCAATGGTTCAACTTTCATAACTATAAAACATGTAAGCTTAGTATAAATATTATTCCAATATTAAGAAGTTGCTACTAAATCTAAGAAATTGTATCCTATTATACTGTATATTGCTATATTGCTATGTATATTGTTATAAAATATGTAAATAATTTGGAATAATTTTGAAATAAAATACAAGTTTCATTGAATAATCTGATTAAGATAAATCTATTTTTTTATAAAAGAGAAATTGTTATTGATACATTGGAATATATTGTTATTAACTCACATAAATAAGTACAGATTATTATAATTATGGGGGTATCTGAAGACCTTTGATGCATTTGAATACAGAATGACTGGTTATTGGTATACATGGAAAAACTGTATCTATAATCTTAGTTGGGGGAAAAAATGGAAAATACATTTTAGTTTCCAGGAATATTAAGCATAAAACAGGAAATACTTAATTTTAGTTCATAAGGTAGAATGACAACAAGATGGATGCAGGGAACATGCTAGAGCTTTCTTACCCCTGAAGAAATATTGCTGCAATTACATGTGAAGTTTATATTCCCGTCCATTTACAAACATGTAATATCTTGTATTGACAGATAAGTAATATTTGAAATGGATATGATATTTTGAAATGTTTTCAACATATTTCCTATAACCTAAATTTAAAAAATGTTTGATAAAAAATTGGAATTTCCTCTCCTTATCCCCCCCCCCCTTTGTCTCCTGCCACATCTCTCTCCCCTGTGTCTCCCTACCCTGTCTCTTCCGGCCCCCTCTTCCCCCTGTGTCTCTTCCCCCTCTTCTTCCCCTGTGTTTCTCCCCCCCTGTGTCTCTTTTCTCCCCTCTCTCTCCCCTTTGTCTCCTCCCCCTCTCCCCCGTGTCTCCTTCCCCCATCTCACTCCCCTGTGTCACCTTTCCCCCTCTCTCCCTTCCCTGTCTCTTCCCCTCCCCTGTGTCTCTTCCCCCCTCTTCTCCCCTGTGTCTCTTTCTCTTCTCTCTCTCCCTATGTCTCTTCAAATTTATCAAAGGTACCCCTCTACCCCGTGTCTCGTCCCCCAACCGCTTTCTCCCCTCTGTGTCTCTAGCCCCCACCCCTCTCCCTCTCCCTGTGTCTCTTCCCCCTTCCCCCCTCCCCCTGTGTCTCTTCCCCCACCTCTTTCCCCACCCCTGTGTCTCTATCCTCCACCCCTCTCCCCCCCTGTGTCTTTTCTCCCCCTCTCCCTCCCCTTTTGCTATTGCGTCGTCTGTGCTGGCCACGAGCGCGCCCCTGGCCTTCTGCGCAATGCGCATGCTTGACTTGTGTCACAATGCGCATGCACAACTCGCAACTTTTGCAAATTTTTGTAATTGCGAGTTGTCGGTCATGCAAATATTATCATTGGGTGATGACAACTCGCAATTACGACAACTATTATATGTGATATTTATATATATATATATATATATATATATATATATATATATATAATAAAAATATATAAAAATATTAACATGTAATGTGTAATATATATGTATATACATATATATATATACATATGTATACATGCACACACATATATATATATATACATATTTATTTCTATATAAAAATATATATATATATATATATATATATACACACACATATACACATAAATATATATATACTAGCAACTTGCCTGTCAACAATGACGGGGTTAAAAAGTGAAGTCTGTTAATGTTGTTTGCCACAGAATGCGAGTAATTGCTCATTGCAGGCCAGACCCGACGTTGACTTAGATGGTGCCGCTGATGTGTGCCTCGCTTTGCGAGGCACGCATGGGCCTGCAATGAGCGCCTTCGACCCTATGTGGACTTAGACGGTGCCATCTTCTTTTAAAATATTTATGTATGCACACTATATTTTTGCATTTTTCACGCAAAACCTATTAGTGGGTTTTTTAAAAATGTTTGCCTTCGTTTGCGTGCTAGAGCGTTACGTAGCTTGCAAACGGTGACCAAGGACGCCAACTGACAACTATATATGTGATTATTTCATTACAATTCTGGAGGTGCTGGGGGGTTAGGGGATTAGGGTTAGGCAGCCAGGGTTACAGTGAGGTGCTGGGGGTTAGGGTTGGGCAGCCAGGGTTACGCTAAGGGGCTGGGGGTGAAGATTTGTTACTGTATTAAAACTTGTTAATGTGCCCCACTGTCCCCCTTGCAGCAGGTAAGTACTAATCTAGTTGCTTAGCGTGTTAAAACGTATATTAATAACATAGTTTATGTTTAAGAGCAGGCTGATTGTATGTTACCGCCACCGGTAACGCTATGGGCAATCAGGCTGCTGTTAAACAACTATGTTATTAATATACGTTTTAACACGCTAAGCAACTAGATTAGTACTTACCTGCTGCAAGGGTGACAATGGGGCACATTAACAAGTTTTAATACAGTAACAAATCTTCACTGCACTCGGCTGCAGTCCACGGCGACATTACATCGCAGCTCTGTGCGCTGAATTGTGGGAGCGCTCAAGTAAGACGGGCTCAATTGACGTGCCACCGGTATCCAACCTTGTGCAAATGGGGGAGTTTGCGGTTGTTTGCGGTGCGTTAAACGGGGAGTTTGGTCTGTCACTGTGAAGCGGAGGGCGTAACCCTTACACTACCTGATCGATACAACATCGTACCTGATGTTTTAAAGCACGCTATTCCAAACAATTTAGGAATGTTAGGTAATTTATGCCCTTTATGGCTTAAAACCAGACTCTGCATCAACTATGTAATTTTCCGTGGGAGTTTTGCCATGGATCCCCCTCCGGCATGCCACAGTCCAGGTGTTAGTCTCCTTGAAACAACTTTTCCATCACTATTGTGGCCAGAAAGAGTCCCTGTGGGTTTTAAAATTCGCCTGCCCATTGAAGTCTAACGGCGGTTCGCACCGGTTCGCCGGTTCGCAAACATTTGAGGAAATTCGCGTTCGCCGTTCGCGAACCCAAAATTTTATGTTTGTGACATCACTAATTATGAGTTAGATGTAAGTACTTATATTTTTTTTTTATAATTTTTTTGTGTGGCTTTTTAAATGCGCTGGTTGTGCGTGTGAGTACTTACAATTTAATGTTTTTATCTACTTTTTTGGGGGCTTTTTAAAATGCGCTACTTGCACGTTGTGTTTAAAGAACCGTGTGTGTGTGGCGTGCTATTCACGCAGACATCTTTAAAGCATTTTGCGCTTCTGTGCTATGTTGGTGCGTGGAGCGCGCTGCGCTCCACACCGTTGAAGGTCCTAGACTGTCTGCGTGCTTTGCGCTCAGACGGCTTGAAGCGCACCTTGCACGCTTCTGTGCTATGTTGGTGCGTGGAGCGCGTTGCGCTCCACAACGTTGGGTTTATGCTGTTCCATCAGCGGCCGCTTACGTGCTTCGTTGAGCCCGATTGCGAGCTTGGCTCAACGATGCACGCAAACTTGACCAACAGCGCAAACAGGCACCAAAAACGCGAACTGACAACTATTATGGTGATACACATATGATACGGGTTTTTTAGAAGTAAAGTTTGGAAATATTGTTTTGGGGTTCGCGAGGCTGATTGCAGGCTGCCACATGATTGAAGGTGCTCATTGCAGTGCGGCCTGCAATAAGCGCCTTTTGCACTCATTGCAGGCCACCACATGAGCGAAAGCTCTCATTGCAGGCCGGACTGCAGTGAGCGCCTTCGGCGCTCATTGCAGACTGCCACATGAGCAAAGGTGCCCCTTTCAGGCAACACTGCAATAAGCGCCTGTGTCTCATACACCCCTTTCTCTCCCCTGTGTCTCATACCCCCTTCCCCCCCTGTGTCTCATATCACCCCCTTCACCCCGTCTCATACCCCACCTGTGTCTCTTCCCCCCCTGTGTCTCATATCCCCCCTTCCTTCCAGTGTCTCATACCCTACCTTCCCTCCCCTGTGTCTCATCCCCCACTTACCTCCCTCCCCTGTGTATCATCCCCCACTACCCCCCTCCCCTGTGTCTCATCCCCCACTTACCCCCCTTCCTTCCCTGTGTCTCTTTCCCCCTTTCCTTCCCTCTTTCTCTCCCCCCTCACTCTGTTCCTTGCAGGGGAAGGGGGGGTATCTCCCACACTTTGCAAACTAGCAGTTCGTAAGTATTCTGCCAAGACAAGGTACTTAAAACTAGTTTCTGTGGAATTTATGAAGCTCATTACATGAATCTCACCTAGTTCTGTGTATTTGGTGAATTTGGAATTTTTGAGCCTCTAAAAAGTCGCCGTTCCGGGGCATTTTGCGAAATATTGTATTTTGGCCCGGAACGGGTACTTGAAATTATTTTCTGTGGAATTGATGAAGGTTATTACATGAATCCCACCTAGTTCTGTGTATTTGGTGAATTTGGAATTTTTGAGCCTCTAAAAAGTCGCCGTTCCGGGGCATTTTGCGAAATATTGTATTTTGGCCCGGAACGGGTACTTGAAATTATTTTCTGTGGAATTTATGAAGGTTATTACATGAATCCCACCTAGTTCTGTGTATTTGGTGAATTTGGAATTTTTGAGCCTCTAAAAAGTCGCCGTTCCGGGGCATTTTGCGAAATATTGTATTTTGGCCCGGAATGGGTACTTGAAATGAGTTTCTGTGGAATTTATGAAGGTTATTACATGAATCCCACTTAGTTCTGTGTATTTGGGGAATTTGGAGTTTTTGAGCCTCTAAAAAGTCGCCGTTCCGGGTCATTTTGCGAAATATTGTATTTTGGCCCGGAACGGGTACTTGAAATGAGTTTCTGTGGAATTTATGAGGGTTATTACATGAATCTCACCTAGTTCTGTGTATTTGGTGAATTTGGAATTTTTGAGCCTCTAAAAAGTCACCGTTCCGGGTCATTTTGCGAAATATTGTATTTTTGCCCGGAACAGGTACTTGAAATTATTTTCTGTGGAATTTATGAAGGTTATTACATGAATCCCACCTAGTCGTGTGCATTTGGTGAGTTTGGTAATTTTGACCATCTGGAAAGCCGTTCTGGGTCATTTTTTTGAAGTATTGTATTCTGGCATGTTAAAGGGTTAATAAAGCATACTATTAGATTGGGTTTAGCTCTTAAATATAGTTCTCAAATATATTTAACACATCCTAATGATTTTAGCATGGATTCCCTTCATAAAGTGTGCGTTCCGGCCTGTTTTTGCCTGTTCCGTTTGATTTTTGGGTTTTTAAAGGGTTAAAAAATTATTATATTGAATTTGTTTTGGTTCTTAAATATTGTTCTCAATAATATCTAACACATCCCAGTGATATTGCCATTGATTTCTTTTATAAATGGCCTGTTCCGGCCCGTTCCGTTCCGTTCCGGCTTTTACACCGTCCCATATCTGACCAAGCGGAAAACATCCTACAACCTCTAGTTCATCATTTATAGTTTTATAAAAAATATCACTAAATGGCTCAAGTAACTAAGCTAGATTAAAGGTATATAAAAGTTTCCTGGGTTTCAAATGTTTTCTAAAAAACAGCTACTGCTATCTGGATTTGCACACCCCTAGGAAGGTCACATAACAGTGTACTTGGAGCAGAGCAGCTAGATACAGGTTGTGACCTTTTCATGGAGTCACAGCTGAAATGCGACACAAGGAGAGAGGAAGAGAGAAAAAAAATACCAGGAGCAGTAGTTGATGCAGGGAATGGACAATCTGCAGGGGTAATCAAGTGTGAATGTGCTGCACAGAGAGACTCATATATGAATATATATAAGACTTCTAACCCTAATTTTCAACTGTGAGAGATTACAAGACATTTTGCTAACTACAGGGTAACAGCCTTATTAAATTGCTATTCTGTAAATTTAAAAGGGCTCTATTTAATCACATAGCCTATTTTATTTACAGAAGTTTTTAGTTAGTGAAGACCTTGCTTTTGGATAGAAGTTCACTAACTCAAAACTTCTGTAAAATAAATAGGCTGTGTGCTTAAATAGAGCCCTTTTAAATTTACAGAAATGCAATTTAATAAGGCTGTAAGTGTTTAAATGTTTATTTTGGTATGTTTTCATGAGAAAAAAAAAAATCTTCATACACTACTGATTCTCTTCTATCAGATGCATTCATAATCCAGGAAACTTAGATATGCCTTTGAAATTCTTCCATCCATATTTGTAACCATGGATGTAGAATCCCTACATAGTAACATCCCACTTAATGACGGAATCAATGCCTGTTCCAAATTCCTCTCAACACACACCACAAACAGTAAATTCAGTCCTGTAATCATCACTCCAGGGCTGACTAACTAATGACTTTTGGTTTAAATATACTTTTTTTGCGGCTTCTCATTGGCTGAAATATGTGTGAATTATATTTCAGCCAATCAGAATTGGGTATTTAATCCCCCCTAACATTTCCAGGATATAATTTTTTGACCAATCAGAATTCACTGCTCTTACCTATAAGGTTCCTTCTCCAGTTTGTGTTCAGATCAACATCCTTCATACTGAGGCTGGTTTCCACCCAGTGAGTGACAGTACCTTGATTTTTACTCTTTGTTTTTTGCTCCTTCTAAATCAGATTCCTTCCACAACACTTCTACTGCAACCTTAGCTTGGGTAGTGAGATCCATGCCGCTTCTCAGGATCCCATACACCATCAAAGTCATATTAATCCAGAAGGCAGGAAGGTAGCTGTCTAGAATGGGGAAACTCTGTGTGAAGAATTTTTGCTTTCAAATTAGCATTATGCACTGATTGTTCTTCATTCATGACAATGAAGGCTTACTCACCACATAAGTAAGGGCATTGATCAAGGCTCATTGACTTTGGGCCAAGCTTCAACAGTAGCAATTCTTTCAAAGGCCAGGAGGTGTGCTTCCACATCATCCTTATCACATATATAGTTGTGAGCAGGCGAGCTTGCTTAAGCCGTTGCTCACGCTAGCGGGCTCGCATAGCGAGCCCGCGGCCCTCGCGAAGCGAGGGTCGCAGTTGCTGGCAAGGAGCGCCGCAGGCGCTCCTTGCCAGCAACTGCAGCCCTCGCGAAGAGGGCTGCAGCCCTCGCAGCAACTGCAGCCCTCGCGCTCCTTGACAGCATTTGCGGCCTTTGCGAAGAGAGGGAGCTGTGCGTGCACGCCCCTGGAGAGAGGGAACTGTGCGTGCACGCCCCTGGAGAGAGGGAACTGTGCGTGCACGCCCCTGGAGAGAGGGAGCTGTGCATGCACGCTGCTGGAGAGAGGGAGCAGAACTCCATGCCCCATTAGACCCATCAGACTACTTACATTCATTGGAGCATTTCAATTCACCTCCGCCATGTCTCTCCTGCCTGCACATTTTCTGCAGAGGCAGGGAGTTTCAGAATTACGTCACATGCATGCAAAGTCATTCAGGAAGTCCCTGCCTCTGCAGAAAAACGTACAGGCAGGAGATGCATAGTGCTGGATAATTGAACAGCTTCGATGAATGTAAGTAGTCTGATGGGTCTGACTGATAGTGACAGATCTGACTGATCGGGACCATGAAGGCCTGGCCTTGGGGGACATGAAGGCTTAGCCTGGGGGGACATGGCATCATGGGCTGGAGGCCATAAACTAATAAAAAAAAATACATATATACAACAAAATGTGCACTGGGACATTATTTATATATATATATCTATATATATATATAGATATAGATAGATAGATATATTTATATATATATATATATATATATATATATATATATATATATATACTGTATATATTATAAATATATTATAGATTTTATACACACTTATATTATACAGATTATAAGTATATAATATATTATATGTATTGTGTGTGAGGTGTGTGTGTAATGTGCAGAGTGTATACATATATATATATATATAATGATGTATTGTGTGTGTGTGTGTAATGTGCAGTGTGTATACATATATATATATATATAATGATGTATTGTGTGTGTGTGTGAGGTGTGTGTGTAATGTGCAGTGTGTATACATATATATATATATAATGATGTATTGTGTGTGTGTGTGTGAGGTGTGTGTGTAATGTGCAGTGTGTATACATATATATATATATAATGATGTATTGTGTGTGTGTGTGTGAGGTGTGTGTGTAATGTGCAGTGTGTATACATATATATATATATATATAATGATGTATTGTGTGTGTGTAATGTGCAGTGTGTATACATATATATATATATATAATGATGTATTGTGTGTGTGTGTGTAATGTGCAGTGTGTATACATATATATATATATATATAATGATGTATTGTGTGTGTGTGTGAGGTGTGTGTGTAATGTGCAGTGTGTATACATATATATATATATAATGATGTATTGTGTGTGTGTGTGTGAGGTGTGTGTGTAATGTGCAGTGTGTATACATATATATATATATAATGATGTATTGTGTGTGTGTGTGTGTGTGAGGTGTGTGTGTAATGTGCAGTGTGTATACATATATATATATATATATAATGATGTATTGTGTGTGTGTGAGGTGTGTGTGTAATGTGCAGTGTGTATACATATATATATATATATAATGATGTATTGTGTGTGTGTGTGAGGTGTGTGTGTAATGTGCAGTGTGTATACATATATATATATATATAATGATGTATTGTGTGTGCGTGTGAGGTGTGTGTGTAATGTGCAGTGTGTATACATATATATATATATATAATGATGTATTGTGTGTGTGTGAGGTGTGTGTGTAATGTGCAGTGTGTATACATATATATATATATAATGATGTATTGTGTGTGTGTGTGTGAGGTGTGTGTGTAATGTGCAGTGGTGTATACATATATATATATATATATATATATATATATATATATATAATGATGTATTGTGTGTGTGTAATGTGCAGTGTGTATACATATATATATATATATATATATATATATATATATATATAATGATGTATTGTGTGTGTGTGTGAGGTGTGTGTGTAATGTGCAGTGTGTATACATATATATATAATGATGTGGTGTGTGTGTGTGAGGTGTGTGTGTAATGTGCAGTGTGTATACATATATATATATATATAATATATATATATATAATGATGTATTGTGTGTGTGTAATGTGCAGTGTGTATACATATATATATATATATATGATGTATTGTGTGTGTGTGAGGTGTGTGTGTAATGTGCAGTGTGTATACATATATATATATATAATGATGTATTGTGTGTGTGTGTGTGAGGTGTGTGTGTAATGTGCAGTGTGTATACATATATATATATATATATATATAATGATGTATTGTGTGTGTGTAATGTGCAGTGTGTATACATATATATATATATATAATGATGTATTGTGTGTGTGTGTGTGAGGTGTGTGTGTAATGTGCAGTGTGTATACATATATATATAATGATGTGTTGTGTGTGTGTGAGGTGTGTGTGTAATGTGCAGTGTGTATACATATATATATATATATATATATATATATATATATAATGATGTGTTGTGTGTGTGTAATGTGCAGAGTGTATACATATATATATAATGATGTATTGTGTGTGTGTGAGGTGTGTGTGTAATGTGCAGTGTGTATACATATATATATAATGATGTATTGTGTGTGTGTAATGTGCAGTGTGTATACATATATATATATATATATATAATGATGTATTGTGTGTGTGTAATGTGCAGAGTGTATATATATATATATAATGATGTGTTGTGTGTGTGTAATGTGCAGAGTGTATATATATATATAATGATGTATTGTGTGTGTGTGAGGTGTGTGTGTAATGTGCAGTGTGTATACATATATATATAATGATGTATTGTGTGTGTGTAATGTGCAGTGTGTATACATATATATATATATATAATGATGTATTGTGTGTGAGGTGTGTGTGTGTAATGTGCAGTGTGTATACATATATATATATATAATGATGTATTGTGTGTGAGGTGTGTGTGTGTAATGTGCAGTGTGTATACATATATATATATAATGATGTATTGTGTGTGAGGTGTGTGTGTGTAATGTGCAGTGTGTATACATATATATATATAATGATGTATTGTGTGTGAGGTGTGTGTGTGTAATGTGCAGTGTGTATACATATATATATATAATGATGTATTGTGTGTGTGTAATGTGCAGTGTGTATACATATATATATATATATAATGATGTATTGTGTGTGTGTGTGAGGTGTGTGTGTAATGTGCAGTGTGTATACATATATATATATATATATAATGATGTATTGTGTGTGTGTGAGGTGTGTGTGTAATGTGCAGTGTGTATACATATATATATATATAATGATGTATTGTGTGTGTGTGTGTGAGGTGTGTGTGTAATGTGCAGTGTGTATACATATATATATATATATATATATATATATATAATGATGTATTGTGTGTGTGTAATGTGCAGTGTGTATACATATATATATATATATATATATATATATATATATATATATATAATGATGTATTGTGTGTGTGTGTGAGGTGTGTGTGTAATGTGCAGTGTGTATACATATATATATAATGATGTGTTGTGTGTGTGTGAGGTGTGTGTGTAATGTGCAGTGTGTATACATATATATATATATATATATATATATATATATATATAATGATGTATTGTGTGTGTGTAATGTGCAGTGTGTATACATATATATATATATATAATGATGTATTGTGTGTGTGTGAGGTGTGTGTGTAATGTGCAGTGTGTATACATATATATATATATAATGATGTATTGTGTGTGTGTGTGTGAGGTGTGTGTGTAATGTGCAGTGTGTATACATATATATATATATATATATATAATGATGTATTGTGTGTGTGTAATGTGCAGTGTGTATACATATATATATATATATAATGATGTATTGTGTGTGTGTGTGTGAGGTGTGTGTGTAATGTGCAGTGTGTATACATATATATATAATGATGTGTTGTGTGTGTGTGAGGTGTGTGTGTGTAATGTGCAGTGTGTATACATATATATATATATATATATATATATATATATATATATATATATAATGATGTATTGTGTGTGTGTAATGTGCAGAGTGTATACATATATATATAATGATGTATTGTGTGTGTGTGAGGTGTGTGTGTAATGTGCAGTGTGTATACATATATATATAATGATGTATTGTGTGTGTGTAATGTGCAGTGTGTATACATATATATATATAATGATGTATTGTGTGTGAGGTGTGTGTGTGTAATGTGCAGTGTGTATACATATATATATATAATGATGTATTGTGTGTGAGGTGTGTGTGTGTAATGTGCAGTGTGTATACATATATATATATAATGATGTATTGTGTGTGAGGTGTGTGTGTGTAATGTGCAGTGTGTATACATATATATATATAATGATGTATTGTGTGTGAGGTGTGTGTGTGTAATGTGCAGTGTGTATACATATATATATATAATGATGTATTGTGTGTGAGGTGTGTGTGTGTAATGTGCAGTGTGTATACATATATATATATAATGATGTATTGTGTGTGTGTAATGTGCAGTGTGTATACATATATATATATATATAATGATGTATTGTGTGTGTGTAATGTGCAGTGTGTATACATATATATATATATATAATGATGTATTGTGTGTGTGTGTGAGGTGTGTGTGTAATGTGCAGTGTGTATACATATATATATAATGATGTATTGTGTGTGTGTGTGTAATGTGCAGTGTGTATACATATATATATATATATATATATATATATATATATAATGATTTGTTGTGTGTGTGTAATGTGCAGTGTGTATACATATATATATATATATATAATGATGTATTGTGTGTAATGTGCAGAGTGTATACATATATATATATATATATATATATAATGATGTGTTGTGTGTGTGTAATGTGCAGTGTGTATACATATATATATATATATATCACATATATAGTTGTGAGCGTACGAGTTGTTGCTAACGCTGCGGGCTCGCGTAGCGAGGGCCGCGGCTCGCGCAGCGAGCCGAGGCCCTCGCGAAGCGAGGGCACTGGCCGAGGGTCTCAGTTGCTGGCAAGCGAGGGCACTGCCCGAGGGTCTCAGTTGCTGGCATGGAGCGCCGTAGGCGCTCCATGCCAGCACCTGAGGACCTCGCAAAGCGAGGGCCGCAGTTGCTGCCATGGAGCGCCAAAGGCGCTCCATGCCAGCAACTGCGACCCTCGCAAACTTCACGTCGCAACCCAAACACTACGACACACACATTACGACACTCGCAAACAACATACGACACACGTTCACACACATTACGGACTCGCAACACTCGGACGCAACTCGCGAACATTACAAAATGTAAAACACAATACATACACATACCACATACATAAAAAACTTACCTACACCAAGAGGGAGCACCCAGCACCTCAAAAATATAACTTACACCTCGATTTTAATCGAAATAAAACAGTTTAGAGACTAAAAAAAAATCGAAGCGAGAGAAAAAATGGCCGCCGAACAAAACGAAAACGAGGCTACAGCACTCTAAACTCGCAAAACACCACAAGAAACTCGCAAAACACCACAAAACACCTACGGATATTCCGATACAGACGTATACCACACATTACTCGCCATTTTACGCCAATGCGGAAGTACACGACAACGGTTTGGGCTCGCGCACGCACAGTGTTACACTGCACACATTCAGCATGCTTACACAGCAGATCCACACCACTAATGCTGCAGCAACATCAACACACATTCACAGCTCTTCCACACAATGCTTTAAAATAGGTAAAGTATATTCATTTATTAATCTATTATATATTTCATTATTACACACTAAACAGCATTAGCTACCTTACAATTTCATTGCCGTCATTTTTTGACGGGCAATTCGCTAGTACCATATATACTTGAGTATAAGCCGAGGCACCCTTTTTTACCACAAAATACTGGGTAAAATGAGTGAATCGAGTATAAGCAGAGGGTGGGAAATGTGCTGCCCCCTGTGTCCTTCTTGTGCCGTCTGTGTCCCCCTCTCTCTCCCGTGTCTCTTCTCCCCTCTCCCTTCCCTGTGTCTCTTCTCCCCTCTCCCTTCCCTGTGTCTCTTCCAACCTATCCCTTCCCTGTGTCTCTTCCAACCTCTCCCTTCCCTGTGTCTCTTCCTCCTCCCTTATTACCCTCCTCAACCCCACTCCTAATCCTCCCTCCTCATCCTCAACCTCCCTTCTCATCATCAAACTCCCTCCTCATCCTCAACCTCCCTCATCATCCTGCCTCCTCCTCCTCAACCTCCCTCCTCATCCTCAACCCCCTCCTCAACCTCCCTCCTCATCCACAACCTCCCTCCTCAACCACCCTCCCCATCCTCAACCTCCCTCCTCATCCTCAACCTCCCTCCTCATCCTCAACCTTCCTCCTCATCCTCAACCCCCTCCTCAACCTCCCTCCTCATCCTCAACCTCCCTCCTCATCCTCAACCCCCTCCTCAACCTCCCTCCTCATCCTCCCTCCTCAACCCCCCCATCCTCAACCCCCATCCTCAACCCCCCATCCTCAACCCACTCCTCAACCCCCCATCCTTGACCCCCCAGCCTCAACCCCCCATCCTCAATCCCCCATCCTCAACCTCCTCCTCAACCTCCCTCCTCAACCCCCTCCTCAACCCCCCCTACTCATCCTCCCTCCTCAACCCCCATCTTCATCCTCAACCCCCTCCTCAACTGCCCACCTCAACCTCAACCCACCTCAACCCCCCTCCTCAACCACCCTCCTCAACCCCCCTCCTCATCCTCCCTCCTCAACCCCCCTCCTTAACGCCCCATCCTCATCCTCAACCCCCTCCTCTACCCCCCTCCTCAACCTCAACCAACCCTCCTCAACCACCGTCAACCCACCTCAACCTCCCTCCTAAACCCCCCTCAACCTCCCTCCTCAACCTCAACCCCCCCTCAACCCCCCTCCTCAACCTCAACCCCCCTCAACCTCCCCCCTCAACCCCAACCCCCCTCCTCAACCTAAACCCTGCTCAACCCCCCTCCTCAACCTAAACCCCCCTAAATACCTCCTCTCTCCCCTCACTTACCTGCTTCTGCTCTGGCCTCGGCTCCTTGACCCGGCGCGCATGTGACGTCACATGCGCGCCGCGTCATTAGCATATACCGGGTGCCGGCACCCGGTATATGCTAATGACGCGGCACGCATGTGACGTCACATGCGCACTGGGTCAAGAAGGAACGGAGGCCGGAGCAGAAGCAGGTAAGTGAGGGGAGAGGGGGAGGTATTTAGGGGGGTTAGAATGAGGAAGGGGGGCTTAGGTTGAGGAGGGGGGTTGAGGAGGGAGAATGAGGAGGGGGGTTTATAATGAGGAGGGGGGTTGAGGATGAGGAGGGGGGAGGGAAAGAGACACACGGCGGGTAGAGAGACACGGGGGGGTAGAGAGACATGGGGGGGTGGTTAGAAAGACACGGGGGGGTTACAGAGACAAGGGGGGGAGAGTGACTCGAGTAAAAGCCGAGGGGGCCCTTTTTAGCCTTTAAAAAAGGGCAGAAAAACTCGGCTTATACTCGAGTATATAGTCATTTTCTGTAGGAAGAGATTAGGTTTAATGTTTCCATTACCTCTGAAGTCACAATAGTGTTTGCAGGCCTCAGGTGCTGCATCTGGGTCTATTCTTCTGCCAAAGCTTGGCTCATATGGACTCTGTCCTCTGCTGCTTGTCTGATCCATTGCTGTGTAACCTCTTGTTGCTTTGCAGTGGGTTCTACCAGGGCTTTTGCAAGATCATCCATCTTAAACCCACATCTAACACCATGTTGCCAGTCTTCACTGGATTTCTGCCAGTGTTTCCTGCAAATTGGTAGAGGAAAAGAATTACAGGAGGTCGTAATACTTTTCCAAATTTTACTATAATTTTGGCCAGTGTTACAAAATAATACACCAAAACAAATAAAAGAAGATAACAGTCCTAGCTCCATACCTCTAGCATCGATAAATGTAAACCTGGGTGGAGAGAAAAAAACAGTCTGTGTGTTTGTATTTGCATGTATGTTTATATAAATAGTTGTATGTATATGTTTGTTTATATGTTGATGTACAGAATATATGTGTTTGGTAACTCCATTCATGATACATACCTAGACACTTGCTTTTTGAGTATTGTATCTGTGGAAGACTGATGTATCAGGTCAAGCTCAGAACGTGAGGATTGTGGTGGACCTTTTTTAGATAATCTGTGTGCAACTATATCTCTTGTTTAGAGATGTCGAAATGTGAGTTAAATTAAAATAAATAAAATAGGAATGTATTTCATTAAAGCAATAGGGAAGGGTATTTGTGATAATTTTTTTAAGCAGCTTATAGGTACAGACACTTTTGAGTACTCGATATATGAGGTGGATTTAAGAACCTCTGTATATCGAGAAATATTAAACTCTCCAAAATCTTAAAGAACTTTTGAGAAATTTAGATGGTTTTAGTAAGAGAAAAGTACAAAATTGGTATGATCTTTTTAGGCAGGATAATTATAAAATATAGTAATTAATACCTAAAGTTTTGACAATTATCAAAAAAAAACCTGCTTTTCTTGTATAAAATGTAGAATGTAACACTGAGTAGGATTCTATTTTAGAGAGCTGCTCTTTTAAACCAATTGAACTCTTAATTAGATATAGAGATGTACAGATAAACTTAGGAAATAGAAAATATTAAAGAACAGTTAAAGCCATTTTATAATTATGTCTATTATCAGCAAATAGATGGGAACATCAAGAACAGAAATCAATGAAAGGAAAGTAAAAAAAATGAAAATAGATTATAAAAGAAAAAATATAGAATTAAAAGAAAAAGGAGGGGAATGAAGTTCAAGGATAACATTATCTCCTCTTAGTTTATGGATAAAAGCCTGTCAGATATTAGGATTGTAAAAGGAAGAGATGTAGGGTAACACAGCAAGATAAAAAGAAATACTCATTTGGATAGTAATAAATATTAGAATGCTCTTGGGAAAAATTCAACATTAGTTCCCCTCAAAAATTGTGAGAGAAACCAGAGCTCCCATCAAGAGGGAGCAATACAAAAATGGAAATCTGTAAAGCAAAATATTCATTATTATTTTGAACAAAAAGCAATGATATATCTACAAATCTACATGCATAAATAAATTACAGTATGTATATTGGACTAGGTATATCTAAATCCATGAATTACAATAAAATCAAATTAACACTATACAGTGAACATTTCTTGGGAGAGTATCCCCTAAATTTTCTAAATATATTGGATCCTCTTATAGGCTGTAACAGCAGGAATAATAATTAAAATCCTCTATTCCTGTGCCCACTTGGGGAACCTCATAAGTGACCCATAATTTCAGTATTATAGCAGGGGAACCTTAAATATAACAGCCGTTTCGCTAGTGATGTAGTTTTGTCAAAGGTAATCACTATAGTGAGAGTCTTCCAGGTAAGGAGGACCCACTAAGGTCACCGGCCTGATCTACTACTATAGATGCTATAGATACCTAAGATGTTATATTGAATAAGTGTGTACATATGTATCTATGATAAACCATGGAGATTTTAATGAATGTGGTGTGATTTGAGTAATAAATATGACAAATTAAAGTTTTCAAAGTACATTTATTAAATTTTGCAGTCACTTAATGAAGGTGTTAGGCACCAGGTTTGATTTTAACTATCTATAGGAATCAGAAGTTGCCTGTTGTATGCAGGTGTGGAAGTAGGCTTAACACCTCCTAGGCCTACCGAGCAGTCTACTCGGCATATAAAATTAATTTGTTAAATAAAAGTTTGTCAACTGCCATAGTGGTCACCCTCAACCCTCTTTAATAGTTTACTGATTTAAAAATGTTCATTACAAATTTAACCTTAGTAACATGTTCCTATTTTTTTTTTAAAGGGAATAGAAAGAGAAACAAATGAAATGTTGAGCAGACCTTTAAGAGCTTGGGAACAGAGGACGTAGAAATCCAATAATTATACATTGTGCTTTAAAACCTAAACCCATCTTGCCCACTCAGTCACTTAAAAGTAAGTCATGTAAAAAGGAGTCTAATAAGAAATATAAATGTCACAATCTTAGTGTCAAGCAAAAAAAGACACTTAAAGATGTTTCATCATCAGAAAATATTGTCAGTAGACAAGGGAGGTTGAATAGTTATTCATAACAAAGAAGGGTTATTTAAAATAAGCTTTCAATTTGTTGGGAGAAAGAAACATTAAGAAAAAACTACAAAAGAGCTCTATAGATGATTATGAAGTAGAATATGAATTAATAGTGGAAGAGCCTTGAAGGAAACATATTCTTAGTTTGGTTGAATTAGATTTTTAAGGCAAAGAAATCCAAAGTTGCAGTATTTTATCATTGCTAGTGATGTTGCGAACATCAAATTTTGGGTTCGCGAACAGGGGACGCGAACTTCATCAAATGTTTGCGAAGGGGCGAACATCGGCGAACCGCCATTGACTTCAATGGGCAGGCGAATTTCAAAACCCACAGGGACTCTTTCTGGCCACAATAGTGATGGGAAAGTTGTTTCAAGGGGACTAACACCTGGACTGTGGCATGCCGGAGGGGGATCCATGGCAAAACTCCCACGGAAAATTACATAGTTGATGCAGAGTCTGGTTTTAAGCCATAAAGGGCATAAATCACCTAACATTCCTAAATTGTTTGGAATAACATGCTTTAAAACATCAGGTATGATGTTGTATCTATCAGGTAGTGTAAAGGTTACACACGCTTCAAAGTAACAGACCAATCTCCCCGTTTAATGCACCGCAAACAACCGCAAACAGTCCCTTTGCACAACCGCAAACTCCCCATTTGCACAAGGTTGGATACCAAGCTAGCCATGTCCTGTTCCTTGTCCTCACTTCCTCCACCCAGCCACCAAGGGTCCCCGAAAGGTGACAACAAGCCCCCTGGGATGCCTACTGTGTTTGGTCTTCCACCTCCTCAAAGCCACCTTCCTCCTCTGACTCCTCTTCTTCAGACTCCCAGAGGCTTCCACTGCCCAGCATGGAATATTATACACAGGTCAGAGTCTGGGGGCTTCCACTGCCCAGCATGGAAGATTATACACAGGTCAGAGTCTGGGGGCTTCAACTGCCCAGCATGGAAGATTATACACAGGTCAGAGTCTGGGGGCTTCCACTGCCCATCATGGAAGATTATACACAGGTCAGAGTCTGTGGGCTTCCACTGCCCAGCATGGAAGATTATACACAGGTCAGAGTCTGGGGGCTTCCACTGCCCAGCATGGAATATTATACACAGGTCAGAGTCTGGGGGCTTCCACTGCCCAGCATGGAATATTATACACAGGTCAGAGTCTGGGGGCTTCCACTGCACACCATGGAAGATTATACGCGTTGCCTCTGTCTGCGTTATTATAAGGTGTGTACTGTTAAGTAGTACTATTCCTATCGGTTTAATCCCTGTTACGTCCACAATCAGGGGATGTGTATATGGCATGGATTTTTGGAAGCGGGAGATGGAAAAAGATGCTTGGTCGGTCCTCCCACTTCAAATTTGGGGCACTGCGCGTGCAATCTAAGGTGCCACCAGATATGAGTGTCACTGTGCACTGGCAAAAGTTGGCAGAGTAGATGCAATAGGCTTCACACACACGCCTGTAGACAGGCAACTGATATTCAATCTATTACAGTCAAAAAAGTGTTGTTTCATGCCACTGTACACTATGGTTGCACCGGATATGACGTATCACTGTGCACTGGCAAAAGTTGGCAGAGTAGATGCAATAGGCTTCACACACACGCCTGTAGGCAGGCAACTGATATTCAATCGATTACATTCAAAAAAGTGTTGTTTTATGTCACTGTACACTACGGTTGCACTAGATATGACGTATCACTGTGCACTGACAAAAGTTGGCAGAGTCGATGCAATAGGCTTCACACACACACACGCATGTAGGCAGGCAATTAATATTCAATCTATTACAGTCAAAAAAAGTATTGTTTTATTTCACTGAGCACAATATAAGCTGTTAGGTGTTAACCTGTCACACACACACGCTGGCAGGCAGGCATATGCAATTAGATTACACAAAAAAAAAATGATACAATAAAATAAATGATGTTCTACCCCTAAAAAGGGCTTTTTGGGTTGCTGTCCTTCAGATGGAAGGCTCTGGAAGGGAGTGTATGCTGCTGATTGGCTGGAATGTGTCTGCTGACTGTGAGGTGCAGGGTCAAAGTTTTCTCAATGATAAAGAATAGGGGGCGAACTGAAAAGCGCATATGTCCGCCGTTTGCTGCGAGCACAAACATGCCAAAATTGCTGCGAGCTGTTCGCGACATCACTAATCATTGCACATTTAGCTTGAAATCATTTCATTTTGGGATTATATCGAACTCGGGAATCAATGAGTTAATACATATCAGACCACCCAAATGGACTAGAGCAGTATTGGCATTCATTTTCATTATTCTGTATTTTGGGGTTTTGCAAATCTGATCGCATATCGGACCCCCAAAGCTAATTAATTAACATGTAACCTCTATGTTTAACTGCCGTAATAATGATGGTCATTTTCTATTGGCTGATTCAAAATGGGAGGTTATGGTCTTGCTTAATTGATCATGTTCCCGCCCGGAGCTGCTACAAACCAGTGCATGGTTTACGGAGTTGGCTTTGGGCCAATAACTTGCGGGTTTGATCAATTGAATAGCTCCAGAATCGGAGATGAACGGTAGCCCGCAGACATATGGCCTGGATCCTGTGAGATGTGGGCTTGCAATTGAATCGGGCTGTTGGTGCCTCATTCAAATATGATTTGGCCAATTGAATAGGGCTCTATATAAGCACATAGCATATTTTGTTTACAGAAGTTTTTAGTTAGTGAAGACCTTGATTTGCATAGAAGTTCGCAACTAAAAACTTCTGTAAAAAAATATACTGTGTGCTTATATAGACCCCTATTCAACTGGCCAAATCTCAGTTGATTGAGGCCCTTGGTATATTAAATAGTTATCTTCCCCTTACTTGTGGATTTCCCCTTTTTTACTGATATGATTAACTTTTATTATTATGTTGTTGTTTTTTTGGCTATTGCAGATGTACAAATTGATATGCTTTAAAGTTGAGAAGTGAAACAATGAACTGGCAATTTTATTGTGATATGCCTAAAATGCTACTAAGGATTAGAAGAAATATTTTGATCTGGAAATACTACAGCAGTATATTGAAAAGGACCCAACTGGTAAAATATAAAGTTTTGGAAGAGTAATTATGCTCATAAGATAATTGCAGGAACACTGTCATAATTATTATGACTGAGAGAAAAACTATTTTCATTGAAGAAAGAGTTATATGTATTTTTTTGATCAACCCTTTAGAACTTTTTTTGTTTCTTTATAAGCAGATTGATTTTTATTGTTACAATTAATTGTAATGTAATTGTACTTTTTTGAAGAATATACTGTAACATTGCTAACTTATTTTAGGCGTTAATATGCATGTTAAAGGGATAGTAAGCTCCTATAACTTGCTCTACTGTATCTGTCAGCGCAAGTTATTTTATAATGCAAAAAGAATTGTCTTTATGTGTAGTGTTTTTTTTTCTGTACTTTTCACTTTATGAGCTCTTTGAGCCATTAGGTGCTCATTGCGAGGCCCGCAATACTTTGAAAAAATTCTGGTGTTAATGGCCACCATTTATTACAATCCTGTAACTCTGAAGCCATTCTGGGGTGTGGTAAGTGATACACCACATGGGGTCTCCAAAAAAACCCTATTGATTACCAAATTACCAAAGCTAATTTGCTATTCAAATGGCGTTTTTTGAACAGTCAGATAATGGCTAGGCGAGAAAAAAATGGCGGCTGTAAAGACGTAATTTTTTTTCAAAACAGTTAATTCGAAACACATTTTGGACTTGGAGAAATTGATCTATTTCCCAAGGCCGAAAATGGTTTCAGACACCTAGAGCACAGAGGAGGGAGGAGAAAGACACAGGGGAGAGAGAGGGTGGAAAGAGAAACAAGGGTGACAGAGGAGTGGGGGGAAAGAGACACAAGGGAGGGAAATAAGGTGATAAAAACCAAAGGGCAGGGAAAGGGGGAAACAGACACTCGGAGGGAAACAGACACAGGGGTCAGAGAGGGAGAGAGTCTCACAATAATCGCCTTTGGCGCTCATTGCAGACCTTGTGATGAGCACCAAAGGCGCTCATCGTGAGCCCAGAAAGTTGCGGTTTGGACGACGACTGCAATGAGCCATTCATTGCGGTGCTCGCGATGAGTGCAGAAGGTTCTCATTGTGAGGCGTGGGAGAGTTGCGCGATGAGCTCCGAAGGCACTTATCATGAGACCTGCAAGTTAGAGCGGGGAGAGCCTTGCATTGTGTGGCAAACAGCATTGCCAGGCTTCAAATGTTATTGCAGTCGGGCAAGTCGCTAGTATATTCATATATATATATATATATATATATATATATATATATACAATATAACAAAGTATTTGAACATAAAACATAAATAAAAATATATTTTTATATATATTAGCTTCTCCTCGTTATTTATTGTTTATATATGTGTGTCTGTGTGTATATATATATCTGTGTGTGTATATATATACAGTGGATATAAAATGTCTACATACCCCTGTTAAAATGTCAGGTTTCTGTGCTGTAAAAAAATGAGACAAAGATAAATCATTTCAGAGCTTTCTCCACCTTTAATGTGACCTATAAACTGTACAATTAAATTGAAAAACAAACTGAAATCTTTTAGGTAGAGGGAATAAAAAATATAAAAATAAAAGAATATGGTTGCATAAGTATGCACACCCTTAAACTAATACTTATTTGATTTTATTACAGCACTCAGTCTTTTTGGGTATGAGTCTATCAGCATGCCACATTTTGACTTGGCAAGATTTGCCCACTCTTCTTTGCAAAAACACTACAAATCTGTCAGATTGTGTGGGCATCTCCTGTGCACAGCCCTCTTCAGATCACCCCACAGATTTTCAATCGGATTCAGGTCTGGGCTCTGGGTAGGCCATTCCAAAACTTTAATCTTCTTCTGGTGAAGCCATTCCTTTGTTGATTTGGATGTATGCTTTGGGTCGTTGTCATGCTGAAAGATGAAGTTCCTCTTCATGTTCAGCTTTCTAGCAGAAGCCTGAAGGTTTTGTGCCAATATTGACTGGGATTTGGAACTGTTCATAATTCCCTCTATCTTAACTAAGGCCCCAGTTCCAGCTGAAGAAAAACAGCCCCAAAGCATGATGCTGCCACCACCATGCTTCACTGTGGGTATGGTGTTCTTTTGGTGATGTGCAGTTTTTTTTCTGCGCCAAACATATCTTTTGGAATTATGGCCAAAAAGTTCAACCTTGGTTTCATCAGACCATAACACCTTTTCCCACATGCTTTTGGGAGACTTCAGATGTGTTTTTTCAAAATGTAGCCTGGCTTGGATGTTTTTCTTCGTAAGAAAAGGCTTTTGTCTTCCCACTCTACCCCATACCCCAGACATATGAAGAATACGGGAGATTGTTGTCACATGTACCACACAGCCAGTACTTGCCAGATATTCCTGCAGCTCCTTTAATGTTGCTGTAGGCCTCATAGTAGCCTCCCAGACCAGTTTTCTTCTTGTCTTTTCATCAATTTTGGAGGGAGCTCCAGTTCTTGGTGATGTCACTGTTGTGCCATATTTTCTTTACTTGATGATGACTGTCTTCACTGTGTTCCATGGTATATCCAATGCCTTGGAAATTCTTTTGTACCCTTCTCCTGACTGATACCTTTTAACAATGAGATCCCTCTGATGCTTTGGAAGCTCTCTGTGGACCATGGCTTTTGCTGTGGGATGCGACTAAGAACATTTCAGGAAAGACCAACTAGAGGAGCTGAACTTTATTTGGGGTTAATCAGAGGCACTTTAAATGATGGCAGGTGAATGCTGACTCCTATTTAACACAATTTGGAATGTGATTGCTTAATTCTGAACACAGCTACATCCCCAGTTATAAGAGGGTGTGCAGACTTATGCAACCACATTATTTTTATTTTTTATTTTTCTTCCCTCCACCTAAAATATTTTAGTTTGTTTTTCAATTGAGTTGTACAATTCATAGGTCATATTAAAGGTGGAAAAAGCTCTGAGATGATTTATCTTTGTCTAATTTTTTTACAGCACAGAAACCTGACAATTCAACAGGGGTGTGTAGACTTTTTATAGCCACTGTATATATATATATATATATATATATATATATATATATATATATATATATATATACACTAGCTACTTGCCCGTCAAAAAACCACGGTCAATACAAATTGTAATACTGGGAATGCTGTTTGCCACGCAATGTGAGTCTGTGACACTCTTAACCTTTTTGTTATGTAGAAAGAAGTACATCAATTATAATAACTTTTCTTAATTTTGTTAACAGTCAACTTGTCTTTCAACAATTGGTAAACAATCATTTTTTAACCATATTAAAATTTGTAATCGTCATGTATGCAGGAATAATGTAACAATGGATAAAGTTTGTATGAATAACTATTTGTAACTATTACATAAATGCTTTGCAACACCCAACTTAGATTTGAAACATTAGTGAACCATGTTTATTAACAATACTAACATTTGTAAATCTGAGGTATGGATAAGTAACACAATATTAGGTCAACTTTATATGAATGAGTATATGAAACCATTACATAATGGTTTGTAACATGCAACTTGTATTTACATTACTGTTAAACTACATAGGTATTGAATCCAGAGGAAGGCAAACAGTAAAAAAAAAAACACAAAAACGTAGCCAATTGTATCAAAGAAGGGGAAAAAATTAATTCCTTCCTTACTCCATTAAATGGCGATCGGATTACTCCCTGGAACAATATTCTGAATTGAATTATACATTTAATTTTTACAACAAATGATAATTCTCCTACTAACATGAATCCTTAATTATATACAATGAAAACACTTTTGTGACATTTGCAAAAACAATTTTAACATTACAAACATAAAGTTAATGTATTAAACTTTAAACACTATATTAGTAATAAAAAGCAACGTAACTGTTTTGTGGGGCTAATCCTGGCAAAAGGCCACTTCCAAGACATTACAATACTTTTTGTTTTTGCATGTCTAAGTGGTTCCCTTAAAAAGAGCCCAGCAAACTTTTAATTTGTCTATGGGATATAACCACTGTTTATTGTTGTTGTTTTTATTTCCATTTTTTTTGTTATTGTTGTAGTTTTGTAAAATTGTACATAGAGTTTAGTATGTGAAAAAGTGGTCCTCTAAAAAGAGGCCAAGTGACATTAAATTTCATCCTGGAAATAAAACCACTATTCTCTATGTTTACAAAACCTCATAGTACACAATGTTTTTTGTAAAAATGCATCCATCGTGTAATAGATCATACTGACTTGGGTTGTCTTCAATTGAAACTTTAATATCATCTGGATTTGTGCACCTTGAAATAGCAACATAGAGTTGTCCATGTGCAAAAACAGGTTCCTGTGAAAAAATACCCACAGACAAAAAGGTTGGTCCTTTGGATTTATTTATGGTCATGGCAAATGCCATGATAACTGGAAATTGTCTCCTTTGAAGGACAAAAGGCAAACCACTCTCACTTGGATCCAAATCAATTATTGGTAAAAAAACTAGTTCACCTTCACCTGTCATAATTTCTGCATTTATGAAATGATCTTTTAAATCGTGCACAATTAATCCGGTGATATTACAAAGTCCTTTGTTTTGGATTCATATTTCTCAATAGCATGACAATTAGCACTTTTTTCAATTGGAAAACATGTGGTGGCATTCCAGATGGTGTTAAAGAACTAATAAATTCTATACTAAAGTTAGATTAACTGTCTTTATTGTCAGCAAGAACTGAATCTGCACTGTAATCATTATTTTGGTGTGCGTTGATGAATTTGAACATTTTGTTATTTAGATTCAAGGCATCTATATTTTTGGATGTTAATATCACTTTGTTTGCAATGTCTGAGTAATTGTCGTTATTGAGAGTGTTTAGAAAGATTGCCAATATGAGTGAATCCTTGCAAATCATTTGTGATGGAATTTCAATGGTATCATTGGGTAAATCATTTATTTGTGGATGTTTCACTTCTCCAATTTGAATGAGCCAATCTTTAGATCTCATATTTAATTCTAATTTGAGGTGTGTAAATATTTTCCACAGTTTACTTGTCTTGATACATGTTTCAACGATGTCAGTCCTATTTCCATGTGGCACAAAAGGTAACGTTTGCCTAAAATCTCCTCCTAAGAACATCACCTTTCCACCAAATGGCAAATTATTATCCATCACTTTTTTTTTTTTTAATCTATCAATACATTGCAAGGCATGACATAACATCATTGTTGTCTCATCTATGATAATTAATATACTTTTTTCAAATGTTTTTGCTTGTAAAGAATTCAGTCGAATATCTGACACTGATGTTTCTAAAATGGGAACTGGCGGTTTAAATCGACTATGCACAGTTCTGCCAACTTCTAACAAAAGTGCGGTAATTCCAGTTGTTGCAAATGGAATTGCTATTTGACCCTGTGCTCGAATGTAACTCATCAAACAATTGTACAGATACTTTTTTCCTGATCCACCCGAGCCATCTAGATAGAAATAACGGTCTTTGACCATTTCATCATCTGTAGCATTTGTGATGGCATTACATGCTTGCAATTGTAAAGTATTTAAAGTTGCCAGTCTTTCTTGTGTTTTTTGTTGTTGAAGCTCAGTGTCATAATCATCAAAGTTGATGTCCTCTATAAGTCCTGGATCAGGCAAATTAAAACTTGCACAATTTAATCCATGAGCAAGAATTTTTTTTTGAATTTCCATTAAAGATTTTAAGACTGCAATGGCCTCATTGTAACTTTTCAAAAAGTCTTCAGACATATTTAATTTAAATGTTTCCCACAAGGCAAATGCATCAGGTACATTGCAAAAGATGAAAATGAATGCAAATTGTTCTCTCAATTGCTTTGGCATTTGACATAGTGCTGCTTCTTCCAAACACCTCCCCCATTCATCTTCTATGAAGTGTTGATCTGATCAGATCTATGAGTATCTCTTTTTCGTTGTCGCCATTGACCATTTTCAAATACATAGTGATATGGAATCTCAATGCATAAAAATTGTCTGGCCTCAGTGTCCTGGCAGTTTAATTGAAACCAAGCAGTAAGTGTTATTTCTCGATGTTCACTTTGTGCTAAGGCAGTTCTTTCATTGCATGCAGTAAAGCAAACAAACTGACTGTGTGGCAAATGGACAGCTATTCAATACACAGCATGTGACTGATCATAAATCATGCATCTCAAATTTCAGAAGACGCCACATTGCTTCTGGAGCACTGACATAGTGAGCATCTAAATAATTAGAAAGTTCGTCATGTAAAATTGGATTTTCCTTTTCGTTTTGTGGACCTTGCCCAACAACAGTTGCTGCATCATATCCTTTGTATATATATTTATACACATATTTGATGGATTTAATAGAAGTGCAAGCTTCCACATTTATGTGTGCATTGTACTTCATCAGCAAATGTGGATTGTATGGAACTACATATCTATTATCGACCTTTTGGCCATGGATAATAGCTGTTTGTCCTCCTCTTCTTTTATACAATTAGCATAAGTTTGCATTTGAAATTGTTTTGGGAACTCTTTTGTACATTTTTTATTTTCCATACATGGTGAATTTGGATTGATATCTCCACATGGCCATGAATCATTCTGTGTGTTACAATCACATAAAGTTTAGAATAATTTTCTGGATGTGGCAGTTCAGCAGTAATTACTGAATCCACTCTCTCTGCAGTATTCAATTTATCTTTTACCTGCAGGATTAAAAGTATGTGTGCATGCATGCCTCTTTTTTGAAATTCAATGGTATAAACAAAAGCCACACATTTTCCAAATAACTGTGCTTTAGTTATATCATGTATTAATAAATTAAGTTTTATTTTGAGTACTCTTGCCACTAAATCTGGTCGGTCAGAAGTATTTTGGCCAAGATTCAAATTGTACTTGATCTCTGGCCATTGTGGATTACATGTGAATGTAATGAATAAATCTGTGTTTCAAAATGTTGTGACAAAAGCCATGGCATCATTATATCTTTCTCGCATATTGCAAGGAGATCCTTGAAAAGTGGATGGCAAAATGATTGCTCTTCCAGCCAGAATGTCACTATTGGTAGCCAATTCAGCTACATAATCCATCAATCCGCAATATTGTTCTATGCAAAGCTTGTTTTGTAAATTTTGATAACATTTAGATAATTTGTTTTGACTTGTAGATAGGAATCAATAATCGATTGTTGTGTGAGTTTGCCCCCACATAAAATTGGATTAAAATGATCCTGAATAGCAGTTTGTGCCACTTTATATTCCAGCATAGAAATATTGCTTCTAACACAAACTTTACTATTGGGATAACTTTGCAATTGTAATTTTGGTTCCCATCCTGGCTCACCATTTGGAAAAAAAAATGGGATCTGTCATTGGATCAAAATTATAACTTAATATATTTATGTTTACAAAAGGTTGGTCTTCATTGCGAGGATATATTCTAATATCCCACTGAAAAGGTGGTTCATAATCCTAATTTTTAAAGACCATGGCAATCCCATTTACTGTTGGTAAATTATACCGTCTTTGATCAGTATTGCAATCTCTTTTTAAAACTACTGTATATTTACTCTTGGCATTGGCAATTGATGTGTTTTGAGCATGTTGTTCTTTTTCAACCTGTGCTAATTGTTTTTATGCTTAACTGTATGGGTTGTTGGCCATAATTTTATCCAGCTGTTCAAAGACGATGCGCAAACACTGTTTATTTTCTGGAAGGGGGATCCGTTGTTCAACAGCTTCCATTGTATCTAAGACATATAACTGTGCAAATTTTGTGGGTGTAAATGTGAAGTGCGGTGGTAAATTTGTCCTTGCATTCTAAAACAATATGGACCATGTCCTGGGATATTTTCTGCTAATGTAGCACCCATAGAAGCAAATTAAATTGCACTGTTTTGAGACCTGATGTTTTTTTTTTTTAAATTGGTATAATTTGGAAATGTTGTATCACTCATTATACTTTGTAAATATTCTGGAAATATGTGTCTTTGTGGAAGTCTTATCTTGCCTTTCTCACAGCAACTAATAAAGTCTCCGTCAGTTGGTCTTTCCTTGAGAAAATGATAAGCCCCACAAAATTGACAAACAACATTGAGTAATTCATAATAGTGAGTGTCTACTGTTAGTGCTGTAATGAAAGCAGTATCCTGAGCTTCCTCAACATAGATATCACTACAACTTTCTATATCTACATTGGTGTCATGTGTAAGAACATTGGTGTCATGAGGCAATATTGGATCATTAGGCAACGTTTCACAGACATGTTTTTGTTTATTCTTTCTTTTCTTTGAAGCTCCAGCACACTCACATTCTGCTTTCTTACTCGTTTTTCTTTTATTTAAAAGTCTCTGTCGGTCTTCTTCTCTTAAGCGTTGAGAAGTCTCGGGGTACTGTGCATCTCTCCACCATCTGCTTCCTTTCCCTTGCCGCTCTTCTTTTGTGTTCAATCCTGTCTTCTCCATTGTCTGCCATTGCAATCTGTAATTGTAAATACAGGTGTATAATGTAATGTTTTTTTGTATTGTACATATTGTTTGTAGCTGCTCTCAATGCTAAACCTAAATAGCATTAATGAAAGAATGTAATGATTTGAAAAGCATTTAGAATTTTTCCATGAAATAAATTAATCCATTAAGTTTTTTTTTTTATTGGCATAAATTAAAAAGGAAAACGCTGCACATATATATATTGACAAATAAGATTTTTTTTGTAATAATTAATTATTAAGTCATTAATAAATTAATATACCTTAATGAATTAATCAATAACTGAAATCAATGGTAAACCTAAAGAGGTAATTATGTTTTCCTAAAGAAGGGCAAACAGAAAGAGCAATGAGCAAAGTATAGATCGGGCTTAAAATAATAGGCAATTTTGTAATTTTATTAATGTTGAAATCAATTGACTTATGAGGTGTAATTTGCGTTCTTTAAAAGTTAATTAGGTAAGCATATATGTATGCATGTTTTGTTATTATGAATGAATAATTAAATACTAAGGGCCTCATTCATTTGCAGTTTGTGCTGGCAATAGGGCACTATATAAGCACATAGCATATTTTTTACAGAAGTTTTTAGTTGGTGAAAACCTTGGTTTTGGATTGATGTTCATTAACTAAAAAGTTATGCAAAAATAATATGCTATGTCCTTGCATAGAGCCCTATTCAATTTTGCAAACTGCAATTGAATGAGGCCCTAAATGAATATAAGTGAATTCATTAATCATTAACTGTCATCAATGAAAAACAAAAAGGGCATCATGAAATCATATACCTGTGAAATTGCTGTCATTGCAGATACAATCCTGCAGAATTCACTCTCTGTCTTCAGTCAGGTGCAGAGATGAGTAATCTGTGAAATTACATGAAAATCATTTTTAATGTTAGTTTTCAATTAATTTGTGACTATGATGGTTAATTGGCATTGATGCAAAACATAAATGCATAATCATCAATATATTTTTAAATAAAAGCAGTATAACATATTAAATGTTGCACATGTCATAATCTAAGAAACTGCTTTATATATGTAAGTGCTTTGAAGGTCCTATCCCTGTCAGGCAATTATAAGCACTCCAGATATGTAAGTGCTTTTTAAAATGTACATATCTTTTGATCTATTATGAAAGTTTTTTTTTAATTATTATTAATTAATAGTTCCAAAAGCAATGAAAATGAATGAGCAGTAAGGCAGATATATAAGTGCAGGTTATTTTTTTTTATTATTTTTATTGCAGTATAAAATGTAAGTTTTTATTTTTTAAATGATTACTAATTAATAATTGATCAATATATTAATATACATTAATTAATCAATAACTGTCATCAATGCAAAATAAAAAGACTTAATCCTTTTTTGTTCCATATGAACATAATTAAATGATATACCTGCAAAGGTGATCTTTATTCTGTTCAAAGGCTGCAAACGCCACTATCTGTGTTCAGTCAGCTGCAGAGATGATGAAACTGTCAAATAAGATGGAAAGCATTTGTAGTATTTGGATTCATCCCTATGAGGCAATCAGCAGCAACATAGATATGTCCGTGCCTAGTAAAATATACATATTGCTTGTAGTCCTTTTTTTCTTTTTTTGGGGGTAAAATTAATAATTAATAATTAATAAATTAATGTACATTAATAATCAATTAATCAATGACTAAATATATTCTAAAGTGCTAAGCAATAATATATTAATAAACTAAAGGCATTGTAAAATATAGAATACTTGTTGTTCCTAATGATTACTAATAATTAATTAATAAAATAATGTACATTAATAATTAATTAATCAATGTCTAAATATATTAGAAAGAGGTAATTATTAATGTATTAATAAACTTTAGGCAGTTTAAAAATGTTATACATTTTTTAATAATGATTACTAATTAATAATTAATACATTAATGTACATTAATAATTAATTATTCAATGAATTAATATATTACAAACAGCTAAGAATGAAATTATTGATAAACTAAAACAAGTGTAAAACATAAGTTTGTCGCTCAATTTTTTTAACTAATATTGTATTCCTTTATTTTAAGATTAATTAATTTATTAATAATTTATTAATGATTATTAATATAAATTAATATACTTTACCTATTTGTATTTAATATTCAGCAATCAGTATCCTGAAGCGCTAACAATCTCTTTGGATTTTCCGGCAGCAGAAAATGTCCACTCAGACTGTCATCACGTGAGGAGAAAGTGTCAGTTCTGTGGCAAGTGTGCCCTATATATAGGCTGCGTGCACGAGACAAAACCGTTGGTTTAGGCGGGAAATCCGCCATTTCAGAATCTTAATGTTTAAATGTGTAAGTTAGTGTTGTAAAATGGTGGCGTTAGTCTATGTTTTACGCGTTTCGCAAGCATTTTGCGTCCTTCCTATTAGTATTTTTCTACCTCGTACGTCGCTGGCTGTGTTTTGCGCGGTTCGAGGTTGTGTAGTGTCATTTTAATTTTTTTTATCCACCATTTTTTTCTCACTTAACTGATTTTCAAGTGCCGAAACTGCTTAAATTCAACATAAATTCGTGTTCCACCTCACTTCCAGTCGTCCTGGCTGAACTCCCGTACTGTGTGTGATGTTTTTGTTGTATTTGTTTTCGTATTTTTTGTGTTTTTCTTGTTTTTTGGTTTGCACGGTTCGGCTGTTAACTTCGTATTTTTTCTATGTCGGATTTTTTGTTTTTAAGTGCCTCGTCTCGTAATATTTTATTTTAAGTCCCGCATTTGTCAACTTCTTCCAGCCTAAGGCGATCCCACATTTGGAAGTGTTTGGAGGCTAAGTCCTGCGTGTTTCACTACCTCTACTGCTCGCCTTGCTTTGCAAGGCACACAGGCAATGAGCGCTTTTGGCGCTCATCGCCGGTGCTGCACGTTTTAGTGGTTTAACGGCTCACCTCGCTTTACGAGGCTCTCAGGCAATGAGCGCTGAAGATGCTCTGAGTTAACGGCTCGTCTTGCTACACGAGACTTGCAGAGCGTGACAACGTCTCATAGTTCAACAATTATATTATGTGATATATATGCACACACACAGTCACACACATACGGCAATAGAATTGTAAGTCAAGGAATGTTGTTTGGGCCAGACATAATTTTTTATGGTGGTCTTAGATCTCGGCGCTGATTGCGAGGCTCGCACTGAGCGCCTTTGGTGGCGCTCATTGCGAGCCTCTTGGTTGTTGTATTTTTTTTATCAGAGGCGCTTTTACTGTCATTTTAAGGTAGGCGCTAATTTGCTTTTTGCACTTATTGCAAGGCTGTCCCCTGGTGTAGTTTATGTGCTATGAGAAGCATTGGCACTTGTTGTGGCGCAGTGAAAGTCTTTTGCGTTTATTGCGATCCTTTTTTGTTTTGTTTGTGTATATGTATGCTGTGATGCTTATTAAATAAGTATTAAATTAATAAATTAATATACTTTACCTATTTGTAAGTAATACATGCAGGAAGCATTGTGCTGAAGAGCTGACAATCTGTTTTCATGTTCCTGCAGCATACAATGTAGGTGTGCAGTGTTGTCGAGCTTAGGTGTGTCAGCAATTTCTGAAGTGTGTAGTGTAAATAGGCTGCGTGCGTGAGGGGAAGACATTAGTGTAGCTGGGTAGTTGCGCATTCTGTAAGTTAGTTTTGTAAAATGGCGGCGATTGTGTATGGGGTAGGCGGGTTTGTATGATGAAGCGTCCTTGCTAATGGTGTATGGTCGCACTGGTTTTTGTAAAAGCCTTATTTGCTTTGTGGAATTTAGTGGCTTTAGGGTCGTGTAGCTTAGTTTTCGTCTTTTTCGGCGGCCATTTTTTCTCTCGCTTAGGAGATTTTCAAGTGGCTAAACTTTGACTTAACTTCGAGGTTTAAGCTGTGTTGCAGAGGTCCTGGGTGTCCCCCTTTGGTGTGGGTAAGGTTTTTATGTTATTTGCCGCTGTGCGTGGTTTGTCCGTTAAGGCCGTATTGGATTTTTTCTATGTCCCGCAGCTCATATCTTTTTGTGTAAGTCCATAGTTAGTCATTGCGTGTTTATGTGTTTTTTTCCAAGTCCCGCTTGTGTGGTCGTTTGTAACCGTTTGTGAGGCGCCATAGAGCCTCCACCTCCACAAATGCGGCCCCTCGCTTTGTGAGGGTCCACATTTGCGGTCCAAAAGTCGTAGGGGGCCTTAGGAATGAGCGCCTATGGCGCTCCTCTCCACCAGCGCAAGGAGCGCCGTTAACGCTCCTTGCCATTAACCGCGGCCCTCGTTTCGCGAAGGCTGCAGATGCGGAGGGCTCGCTGCGTGAGCCCGCAAGCATTATCAACAACCCGCATGCTGACAACTATATATGTGATATATATATACACATAGACACACTCACACAGAAAATGGCTGCCAAACAAGGCAGATCAGCCTCTATCCATGATTCCACAACTCATTCTCACAGAGTTTAATGGAGACACACTCCTGCAACCTGGTTAGTTGGAGTAGTTTAGGAGGAGGAACAGAACTCTGTCTTAGCTATGAGGACTGTCTCTAAATTGTAAACAACCTGAAAATCATACATTTCTTTAGAACTGATTTCTCAATGAAAAATGTACATACTGTATTTTTCGCTGTATAAGACGCACTTTTCCTTCCCCAAAACTGGGGGAGGAAAGTTGGTGCGTCTTATACGGCGAATATACCTTTTCAAACTGCCTCTGTCCTCTTGATCTCACCCCAGCGCTTCCTTCCAGCATCGCGTCGGCCGGTGCGTCCTAGTGACGTCACACACGCAACGCTGCAGTACTCGAGGAGTGCTGGTAGGAAGCGCTGGGGTGAGATCAAGATGGCAGAGATCAGAAGAAAGGTGAGGATCAGGAGGGTCAAGGGCTCCCAAATGCTGCAGTATATGTATGTATGTGTATGTGTGCATGTATGTGCATGTATGTGTGTGTATGTATGTGTGTGTATGTATGTATGTATATGTATGTATGTATGTGTATGTATGTATATGTATGTATGTATATGTATATTTATGTGTGTATGTATGTATGTGTATGTATATTTATGTGTATATGTATGTATGTTGTGTATCTATATATATATATATATATATATATATGTATATGTATGTGTGTATGTATATGTATGTATGTGCATATATATATATATATATATATATATATATATATATATTTGTGTGTAATGTAGGTGTGTATCTGTGTGTGAAGTGTATTTGTGTTTGATTCAGATTTTTTTTTCTTGTTTTCCTCCTCTAAAAACTAGGTGCTTCTTATCTGCCGGTGCGTCTTATAGGGCGAAAAATACGGTATTTGTAAAATTAAAAAAAATATTTCAACATGCCTTTTGGAGATCTATAATATGGTGTGGTCCGTGATGAGTTAAATTTACTATTCCTTTAAGGTCAGAATGTAGATGCTATTTTATGATCTTTTAGTTTTTTTATATTTAATTAACTTTATTATTTATTTATTTTATTTTTTTCCAGTGTTTCTATTGAAGACAATTTGGTAATATTATTACAGCATGTTAAGCCACACATTAAATATATTTGACGCTGCTGGTATAATTTTCCCTGATTTCTTAAGGAAAGAGAAATAAAGATATTATTATATCAGGAACAAAATGTTTATATTCTTTTTGTTTTTCAATGTTATTCATATTTTAAATGCATCTGTTTGATGCTAAAATTATAAGAATGTTATTAAAGTTCGGATGGCGATGTGTGGTTTAATTATATTTCAATTGATTGACTCTTTCATTTTCCTGTAGCAATCCAACCTACAGTTTTGGCTGTTAGGCAATGGTGATGCCAGGCCAGACATAGGGCCTCATTCAAATGCGATTTGGCCAATTGAATAGGGCTCTATATATGCACATTGCATATTTTTTTACATACATTTTTAGGGCCCCATTCTATTAATGGCCGTAAAATGGCTGAAAAACTGCGATTCCTTGCGAGGTTGCTGCGGCCCCTCATAGCCCTACATCTACGTTGCTATTCAAATGAAAGGGGCCACAGCACACCTCTTCCTACGGCCAATTGCAAGCCATGCAATCGTCCGTTAGCTTTGGCGTGCTTGTACCTGATCAGAGGGCAAGATCTCCAAACTAAAAAGTGGGCAATAAATTTAATACAGCACTCTACAGTGCAGTAATTGATAGGGAACACATGGGGAGATATGAGTATGACATGAAGTACATTGGCTAGCTGGTACATTACCAGGCTTGTAGATCGAGTTCCTGCCTTGGAGGTCATCCAAGCCCAGGGCTACTGGCTTGGATGGTTTGGATGACCCCCAAGGCAGTAATCCATTCTCCAAGCCCAACGGACTTGTGGTCATAAATGACAGTATTGGCTAGCGTCGATGTGCCAGGAAAAAAAGAAACATCCAATTAGTACAAAACACTATATATAAAAAATATGCATTGTAAACACACTATTAAACTCACCTGTCCAGCATGTCCCCATCCATCTTCTTCTGTTCCCCGGATCGGCTCCTGGAAAAAAGATACATAACATTAGTACAACATATACACATAAACACAAAACATGATGAACATTACACATAAAATACATTACACTTACCTGCCTGTGATGTGCCCTGACCTTGTCATCTTCTCCCCCGGCTGGGCCCTTCAAATAGCTGTGATCTAAAAAAAAAAAATCCCAGAGCTCCGCACTGGCGGAGCTCCCCGACGCTAATGAGGCTTCTAGGCCTTCTTCATGCACTATTGCTTTCAGCCAATCAGAATGGAATACACCCCCATGGGGTGATTGGCTGAAGGCATCTGCGCCTTCTGATTGGCTACTATCTGATTGACAGTGACAACAGCCAATCAGAAGGCGCAGATGCTTGGAGCCAATCACAATGGGATACACCCCCACAGGGTGTATTTCATCCTGACTGGCTGAAGGGAATAGTGCCTTCTGATTGGCTGTTGTCACTGTCAATAAGATAGATAGTAGCCAATCAGAAGGTGCAGATGCCTTCAGCCAATCACCCCATGGGTGGTGTATCTCGTTCTGACTGGCTGAAGGCAATAGTGCCTTCTAATTGGTTCAAAAATGACTGACAGCTCCATAAGCCAATCAGGATGGGATATTGGGGTGTATCCCATTCTGACTGGCTCACACCCTGGCACTTTCTGATTGTCTGAAATTTGATTGACAGCAATTTCAGCCAATCAGAAGGTGCCATTCAGTTTTTTTTATGGAAAAAGGCCTAAAAGCCTCATTAGCACCGGGGAGCTCAGCCATTGCAGAGCTCTGTTATTTTTTTATAAAATTTTTTTTGAGCGCAGGTTTTTGAAGCGCCCAGTCGGGGCAGAAGATGACAAGGCCGGGGACATCATGGGCAGGTAAGTTTAATGTATTTTATGCGTAATGTTCATCATGTTTTGTGTTTATGTGTCTATGTTGTACTAATGTTATGTAACTTTTTTCCAGGGGCCAATCCGGGGAACAGAGGAAGATGGACGGGGACATGCTGGAAAGGTGATTTTAGTACTGTATTAACAATGTGTATTTGTTATATGTAGTGTTTTGTACTGAGTAGATGTTTCTTTTTTTTCCTAGGGGTTTCCTTTTTTCCTGAAGGGACATCTGCAAAGGTAAGTGGTCTAAATTATTCTATTTTAGCTTAGATTTAGGATTTAATGTATTCTAGATAGGGGATATAGATAGGGGTTATGTATAGATAGGGGCTAATGTATAGATAGCGGGTTATGTAAAGATAGGGGGTAATGTAGAGATAGGGGTTATGTTGTCTAGATATGGAGTAATGTAAACATAGGGGGTTATGTTGTCTAGGGTAATGATGTCTAGATTGGAGAACATTTGTCTAGATAGGGGGTAATGTATGATAGGGGGTTATTTGTTATACATAGGGGGTCATGTATAGATAGGGGGTAATGTATTGTAGTTAGGGGTATATTTATAATATATTTGTTTCTGTAATGTTATGTATATTTGTGTATGCCTTTTTCTGTGCAGGTGTGTATTTTCTTTTTTCTTTTTTGCAGTGGGGGGTTGTAATGTACTTTTTTTATTTTTGATGACATAGGTTTTTTATTTTTGGTGACAGTTTTTTAAATTTTTGTAATTAGTGGAGTGGGGGGTTAATAGAGGGTAGATAGGAAGTGTTAGGTAAGTAGGGGTTATTAGGTTAGGGTAGAGGGTGTTTTGTTTAGATTTAGTGGTTTATTGGGGGGAATAGTGTAGTGTAGTGTTTGTACTTAGTGTGATGAGGGTCTTAGATTACCCTCATGGAACTTATGTGGTTAATTATAGGGTTCTCATTGTCCTATGATGATCTTTATAGACCCTTTTGGGACTGATTGGGTTAAATAGAGGCTTACGGGGGACTGTATGGACCCCCTTAAGTGATGGGGTTTGATGGAGGCTTATGGGGGGTCTGTAAGACTCCCATAAGTGATGGGGTAATATGGAGGCTTATGGGGGTCTGTATAGAGCCCCATAAGTGATGGGTTGGATAGAGGCTTATGGGAGTCTGTAAGACCCCCATAAGTGATGGGTTAGAGGGAGGCTTATGGGGTCTGTATAGACCCCCATAAGTGATGGGTTAGATGGAGGCTTATATGTGTCTGTATAGACCCCCATAAGTGATGGGGTTAGATGGAGGCTTATGGGGGTCTGTATAGACCCCCATACATGATGGGGTTAGATAGAGGGTTATGGGGGTCTGTATATAAGTGATGGGGTTAAATAGGGGTAGAAGGGGTGAAATAGTCCCAGTTAGGGTTAGATAGGCCCAGTTAGGTTTGATAGGTACAGTTAGGGTTAAATAGGGTATAGTTAGGGTTAAGGGGTTAACGGAGTATAGTTAAGGTTAATATTGTAGTGTTTCAACTTTGTCAAGAGAGTCCTGGATGACCCTCATTGCACTTCAACTGTTAACCTAGGGGTTAATAGTGTCCTATAGGGGTCTTTGTAGACCCATAGTCGACTGAGGGGGTTAATTTTAGTCTCATGGGGGTCTATATTAAATCCCATGAGTGATGGGGTTAATTTTAGGTGCCGGGGCTTGGCTTGGGGGTAACCATTAGTGGGCCGTGGGCCCTTTAGGGACCCGCGGGAGGAAATTCAAACCCTGCAATTCCCTGTGCTTGAATTTTGAACTCAAGCCTGCGCCTGGAAATTTCAAATCCTGTAGATTCTGTGGGGGTCGCAATCCGTGACGATCAAGACCCTCTGCAGCAAGGGAAGGGGTTAATGCGGGGAGCCTGCAGGGATCCCTTTTGGGACCCCTGCAGCAGGGGTTAATATGTGCACATTGCAGGGGTCCTGATGGGACCCCTGCATTATAGGTTTAATGTGTGCACCCTGCAGGGGTCCCGTTCGGACCCCAGCATTATAGGGTTAATGTGTGCACCTATGCAGGGGTCTCTCTTGGACCCCTGCATTATAGGGGTAGGTGGGGACACTGTGGGGATACTGCAGGGGTCACGATCGGGTCACAATCAGGTTCCCTGTAGCCAGAGGGGGGCTTAATTGAAGCAGCTGCAAAGGCTTCACAGCCCTTATGACTGCTCCAGGGTACAATTAAGCTGAATAAGGATTTGAATAGAGTCGTGGGGTTTCATGCAGCCGAATCTCTTGCGGACGCGTGGGATCAAAGACTTTCCCTGCGGCGCGGGTTGGCCCCCAAGGGAAAGCAGGGTGCCAGCCGCAAGCTGGTTGGAGCCCTCGTCCACAAGGGAATAGAATACCTAAGTAGCTTGCAGTCATCACTAGCGCCCACGCAGCTCCTACGGCCATTAATAGAATAAGGCTCTTAGTGAAGACCTTGCTTTTGGATGGAAGTTCACCACCTAAAAACTTCTGTAAGAAAACATGCTATGTTCTTATATAGAGCCCTATTCAATTGGCAAAATCGCATTTGAATGTGGCCCATAGTGTGGGGTTGATGCCGACTACTCCTGCTTCATTTTCAGAGTAAGTGGCCATGTGCACTTTTTGACATAATAACCCTGGGGTTGAGGAAAATATTTATAAAGCTGTACAGTTATCATTAGTTGTATTTTTTATTCCCATTTGTCTGATGAATCATGGATGTGTGAAATGTGTTGCAGGAGGGAAAGTATATTTAGAGAAAGTATTACTAACCTGGCTGGATGCTTGGTACACTTTATTGGCTTGATCTTGTGTATTTTACAGATGTGTTATTGTTATACTTTTTAGATTAATGATTGTTAATTCATATATATTTGTTCCTATTATTTGTTAACTTTTTCCTTTTTTCCGTTCAGTCCCCATTTGAAGATAACACATCTCTGTAGTGCTGCACATTACTTCTCATACATTTTATACAGCAAAGAAGTGATTTTACTCTGAGTTATCTCTGTTTAGAGTGCGCTCTTTTGGAGAATCATGGATGTGTTTTCCTTTTATATCAGCTACCTACAGAGTGAGAAAGCTCAAGAATTTAGCACAAAATGTTATAAAAACATCCTATTCAGATTTGGCATTACTGTTGTTATATTCCATAACAGATAATAAGGAACATTGTTACAAAGTGCCTGTAACATGCTGGAAGGCTGTTATGTATATTCACTATGATGGAAAATACTCTATAACATAGTGAATCTCGACCTAGATCTCATAAAATGCTTATTTATCAATGGGTATATTGTACATATTTTAGGTAGAAATATAACTTTATCCTTTATATAATCATTGGTTATGAAATGTGATATATATCATCCCACAACCCAAGTATTGCAGTTTGCAAATTACGTGACAACCCTACCAATGTAGAGGACATGATGTGTCACACACAGTCGGCAATTAACTCTGAACCAGCAACATTAGTAGTGTTATGTGTTGGTGATCAGTATGGCAGTCTAACACATTGGATCATCATGAGCTGCAGATACTGAACAATCTGGAGGTATAGCTCCTGAAAAATAGCATGCACTTTGGTAGAGTGTGAAGTGACTAAAAATCAAACAACATCAGACTGCCATACAAATAAACCAAAAGACTGCCTTACACATGTGAGTACAGCAGCCTTTACTTGTACAACATTCAGCACCTTAAGCCTCCATGATGTTCTCTTAGCTATATTGTTTTAAAATGCACCCCTTTTCAGAGATCCCCTTGTCAAATCTTATAAAAATGTGGAAAATAAGTATAAAATAATCTGAAACTTGATGTCATATTGAAATTAAAATGCTGTTAAATATATTTGTAGATATTAAAGATTTGTTTTAAATCGGTTATATAACTTATCATTCAATTAGACAAGGTAGTGAAATACACTAACATAAAATAAATTTAAACTTTATGAAAAATGTACTTTATTTGTAATTCCTACAATACTCTACCTATTGTTTTTATAGAGGAGCCACCTACAATGATTAGAGGGAATAGATTTGAGAAAATGTAAATGACTAAATATTGCATCAGCATGAGAAATATTATCTTGCCAGTATACTCTTATAACAAAACTACTCCAGACAACAAAATGCAATCACATAAGAGTATTGCAGTGAATAAAAGCATTATGGAGTAAACATCTGGTGAAGTCATTCTGCAATATGTGAAAGCAGAGCTGCCAAAAAATACTGTTCCCTCAAGAAATGCAAAGAGTGCAAGACCCATCATTTTTGTCTTTAGAGCTTTTAAGCTTAAGTAGCTTTTTTACAAGCTTACAGTAATCAGCAGCAAAAATGTTAACACATTATTTTATTTTTTTAACCCAAAACTTTTTAAGTGAAAAGTGGTGTGACGGCAGAAGGTGGTTCAGACATGTTTGCTCACTCTTATAAAAAACCCATCAGATTTGATATTCATATTCTGTTTCCAGTACAGTTAGAGATTTTACATCTCAGTTGATGTTTTGACAATAATGAAGAAGCAGTCAATAAAACTAATCTTGAATTCTTGTATGAGGTCCATGGGGATCATGGCAGAGATCATGGACTGTTCCCTTAAGAGAAAATGTAGTATCTTACGACAGTTCCAGATTACATTGTTTTATGTATAAAAATTCATTTTTAAAAAAGGTACTTGTCATGTTATTTCCTTTAATTGTATCCTATTCTGGTATTGTGATTAATTTAAGGAGGTAAAAAAAGTTATTTCAAGGACTGGTAACTCTAGCTCCGAGCTCTTATAAGAATGATTAAGCAGTTATTTTGAATTAACTTTCAGGCTCTCTATTGTCCCCGGTTCATAATTGATCTGCGGAATGAAGGGAAAACATGCAACTTTAACTATCAGCATTATGTACTAAATTCTTTGAGGTTCTGATTACTTTCATTGATATCTTTGCTGGTTCTTGCCATTCTTTACAGAAACTTGAAATTAAAATGAAAGAAATAACAGTAATCATAATGCTGGTGACTTCAGTCTGGAGCACAGTCACAATATCACAAATAATGCTTCATACATGTACTGGTTATTAAAGGTCTTACCTAGTTTTCACAAACTCCTCCAGGCCTAAACCACTGTAACACGTGACCCTTAGTTTGGAGATCATCTTAAGGGTTGAATTTAATGCCCACTCTAATTAAGTTTTCTCAATGATCCAGCTGCTTGCTATACTACCACCAAAAGGCTTAGTGATGGACCTTGGCCGCTTAGCATTTTAAAGTAACCAGGTACAAAATAGTTCCATCATTCATACTGACGAGCTCCACTCACAACATAAAACAGAAAACAACTCTACTATACCAACCACTGTGCCCAGCTGGTGCCACAGAAGTCACATATTAGAGGGCATGGAGATTGGTCATCTAGAGAACATTATATTCCACAAAGACCAGCTTCCCTTCATTTGAGCCAGGTCTATGCCTATCCGAATGACATTGGTGATCTAAACATTGGTAACCATATGCTCAAAAAACAAACTTAAAAATGTAAATAATTAAATAATGTTATTGGTACAATGCTCTAATCTCCCCCAATCTCCCCCAATTGTATATGTTTTGGCTATTTTTTCCTGGTATTGTTCTTGATTTTTGCATTTTAACTTCAGAGGTATGCCAGAGGTCACAGAAGAAAACACCTGCAGACTAGGGCCCTCATTCTATTGCGATTTGGCCAATTGAATAGGGCTCTAAATAAGACCATAACATATATGTTTTAAAGAAGTTTTTAGTTAAAAAGCATCTATCCAAAAGCAAGGTTTTCACTAACTAAAAACTTCTTTAAAAAAAATATGCTATGTGCTTATTTAGAGCCCGATTCAATTGGCCAAATCGCAATTGAATGAGGCCCTAGGTGTAGGGAATTCCTACATAGAAGCAATAGAAGGTTCCAGAAGGATCAGTTACTGATTTAATAACATATTTCTCTAAATTCATAATGATAAGTGCATTTGTTTTTGTGCAAGATGTTTTCGCTTATGTAACACACCATTGGTCTTAAAACATTTCTAATTAGACTTTAATTATTAAAATCATTGACGCTATCTCATATCTCATTAAAACATTTTTATAACTTTACATTATCTTCATACTTGAGATATAGAATTTTGGTTAACCAAACTTATCAGCCATTGTTCTTATATAAAACATGGTAGTAACTGATGTCTTCTCTTTCAACTGTTATTTAATTTGGCATTAGAGTTTCTTGTAATAAAACTGTGGCATTAACTAAATATTCTATAGCATTACAATTAAGATACAGAAACACTGTTTTCTAGATTCAATAATGTGAGGATGTTCTGTCCAACTCTTTTTCACTTTGTACTAAAAAGTATAAAAAAAAACAGAAAAAAACGTTATTGTTGAATCAAATTTAACAACTCAACAAATGTTCAAAATATAAAAGGTTGGAGCCACCAAGAAACACAACTTCCAAAACTTGAGTACTATGTGTAATTAGGGTAAAACAAGTAAAGCTGTGATCCACAAATGATTGCTCGTTTCTGGAAAGCTTCACTGAACAAAGACCCCAAATCTACCTGAAATACTTATAATAAAGGGTAAGGTACATCATCAATGTCTCACAAGTTTTAATAAAAGTTGTAAGCTAAAGCAAGTAACAACTAAATATAAATGCATATACTGTATAATGAAGAAGTTAGATATATGGAGCCTCATTCTGTTGAGGCATCGTAAGTTAGTTAATATTGGACTTACGTTTGTGGGCCTGCTGTGGGCCTGAGTTAAGGTGCTATTCAATTGGCCGTGCCTGCAAGTTAGGGGCAGATTGCAAAAATCGAAAAACCATTGCCATCGGAAGTAGCATATGCGGGCCCGTAACTCCCGATGCAGAAAAAGCCAATGGAAACAGAGATCGTCATCATGACCAACCTCCAAGCCAGTAACTCATAAGTGAAGGCTGTAGGACTTTGCATCCAACCCCCTTTTTCAAAGTTCTACAGGCTTCAACCTCCAAGCCTGCAGGCCTTTGAAATGGAAAAAATGGAGGTTGGATTTTCAAAGTCGTACGGGCTTGGAGGTTGAAGCCCGTAGAACTTAATATGGATTGCAGTGCTCGATATAACACGAAAATTAAACATGAAATAAAGTATTGGAGAATGTTGTGTTATTAATTCTAAGACCTAGCATCACTCTTCATAAAAATATAGTTTTGCTTTTTTATTTGCTTTTAAAGTGCTCCAATTTGTTTTTAAGCACTTTGCGAGACTTCCTTGGTACCAGTAACTTGTGGTTAGATAATTGCCATTTGTGGGCTTGACGGAGTGATTAACGAGGGGGAATCAGAGCAATTGCATAGCTATTTGCGATTTTAGCGTTCAGGACTCTTGCGGCCATGAAAGATTAAAGGCTTGCAGGGCATTTACTTGCGACTTTACAAATCGCAATGGATCGCAGCTCACAGCACATAACTCGATTGGAGCCCGCAAACGGAACGCAATTGAATAGCAAAATAACTTGTGACCTCAACTTGCAAGCCCGGATCTCAAAATCGCAACAATTGAATGAGGCTCACAATATATAGTAGAAACAATGTCACAAAAGACAGTTGCACGCCAGATAGAATAATACTGCCAAAATTAGCCAACAAAGTAGCAAAATAGTTGGATACAACAATAGCGGTATATGCTCTGATTGGGGAACATAAGACCCAGGTACAATGCACAGGTCACCGGCTCTAGGGGGAGGCCCAATGCTGTATGAATATTTTTTTTTTTTATAAAATACCCTTTTGCGGGGCCCACCTGGCCCCTCCTAGCTTCCACCTGAACTCTCCTGGCCCCCCTCAGCCTTACTGTCTCCGTTCTCTGGCCAGGGAAGGGAATCCCAAATGACATCACACACAATGTCATTCATAATTCCCTGCCCCAGAGACAAGGCTTACAGCCCAGGGGCAATTAATAAAAAAATATATTTTATATATATATATATATATATATATATATATATATATATACACAGTGCCTTGCAAAAGTATTCACCCCCCTTGGCATTTTTCATGTTTTGTTGCCTCACAGCCTGGAATTAACATGGGTTGTTTGAGGAATTGCTTCATTTAATTTACAGAACATGCCCACAACTTTGAAGATGTTTTTTTTTTATTTATTGTCAAAGCAAACAACATATAGGACAAAATAACAGAAAAACTCAATGTGCATAACTATTCACCCCCCTAAAGTCAATACTTTGCAGAGACACCTTTTTGCGGCAATCACAGCTCCAAGTCACTTTGGATAAGACTCTATAAGCTTGCCACATCTTACCACAGGGATGTTTGCCCATTCCCCCTTGCAAAATTACTCCAGCTCCTTCAAGTTGGATGGTTGCTCTTGTGAAAAGCAATCTTCAAGTCTGACCATAGATTTTCTATTGGATTGAGGTCTGGGCTTTGACTAGGCCATTCCAACACATTTACATGTTTCTCCTTAAACCACTCAAGTGTTGCTTTAGCAGTGTGTTTGGGGTCATTGTCCTGCTGGAAGGTGAACCTCCGTCCTAACCTCAAATCACTCACAGAGTGGTACAGGTTTTGCTCAAGAATATCCCTGTATTAAGCACCATCCATCTCTACCTCAAAACTGACCAGTTTCCCAGTCCTGGCTGCTGAAAAACATCCCCACAGCATGATGCTGCCACCACCATGTTTCACTGTGGAGACGGTGTCCTATGGGTGATGTGATGCTTTGGATTTGCACCAGAAATAGCATTTTCTTTGATGGCCGAAAAGTTAAATTTTAGTCTCATCAGACCAGAGTACCTTCCTCCTTACATTTTGAGAGTCTCCCAGATGCCTTTTTGTTTTTTGCTGAAAGTAATGGCTTTCTTCTGGCCACTCTGCCATAAAGACCAACTTTATGGAGCATACGGCTTATAGTCGTCCTATGTACAGATACTCAAGTATCTGCTGTGGAACTCTGCAACTCCTCCAGGGTTACTTTAGGTCTCTGGGCTGCCTCTCTTATTAATGAGTTTTGGTGGGCGGCCGTCTCTTGGCAGGTTTGCTGCTGTGCCATGTTCTTTCCATTTGGTTATGATAGATTTGATGGTGCTCCTGGGGATCATCAAAGATTTGGATATTTTATAACCTAACCCTGACTTGTACTTCTCAACAACATTGTCCCTTACTTGTTTGGAGAGCTCGTTGGTCTTCATATCAGTGTTTGGTTAGTGGTGTCTCTTGTTGCAGCCTCTGAGGCCTTTCAAAAAAGGTGTGTATATGTAATGACAGATCATGTGACACTTAGATTGCACACAGGTGGACATCAATTTACTAATTATGTGACTTCTGAAGGTAATTGCTTGCACTAAAGCTTTTTATGGACTTCATAACAAAGGGGGTGAATACATACGCACATGCCAATTTTCTGTTTCTAAAAAATAGTTTTATGTATATATTTTTCTCATTTCACTCCACCAACTTAGACTATTGTGTTCTGATCCATCACATAAAATTCAGATTAACAAAAAAAAAAAAGAATTAACGGCAACAAAATAGGTAAAAAGTCAAGGGGGTTAAACACTTTTGCAAGGCACTGTATATCACATATATAGTTGTGAGCATTGCGGGTTGTTGCTAACGCTCGCAAAGTGAGCGCTGCAGTTCCTTGTGCTGGTGGAGATGAGCGCCGTGGGACTACAGATCAACAAATATCTCAATTATCCAATTCACAATGCGAGACCCATAGCAGTTTGAACAAATTGCGTGGTAAAAATATGGCCCGTAACACTTTGAGAACAGGAAAGCAGGACTTAAAAAAAAAATATGCGTAAGAACAAAAAAATACGAAGTTAACAGTCGAACCGTGCACATCCAGAAACAACAAAAAGAAAATAAAAAAACATCACACACAGCACGAGGGGACAGCCAGGACGTCTGGGAGTGAGGTTGCACAAGAATTTAACCCCAATTTCTCCAGTTTCGGCACTCGAAAATTGCCTAAGCAACAAAAAAAAATGGCGGCCGAAAAAAACTAAAATGAGCCTACACGACCCCTATTCACGCAGTACACAGCCAGGCACATAAGACTGGAAAGCGGGACATGGAAAAAAAATACGACCCGTGGAATTCAGAGACAAAAAAAAATACGACACCCCAAAAAAAAATACGACTAGCGGGGCTTGGGAAAAAAAAATACGAGGTCTAAAAAATACAATGTTAACAGCCGAACCGCGCACATCGAAAAACAGAAAAAATACAAAAAAAATAATAATATAAAATAGCATACAAAAACATCACACACAAGCCAGGACGTCTGTGAGTGAGGTTGCACGCAAATTTAAATATAATTTCACGGGTATCGGCACTTACAGATCCGCTAGGTGGAAAGATAAACGACGGACGAAAAAAACGAAAAAGAGGCAAGCTCGCTCAGTAACACTTCAATATATGCAATTTTGTATGGCAGAAGTAACTGCGTTGCGCAAAATGGTGGCTGGAACGCAAATTGATGGCTGGAACGCATAGTGCATGCGCATTGCTTTATAGCTGTTTATATTTCAGCTCACGCTCTATAAAAACTGCGAACTTTCTGGAATTTTCCCCATTTATCCTCAGGTGAGGAACAGTGTGACTGTACATTTCACTGGTAGCGTTACTTCTGAAGCAACTTGATTATCACTTTAGAAGTTTAAAATCTGTAAATTACACTAAATAGGTAAGCTATAGTTTATTAATTAATTAATAAATTAATAATTACAAAAAAAAAAAATATATATATATATATGGTTTGAAATATTGCCAATAACAACATTATTCATGTATTGAAAAGATATAAAAACAATTACAATTAATTATTAATCATTTACAACAACAAAAATATTAATATTTACAGTTGATTTCCTGAACAGTGTTACTGACTGTAAAATCTGTAAAAAGAAATTTACAGACAACAAATTAAACACAACAGGTAATGTACAAAAGTATATTTGCTTAACATAAATACTATGGTCTTAGTCAAAAAAATATTGAAAAGTTATTTCAACATTTGCATCTCTGTCTCTCATTTTTAACAGACACTGCCTGAAGAGTGTCGCAGGAAGATAGACAACTAATTCAACACAACAGGTACACTATAACAAGTAAAAAAAATAATTTCCTGTTTGGTGTGCGCCATTGTGAAAACACACTGCAACCTAACTAACCCTCTAAGCCTAACCCCATAATTTACAACCCTAATTCCAATGTGAATACCCACTGCAACCTAACTAATCCTCAAAGCCTAACCACATAACCCACCTAATGCCAACAGTGCCCCAAACAAAAGATGATAGCACAAAATAAAAATAAAAAAACTACCCTAAGCCCCTAATGCCAACAGTGGGGCACACAAAACAGGATACTACAACAAATGTTGTTTACACATATACAATTAGGAATATATCCTGTTTTGTGTGCACCAACCTCTAAGCCTAACCCCATAACCAAAACCTATAATGCCAACAGTGGCGCACACAAAACAGGATACTACAACAAATGTTCTTAAAACATAATAAATGGAAGGATCTATCCTGTTTTCTATGCATCACTGTCTAAGCCTAGCCCCATACCCTTAACCTCTCTGAATACATACAAAATGGAAGTTTATATCATGTTTTGTATGGTCTTAGTTCAAAAACAAATTCATATAAATGTTTTTTTAATATTTGCATTTCTCTCTGTAATTTTCAACAGACACTGCCTGAACAGTCTCATCATCACTACAGGAATTTATACACAATACACTGATAACAAGAGGTACAGCATTACAAGTTACAAAAAAAAAGAAATACATCAAGTACTGCTGTTTACATATATAAAATGGAAGGACCTATCCTGCTTTGTGTCTGCCTTTGTAGAAAAGTACTGCATCCTAACTAACACTCTAACCCTAATCCCATAACCGTAAACCCCAAAAGTACTAACATTGCTGTTAACATATACAAAATGGAAGGATATATACTATTTTAGGTGCGCAAGCCTCTAAACCCAACTCCATACCTTAAGGACAACAGTAGCGGACAAAAAAAATATCATAATCACAACACTGCCACACACAAAACAGGATAACACAAGAAATGCTGTTAACATATACAAAATAGAAGGACCTGTCATGTTTGCTGAGCACCTTTCACAAAATAGTCTGCAACCTAACTAATCTGCTAAGTCAAACCTCATAAAGCTAACCCCATAATGCAAACACTGGTGCACACAAAACAGCATAGGACAAAAAATAACCAAATAAAAAAAAGTTCATTTAAAAAAAAAAGGGAGCAAAAGTACTACTTTTATTTACAGATTAATATGGCAGATACTGAAAACAAAGAGGAAAAGAAAATTACTTCAAACTAGACAACATCAAAAATCATGGGCAGATCAACAGACGCACAAGCAAAAGGAAATTCGATGACACAAAGAACGGGAGAGACTCGCAAGCAAAAGACAAGCAGCTGACAAACTAACATCCAAGCCCAAGAAGGCAACTAAAAAACAAAAGCATTTAGAAAATGTTGCTGAACAATCTGATAAGAATTCTAATGATGATTTAGAGAGTCATATTGATATATGTTCTCAGAATTGTCCTTTACTTAAATCTTTAACAGTAGAGGTTCATAATTGTGGTATTATGAATATTGTCTGTCAGTTTTGTGGGGCTTATCATTTCACACAGGAAAGACCCAGAGATGGCCAGTTCGTTAGTTGCTGTCATAAAGGCAAGGTAAGACTTCCACAAAGACAACACTTCCCCACATATTTAAAAAGCATTATGACTGAGCCTAATTTCCCTAATTACCAACATTTCAAAACAAACATAAGATTGTATAATAGTGCCATATACTTTGCATCTATGGGTGCAACATTAGCTGCTAATGTGCCATGACATGGCCATTATTGTTTCAAAGTACAAGGACAAATTTACCATTGTACTTCTCATTTACATCCAGAAGAAGGGGAGCAAAGAAAATTTGCTCAACTATATGTCCTTGATACAATGGAAGCTATTGAACAACGTATGCAGCTTCCAGAGAATAAAAAATGCTTACCCATTGTTTTTATAGAGCTTGGTAAAATTATGTCCCAAAACCTGTATGAGCAACATAAGTATCTTATTAGATCCAATGACATATCCCATTTTTTCCCCAATGGGGAAGCCGGATGGCAACCCAAATTAACACTTGGCAGTCACCCAAATTGGAAAGTATGTGTCAGAAATAAAATTTCCATGCTTGAATTTAAAGTGGCCCACACTGCCCTTCGAGATGGATTTAATCCCATTTTATGTGGTGGAAAACTGACACAACAATGGATCATTGATTCATATTTGCAAGTTGAGGCAAATAATTTAAATTTCATAAAATATCAACAAGATAAACTATGTGTAGAACAGTATTGTGGACTGATGGATTATGTAGCTGAGGTAGCTACAAACAAAGAGCTTGCAGCTGGCAAAGCCATAATTTTACCTTCTTTTTTGCAAGGATTTCCTTGCAATATGCGAAAAAGATACAATGATACTATGGCTATTGTCACTAAATTTAGAAAAACAGATTTATTTATTACATTTACATGTAATTCACAATGGCCAGAGATTGTACAGAATCTGCTAATTTGACAAACTGCTTCAGATAGACCAGATTTAGTGTCAAGAGTCTACAAAATAAAATTAACTGAATTAATATGTGACGTAACCATAACTCAGTTATTTGGCAAATGTCTGGATTATGTTTATACCATAGGATTTTTAAAAAAGAGGCCTTTCACATGCACATATGCTTATAATCCTTCAAGAGAAATATAAATTGGATACTAGTGATAAAGTGGATTCAGTGATTATTGCTGAACTATTGAGATTGTAACTCATCGCATGATTCATGGACCATGTGGAGATATTAATCCACAATCACCATGTATGTAAAATAAAAAACGATTAGAGAGACAAAACTTATGCTAATTGTGATGGCTATCCAATATATAGAAGAAGAGATGGTCAAAATGCCAACTGTGGAAAAAAAGTTGATAACAGATATGTGGTGCCAATCCACATTTGCTCATGAAGTATAATGCACACATTAATGTGGAAGCTTGCACGTCTATAAAATCAATTAAATATGTCTACAAATATATTTACAAAGACTATGATGCAGCTACTGTAGCGGTAAAAAGCACAGAAAATCCAGAACAAACTGAGTTATTACATGATGAACTTGCATCTCATGTAGATGCTCGCTATGTAAGTGCGCCAGAATCAATGTGGCGTCTTCCCAAATTTGAGATGCAGTATATCGATTAGCTATACATTTGCCCAAAGACACTTAGTTTATTTCAATGTTGGAAATGAAATAAATTATTTGGCACAAAGTGCGCATCGACAAACTACAATAACTGTGTGGTTTCAATTAAATTCTACTGACTTGGAGGCAAGGGAATTGTTATATATTGACATTCCATATCATTATGTTTTTGTTAATGGATTATGGCGGAAAAGAAAAACCTGTGGAAATAAAATTATAAGTAGAATTTACTCTGTAAGTCCAAGAGACCTTGAACGTTTCTGCTTATGTTTACTCCTTTTAAATGTTCCTGGTGCACAAAGTTTTGAACAGTTGAGAACTGTTAATGACACAATTTATGACACATTTAATTTAGTTGCGCGACACAGAAACTTCCTGGCTGATGATACAGAATGGGAAAGATGTCTAGAAGAAGCAGCACTGTGTCAAATGCCACGGCACAATTTGCATTCCTTTGCATCTTCTTAAATGCTCCAAATGCATTAGCTTTGTGGAACAAATTTAAAACAAATATGTCTGAAGACTTTTTACACAGATGCCTGATGACCTGGTGGATCAGGAAAAACGTATCTGTATAATTTATTGATTGGGTTTCATTTGCACACACTTTTGTTAGAAGGTGGAAGAACTGTGCATAGTGGAATTAAACTGCCAGTTCCCATTTTGGAAACATCAGTGTCGAATATTCGAATGACATCGTTACAAGCAAAAAAAATTAAGAAAAGTAAATGAATTATAATCGATGAAGCTACAATAATGTCATGCTATGTGCTACAATGTATTGACCGTTTGTTGCGTGAAGTCATGGATAATGATTTGCCTTTTGGTGGAAAGGTGATGTTGATAGGTGGAGATTTTAGGCAAACATTACCTGTTGTTGTCTATGGGAATCACACAGACATTGTAGAAACATGTATCAAGTCAAGTACACTATGGAAACTCTTTACTCACCTCAAATTAGAACAAAATATGAGATCAGAAGGACAAAATGAATTCAATGAGTGGCTCATCAAAATTGAGAAGGAAAAACAGAAAGAATTCATAATTTACCCGATGACACCGTGGAAATTCCATTGCAAATTATTTGAAAAAAAGGACATTACATCAGCTATATTCCAAAATACAATAGCTAACGACGATTATGCAGAGCTTGCAACCAAAGTAATATTAACATCCAATAATAAAGATGCATTGCTTCTGAATAATGAAATATTAAAATTAATAGATGCACCGCAAAAGAATTATCACAGTGCTGATTGTGTACTTGGTGATTACAAAGAAACTCTTTAACTGAATTTATTAATTCATTAACTCCATCTGGAATGCCACCACATATTTTGCAGCTAAAAAAAGGTGCATTTGTCATGTTACTGCGAAATATGAACCCAAAAAAGGACTATGGCCCTCATTCAATTGCAATTTTGCCAATTGAATAAGGCTCTAAATAAGCACATAACATATTTTTTTTAAAGATGTTTTTTTGTTAGTAAACATCTATGCAAAAGCAAGGTCTTCACTAACTAAAAACTTCTTTAAAAAAATATGCTATGTGCTTATTTAGAGCGCTATTCAATTGGCAAAATCGCAATTGAATGAGGGCCTATGTAATGGGACCAGATTAATTGTTTAAGAATTAAAAGACCATTTCATAAATGCTGACATTCTCAATGGTACCCATAAAGGTGAAATAGTTTTCATACCAAGAATATATTTAGCACCAAGTGAAAGTAGCTTGCCTTTTGTGCTTCAGAGAAGACAATTTCCCGTCATCATGTCATTTGCCATGACCATTAATAATCACAAGGACAAATTTTTAAATCCGTCTGGAATCTTTTTAGAAGTACCAGTATTTGCCGATGGCCAACTGTATGTTGCATTTTCAAGATTCAAGAATCAAGAGGAAATTAAAGTTTATATTGAAAACAACCAAAGTCAGGGTGATTTATTAGATGATTGACGATTTTTTACAAAAAAACATTTACTACTATGAAGTACTGTAAACTAAATTAGAAAAAAAAAAACTCAAAGAAATTTGATGTCTGGCGGTCTCTTTTTAGAGCACCACTATTTCACTTAGGAAACTCTATGTGCCATTTTCAAGAGCTACATTTTAAAAGTGAACTTTAAATTCTTCTCAATTAACATTGTTTGATTTTACAGAAAATATTTTTGAAAACCACTATAAACTTATGCTTGCTTTTATATAAAAAAAATTGCTGAGTGTTTAAAGGTGAATTGTAATGATAAATGGAACGCTGCTCTTTTCTGAGCATATGTTTTTATCCCGTAAAGCAACATGACATTTTGTAAAGATGTGTTATACACTGTATGCTGCAGACAACATTTATCAGTTCTTTCATTGTTATTTTAAGCTTCTGAAGAAAATGTTTTAGTCTGAAGATACTTTCTCATTAAACAATAGCATTGAGAAGCATTATTGCTGTGTTGTGTTCTTTTAACTAGAAATTCTGCTTTTACAACAGAATTGTCTTAATTTTGTATCTGAGAAAATCTTTTGCCAATAGGTCAGTAAATGTTAATTCACATTTTCTTATCAAGTGATGCTTTTCAATGAGATTGTTTCCAGTGTGCAGCAAAGGATCTGGAATGAACATGGTATTTGCTAATTTTCTCCAATTTGAATGCAAGCCCAGTGATTAAAGATTTTAATATATTTTGTGCCAGAAAAAATGTCATGTGAAAGCTTTTAAAGAAGGTGTAGGAACTGGGTGGGGGGGGGGTGGGGGTGAACCCCCCCCCCCCTCCCCAGATTAAATCAATAGGGGACACACAAAAATAGCAAAATTAAACTTACCCGATTTGGCCAATAGATGGCACTATGGATTATGTCTTTCCCATGACATTTTGACCAATAATTTATATATATATTTATATATATATTTATATATATATATATATATATATATATATACTGTATATATATATATATATATATAATAGTAAATAAATAGTACATCTGTGTTCACATTTGAATGTCTAAAACAAGTAAAGAAAACTGTTTCCAGCTCAGAATTCAGAAAAGAACAGTTATTACACTGCATTCTGGGAAGCTGAGCAGGGACATGAAAATGTACCTACAAATGCCTTGCTCTTCAATCCGTAGCTGATTTTAAACCTGTCTTCCTTTAAGCTTATGCCTGCTGTATTACACTGCTTTTATTCAAAGCCAAGGTTGGATTCTACACAAGCTGGGAATCCTATCCATGTACAGATATTTCAAGCTTAGTGGCTAAATATAAATGTATATATATTATGTACTTATATATACTATTCTTTTAATTATTATACTGGGGGGGGGGCTATGGGGAATTAAAAATGTAAACAGAATTAAAAAAAACATTTTTGAGGTGCACTGCACCAGGGCCCTGGTGCATTGCATCGGATTAACAGGAGGTAGATCCACCCATGCTTCCTGGGAGTAGAGTTGAATTATCCTCCCTTCCAGATGTTTTGGGGCTCCTACGCCCATGCAATCACTTGCAACCTGGGCCTTGGTTCTGTCCACCAATGAATATGAATACAACTAAAGTTAGCAGTCAAAAATGCATACAGTTCATTGGCAATCAGGGACAAGCCACTAATGTAATGATATGTTTATAACAGTTTGGTTATATATTTATAACAGTTTGATAGAGAATATCTGACAAGAAAGCAGCATTTTTTAAACAAACAGCGTCACATTTTAAAACACTTTATTACTGTACCCATACAAAGGTGGTGACCTGATTCACGGCTATGCAGATAATATATAATTGCATTTTTTCCAATGACATTCTGCTGATCAAGGTATTGTTCAACAACAATAAGGAAAGTGACATATTATGAATGTAATATTTTCCCTCAAAACGTTCTAGACATTACAATATAGATACATTTTACACTACAAGTATATTTATAGAATAAATAATATTTTTTTTTAGAAATGAGAATCAAGGCTATAATTTGTATCTGTGCTAGTAATATCCAAAGCTGATATATTTGTGTTCAGTGTATGCCAAACATGCAAGAAGCTTATGTTTCTTGCACATAAGTGGATAAGTACTGGATTTATTCTCTTGCAATTAAAAATAAATTTGTCAAAAAAATAGTTGGTGATACATTTTAGACAGCCAACTCAAAAAAGTAACACTTTCCAAGGGGCTTCTTGATTCTGAAAGCTCTGTAATTCACTTACAAGGAATTTTAAAATAAAACACAAGGATTAAGACTGAAAATCTATAATTTTACACTGCTCTACAAATAGTAGCATTCTCACTAACACCATGAAATCAAAGATAACATTTCCTGCACATTACCAGACATGGTACCTTGAGAATTCTAAAATCTGTTTTTCAGACATGACATTAGCATATGAAGGGGGTTAGATGTAGGTAGAGACATCTTGACTGAGTCTCTTAAATGTAAAAGGGTGGAATTGTAGTAATTTACAGGGGACAGCAGGCTGTCACAATTTGCTGAACCAGTGTCATTGAATAGTGAATGCACAGAACGTCTGTATGCAGAAACATTTTTGTCTGTACCAGTGGCGGCTGGCGAACTTTTCAAGTTGGAGGGGCGACAGGGCGAAACATAGCCACCCCCCCTTTTTCAAACCACACCCATTTTTATATCTCCTCCCCCTGATGTCATAATGACCTTTATAAGCCCCGCCCAATGACCTTATACTTGTAAAGCCCATTGAAATACATGATCAGCAATGCAGAAATGTCAAGAAGTAAAGTAACAATGTGTTAAATTCATTGGTATACAATATAGATTGAAAAAACTCATGTGACAAGACTACAGCAATATCATAATTGCACCTATACGTATTAACAGAAAAATTAATGGAGTGACACCTACCATTAGTCGGGTCTTCTTCTCAGGGTATTCACGTTCATTAAGTTGACCAACGAGTAGAAACAAATCTGCAGCCACATAGGGTTTGCACTTGGGGTTGAAAGAAAACAAGCAAATCAATCAGACCATTCAAGAACAAAACCATACTTAAAAAACATTAAACGACCAAGTGGAACCATATAGGCCCCAAACATACCTTAGAAGACCAAGTGGAACCATATAGGCCTCAAACATACCTTAGAAGACCAAGTGTGACCATAGGCCCCAAAAATACCTTAGAAGACCAAGTGGAACTATATAGGCCCCAAACATACCTTAGAAGACCAAGTGGAACCATATAGGCCTCAAACATACCTTAGAAGACCAAGTGTGACCATATAGGCCTCAAACATACCTTAGAAGACCAAGTGTGACCATAGGCCCCAAACATACCTTAGAAGACCAAGTGGAACTATATAGGCCCCAAACATACCTTAGAAGACCAAGTGGAACCATATAGGCCTCAAACATACCTTAGAAGACCAAGTGTGACCATATAGGCCTCAAACATACCTTAGAAGACCAAGTGTGACCATAGGCCCCAAACATACCTTAGAAGACCAAGTGGAACTATATAGGCCCCAAACATACATTAGAAGACCAAGTGTGACTATATAGGCCCCAAACATACCTTAGAAGACCAAGTGGAACTATATAGGCCCCAAACATACCTTAGAAGACCAAGTGTGACCATAGGCCCCAAACATACCTTAGAAGACCAATCAGCACTGTATAGGCCCAAACCAGTGGATCTTGGGATTCAAGAAAACAACAACATTTAACTTCTGTTTAGACAACACAATAATCAATGTCAAACAAACACGTTGAATTAGCATATGGATAACCATATGAGCAGTAACGCCACGCCAAGGCTTCAACAATTGTTACTGACCATTCACACACCTTTCATAGCTCCTTCAATATGCACACCCACACACCATTCATACTTTACTTACCACTAGTTATTTTTGGTAGTGAGGTGGTGCCATTTCTGAGAACTTAACGTACCCTTGAAGGTGCCTCCAATTCCTTCAAACCAATGCATTCAACCGCTACAGGGCCATGGTGCTTTTTAAATACCTTTTTATCCTCTTCAATGTGGAGAAGCATCTTTCTGGTTCTTTAGTAGTCTTCGGTGTTGTAAGCAGGATTCCTTATAGCTTCACTCACTCTGTTAAATTATGTAGATTAAATTGATGCAAAAGTTGCTGCAGAGCAACAGCAATTGTACAGACATGGACACACCTTTCATAGCTCCTTCCATATGCACACCCACACACAGTTCATACTTTACTTACCACTAGTTATGTTTGGTAGTGTGAGGTGGTGCTGCTTAACGCAGTTTCTCTTTGCACACCTTGGGGGTATGCATTCTTCTTTGCTTCAATCACTTGTATTTTAATTTTGCACGGCGATCTTTCAAAGAACAAAACTTCTCAATGGTTTTTTCATTGAAGTCTGGGATCTCGGAAATCAGTTGCTTTTCCATTGAGAGCATCGCCAATGCATTCAACCGCTCCAGGGACATGGTGCTTCTTAAAAAGGTTTTTATCCTCTTCAATGTGGAGAAGCATCTTTCTGATTCTGCAGTGGTCATTGGTGTTGTAATCAGGATTCTTAATAATTTTACTGTCTCTGTGAAATCATTCTGCAGATTAAATTGATGGAAAAGTTTGTGCAGAACAACAGCACTTGTACAAGTATGAAAATCTGTCTTCCCATACAGAAGTGACAGCTCAGTGCGTAATTGTTCCTTCTTCAGTATTGGATATGCTTGCACGGTGTCTTCCAGAGCTTGGGTTGGAAAGCAAGTGTCATGGGTTTTATACAAGTCACTTTGAACAAGTTTGGCACTGACTAGGTAATTTGAAAATGAAAAACGTTCTTTTGCATGAACCACCACTATGTCACATACCTCTCTTGGACTGTTGTCTCAAGGTTGAGATCTCTGTCTCAAGGTTGAGATCTCTGCACTCCATCTGTTGACTGTTACATCGCTCGGCAAACTTGCTTCTATCTCTTCAACAGAATTACGGATTTTCTGGATGCTGGCGACAAAGTCTTCTGTGACTTTTTTTATATAAACAGTATCCGTGTCTCGCTTCTGAAGCTGACTATAGAGGATGTCAACATGTGGCATTATTAAATGAAATAATTTAAGGAAGTAAAGGAACTCCCTGTCTTCCAGCATTCCAATGAAACCTGCGGCTTCACGTCTTGATGTTGGATCAAAGTTTAGACATGCTTCAATTGTCTGGAAACACTCAAGTAGCACATCTCTGTTCTCGTAGATCACGTTCACGGTCCTAACGTTGAAGTTCCATCGTGTCGGTGCACCTCTTGGAAGTCTTCTACCAACTACCTCATCCAGAACTCCAGTCCTTTTTGGAGAGCGTGAAAAAAAAGATGGTATGCTGCCTATGCTGGAAAAAAAAAACTCGAACTCTTCCAATCCTTGAAACTGCTTTCTCCATTATTAGGTTCAGTTGGTGAGCATAGCAATGGACGTAGTGTGCGTTCGGGTACACGTCTTTTATTTTTCTTTGAACTCCTCCTTGATCTCCACGCATCACACTGGCACCATCGTAGCTTTGAGCGCGTAGGCCACGATCAGGGGTGGCACAGGCCTCATGGGGGTGAACATCCACCCCCATGTGGCCTGTGCAACCCGCTCACCGCCCGAATACCCCGATCACCGTGATCGGGGTAATCGGGCGGTGTCATAGCAAAGGCCGCATCGGGTTGGTGGTGATCGGGCCTCGGGGGTGGCATAAGGCTGCGACATGGAGGTGATCAGGGGTGGCACAGGCCACATGGGGGTGATGGCTGGGGGTGGCACAAGGCATTGCAGGCCTAGGGTCGTCGGTGGTAGTTGGTGGGTGGCTGGGTAGGTGGCAGGCCAGGCAGGCATAGTGGGGTAACTGGTCACCCCTAACTTTTATTAGGGGCTACTAGGGGTTTGGTTTGGCCAGGGGCAGGGCAGGTGCCAGGTAGACTTACTGTGTTAGGCAGGCAGCAGAGCAGATGTGAGTAGATTCAGCCAGGGAGGTCTCTCAGTCTCAGCATGAGCAGGGTCAGGAAACAGAAAGGGGGAAGGGACAGGCAACTGGTGGTTTTATTGACTGTATCAGTCAATCAAAATGTAAACTCGAGGCCCTATTAGCTGGCGGGCGCTCAGGGCTAACGGTCTGGGTGGGTTTAGATTGTTCTCTTAGCAACTGTACAACGTTCCATCATTGATTGGTCAATGATGGAAGACTGTCAGTCATTAATTGATACATTTATGACCGCCCATGCATATCGTCACTGTGATGGTGGGCGGCATGCATTAACGGTCAGGGGGCCAGGCCAGGACTCATTGAAGAGAAGAGAAGAGTCTAAAGGTTAGTGTACTAGTGTAATATGATCACACAGGGTGCAGGGGGCTACAATATAGATACACAGCATTAGTTAATGTAGCGCAAGGGTTATCTTAAAATGACAGTGTCCCTGGGATATATTTTTCTAACTTTACTTCATTTTAATACTGTATTAAGACTTGAATGATGATGTACACCTTATATTTAATTGTTTTTGGGTTATTACTAATACATTGTTGTGTTTTTTTATTGCACGGTGAAGAAAATATTTGGGGGGGCGTTTGCCCTGACGCCCCAATGGACGGGCCGCCCCTGGTCTCTACGTGTACCTCACATTTTCTGGCACACTATTAGCACTATTAAATTCCCTCAGCGTAGAAAACCGTAGCCCGTAACGTAGACCGTGTGACTTGCGGCTATTTAATTGGCATAAAGCAATGCGTCAACGACTTGCGGGGTAAGGGCGAAAAAACCCTGTAAGATCTTAAATATTGCACTCGACGGCCGCAAAGCCTTTGTTCTTTCAAGCCCGTAACTCTTATGTTCCATTCACACTACTAAATTGCAACAAATTCACTGGGGTTCAAGCCCGTAACCTGCATTTGGAGTCAAAAAGCCAACGGGGACTAAAGAGGGGGCTAGACCCGCTAGGGGGTTAAAGTCCTATCTATAGCACGCTAAATGCATATATACACACACTACTGTATTTAAAATTAAAGGGATGTTAGGTATTAAAATAAATAGCACAACATTCTCAAGCTCGCAAATCTGTTTCATTTCCGTGTTATATCGATCCCAGCAATCAATGTGTTAATACATATAATGGAACTTTCATGTACTAGAATATCATATTTACTGATTTATTATTATTGCATTATTTCTGGAATGCTGGTCCAATCGAAACTCGTAATTGAACCCTGTAAGGCTTTGAAATCTCACCTCCATTTTTCAGTGACATAATGATCTCATTTGCCATTGTCTCTGTCTAAACCAGTAGCTACAAGTTTGACTAATTGATCATGTTCACAGCCGCACATCCAACATGTAAAAAAAATGGTTTATGGGCTTGCATCTCTGGCCCGTAACTCGCGGCATGGTGGAATTTAATAGCTCTGTAACGCAGCCAAATTTCAAGGCTACAGCCTTTGCAGGCTTGCCGATGCTGCTACGGACTGCAAATTTAACAGGGCTGTATAAATGTACATACATACTTATGCTCTTATATATGTCACTCCCATAGCCTGCTTTTTGTTATAAACAGATGTACTTGAAGGACCACGGCACAATGAAAAAAATATATACGTTTGGAAATTTTAAGACTAAGAGCATAATTAGAAAGTAAACAAAAATAATGTTGATGCCTCTGCAGGACCCTGCATGATTCCATGATGCTTGATGGAAGTTGTGTATGTGAGAAGGGTGTTTACACGCCTGGAGAACTATGGTTGCTTTGAAGATGCAAGGTGTCTACTTCTAGGTCATTGAGGGGCAGCGGTGTGGTGTCAATTTTAATAATTTCCCATCATGAAATAAACATTCTGGGCTTCTCCCTATTCCTTCATCCACTACCTCTCCTTCTACTGATCTCATAAACATAGTTTAAAAAAAATGTCGATTTATCCCAAAAATGTTTTATGTCCATGACTTACATAGCTTCTGATGCTGTTAGCTTGGCACATACTTGATAAATAAGTAAATTAGTAGTTGAACTACAGCGGTCCTTTAAAAAACGCGTCAATACATTAATCTAAGATTTAAAATAGGTGTGAAAATTAGTTGTGCAAAATATATATATATATTTTTTTACTTTTTACCATTACATGTATAAATTGATTTCAGATTTGACATAGCGATAATGATTAACCCTAACCTGAGAATCGTTTTGTGCCAGAAAAGCCTACTTATACCCTTGGTCAACAGTTTATTTAAAAAAAAATTACAATAGAGATAAAGCATTATCTCAGTGCCCCATACTTCTTCTCAGTTTTATACATTAATATCACAGTTCACTTGATTCTTGGAGATAATGCTTAATGCAGCAACAGATGTTATTGAAAGTTTTTTGGGGTGAGTGATTCATAAAGAATAAAGTGACATCTTTCTGATACTGATTTACATAGTAAGTCATGTACATAAAACTACATATATTAATGGTATGCTTTTTATAGAACTCGTCTAATGTTTTTAGAATATAAAATAAATAAAATGTAGTTAATTGCAAGTTTGACATCATTGTTGCACCCATTTGAATAGAACCAAAAGAAAATCTTGTCTCCCTCCATGATCCCTGCCAAGGTGAACAATAGGGTTAGAAAAAATAAAAAAAAACTCCGTCCACGTTAATGCAAGATTCAGTATAACTGAAGATGAAAGACTGTTTTTATTTATTTTTTTACTTTCCAAAATATTAGCCTATTTTAAAAATGATTCAAGTTCTTAGAAAACCTTGGGAAAGCATCACATGTTTGTAAAGTGTGGAACAAACAAACAAACATTAGTAGCTATATAAACTATAAACTTTAAAAACATTTTAGAGTAAATATACATTTTTGCTTACACTGCTTGTATCTGGGCATTTCCATTTTGAACATTTGCAACTTTCGAACTGGCTGTAGCCTGAAGGGGAGAATGCTTCTACTGGGGACTAATCTTATTGTCAAGTGCTTCTTTAAAGTGATAGCCTTTCACAAAAAGTAGTTTGAGATTGCATCTACATCTGCGGTTCCACCCAGGTGAATGATGATATAAGCAATACAACCAAATGCTCAAGTAAAGCACAATTAATTACAACAGTGAAAAAACTTTTTTTTAATATTCTAAAACCATTTTTCCCATTATCAAGTGACATAATTCCAAATAGCATGCTGTAAATATGACTTTTCAGTGGTCCTTTATGTATTTGTAATTAGTCCTATAAAATCCAAGTATGTTTCGGATATATTTGAGCTAGTACATTCTTAAAGAAATATATATGTAATGTCCCATTTGTTCTCCTCTCCCATTCTTCAGAGAATTAAGCCTGACAATAACAATAAATTCTTCCAATTCAAATCTAAAAACTATGATTTTGGAAATATTTTACATAGGATTTGATGCTACTGTTGTATAATTCGAATAAGAACATGATACCGGACTTTGAGTTAAAAACTGCACATTGTTTTTTTGTCATACAAAACATATGAGCAAGTATCTGAATATAAAACCAGCTATTTCCAACAGTGATGATGCATGAAGATCAAAACAGAAGAGAGAAAAGATACTCTCTGTGATTGCTCACTGCAACATACAATGTACTTATGTTAAGAATCATACAGTATATGAATATCTGTGTGTATAAATTCTTGACCAACATGCAATACAGAAACCCTTTCAGGATTCTTATTATCATTGCAAGTCTCAAATACTAAATAAAGCCACAGGGAGTTTACACTGCTGATAGTGATATTAAATATACTTAGTTGTTGTTATTTTATAAATCAATAAAAAGCTAGAGCTACTCGTAAAAGCAAGAATAAGCCATTTTTACTATGCTTAAGTGTTATTGTTCCCACTGCAATAACAGAGATTACATGTTTTATTTCTTGCTATCATTAAATTTCCTATTCAACATTATCATAAATATATAATTAAAATATGTTGAAAAACAGCAGGCCAACAATGTTAGCCACTGGTCTTTAAAACCATTTTTCCAGGAACCTATGCATATAACAGATTAATGGAATAAAGAAATTCAGCCATTCCAGTTTATAAACTCAGATGATATTGGTACTTGGGATTGTGGGCAGTTCCTTTAAGTGTTTAATCAATCAAGTATTTAATACAGACAGTAGCCTAGCTATACACTTTCCTCCACAGACTCTTTGAGATACTCACTGTAAATTACACTTACTATTAATCTCATATCCCACTATAGCCAATCACAACTGGCATTCTAGGGACATATTAGGCAAGTATTTAAAACATTAACTATGGTCATCATTACAATATTTACTAACCATTTTCCTATGCCCCTCTCACCAGTTAGCAGCTAACCAACACTATGCTTATTGAAATAATTTAAACACATTTTATAATTTTATATGAATTAATACAATGTTTTAAATGTGTTTATTACTGTCTTATATAGTTTACTAGCGACTTGCCCGTCAAAAAATAACGGCAATGTGATGTATATGTTTGTCAAGTTGTTTAGTTATTAACATATATTTTTGACACTTGTAAGTATTTTAATATGAACGTGTATTTTTGTAAAATGTTGATGTAATGGTTTTTTAAAATGTAATTAGTATCTGAAGAATTGTTAACTTTAATATACATTGAATGAATAGGAAAGCAAAAAGTAAAAAGCCTTCTTTAAACGTCGCGAATTTTAACATGAAGTTTAAAATATATGTAAGCAATAACCTTCAAAGTATATATTTTTAAACTTGAACTTTATTTTTTATGTAAGTTTAGAAGTTGACAAAACATTGGTATAATTTTGAACATTATAAACAGGAACATAGTGAATACATTTTGTAACCTAATTTTTTATTAAAAGTATTAACATTTGAATGTAAAAACAATTGACCTTTAAATTAATCAGTATTAAAATTCAATTTCTATCACAATAATTGTTAACTTGAATATACATTGAATGTAGAGGAAGGCATACAGTAAAACTCTTCTTAAAACGTACGTAATTAAAGTAATTTATTACTGGGCACATAAACTGGCGATAAACATTAATGTAGGTAGTAATCTTAAGATAACAGACAATATTTACATTGTGACTTAAAAGGTGCTTGACCTCTTAACATCCACTTTGTAATCTGTTGAATGAAATAACTTGAAAATATATTTTTTAAACTTGTAACATTAGAAACATTAACATAGTGACTTAACATTTTAACATAATTTTTACTAACAATGCAAGGCAAGTATTTTGTGAGGCGAATCATTCATATACATGACTTCCATTAATTATGACTGAATTAAACAACCAATTGTTATGTATTTTGCAATGCTTTTAAAAAATCTTGGCATCTTTAATTTGTATCCTTCAAAGTTATAGTACTTCATAGTAGACAATGTTTTTAGTAAAAATACGTCCATCTTCTAATAAATCACCTTGACTTTCATTGTTTTCAATGTAAACTTTAGAAGCCTGTGGATTTTTGCACCGTGACAACGCAACGTACAATTGACCATGTGCAAAAACTGGTTCTTCCAAGAAAATACCCACAGATTTGAAAGTTTGACCTTGTGATTTATTAATGGTCATGGCAAATGCCATAATAATGGGAAATTGTCTTCTTTGAAGTATAAAAGGGAGACTACTTTCACTTGGTGCTAAATCTATTCTTGGTATGAAAACTCTCTCTCCTTTATGGGTCCCAGTTAAAATTTCAGCATCTATAAAATGGTCCTTTAATTGTTGAACAATTAATCTTGTGCCATTGCATAGGCCTTTTTTGGGGTTCATATTTCGCAGTAACATGATAATTGCACCTTTCTTTAGCTGCAAAATATGTGGTGGCATTCCAGAAGGAGTTAAAGAGTTTATGAATTCAGTCGAAAAGTTAGCCTGACTTTCATTGTCATCAGCAAGTACAGAATCAGCACTGTGATAATTTCTTTGTGGTGCATTAATTTTTTTAAAGATTTCATTATTGAGTATTAATGCATCTTTATTTTTACACGTCAGTATGACTTGGTTGGCAAGCTCGGAATATTCTTCGTTATTTATGCTCCCTTCAAATATAGCCGATATAATATCTTGTTGACAAATCATATGAGGTGGGATCTCTACAGTGTCGTCAGGTAAATGTAGTATTTTTTCTGTTCTGCCTTCTCCAATTTTAATAAGCCAATCATTGAAATCAGTTTGGCCTTCTGATCTCATATTTTGTTGCAGTTGAAGATGGGTAAAATGTTTCCATACTGTACTTGACTTTATACATGTTTCGATAATGTCAGTTCGATTTCCATGTACAACGACAGGTAATGTTTGTCTAAAATCGCCACCCAACAACATTACCTTTCCACCAAATGGAAAAATATTATCCATGACTTCACGAAGCAAACGGTCAATACATTGGAGGGCATAGCATGACATCATTGTGGCCTCATCTATTATAATTAATTTACATTTCTTCAATTTCTTTGCTTGTAAGGATGTCATGCGAATATCTGACACAGAATTTTCTAAAATAGGCACTGGCAGTTTAAATCCACTATGAACAGTTCTTCCACCTTCTAATAAAAGTGCAGCAATTCCAGTAGTGGCAAACTCCATTGCTATTTTTCCTTGTGCTCGTACTGAACTCATTAATAAATTGTACAAATATGTTTTTCCTGATCAGCCAGGTCCATCAAGATAGAAATAACGCTCTGTCACCATGTCATCATCTATAGCATTTTTAATGGCATGAAATGCTTGCAATTGTAGTGTATTTAAAGTTGCAAGTCTTTCTTCTGTTCTTTCTGCTTGTAGTTGAATGTCATAGTCTTCAAAGTTAATGTCATCTATAAGACCTGGATCAGGCAAATTAAAACTTGCACAACTTAATCCATGAGTTAAAAAGACTTCTTGGATTTCCATTAACGCTTTTAAGTGTGCAATGGGTTCATTGTATCGTCGCATAAAGTCTTCAGCCATATTACTTTTAAAAGTCTCCCACAAAGCTAATGCATTTGGAGCATTTGAGAAGATACAAATAAAAGCAAATTGTTCTCTCATCTGTCGTGGCATTTGACATTGTGCTGCTTCTTCTAAACATCTTTCCCACTCTGTATCATCAGCGAGTAAGTTTCTATGTCTTGCAGCTAAATGGAAGGATTCATATACAATGTCATTAACAGTTCTTAAGTGTTCAAAACTTTGTGCTCCAGGAACATTTAAAAGTAATATCCGTAAGCAAAAACGTTCAACATCTCTTGGACTGACTGTGTAAATTCTTGGAATAATTTTATTGCCTCTGGTTTTTCTTGGTCTCCATAATCCATTCACAAAAACATAGTGATATGGAATTTCAATATATAAGTATTGTGTTGCTTCAGCATCAGTGGAATTTAATGCAAACCATGCAGTTAGTGTAGTGTGACGATCTTCACTTTGGGCCAATGCATTCATTTCATTTCCAGCATGGAAATAGACTAAATGTCGTTGTGGCAAATGTACTGCTAACCTATATACTGCATGTGATCTATCATGCATTTCAAATTTTAAAAGCCGCCACATAGCTTCTGGCGCACTGACATAGCGAGCATCTACATGAGATGCAAGTTCATCATGTACTAACTCACTACTTTCAGGGTTGTCTGCACTTTTGACGACTACAGTAGCTGCATCGTAACCTTTGTAAATATATTTGTAGACATATTTAATGGATTTGATGGAAGTGCAGGCTTCTACGTTGATGTGGGCGTTGTACTTCATGAGTAAATGTGGATTGTAGGGTACTACATATCTATTGTCCACTTTTTTTCCACGAATAATGGCACTATCTCCTTCTCTTCTTTTATAAAGTGGATATCCATCACAATTGGCATAGGTTTCGTCTCTATAATCTTTTGGAAATTCTTTGGAACATTTATTATTTTCCATACATGGTGATTGTGGATTAAGGTCACCACAGGGTCCATGAATCATGCGATGAGTAACAATCTCATATAGTCTACCATATAGTTCTGGATCTGGTAGTTCAGCAACAATGACTGCATCCACTTTGTCTGAAGTATCTAATTTATCTTTTTCTTGAAGTATTATTAGAAGATGTGCATGTGGAAGGCCTCTTTTTTTAAATTCAATGGTATATACATAAGCAAGACATTTGCCAAATAACTGATTTATAGTGAAGTCACGTATTAATTCATTTAATTTAATCTTAAAAACTCTGGCTACTAAATCTGGTCGATCAGAAGCACTTTGTCCAAGAAGTAGATTTTGTGTGATTTCTGGCCATTGTGGATTACATGTAAATGTCACAAATAAATCGGGTTTGCCAAATTTAGTGACAATAGCCATAGCATCATTGTATCTTTCTCTCATATTCCGAGGAGATCCTTGAAAGGAAGATGGTAAAATGATGGCTTTGCCAGCTGTCATGTCTCTGCTTGTAGCCACGTCAGCAACATAGTCCATTAATCCAGAATATTGTTCTACACAGAGTTTATCTTGTTGATATTTGATAAAGTTTAAATTATTTGCCTCAACTTGCAAATATGAATCAATAATCCATTGTTGTGTTAGTTTCCCACCACATAAAATTGGATTAAATACATTGCGAATGGCAATTTGAGCTACTTTAAATTCAAGCATAGAAACATTATTTCGGATTCTGGCTTTAGCATTTGGGTAACTGGGAAGAGTTAATTTTGGTTGCCAACCTGCTTCTCCGTGTGGGAAAAAGATGGGATATGTCATTGGATCTAAATTTGGACTTAAGATACTCATATTAATAAACGGTTGGTCCTCATTTCTAGGATATATTCGAATGTCTCTTTGAAATGGTGGTTCTCCTTCATCATTCTGAAACACCATTGCAACCTCATTTGATGTTGGCAAGTTATAACGACGTTTATCGGTATGTCTGTCTCTTTTAAGCACCATATTAACCTTCGGCATTGGTAATTGATGTGTTTGTGCATGAAGTAGTTGTTCATTTTCTACTTCTGCCAATTTTTTATAAGCTTTACTGTAGGGATTGTTGTCCATAATGTTATTTAGCTCTATGAAAACACTGGGTAAGCATTTTTTATTATCTTCCATCTGCATACGTTGGTCAACAGCTTCCATTGTATCTAGGACATATAGTTGAGCGAATTTTCTTTTATTTCCTTCCTCTGGATGTAAATGGGAAGTGCGATGATAAATTTGTCCTTGGACTTTAAAACAGTAAGGACCATGTCCTGGTACATTAGCAGCTAATGTTGCCCCCATGGATGCAAAGGATATGGCACTATTGTAGGATCTTATGTTTGTCTTAAAATTTTTGTAGTTTGGAAAAGTAGGTTCAGTCATAATATTTTGCAAATAAATTGGAAATTCTTTCCTTTCTGGAAGTTTGAACTTGCCTTTTTGACAACAACTAATAAATTGTCCATCTCTGGGTCTCTCCTGTTTAAAATAATAAGCCTCACAAAACTGACATTGAGTAGTCATGTCCCCACAACTATGAACCTCTACTGCTAAAGACTTGAGTAGAGGACAATTTGCAAAGCATATAGGATTTTGACTTTCATATTCATCAGGTGAAATGTCATATAATGTTTCAACAACAGGTTCTAAATGTTTTGTTTTTTTCGTTGCTTTTCTTGGTATATGTTGTATTGTTTGAGGTAAAATGTCATGTAATGTTTCATGAAACGGTTCTAAATGCTTTGTTTTCTTTGTTGCTTTTTTTGGTATCTCTTGTATTTTTTCTGGTAAAATGTCATCTGATGTTTGAGCAACCGGTTGTAAATGCTTTATTTTCTTTGTTGCTTTTTTTGACATATCTTTAATTTCTGCAAGTGACAGTCTTTTGCTTGCAATTCTTTTGCGTTCTTTTTCTCGTTGAATTTTCTTCTTCTCCTGTGTCTGCTGGCTGTCTGCTCTCTGTCGTCGTTCTCTAGCTTGGCGTCTTTTCTTTTCTTGTTTACTCTCGTTATCAGCCATGTTAATCTGTAAAAATAAAATAATGTACCATTAGTTTATTTTGAGATGTTAAGTTGTTTTTCATGACAAATAGTTATCAATAGTGTGTTAACATTTTATACTTAATCAATTTCAATGCGGTCAATTGAATAAAAGTCTAAATAAGGCCATCAGATAATTATTTAAAGAAGTTTTTATTTATTAAACATGTATCCAAAAGCAAGTGTTTCAGTAACTAAAAAGGTATTTTCAAAAAGATGTTATGTCCTTATTTACAGCACTATTCAATTTGTCAAATGGCAATTAAATTAGGGTTTAGGACTGGAATGTTACAATGACAAATTGTATAGATTCTGTGTTTTTAGACTTTTTTGGACTATGCCAATTTATTTTTTAAGTTTACATTGAAGTTTGTATTTACTGTTAAAGATTATTGGCCCTAAAAGACAAATAAGAGATAGATGATAGATATTACTTTTTATACTGTACCTTGGTTGAAGTTTGATTTCAAGCAAAATTCTTTGTTGGTCCTGTGTTGAAAGCCTTCGTCCGATGGTCTGGTCCTGTGTTGAAAGTCCTCGTCCGATGGTGTAGTCCTCTGTTGAAAGTCCTCGTCCTCTGGTGTCGTCCTCAGTTCCAACTCCTGTTCCGATGTTCTTGACGCAGTATCTGCTATAAAATAAAAATGAAAATGTTATGTTATTTGAATGTCTTTGTATTAATGAAAAAATGCCATTATTTCTGTGTTTTTCTACAATCCTTTTTGGTGCGCCGCAATTTTGGTATGCTTCTGTAGGCTTTTTTCTAAGGATTATAGGTGGTTAAACATTAAAGAAGAATATTAATTAATTTTTCTCTTTTTTTACTTGTTATACTGTACCTTGGTTGAAGTTTGATTTGAAGCAGAATCTTTGTTGGTCCTGTGTTGAAAGCCTTCGTCTGATGGTCTGGTCCTGTGTTGAAAGTCCTCGTCCAATCGTCTGGTCCTCTGTTGAAAGTCCTCGTCCGATGGTGTAGTCCTCTGTTGAAAGTCCTCGTCCGATGGTGTAGTCCTCTGTTGAAAGTCCTCGTCCAATGGTCTGGTCCTCTGTTGAAAGTCCTCGTCCGCTGGTCTGGTCCTCAGTTGAAACTCCTGGTCCGATGTTCTTGACGCAGTATCTGTTATAAAATAAAAATGAAAATGTAATTTTATTTGAATGTATTTGTATGAACTAAAAAATGACATTATTTCTGTGTTTTTCTACAATCCCGTTTGGTGCCCACCACTTTTGGTATGCTTATTTAGGCCTTTTTCTAAGGCTTATAGATTGTTAAACATAAAATAAGAATATAAATGTAGTTTGGTATGTGTTTGTGTGAGTTTTCGTACAATCCTGTTTGGTGCGCACCACTGTTGGTATGCTTATTTAGGCTTCTTTCTAAGGCTTATAGGTTGTTAAACATAAAATTAAGAATATAAATGTAGTTTGCTATGTGTTTGTGTGAGTTTTCGTACAATCCTGTTTGGTGCCCACCACTGTTGGTATGCTTATTTATGCTTCTTTCTAAGGCTTATAGGTTGTTAAACATAAAATAAGAATCTAAATGTAGTTTGCTATGTGTTTGTGTGAGTTTTCATACAATCCTCTTTGGTGCGCACCACTGTTGGTATGCTTATTAATGTTGTTTTGTAATGCTTATAGGTTGTTAAACATAAAATTAAGAATATAAATGTAGTTTGCTATGTGTTTGTGTGAGTTTTCGTACAATCCTGTTTGGTGCCCACCACTGTTGGTATGCTTATTTATGCTTCTTTCTAAGGCTTATAGGTTGCTAAACATAAAATAAGAATCTAAATGTAGTTTGCTATGTGTTTGTGTGAGTTTTCATACAATCCTCTTTGGTGCGCACCACTGTTGGTATGCTTATTAATGTTGTTTTGTAATGCTAATAGGTTGTTAAACATAAAATAAGAATCTAAATGTAGTTTGCTATGTGTTTGTGTGAGTTTTCATACAATCCTGTTTGGTGCGCACCAATGTTGGTATGCTTATTTAGGCTTCTTTCTAAGGCTTATAGGTTGTTAAACATTAAATAAGAATTTAAATGTAGTTTGCTATGTGTTTGTGTGAGTTTTCGTACAATCCTGTTTGATGGGCACCACTTTTGTTATACTTATGTAGTGTTTTTTCTAATGGTTATAGGTTGTTAAACAAAAAGAATATGAATTTAGTTTGCTATGAATGAGGCCCTCGGCCATTAAACATATTTAGGTCCTGAATCAATTGCGTTTTGACTAATTGAATAGGGCTCTATATAAGCACATAAAATATTTTTTGACAGAAGTTTTGAGTTAGTGAAGACCTTGATTTAGTATCGAAGTTCAGTAACTAAAACTGTCTGTCTAAAAAATCTGTTATGTGCTTATATAGAGCCCTATTCAATTGGCCAACTCACAATTGAATAAGGCTCATGGTCCGGTTCTTTTTTATACTTAATACTTTACCTTGATTGAAGTGTGGAATGACAGAGGGTCCCCTCCTGCCAATCTTAATCCGCCGGTCTTCTTGTAGTGTCTGTTTGAAAAATAAAGTGAAATAGTGAATTATAGAATTTTTTATTTGTATTTAACAAAGCATGGCCTTTTCAGCATTTAAAGTATTTTTGTATCTTACCTCTTCTTCTTTGTTGGTGTTCTTTAAAAGGGATTGTGCTTCACAATGCACGGTGCAAATTGTTGAGAGACGCTGTTGATGCAGAGTCTGTTTGAATATTAAAAAAAGTAGAAAGATTGAGCTTTAGGTGATCTATTGAATTGCAGTAAATTAATTTCATTGAAATATACTTCTGTAATTATTTTCAATTAACATTATTTTTTGGTGGGGGCTACACACATATGTCACATACATGAAGCACATTTCCATAGTTGAAAGTAATTTTTTTGTGTGCGTGTGACATATCACTATACATGAATCATATTTTAATTGTTAAATTAACCTTATTTTTATTTTTGGCCAACATACATAAATGTGTGTGTGACATGTGACTATAGATGATACACATATATGTGCGTGTCACATGTCAGTATACATTATACACATAAATGTGCGTGTCACATGTCAGTATACATTATACACATAAATGTGCGTGTCACTTGTCAGTATACATTATACGCATATATGTGCGTGTCACATGTCAGTATACATAAACCTCTTTTTCTTATTTAATTTTTTTTTTGATGTCCTGTCTTGATAATAAAATGTAATATATTATAGCTTACCTCTCAGTTGTAATTTGCACAATGTAAAGCAGTAAATTAGGAAAGAATTATCTTCTCAAGTTTTAGCAGCAGTTATGTCTGAAGTCACTCTGTTCATCACCTGAGGAGAAATGTATTTTTCTCTGTCAAATAGGCAGTATTTATAAACTTGTAGAACATTCTGGAAAGTTAGACCGTTAGAACGCAATACGCATGCGCTATTTGCGTTCCAGCTTACAATTTGCGTTCCATCCGCCATTTTGTGTGTAGTAGTGGTTAAAATGGTGTTTAATATGAGTGTGATCCGTTCCGCATAGTATGTATTTCATTATTGCGAGTAAGTGTAGTGTAGTTACGTCTGGAGCCTCGTTTTCGTTTTGTTCGGCGACCATTTTTTCTCTCGCTTAGCCGATTTTCGTCCGTTTAAACTCTTTGTTTTGGACTTAAATGGACGTGTAAATGAACTTTTGGAGGTGCCGGATGCCCCCCCCCGTGCTGTAAGTAAGCTTTTTATGTGTTTGTTGTGTTTATTTCTTGTGTTTGTGATGTTTTGATGCGCGGCGGTTGGAATGGGTCTTTCGCGGCCGTATTTTTTTCCGATGCGGACGTATTTTGTTGCGATGTTGCCGTATTTTTTTGCGATATACGCAGTTAGCTTTTACGTGTACGACGCAGTGTATTTGTTTCTAAGTCGTGCGTATGTGTGTTAAGAGCGTGTGAAGGGCCTTTTTTACTGTTTTTTTGTTAAGTCTTGCGTCTGTGTGTCTGGGTGTAAGCGGGTGTGAGGCGACTTTGAGTTTTTTTTTGTTATGAAGTTGTGTGTGTGTGTATATGTGTGTGTTAACACAGCCGATGTTGGGATGCTCCCACCACCGCAAATGCGGACCCTCGCTTCGCGAGGATCCGCATTTGCGGGGACGTTGTTGGGTTTTTGTTGGCTGGGCGGTTGGGTTTATTCTGTTAAAAAGTCGTGTGTGTGTATGTGTGTGTTAACACAGCCGACGTTGAGCCTCCACCTCCGCAAATGCGGACCCTCGCTTCGCGAGGATCCGCATTTGCGGGGACGTTGGGATGCTCCATCACCGCAAATGCGGGCCCTCGCTTCGCGAGGACCCGCATTTGCGGAGAACTGCGGCCCTCGCTACGCGAGCCCGCAAGCGTGAGCAACGACCCGTACGCTCACAACTATATATGTGATTTACAATCTGAAAATATAAAAATACTTCTTAACAAAGGGTCTGTTAAAATAAGATTCAGCCTGTGAATGCAGAATATATCACAATAGTAAATAATTTGATCATAACTCTTGATGAAAATATATATCTACTGTTACATAGTTACATAGCAATTGAGGTTGAAAAATGACTTTTAGCCCATCAAGTTCAACCCTTTTAGATCTCCTCTGATTTGCAATATGCGGATCAATTGTTAATTGATCCAGAGGAAGGCAAACAGAAAAAAAGTGAAACTTTTACAATTGTCTGAAATTGGACCCAGATACTGGTGATGGGATTCCTCCCTGGATCAATACTTCTCTCTCTGATTATCCAGGATAACCCTGAATGCCCTTTCTATTTAAAAATATATCCAATTCCTTTTTAAAGTTATCTATCAAATCCACTGTCACCACCTCCTTTGGTAAAGAATTTCACAGTTTAATCACCCTTACTGTGAAGAACCTTTTTCTTTCTTTAAGGTTAAATCTTTTTACTTCTAACATTAAAGGATGTCCTCTTGTCATTTCAAAACCTCTTGGAACAAAAAGTTCACTTGACAGAGATATCCTCCTGTCAGACTATCCTTCCAAGTTTCTGTGCCAGTTAGCTTTATTAGTAGTGCTGCGTCAGTATCATGGACACAGCAGAGGCAGCAGACCTACAGCACCTTTTGGAGGTTGAATGCTTCAGGGCCATCTGTCATGTAGTGAAGTGGTTAGAGAGCCGCCTGTGTACCCCCCAACACACAGTTGAATCTGACTTCCGGGTGGCCATCCAGACTCAGCCTGATGTGGCTTTCAGTCTGGGAGAATCCGGTGAGTCCTGCTCCCCTGGCAGGTCTGAGCTGATCTGCACTAGTGCTCGCAGCCTGCAAGGGGAAGGGGAGAAAAGAGACGTGATGGAAATAGGGGTTGGCTTCGATTCCCAGCAGCCATCACTTACTAGGAAGAGGAGGGTAGTGCAAACAGATGATGCAGTTGTGGGCCCCTCCTTTCAGCCAACAGTTTTACTGCCAAGGTGCAGTACGGGTAACAGCAAACTAAGGAGCTCTACCACTGCTCCAACAATCAGAAAGACTTTATTAGGACCAGCGAACCTACTAAAAATTACAACGTTGCTTTGTTGAAGGGACGGTGAAAATGTGGTGTGGAGCTGGCTGCTGAGAAGTTATGGAGGCATGAGGACACAATGATTGTGAATGAAATGGAGAGGATGGTCAGGTGGAGGCCGCAGACCAGGTAGGAGCCCCGATGGTGGTGAGTGCTGCCCAATCGCAAATCACTATTAATATGCTACAAGTCCTCAAGCCAAATCAATGTGTTAATACATATAATAGAACTCGCATTGACTAGAATATTATTTTTATTGATTTTTTCATATTGCATTATTTCTCAAATGCGGGTCTGATCGCAACTCAGACTTCAAGGTGATTGAAATTTAACCTCTATGTTTTAGTGACATAATGATGACAGTCTCTTGTACTATTGGCTCCGTCCAAACCAATAACTACGGGTTTGAATAATTTATCATGTTTATGCCCCGAAATGCTACGTGCCGAAGCAGACATATGGACTGTACGACTGTTAATGAGGGCTTGGAATTTAATAGGGTACCTAGTCTGTTAAGAAACAGAAGTCAGTGAAGGCTCACCTCACCATGACACTACCACACATTGATAGTGACAAAGCCCATGGACATACATCTGACAGTCAGGATGTCGTAGAAGGGCAAAAGGCGCAATGGAGGGTGGATAAGAGGTCAGCTGTTAGGGACCTGGACCTTGGGGGTTTGGGTTTCCTGGACCTATTGCCCCCCATGGCAGGGGCGGAAGCGGAGAGTGGTTCTTCTTCTGATGGTCCTATGTACGAGATGCCAGCATGCAGACAAAGACGAGTGAAGGTTCTTCTTGCCTCTTCAGGGTGAGGGAGAGATTGAGGTCTTGTGGCCGCAGGTCTTGTCATTGCAGCTGAGCGTTCTCTTGATTGGACAGAGAGGCTAGATGAGAGAGGCGTGAGGATGTGCGTCCACAGCGCAGGAGCAGAGGACACATGATGTGGACAGGATGATCAGTAACCCAGGTGACAAAGAGGGATTGGGTAGCGAAGCTGAGAGTTGTGTTGCCAGGACAGCTCCTAATCCTTATGAGGGTTAAAGGGTTTATTCAATAGGCACAGAATACCTATTAATGATGGGGAATTTGGAGAATGGGTGGCAGGCCTAGCAGGTAGGGTCTAGGTCCAAGGGTACCATTCCTCCTAGAAGAGAGAACACAAGCCATGACTCACCCCACTGTTGATCCCAGCTGTAGCTGTCTGACCTAACCAGAGTTACTGGTATGCCACTCAGAGTCAGTGAGGGTGTCGGACAAGACACTCAGGCTGATGGTAATGTGCCCCTAGACAATCTTGGGGCCCATCTTTCAGAGGACATGAAAAAGCACATTTGGCAGAGTAAATTAATGGAAATCTTTTTATTACTCCCAGTGTCATGTTTCACCAAACTGCAAGAGAGAGGATATCGCCTGGAGGGCGACGATAGGCGCAAAGTTCTGTGGTGCCTCACGCAAACCTTTTGCAGTTGGCTCCAAGCCTTCTCCAACATGGCTTTCGTTATAGGAAAAAAATTCCAGAACAGTGCCCTGATTGTGTATCTGGATGAAATTAGAAGCGCGTACCGCACTTACGGCGGATTGGCCTGGTGGAAGTCAGAAGAGGAATTACACTGGTGCATGGTGACCTGGCCAGCCATGTCATGGAGCGAGAAGGTGGTGGCTTATTAGCTGAACATCATGACCCCAATGTGTGCCATGCTGTTCTTTCATGGGGGATCAGGTGGGAGCAAGATACTCGCCACCCCAATGGTAACAGGTAGAAGAATTTGCTATGCATTCAATGACGGCACATGCAAATGGTCACCTATGTTAAAGCAGACAGCATGGCAGTGGCAGCAAAATTGCCGGCAGATGGTTTTCACAACGATTTTCAAATACCTTGCAAGATGAGTCAGCCTGCCAACCTGAAGTCAGTTGCACAGTTCCTGGAAGTAGTGCAAGAAAAACTTAAAAAGGAAGTGCAGTTGGGCAGAATGGCGGGCTTTTCTCTCCCCCCTAGGGCGACATTTTACCACTCCGTGGCCAGCCATCATGCAGATCCCCTTCCTCCCGCCCATAGAATCGTATTGTAACAAAAGTTTTGAATATGTTGTTGTCACATGTAAAAATATTGTAACAAAGTTTGAATGTATGTTGTTGTCACATGTAAAAGTATAAAAAATCAAAACAAAACAAAGACAAGAATGGTTATAAGGGAGTCTATGTTTTATTGTTTCACAATTATATGTTAACTAGCGACTTGCCCGTCACAAATGACGGGGCAATAAAAAAGTGTTGAAATGCTGTTTGTCACACAATGTGAGTGTACTGTATGCCTCAACTATATAGACCCCTATAACACACTAATGAACGCATGTAATAACACTATAAGTGCCATGAGGGTCATCCAGGACCCTCATGACACAAAGTGTAAGCACTACACCATTTTAACCCGGTCTCTTATGGGGGTCTATACAGACCCTCATAAGCCTCCATTTCACCCCATTAGTCCCATAAGGGTATTTAAAGACCATCATGGGACAGTTAGAAGCCTAACATAACCCTGTAAGTGCTATGAGGGTTCTCCAGTACCCTCATGACACTAAGTACAAACACTACAGTGCACTAAACCCACCCAATAAACCATTCAATCTAAACTAACACCCCTCTTCACTAACCTAATAACACCTACACTACCTACCTAAACTACCTACCTACCCTCTAATCAACCCCCCACCATTCTAATTACAGAAAATAAAAAAATCTAAGTCACATAAAATACAAAATCTACATTACAGAAAATAAAAAAATCTAACTCACAAAAAATAAAAAAGGAACATTACAGAAAATAAAAAAATATACGTTACAACCCCCCCCCACTACAGAAAAAAAATGACACACCTGAAAAGGAAATACATATAGAATACATACAATACAATAAAATACAAATACAATAAAATACAATACCCCCTATCTATCTAACATACAATCAATCCTATCTATCTAATATACATCCCCCAATCTATCTAATATGCAATAAATCCTACCTATCTAAAATACATACCCCTATGTAACATACAATATATACAATATAATATAAAATAAATCCTAACTATCTAAAATACATACCTCTATCTAACATACAATACTATATAATATACAATACATCCTATCTATGTAAAATACATAACCCTATCTAACATACAATAAATACTATATAATATACAATAAATACTAACAGCCTAAAATACATACCCCTAACATACAATAAATCCTAACTATCTAAAATACATACCCCTATGTAGCATACAATAAATACAATCTCCATATACAAACCCTAATTCTAAGCTAAAATAAAATAATTAAGACCACGTACCATTGCAGATGTCCTTTCAGAACAGCAACCTAGGGGAAAAGAAAAATTAGTACAACACATTTACATAAAATAAATAAACATTCTAAATATTCTAAATATTCCACTCATCTTTCCAGCATGTCCCCGTCCTTCTTTTCTTCTCTGGCGTGTCCCCTGTTAAAAAAAAAACTTTACATTACTACAACATACATATATTGTTATTATTGTTTACAATTCTTAAATATGTAATAAATGCTATGGCCTGTTGTTCTTCCAACCTGGTCTCTGGCCTAATTACAGTTCAAGTGGGTATCATACACTGGATTTAAAGAGGAAGCACAAATAGACTTCTATTTAAATGAAACTGTTATTTGTCACCCCCTACACCAATGTTTTGTCAACACTCCTGATGTATTTTTTAAGTGCATATTGACAAGCATAATATACTTTTAGTTCCTGTGGCTCTACATGGCCTCCATTTATGCAATACAAAAAAGTGACAAAATAGGAAAGGAATATGAAGTAAATCTTATATCAAGTTTAATTAAAATGATTTCCAGGCATCATTATAGTGCTATGGAATATGTTTGTACGTTATGAAAAAAGGATAATAATAAAATTAAGCAAATTATGTCACTTTTTTTTTACAAAAAAAATCAGTATCAGAATGAATTATACTATATGTATATAATGATATGTTTGCATAAAAACATCTATTTACAATAGGACCTATTGGACAATTTCATAATGGTATGATCATCTTAGTCTACAGAGGAGACTCAAATTATGTGTATTTTGTATTCAATTTATCTTTGTCACTGTATTTCTGTATGGTTTATAATGTGTTCTCTTTTGTATTTATTCTACCGACTGTACTTTACATCTTGCTTACAAACAGCTCTCAGGAAATGGTGGTGTCTTATAAATAAAGAGTAATAATTATAATTTAGAGAACAATCATTGCAAAGTAGTGTTTTCCTCTTTCTCACAGGGGAGAATGGGACAATAGGCAATATGAATCTTGCTTGAAGAATATACAACGAACTCCTGAGATCCTGTGGATTATTTACAGTATATATCAAAACTGTAGCTTTGCAATATTCTTTGTCACTAACTCAAAGCACCAAGTGCTTCATGTAATACCTCCCTAGGTAAAAACATGGGGCAATAACAGCAACAATTTGCTCATGATGTGGTTTTGTGTTTTTCTTTCAAATCTAAACATATGTTGATAATATGTTTTACTGTTCAGTAACTGGCTTCACTGGTAGTCCAGTGGTTAGGATTTGGTGCTTTCACCACTGTGACCTGGGCTTGATTCCAGTCAGGGATCCAAGAGGACACACCACCCTGAAACCATGCAGAGTTGGGCCCGGTCAGTACTTGGATGGGAGATCACTTCGAACACCAGGAGCTGTATGCTGTGGCCCAGTGGAGAAGGAACTGTCAACCAACTTCAGTATCTCTGCCATAATTACCAAGTGGATCAGCATGACCATGGACATAAAGATGTGCCTGGTGTGTTATGGCGAGTTGGAAATGACTGAATGACACAAAAAAACTAATTAAAAAAAATAATTACTTTCAGCTTTACTCTAGAACAGAAACTTGCAAACACATCCATAATAATCTCCCTTATTGGAGGCATGCATTTTGCTCTGATTACAGTTTCCTTATTCTCATGAGTGACCCAATACAAGTGTAAAACTTCACCCTTGTGTGGTCATTTTATGCTTTACTTTTCTCTGATATCAAAGAGAAGCAAGCTACATTTTCTTGTCTTGCAGGATATACCAATCTCTTTGTCTTTGTACAAAAACCTAAATATATCCAAACCCCATTAATTTGATATCTCCTCAACAGACTTGATCTGTATCTCTTTTCCCTAAGTACCAATGTGTTTTGACTGCATGTGACGACAGGACAAATGATTTGTCTGCAATCTTTAATCTGCACACAGGTACCTGCCAGCTTTACAACTCAGCCTCTTAAGACTGCTGTACCTTGCGGTAACTTGGTGACTCATGTTGTACTAAAGTCTGCATTGGCAATATCTAATTTGAAGACTTAGGGCTCTATTAAATTCCATGACATCTGCGACATCCTGACTGTGTCCATGGGCTTTGTCACTGCCAACGTGTGGTAGGGTCATGGAGATGTGAGCTGTCACTGACTTCTCTTTCTTAACAGACTAGGGGCCCTATTAAATTCCAAGCCCGCATGGGCCGGCTTACAGCCCGTATGTCTGCAGGCTTGAAATTTGCTGGAATTACAGAGCGATTAGAAAAGCCTGCAAGGACATGGAGGGAATCCAAATCCAAAAACCATGCTTCGGCATGTAGCATTTCCAGGCATGAACATAATAAATTATTCAAACCCGTAGTTATGGGTTTGGACAGAGGAAATAGTAAAAGAGACCGTTATCATTACATCACTAAAAACATGGAGGTTAAATTTCAATCATTTACAATTTTGAAGTCCGAGTTGCGATCGGGCCCGCATTCCAGAAATAATGCAATATGAAAAAATCAATAAACATACTATTCTAGCCCATGCAAGTTCTATTCTATATATTAACACATTAATTGCCGTGATCGATATAACATGGAAATTAAACAAATAAAAAAAAATGAATTCAGATTAACCCGCTTGAGAATTTTGTGCTATTAATTTTAATACCTTTCATCGCTTTCCCTATAATTTCAAATACAGTAGTGTTTTTATATTTGCTTTTACAGTGCTATGGACAGGAGTTTAACCCCATTGTGGATCCTCTCTAGTACCTGTAGGATTTTTACGGGTGTGAAAACAGGTGCAGGCTTAAGGACTTGTAACATTTTATGGGACTGAAAGATCAAAGGCTTAGCTGGATCAGTGTTCAGATTTTTACAGCCCATAGGATTTTTCCACCTGTAACCTGCAGATCATTTACGAATAGCTAAAAGAGGCCACTTTAATAGCCGTAACTTTTGCAGGCTCCTTTACGGGCTTCTGGAACTATGATAAGGCAAATTTAATAGGACCCTTAGTCAGCTGACGACATTCCTGTATTTTGCACATTTAATTTATCCTTCCATTAAGCAGCTGTGGACAATAATTTTGACATTATTTAACTGTTTAGCAAAATAAACTTTAACCATTCTTACCAATTTCTCACTTGAAACATTACATTTTAATACTAATTAGAAAATAATTCTACAAATGTATTTAATTGTAACATTAAAGAACTACGCCGAACTGTATACATTATTCAAGTAAAAGTTACATAGTTACATAGTTACAATGGGCCTCATTCTATTATCGGCTGTAAACCGGCCGTAAGGCTGCGATTCCTTGCGGGGGTCCTGTTACCTTGCAATTCATTTAAACGGCCCGCAAGGATCTCCTCTTACGGCCGGCCGTAAATCTTGCTACCGGCCGTAAGCTCTGAAAACTTAAAACTCAAAAATAAATTCAAGCCTGCACCGTACAGCTCTGTAAATGCTAGGGATCATATTGGGGGACATGAGGATTAAAAGTAACCCACTCTCAAGCTTGCACATCAGCCCAAACCCGAGTTCAAATTAACTGTTTATTTTCCGGCTGCGGCGTGGGCGGGTCTGAGGTGCTCCAAGCCCTATGGACTTTTTACATGGATATTTGACGTATATTTAAAAAAATAATATTTTACGGATTTGAGTATAGGGGAATTTTGTGCTATTTTTGCTAACACCGAAAATCACTTTATAGTCTTCTCAAAGTGCAGGATGGCTTTATTTGGGCTATATTTCGTGCTTAATTGGTGCAAGCGGGACCTCTTTCCTGCAAGTAAGCTGCGGCTCGGTTTTAGCCTTGCAGAGAGGGTTCCCGGAGCAATTGAATTGCAAATAGGATTTTCTTACGGCCGATTTCCTTGCGGACGTTTTAGATCAAAGGATTTCCTCTGGCGCGAGCGGCCGCAAGAGATAGCAAGGCACCGGCCGGAATACCCGGCCGGAGGGGAATAGAATAGCAGAATAGCTTGCGGCAGTTCCTTGCAGCCCTGCAACGGCTGCGGCTGATAATAGAATGAGGCCCATAGTATTTAAGGTTGAAAAAAGACTTTCAGTCCATCAAGTTCAACCTTTTAAGATCTCCTCTGATCTGCAATATGCGGATTAACTATTAATTCATTAGTTGTTAATTAATTATTAATCAATTATTTAATGTTTTTTTTATTATTAATTAGTCCAGAGGAAGGCAAATAGAAAAAAACAAAAAAAAAAAAAACACAAGCGAGACTTAGCCAATTGCCTCAAAGGGAAATGTATAAAAATTTGGATCAATACTGTCTCTCTAATTATCCATGATAACCCTGAATTTATCATGGATAATTAGAGAGACAGTATTGTCTCTCTAATTATTAGAAATAAATCTAGTAGAAATAAATCTAGTACCCTTTTAAAGTTATCTATCGAATCCGCTGTCACCACCTCCTCTGGTAGAGAATTCCACAGATTAACCACCCTTACTGTGAAGAACCCTTTTCTTTCTTTGAGGTGGAATCTTTTTACTTCGAACCTCAAGGGATGTCCTCTTGTCAGTTGAAAACCTCTTGGCACAAAAAGCTCCCCTGACAAATCTTTATACTGGATGTATACCCTGGATGTATTTATATAAGGTAATCATATCTCCTCTTAGAAGCCTTTTTTCTAGAGAAAATAAGTTTAATTTGGTTAGTCTTTCTTCATAACTAACCACTCCATTCCCCTTATTAGTTTTGTTGCCCTTTTCTGTACCTTTTCCAGCTCTAAAATGTCCTTTTTATGAAGTGGTGCCCAAAATTGTACTCCATATTCCAAATGAGGGCGTACTAGAGATTTGTATAGTGGCAGAATTATATTTGCTTCCCTGGCTTCTATACCCTTCTTAATACATGCTAATATTTTATTTGCCTTTGCAGCTGCTGCTTGGCTTTGAGCACTGTTACCTAGGTGGTTGTCTACAAGCACTCCCAAATCCCTTTCAATATCTGATACACCTAGATTTGCTCCATTAAGATTATAAATTGCATGGCTATTTTTCCTTCCCAGATGCATAACCTTACATTTATTCATATTAAATCTCATCTGCCATTTAGATGCCCATTCCTCAATTTTATGTAAATCCCCTTGGAGGGAAAGCACATCATTATCTGATTTAATTACCTTGCACAACTTTGTGTCATCAGCGAAAATGGAGACCCCACACTCCAATCCTACCTCTAAGTCATTAATAAATATGTTAAAAAGGAGAGGACCTAATACTGAACCCTGAGGAACCCCACTTACCACATTAGTCCAATCGGAGTATGTTCCATTTACAACAACCCTTTGCTTCCTGTCTTTTAGCCAGCTCTCAATCCATGAGCAGATATTTACTGCAATTCCTGTATCCCTTAGTTTGCCCAATAGTCTCCCATGTGGCACTGTATCAAAAGCCTTTGCAAAATCCAAAAAGACTACATCCACTGAGTTGCCTTGATCCAGGTTCCTACTAACCTCCTCATAGAAACTAGTTAGATTTGTTTGACATGACCTATCCCTCATAAATCCATGTTGACTCCTACTTATAATCCTGTTCAAATAGACATTTTCTTGTACATTATCCCTTATTAACCCTTCTAAAAGCTTCCCCACTACAGAAGTGAGGCTCACTGGTCTATAATTCCCCGGATTTGCTCTTGCTCCCTTTTTAAATATAGGTATCACATCAGCTTTTCTCCAGTCATCTGGTAGAGACCCTGTGTTGAGTGAATCTTGAAAAAATAAATATAATGGTTTGGCTATTACAGAACCCAGTTCCCTTAGTACCCTTGGATGTATTCCATCAGGACCCGGGGCTTTATTAACATTTATTTTTTCCAACCTCTTTTGGATTACTTCCTGTGTTAACCAATTATTTGGCAAAGGTAGTTTAGCCCCATTATGTTGCAGTGTCCCAACCACTTGTACCTCCCTTGTGTATACCGAAGAAAAGAACCTATTTAGCTCATCTGCCTTTTCCTGGTCACTAATTTTCAGACATCCTTTTTCACATTCTAATGTTCCTATAGCTTCCTTCCTCGCCTTCTTCCCATTAATATACTTAAAACATATTTTAGGGTTAGTCTTACTCTCTTTTGCAATACATTTTTCATTTTCTATTTTAGCCAGTCTAATCGCGCTTTTGCAAGCCATGTTGATTTCCTTGTATTCCCGTAAAGCAGTCTCTGTCCCCTCTTGTTTGTATACTTTAAATGCCTGTTTTTTACTCTGTATCTTGATCTTGAAATCATTGTTAAGCCACATGGGTTGTTATTTACTCCTTTTACTTTTATTCCCACACGGTATATGCCGATGTGTATGTATATTTAGTAAGGATTTAAATGTTGTCCATTTATGTTCAGTGTTTTTACCTATCAGTTCTCTGTCCCAGTCTATACTTTGTATTGCTGCCCTTAGACTGTTAAAATCTGCCCTTTTAAAAATAATAGTTTTTGTTGGCCCCTTAAAATTTTGTTTTTTTAATTCAATCTCAAATGAGACTGTGTTGTGATTACTGTTTCCCAAAGGTTGCCCTATTTCAACATTTGATAATATATCAATATTATTTGTGATGAGTAAATCTAAGATAGCTTCATTTCTAGTAGGCTCCTGTACAACCTGGGCCAGATAATGATCCCTGAGTGTACTCAAGAACCTGCTCCCCTTAGCCGAACTACTGGTCTCATTTATCCAGTTTATTTCAGGGTAATTAAAATCTCCCATTATTAGAACTTGCCCATGCTTAGCTACATTTCCAATCTGTAACAATAATTGTATTTCCTCACTTTCAGCTATATTTGGGGGTTTATAGCATACTCCTACTAATATTCTTTTGGAATTTGCTGCTCCGCTATTTAACTCTACCCACAAACATTCAACTTTATCACTAGGTCCACCATAAATATCTTCTCTGACTATAGCCTTAAATTCATGCTAAACATACAGACAAATCCCTCCTAATCGTTTACCATTGCCTCTATCTTTCCTAAATAGGTTATAACCATCCAGATTAACAGTCTAGTCGTGAGATTCATCCCACCACATTTCGGTAATACCTATTAAATCCCATTTTTCATTAATTGCTAATAATTCTAACTCTCCCATTTTTCCTAGCAAGCTTCTGGCATTAGCAATCATACACCTTATGTTATGAGTCTGTAGTTCTGAAGTGCCTGCCACTGTACTTGAATTACTTAGTACTACCTCCCTATTGACTATACTACCCCTCCCCCCATCTCCTCCCCTATGATTTGTTAATTCATCCCTTATACCCTCTACACTTTCTACCCCATTACTTATATCTAGTCCCTCCCCCCCACCTACTAGTTTAAAAACTCCTCCAGCCTTTCTACCATCCTATCCCCTAGTACAAAAGCTCCCTCATCATTAAGGTGCAATCCATCCCTACTGTAGAGATTGTACCGAAGTGAGAAGTCAGCCCAGTGCTCTAAAAAGCCAAACCCCTCCTTATTGGACCACATCTTAAGCCACGCATTAACCTCCCTAATCTCCTTCTGCCTCCCTGGGCTAGCACGTGGCACTGGTAGTATCTCAGAAAATACTACCTTGGAGGTCCTTGCCTTCAGCTTATTACCTAGTTCTCTAAAATCGTTCTTTAGGACACTCCATCTCCCACTAACTATGTCATTGGTACCAATATGTACCAAGACCGCCGGTTCATTTCCAACCCCTCCCAATAATTTGCCCGATCCACAACATGACGAACCCGAGCACCCGGGAGACAGCAAACTGTTCGATTGCTGGGATCTGGGTGACAAATCACCCTGTCTACCTTCCTAATAATAGAGTCCCCTACAACCAAAACCTGTCTGTTCTGCCTATTCTGCCGTCCCTCTACTCCAGTAGAGCTGTTCACCCGGCTGTTAGAGGGAACAGCTCTATCTGGCATTGTCATTCCTGAATGGACATCCCCAACAGTTTCACTCAATCCGGCAAATCTGTTGGTGTTTACCAACTCAGAACTGGCCTGCCTCCTCCTATTCCCCCTGCTTCCCCTTTTAACTGTAACCCAGCTGCTTCCCTGGACATCCTCACTAGCCCCAGCTCCACCCTCCATGATAGGCCCAGCTAAACTGTGCTCAGTGAGCACCAACCCCCTTTCCAGTGGAGCAATATCACTAAGTGCTGCAATTCTCCTCTCTAGATCTCCAATTTGAGCTTCCAGAGAGGCAACATGCTCACACCTCTCACAGAGGTATGGACCCTGGATCATCTGTTCCAGTATTGCATACATATGACAGGATGTATACTGAATAAGGTTGCCACTGGACTGACTCATAATTATTATTATTGTCTACAAAATTTCAGTGGGAAAAATATAGAATATAAAATAATATATTTATATAAAGTTTTCCTCCTTTGCACTATAAATCTGCCCTCCCTTTTCTTTGAAGTCCCTCCTTTTATTTAAACTCCTAGGCTTTTACTAGAATTGCACTTGATACTGAAAATGTTCGCAAGCTCACACTACCTTGGCCTTAAGTGAGTTTTTACAAGCAAGTTTGAGGGAAAAATATAATAAATAATAAAAATGAATGGCAAAAATGTAGGACCACTCTGTTCTTGCCTCTTTACACCCTCATCTATACAATGAGCCCACTTCCCTCCACCATCTTGTGCTTTGGGGTGTGGGGACTCATTGACCCCTGGTTGGTTAGTCTTTTAAACAATCAGAGATCTCTTTTGGAGGAAGTAGCAATCAATCAGATTTGGGTTTAAAAAATGTGTTCTTATTTGATTGGCTGTAAAAAGAGGTAATCAGAGAAGAGAAAATAAGCTTTATTTTCTTTACATAGTAAAAAGGTTAATATTAGGTGTAATTGGGGTCCACATTTTTATCAATATATAACCCCTTCCTTGCTGTGATTGTGACAAGGAAGGGTATGGCTTTAATTATAGTAAGGCCGGCTACTTATCATGTAACAGTTCTCGGTAGGGGGGTTGCTAGTGCTACAGGTGGTTTATTTTACATGTAGGGTTTTCCAACACGTAGTATTAAGCTAGATGTCTTACATGAGCCATGTACTTTCACTTTAGGTAAAAACATATGTAGAGCAGGGAACATATTACCTGTATAGATCACTGAGAGATTATATGTAAGGCTTTGTTATGTGCAGCATGTACGTTAGGGTTTACATTGGATTTCTATGTGCAAGATTTCCCTCAGGAGCCATGTAATCGAGCCATAGTTTCTATGCTACATACTTCTAAAGTGAAATTGTTTTCCCTTTTCTCGTTCAACTTACAAGATGACTGTTTTAACAAACTTAGTATCTATTCTGTTCTTAAATTGAACATCTCTTTTTCTTCTTATTTCTTTGGTGCAAATAGAGAAAATTAAATTGATACACATTTCCGTAATTTGATTTGGTTGTTATTGTGAGATGAATATCTGGAATTTTCCTTAGAGCTCTGAAAAATATTCTCTCTGTTATCCTCTTTTCTGCAGGCAGATAATATCAGTGAGATAACCTGTTGTAACAGTGTGATAAGCCCTTAAAATACAACTTTACTTATCATTTTGTAAATGTATAATATATGGTAATGAGAGAGAAAAATGCATAATGTTTCTAGGCAGCATTTTCAACAAGAGTGCTAACTCTGAGGTGTTACCTGTCCTGATTTCTCTAGTTCTTATCTTTCCCCTATTCTTCCATCTCTCTTTTGCATTGCAGAGATAAATCTGTCTTCTTCATTCTACAATGTCATGATAAATTACAAGGTTAAGCTTTAGAGATAGACAGAGAGGACTCTGGGATAGAAGGACAAATTGCAAGGTTTAAACACTGCAAAAAGTAAACGATTTGGGACAAAGTTAGCTAATGGGCCTAAGCTGTAACATGCCTTAGGCTTTCATGAACATTTATCAGAAAATGGTGAATAGGTGGGCATCATGCTGATATGAAGTGAGCCAAACTTTCAGAAAATATGCCAAAACATACTAAAACTTTTGGGTGAGAGAAAGTAAACTAGCACGTTAATAGAAAGGAACATCTACAAATTAATTCAGAATTACAGTATAGCAAAATGCGGACTAGATCACATTGAGGATATATGTATCAATAGTTTTTTTCCTAAAGGAAATCACAATTAAAGTGAATGGAGAAAATATTTGGGAAAATATTTTACAGTAATATCTTATGAAGTAAATTATTTAGCTATGTGAACTAACAATATGCATTCTCTAGAATCTCTGATTCCATTTTTCATGAATGTCCCAAGTAAACAGAATGTACACAGTGATTAAGGACATTAGACTTCATATTGATAGATGGGACACCTTTCATTCAAATGAGAGATTTCACGCTTCTCTAAATATAACAGTAGTTTTTATTCTGTGACCATTGCCCACTGCTTACAGAATTTTAACAACTACTGCTTCAGTAATTATATTTTGATTAAAGTTAGATTGAATTAACTCACACTGTTTGGCACTACCTGATAAAGGAATGGAAATCATATAGGGAAGCTACATTTTAAAAACTGCTCAGGTATTTTATGTATTCCTTGTATAGCTTTTGAATCACTTCCACAAGAGGCTGCACAGATTATAAGCAGGAAGGCTTGACCACTTAATTAAGTCTCTGTGATCACTCGGTCAAGTGAATGTTGAGTTCAGTAGTAAAAGCTTCATCTGTGTCTCACCAACATTCAGGTTGTGATACTGACACTTTGTGTGATTGGTTCCATCTTTGCCTTGGATAAGTTGTATAATATCTTAAACTTGCATGATGTACAGTATATCAAGCTAATGCTTAGTATAAATGTTAAATAGTAACACATGTGTTCTCCAGCATGTTTCAGTCACTCTGACTAATTTCAACTGGAAAATAAAACGACTATACCTTTATCAAACCAGCAGTAATTTCACACTTTTTTCACATGACTTACAAGCCTCTGTTCGATGGTAGAGGACATCCCTAGTGACTTCAATTGTCATTTTATCTCCTTGTCAACTGTAAAGACAAATGAGCACACCTATACATGTCTTTATCTTTTTATGCATTTTTGTAGTTCTTTATATGTACTTCTACTTTGTATTAATGTGAATTAAATTCTTGAATTCTTAAAAAAAAATAAAAAAAACTTTTGTGGATATTGTGAATGAAAAGTTTCACTAAAAGGAAAACATGCAATGCGGTATAGTGTATTTTGTTAGCAAACTAAGCTTGTGATGACAAGGTCAAGAGAAACATACTTTTTCTAGAAAGTTCAAGGCTGGAGAAATCAATCTAATCTTTTCACTTTCCTTCGTTCCCGCTAAAAATACCTGACATTGATATTAGGGAAGCAGAAATGAAATACTAAACCTTGAAGCTCAGACGCTTAAACATCAATGAACCAGTGCTATAGTTTAAGTCACCTTTGAAACACTGAACTGTTATTTTGACCACAGATGAATTCCCTATCCTGATTCTGGGTGGTTATTAGCAGATTGCCTTGCAAAAATTGGCACATATATGTACTTAATTTTATTTTTTATTTTATTTTATTAGTTTGTTGCATGATTTTAAATAAATGAAAAGTGCAAAAGAGAAACATCTGAAGATATTTATATATACTGCACTATTCATTATCAAGCCTCACCAGTAGCATGGGTGGCTTAAACAGGATTAACATTATATTGCACAATTTTGTTTTTGATTCTTTTTATTTATACTCGCGACTTGCCGTCAAATGACGGCAATAACATTTGAAGCCATGGCAATGCCACACAGTGTAAGGCTTTTGCTCCTCTGTGGACCTTTGGTGCTCATTGTGAGCCTCTCCCCTCGTGTACTTCAAGTGTCCTGCTTTGCAACAATCACCTTTGGCACTCCTTGCAAAGACAGATAATTACAGTGTAAAATATAAAGAAATGTGAATACAGTGAATTAATAAAGTAATATGAATTAATAAATTAATATACTTTACCTATTTATTTTTAATATGCAGCAATCAATATCATGAAGAGCTAACAATCTATTTGCATTTTCCTGCATCTGAAAATTTACAGTTGGACTGTTGATCATCTGAGGAGAAAATGTCAGCAATGTGGCAAGTGTGCAGTGTGAATAGGTTGCGTGCGCGAGGCCAAACCATTTGTTTAGGCGGGTGAAGCGGCATTTTAGAATCCTAATATTTGCAAGTTAGTGTTGTAAAATTGAGTCTTTTTTCTATGTGCTTCTTGGCTCGTGAGCATTTTCCGTCCGTTGTAATGGTATATTTTATATCTCCTACGTTACTGGGTAACTCGTACTCGGCTGCCGGTGATTTTCGGGAGATGTTTGTTTCATGTTGTATTTTTTATTGTTGTGCTTTTCGTATTTTTCGATGTGCGCGGTTTGGCCGTTAACTTCGTATTTTTGCATTTTTTTAAAGTCCCGCAGGTCTTTTTCTTTTTCTAAGACCCCGTAATTGATGTTTGTAAAATTTGTATGTCCTTGGTGGTGATTTGCGCGCCTCTGGGTTGTGTAGCCTCATTTTCATTTTTTTCAGCCGCCATTTTTTTTTCTCGCTTAGCCAATTTTCAACTACTGCAACTTCTTAAATTCAACTTTAATTTTCGTGCAACCTCACTCCCAGACATCCGTGCTGTGTATGATTTTTTTAATGTTTTGTCTTTATTTTTCAGTGTTTTTGTTGTTTTTGGATGCACGCGTTTCGACCGTTAACTTGGTATCTTTGCAACCTCGTAATTATTTATTTTTTCTAAGTGTCAAGGGTTGCATTTTTTTTTTATAAGTCTAGATTTCCTCATTTCGCGTTTTATTTTTTTTCAAAGTGCCCCTTTTCTGGGTGTTTTTTTGCCTCCACAAATACAGACACTCGCTTTGTGAGGTCCGCATTTGCGTGCAGTTGAGGCCCCTCGCTCTGTGAGGGTCCGCTTATGCGGCCTCCAATGAGCCTCCGCAAATGTGGCCCTTGCTTTGCGAAGTCTGCATTTGTGGCCTGAGGTCGCAAAGCGTGACTACAGCTCGCAGTTCGACAATTATATTACGTGATTGCATTGCCTTTATATTTGAGCTATAAAATATTTTTTCTCTTAGGATACATGTGTTAGAAGTGGTTTAACAATGTGAATCAAATATGTGCCTATTAATACATACATCGACATTCAGCTTTCTTCTTTTAAGAATTATTTGCATGCATTGAAGCATTGACATCAACCAACATAAGAAAGAGAAAAATATGCAAAATAAACTATTAACATTTTTAGATTTTAACCAAAAGTATCAAAGCATAACACATTTGCAGTCAACCTTAATGCTCCCCTTTCTACTTCCAAATAATTTTATGGTATTGTGATCAATAACATCAGATATGATATTTATTCATTATTTATTACATATTTTTCTACTACTTTTATCCAAAGTCTGTTTTCAGAAAGCATGCTGCTGTGTTAGGTAGGGTCCTGATAGAGAAAGAGTGAAACAGGGAGTTAGTGTTTGAGGGAGTAAGAGAGAGACAGAGAAACAATGCAGAAATTATTTCAACTATGGTGTCACAGATGTTATTGCAACACTAGAAATGTCATAATCCATGACATTACTGATGATTTCATGCTTGAAAGAATGGTGTTACCACATTGCCAAGTAATATCTGAGCTTTTAGGATACTTGATTGTTAATAAACTGCAAAAGTATAAACATAGAATAAATAGAAAAAAATGTGAATAAATATGTTTAACATAAAAATATATAGTTTGCTCTGGTTGTATGTTATGTCTTTAATTATTCAAATACAGGTGGCAGATTAATTCCAAAGATACAGTGGAAACCAGGTTGTTTTTACTATTTTTAAACTTTTACATGATACTATACTTTTTTTATTGTATCCATATTCATCCTTTGTGATTAGCTATACAGACAATATAGGGGATCTTTTGCTAGGAGTTAACAATAGAGCAGAGATACTTCACATCAAGCAGACATTCGACTCAAAAAGACCCTCATATTTCTAAAGCATTTGAAAGAAAGAAAAATAAAAGATTGAGCGTTGCTCACATTTGACAGTAACAGAACTGAATCCCTAAAGAAAATAGCCCCATTGTAAAATGGTTACATTTTTAATGCAAGCTTTTGCAAATAATACATGTGTTCCCTAATTAAAGCAACACTCTATGTTTGTAGTTATAGCAGAGGTAAGAAGACAACGGGAAGAAACTAGAAATTACATTTTAAAATCAGAGATGGCAGTTGATTAGTTTTATTCCTATAATAATATGATATGTACTCTGGATAAAATAAAAATAAGATTAGATACTCTGTATAAGGATCTGCTCCATTTCAAAACATAACAGTTCAAACAGTTGTGATTAGAAAGAAGTTAATATATATAACTGTTCTAGACAGCACAGTAAATCTAGAGATAGCTGGCACAATAAATTAGAACAGGCAAGAACTACTGTGTTATAACTATTTCATATACAAATAGAAAATACTAACCAATCAACATTAGAAATTAACAAAGAAAAATGACTCAATCATCCTCTTGTAATTACCATGAAGTAATTACCATGAAGTGAATAACTAAGGAAGATAAAGTTTTGCCCTGTACTACTGAGCAAGTTTATTTTTGGGAAATCCTTACACACAGCTCAACATTTTGTTAAAATATATTTGAAGCATGGTTGTGGGAAACAGATTTAAAATGGTCATTGTTATTTTTATATCTGGTGTGATCATTTCATATCACATGTAACCTGAACTATATTGTTCTGTATATGTGCTAACACCTCCCACTCCTGGCATGTTGTATGATATTCACCGTATGTTGCTGATAGAAGATAAAATAGGGTTATACAATATGTTAAGTTATTGTAACATACTGGGTTTTCCAGAAATGCCCTCTGGTCTCAAGCAAAGATAGGGTTAACTAAGCAATTATACCTACCCTGGATAAAAGACCTATCCTCCCCATGAATGATGCAGCCTCCGTAGAATCTGACGCGAAACGCGCACATCATTCTGGCATCAACAGTTGCCTTCTGATGACGTCTGATCTGTTTGCTACTCGCTACTTGATTATATGTAATGTATACTGATTTGGCAGGTAAAATATATGTAATGGGATTCCAGTATGCTAAATTATAAACCTATACATAATTCATTGCTATTTTGATTATATATATACTTCGCTATTTAACCACATTTAGAGTATATGAGTTTATTTTTTGTATTTTGTGTGTGATGGGATTTCAGCAAGTAAGAATTATAATATTAGATACTACAGATTCAATAACTTACTTGTGATTGGAATACCACTGTGAGGAATTGACTCTGCTGGGTTTTGAACCCTGTTCCCCAGGCTGCTGAACCTCTTCCCTACCACTGCGCCAGCCTGACTTTCTGAATTTCCTTGAGATCTGATAAACCTTGACTCTGCTAGCAATAGTATCAGTGACTAGTCTCTTCAGCTGTGTTTGGTCAGGTGTCTGGTCCTTGGCCTATATAAGGCACTTCCTGTCTATGTACCTTGCCAGATTATTGTGGTTCCTGTTCCCTTCAATAAAGCTTGTTCCTGTTTCACCTACAAGTTGCTGAATTGGATCATTGCTGACCTAGGCTGCTGGTCTCCAAAACCTTGTGATTCCTATATCATTACAACCACTATATAAGTCAATGTAACACAGCATTGGGAATTAATGTATAATGTTGTTGGGAAACAGTGGAGCTTCTGTTAATTATTCCCTCTTGTACATGAATATCTTTGCCATAGGCAGTATACGTTAGGGTTGTAGGGTAGTGTAGTAAGAGGTTTTGGTAATAGATAAGAGGGCAATTAGTGGGTCCTAATCCAAACTTCACTACATTATTAGAGAATAAAATCAATGAATTATATGTTTGAGATTATAACAATACTGGAATTAGCATTCTTGCATGAAATCTGAGATTAGCTGGAATCCCTTTTAACCAAATTTATTTAGTAATGAATTAATTCAAAGGCAACTTCAAAATACTTTTGTTCTTTTTTTTTTATTGTCAAATTTTAATATTTTGTTGTTTTTTGTGTGTGTTTGTTTTACAATAAAGGTGACATTTTATATATTCATCGTTCAGATTCATTTAATGGAAGAAGTACTATAGGTTCCATAAAAACTTATACACTACTATTAATATAATAGGTGTTCTTGTTCTCTGTATTTATATTCTGATTCTGATTCAACACTGATAATGGTAGTCTTCCAGGTTCCAATTTGATATACATTTTATAAACTAACTTTAATAGGGACATGTTTTCCCCAAGAATATAAGGATTTTAATCAACATTGTCATATAAGGAACCTGGGATAATTTTTCTGATAATTATTCTTTGACCTACATGGTACAGCTCACAGCTTCATTGATGGACACAAGCCCCTCACAACAAGGTAGTGATCCAGAAGGGAAATGTCAGAAACTACATAAAAGAAATTATAAATATAAAATAAAAAAATCATAAACTTGGGGGTTTAAGGAAGTAAAAAATATACTTACCTATCGTGTGAGGCCTCCAGAAATTACCAATGATGCCCTTGTCCTCACTCTTCTGCTCTAGATAAGCGGTTTATTCATATTGATTGTCCTCTTTTGATCCTTATTTTCTAACCCGTTGCCATGTGCCTCCTAATAAAAATCCTGCCCTAAAAAAACATTTTCTAATAGACCTTCTTGCTAGGAACAACTCCCATGCAGACCAATGACCTTTGACTTGCTTCCCTGAGTTTTTGGGGCTTCTGGTTGGCTGTAAATTGTGTCAATCATATTTCAGTCAAACAGAATAAAGTATTCCATGTCACTCTGCTCAGTATTTCTATGTCACTCTGCTCACAGATTTTTGTCAATCCGTGAATTCTCATTTGTGATACGTGGGTTAATTATGGGTGCCATGGAGCTCCTTTAAGGACCTCCTTGGCAGGGAACTAGTTATCAGTGCCTGGTAAGGGTTAATTTTAGATGCCACAGGGATCTTTACAGGACCTCAGTGGCTAAGTGGTTAATTTTAGATGTCATGGAGGTCCTTAAAAGACTTCATAGCAGGGGTTAATTTTTAGGTGCCACAGAGTATATATGGATCCCATGGTTATATTTAAGTATAACATGGGGTTCTTTGTAAACCCCCATTGTATATAGGTTACATTTAGGTGCAATGGGGATCTATAGGAACCCCCATGGCTACAGTTAGTTGGAGAGGAAACAGTTTTATAGGAGATAGCATGTGGGAAGGGAGAATCCCTGGTGACACTTGTAGCGAGTGGGAAGGGGCAATCCCCAGAGTTACCCTCCAGGCTCATAGTGCATGGATAGGGGAAATCCATGGGGTTCCCCTGGTTTATAATGGGTATTGGGGGGATTTCCAGGTACCCCCGGTTCATAGAGGGTAGTGGGTCATGGGCAAAAAGGTCATAAGACCACTGTATTTGCTTTTATGATTATTACCTCCTTCCCAGCTATGGGAAGGGTTTTATAAAGATAGATGGAAGAAAGGGATGATGTTAGTTCTATTGGTACCGATCAGCAGCAACTGAGCATCAGAATCAGAGTCTCCTGCATGTACACATTAGGACTAGAGAGCAATTGGAGAACAGCCTTGGTATGTGTCACCTACATCAAGGGGAAGTTTTCACATAGAATAGAATAGAATGGCTCCCTAGTAAGCGAATAAAGCTCCCACAGTTATGAGAGAACCATTTATCGCAGCTAAGAGACCGATTGGAATCAAGCCCTATGTCCTTAACACCCTAACAAGAAAAAACAGAATGACTCCCATAAACACTATTTGCACCTGAAAATCTTCTCTTATCATTTCCTGCATAGATCTGCTGCCCCACTACCACTCTATTCCCTCACTGGCTTCCCATAACCACCATAATGAAATAAAACATTCTCACACTCATCTACAAAGCCCTAAACAACACAGCATTCTCCTACATATCGGACTGAATCTCTGCACTGGACATGACATATGTTTTTCTTCACCTGTCATTATCCTTTCATACTCTCGTCTTGTGCAGCCCCTACATGGTGCAGTTGTCTACCCTGCTGTGTCACACCTTCCCCTACTTCTCACTGCTGCAAATGTTTTTCCAAAAACCCATCTGCGAAGAGAAAACTACCAACTTGTTCCCTAATACCAGCTATTCAAACAAGAATGTGAAAAGCTTCTGTGCATGGATCCTTTCGCCACACCAGACCACCAACAAGCAATCCTTTTGCCTCTTTCTCTATTACCCATAACCATCTTAACCATTAGACTGTAAGCTCTTACAGGAGATTATATTTCTAATGCTTCTGTACCAGTATGTATCCTTTTGTCATTTTTTTCTTATGTATTCACTGTATACACCATACTTTATGCTAAAGAATATGCTGCCTTTTTCTAAATACATAATAGATCTGAGGTCAGACACTAGAGCACACAGCAGGAAGTCTGCTATTGCTGCCCCACCCCAAATTATGTAAAAAAGCGGAGCTAAGCACCACAGCACGTTGTGGCTTAAAACTATAAAACTACAGCTTTAAAGTATACCTACTAGCATTACAAATTTAAACATTATAAATCAAGTGTACATACATTGGTTGTAATCGGCATTGTTGTTATAGTACAGTGGTCCTTTACCTGAATTTGTTTTACAGTTTGTTATCATCATACGCTACATTGAACACTGCAGCCAGTTATTCCATTGTATAAGCTTTTGTGCGTCTTCATGTCTTAGAGATGTCTTTTCTGACTGACGACCTCCCCTGCAAAGGGGAATAAGCATTCACATGTTACTGTGGTAGCTGGAGAACCAAAGTGCTTGAGGGCTAGCACACTCAATTGTGGAAAGATTTGCTGATTCTTTTGTCACCAGTCCAAAGGATTTTGAATATCAAGTATTATTTTCAGAGCTTTGTAATAGTCTGTCTTTTGCTAGGCTATGAAACTGAGCTGCTGTCATGAAATTGAAACTTCAGCTTTTTAAAAGTATGGGGTTATCTTTGTTTCTTGAACTAGATTCAAGCTCACCACTTTAGTTGAAAATATAAACCATGTTGAAGGTTAAAGTGATAACTCTGTTCCAGATAGCACTGCACTTTTGATTTGGCAAGAATTTGAGATTTTTTAATCAATGATCCAAAGAAGTGGCTACCTCCAACCAAAAATTCTGAACCACATTTACTTTGTGACTATTTAAATCATCCAGAAAAGTTTGTTTATCAACATGAATTTTTTAACATGTATTCTAGATCAGCAATCAGTGGCAAACCCATAAAACACATAAGACATGTTTCTCACCTCCCAAAGTTTCAGTGGCTTCTTTGCGTAGTATCAGTAAACTTTCCAGATATCGATTCCAGAGTTAGCAAAACAAGATTATGTTGGTGAGTTGGTTGACAAAAAATAGCTATAATAGGTTCAGAATGTTCTAAAACCTTTAATTTCTCGTGGGTAGCCACATCCTGAAGTACTATTTCTTGCTCTTTGTAAGGCTGTTTCTGCATTTTGTTAAGTTGGCAGATGAATGCTTAAAATTGACCCACCACCTTGATCAGTGGACTTTCCAGGCATCAAGAGGGCACTAGTAGAACAGATCTGTTTCATAAATCGACAGCTACATACAATACATTACACCATGATAGCACCCATCTGCCAAGCTAGGCTATTTATATAGGAGAATTCCTTAGATTGAGAAGTAATTGCTTGGAGGTGTTTAAATCAAGAGTTTAAGAGTTACGTGCAAGATTAAACAGAAGAGGGTATAGTAAGAGGAGTACTAAGATTGCTTTTCATTGAGCATTACACACACCTAGACACTCCTTATTAATTACTAAACCTCCAAGACCTCTGAAAGATGAAGTAAGATTTGTTTCAACTTTAAACAAACAATGGAAACAGATCTTAAATATTCTAAATAAGCACATAGGAATTCTCAAAACTGATGATCTTAAAGAATTAATTGGAAAGTTTCAGCAAGTTGGCGAAGAGCTCCAAACCTCAATGATATTATTGTTAACAGTAATTGGTTTTTCCTTGAGTAGAGTACAAGGCACGCATAATTGCGGCCATTGTAAATACTGTCCACACATAAAAAATGTCCGTAACGTGCCAGATAGAACAGGCAAACCACTTTACATCAATCCATTTTTTAATTGTTTTACTCAAAGTTTAATTTATTGCTTGGAATTTTCATGTGGACTCAGATATGTGGGTATGACCATAAGTCAAATGAGAAAAAGGTTAGGAGAATATCTCTTAAATATAAGGAATGTAGCTTCAGATCTAGCCAAAGGTAAAAAAATATCCATAGTTGCTAAACATTTTCTAAATAATCATAGATCAAAACTAGAATTTAAATGTTGCAGATTACCAAAGGTGTCCCTAGGCATTAAAGCTGAAGATTTGCAAAAAGCACTTCTCAAAACAAAAAGTGGATCTTTTTATTAGATACATTGAGCCTCATTCAATTTGAAGGCTGCATCTGTTGACTGTGTTGTAGAGCAGAGTGAGTGAGAGTAGGAGAGATTTCAGAGCAGCATATTGGGATTTTGTTCATTTATATTCATCCATTTACGAATTTACACTTAATCCTTGATTACACATATTTACAGATTAGACATACTACCAATACACATAAATTAAATTACACACATAGATACACATAGAGCTAGATCACTCCAAACACACACCCCCATCCCATCCCCCTCACCACATACCCCAACAGTTAATACATACACATAATACACAAACAAAAATTCTTCATATATATACAGAAACACTTATTTTTATTTATAATTATATTATTTGGGGGATTTAAATGGAGGGAGGAGAAAGGAAGGGAGAGGAGTGGAGAGGCGAGGAGGGCGAGATGAGGAAAGCTCAGGAGGAGAAAGAGGAGAGAGAGGTGGCCCTGGGCAGTGGTGGTGGAGAGGAGGAGGTGAGGAGTGTCGGAGGAGAGGAGGAGGAGGAGAAGGAAGTGAAGGTGTTAGAGGAGGAGTTGGAGGGGAAGGAGGAGGTGGAGGAGGAGTTGGAGGTGGAGAGGAAAGGAGAGGAGAGTGGCGTAGGAGTGGAGGAGGTGGAGAGCAGAGGAGAAGAGAGTGGTGGAGGAATTGAGGAGGTGGAGCATGGAGGAGAGGAGAGTGGTGGAGGAGTTGAGGGGTGAAGAGATGAGGAGAGGAGGATAATGGAGTGGAGGAGGTGGGTGGTGGCAGGGTGCCGTGAGAACTAGGCACATCTAGTCCAGGGACAGAGGGGGAGTGGCTTGATCCGGGGGGTTAGTTCGGGGGAAGGACAAGCCTCAGTGATAGTTCAGGGAGCCGAGCATCCCAGTCCACAGGAGGACAAGAGACTAAGGGCAAGCACAGGGCTCTGAACTGCACTCACCAGGAGAATGTGGTCTTCCTTAGTACCATCCATGGCCATCCCGTTTTCCTTGCGGGGGAGGGAAGTTAGGTCCCAGCCCTAGGGCCCAGGCATGGAAGGAGGTAGCGAACACAGTATCAGCAGTGGGTACAGTGGGAAGCTATGTGAGGTCTGTGAGGCATTTTTGTTTTGTTTTTTGTTAGGTACAATACAGGTCCATGATGGCTTCTTCTGCATCTGCAAGCATTGTGAAGGAAAGGCATTAAGTGTAAGATTTTCATAATGCCTCTCAGGAACACATTCCTTAATAGGCAGCCCCCCCCCCCCCCCCCCCGACATGTTCCTCACACAATATTAAAGCTATCATATAGCCAGATATTTAAGACTAGGTTGTTGTTAGCTTAAATGTACTAATAACGCTATGGTGGAGGACTTGCAAAGTCTTGCAATTGCATGTTAATGACAGCCAGCATTAATATATGCTCTAGTGAAGCATGTGATCTTCTACACAATATCAGTATGAGAACAGATCCTTGTGTCTGATGTAAGTAACAGTGAATCTGGCTGCTGACCTTTGTGTTTTCTCTGTATTAATGGGTATTTTCTCCTATTGCTAATATCATGAGTATCCTTTAACATGTACTAACACCTGTATAGCTGATGGATGTGATATCAGTGTTGATGAGCAAGATCATATGGAGAAGGTGAGACTACACCTTGACCACTGAGGCTGGTCACAGCTAAGCTTTTATTGTGAGATGACAGATCATTATTAATGGTCATGGCCAGTGAGTTATCCTGAGAACTAGCTAATGGTTAGTAATATTTGCTGATGGGAATCAAGTGAGTTGGTATATTGTTACAGTTACAGTATTTAGCATTGTACTGTACATACACATTTTTTGATTTTTTATCCTCCGCCTTTTTTTTTTTTACCACTTTTTTTAGATTTTTGTTTTGGAAACACATTGAGCCACATTCAATTGAGCAATCGTAAGTTATTGTAGCCCAAAAGTGAGGCCGTAAGTTAATTTGCTATTCAATTGGCGTTTTTTTTTTTTGCGGGCTCCGAACGGGTTACACGTTACAGGCTTGAAAACTTTGCAGTGGTTAAACCCGGAACTTACAGCCTCCCAAAGCCTTTGATCTTTCATGGCTGCAAGAGTTACGATCGCTGAAATAGCAAATCGCTATTCAATTGCAAAAATCACTCAAGACCGCATCAGCAGTCAAGCCTGCAAGAGGCAAATGTCGTCCAAAAGCTTAAAATAGGACACACAAAGGCTTTACAGACTAGTTTGGAACACTAAAAATAACACAATAAAACACATTAATGCACTTTAAAATATGGGGAAAGCAATGGAAAGCATTACAATTACTTCCACAAAAACTATCAAATATTGAAAAGAATAACATTTTCCTCATAGGTTGTAATGGTCATGCATATGACCATATGAAAAGCTGTGCCGCAAGATGCTGAAAGCTATTAAACACACACTCCCTTATTAAATTGCAACACAAATACATGGAAATGGCTGCCCTATTAACCCTTTCTCACTTACAGAGGCACTAATGTCGACCCTAAAAATACAAACATCATCTCATATACATCTCACTCATCAGATCTGTCATGATCTGCTACTTCAATTGGACTTGGTAAGAACCTGGTTCAAACCTATCCAGCAGAATTTTGCGGTCCTGTTACACCTCTATTAGCAGAAGATTGACCGAACACCAGTACCATGCCCAGGAACTTGCTTCAACAGACCAGGATAACAGGAACACCATATAATCCCTTAGAATTAAGAATAATGCACATAATGACACTTACACCTTGTTTTATTTAAGTCCAGACACAACTGTCATACCTTTATTAATTGTCACATTTGAAACAATTTTCTGGCACACAGGCTGGCCAATCACAGTAAGCCCCATCCTTAGGTAAATAGAAGAGGGACCAATTAACATAATAGGCTGCCCCTGCTTACTGGGAAATCCTGTATATCTGATGAGCTTATTCTGGTTATTGTATTACCTATAACCATTTGCTGAACACACATATAGACTGTTTATCTGCTCAAGTCCCCATGTGTTTGTTTATTTAGGTGTGGCGGATTGAGTCATCACCAGAAAACAATACTGTAACATAATCACAATAAATACAATTTATCTGTCATTTTAACCAAAAGTAATACAAAAATACATAACTATAACAAAAAAAAACGGTGTAACGTCTTGACAGCTCAGGCACAAGCCGTGGTGCGAAACAGTCCAGTCAGGCCCTGGGCATGACAACATCTATATTGGCAAAACAAATAGTGGCCAAATTACATTGCCACATTGCATACAGTGGATATAAAAAGTCTACACACCCCTGTTAAAATGTCAGGTTTCTATGCTGTAAAAAAATTAGACAAAGATAAATTATTTCAGAACTTTTCCACCTTTAATGTGACCTATAAACTGTACAACTCAATTGAAAAACAAACTGAAATCTTTTAGGTAGAGGGAAGAAAAAATATAAAAATAAAATAATATGGTTGCATAAGTATGCACACCCTTTAACTAATACTTTGTTGAAGCACCTTTTGATTTTATTACAGTACTCAGTCTTTTTGGGTATGAGTCTATCAGCATGGCACATTTTGACTTAGCAAGATTTGCCCACTCTTCTTTGCAAAGACATTCAAAATCTGTCAGATTGCGAGGGCATCTCCTGTGCACAGCCCTCTTCAGATCACCCCACAGATTTTCAATCAGATTCAGGTCTGGGCTCTAGCTGGGCCTTTCCAAAACTTTAATCTTCTTCTGGTGAAGACATTCCTTTGTTGATTTGGATGTATGCTTTGGGTCGTTGTCATGCTGAAAGATGAAGTTCCTCTTCATGTTCAGCTTTCTAGCAGAAGCCTGAAGGTTTTGTGCCAATATTGACTGGTATTTGGAACTGTTCATAATTCCCTCTATCTTAAAGGCCCCAGTTCCAGCTGAAGAAAAACAGCCCCAAAGCATGATGCTGCCACCACCATGCTTCACTGTGGGTATGGTGTTCTTTTGGTGATGTGCAGTGTTGTTTTTGCGCCAAACATATCTTTTGGAATTATGGCCAAAAAGTTAAACCTTGGTTTCATCAGACCATAACACCTTTTCCCACATGCTTTTAGGAGACTTCAGATGTGTTTTTGCAAAATGTAGCCTGGCTTGGATGTTTTTCTTTGTAAGAAAAGGCTTTCGTCTGGCCACTATGAAAAATACGGGAGATTGTTGTCACATGTACCACACAGCCAGTACTTGCCAGATATTCCTGCAGCTTCTTTAATGTTGCTGTAGGCCTCTTGATAGTCTCCCAGACCAGTTTTCTTCTCGTCTTTTCATCAATTTTGGAGGGAGCTCCAGTTCTTGGTAATGTCACTGTTGTACCATATTTTCTCCACTTGATGATGACTGTCTTCACTGTGTGGTATATCTAATGCCTTGGAAATTCTTTTGTACCCTTCTCCTGACTGATACCATTAAACAATGAGATCCCTCTGATGTTTTGGAAGCTCTCTGTGGACCATGGCTTTTGCTGTGGGATGCGACTAAGAAAATTTCAGGAAAGACCAACTAGAGCAGCTGAACTTTATTTGGGGTTAATCAGAGTCACTTTAAATGATGGCAGGTGTATGCTGACTCCTTCAGTTTGTTTTTCAATTGAGTTGTACAGTTTATAGGTCACATTAAAGGTGGAAAAAGTTCTGCAATGATTTATCTTTGTCTCATTTTTTTACAGCACAGAAACCTGACATTTTAACAGGGGTGTGTAGACTTTTTATATTCACTGTATATCAAGTACCAGGGGAACATTTCACATTTGGTTGTTCAGTTCCTCTATGGATTACAGCACACTTAATTATGTATCTGTCTGTGCATATCCACAGGGTTTGCATGGAAAACATACTGGAGTGGGTTGCCAGTTCCTTCTCCAGTGGACCTGCCCACCTACAGTGGCCCTACATGGTATAGCTCACAGCTTCATTCAGGTACACAACCCCCTCAACAACACCACCTAGCAATCCAGAAGGGGACCCCGGGGAACATATACCACACTAATCTACTCTAACTCATCAGGGAGGGCTGCAAACACACATGGAGGCTGTGCAGAGGCACGTGGAGAAACAGCCAACTCACCTCCATCAGGGATATTCTCCACTAGGCCCATCCAGGAAACTCCCACACCATTGCTGGTGGCCATGTTCCCAGATGTATATCCATTATTATTTGGTGACCACCATTAGGTGTTTTGATATGAGTCAATTACATTATCACCTGTCATAATTCTATCAGGTCTGCAGGGGAATGTTGATACTGCACAGTATGACAAATTGGACTTTGCATGTGTATAAACCCTTTATTATCAAATATTATATATATTATTATAGGTGTACCAAAATAACGGCACACGACAAAAGCATGCCGATGTTATCGTGCCAACATCCCCGCCACACAATTAAAGAGCGCAGGACTAAAGCGTGCAGAAGACAAATGCGCGCACTCGTGAGTGCTGCTTGTCAGGGCTTGCTCAGTGAGTGAGTGCTGTTTGCCTGAATGCCCACCTTTGCTGAGTGAGTGTTCCCTGCTGAGACCATTCTCAGCTTTGCATTGTATCCCCTCCACTGCCTGTAAGCTCCTCTCCACCCCCTTAATGTCTGCATTAAATCCTCTCACTCTTCATGCCTTATTTGCTCAGTAATAGTGATGTCGCGAAACAAAAATTTACGCCATAGACTTCAATGGGCAGGCGAATTTTAAAACCCTCAGGGACTCTTTCTGGCCACAATAGTGATGGGAAAGTTGTTTCAACGGGACTAACACCTGGACTGTAGCATGCAGGAGGGGGATCCATGGCAAAACTCCCATGGAAAATTACATAGTTGATGCAGAGTCTGGTTTTAAGCCATAAAGGGCATAAATTACCTAACATTTCTAAATTGTTTGGAATAACGTGCTTTAAAACATCAGGTATAATGTTGTATCGATCAGGTAGTGTAAGGGTTAGGCCCGCTTCACAGTGACAGACCAAACTCCCCGTTTAACGCACCGCAAACAACCACAAACAGTCCATTTGCACAACCGCAAACTCCCCATTTGCACAAGGTTGGATACCAAGCTAGCCATGTCCCGTTCCTTGTCCTCACTGATGTCATTGAAGGTCTCTTCCTCCACCCAGCCACCAAGGGTCCCCGAAAGGTGACAACAAGCCCCCTGGGATGCCTGCTGTGTTTGGTCTTCCACCTCCTCAAAGCCACCTTCCTCCTCTGACTCCTCTTCTTCAGACTCCTCTCACTGCATTGCCTCTCTCTGCATTATTATAAGGTGTGGTAAGTAGTACTACTCTTATCAGTTTAAAACCTGTTACAGCACATATCAGGGGGCGTGTATAAGGCCTGGATTTTTAGAACCAGGAGATGGAAAAAGATGCTTTGTTGGTCGTATCACTTCAATTTTGGGACACGGCACGTGCAGTCAAAGGTGCCACCAGATAGGAGTGACGTGTTTGTAAGTACTACTCTTATCAGTTTAATACTTGTTACATCACCTATCAGGGGGCGTGTATAAGGCCTGGATTTTTAGAACCAGGAGATGGAAAAAGATGCTTTGTTGGTCGTATCACTTCAATTTTGGGGCACTTTGTGACATTAGCTTCTTACGCTCAAACATGTCCTTTACAGGCACCTGACTATGGGCAGATGAGCAGGAACTGCTCAAGGCGAGAGACGGAGTGGCGGATGGTTGAGATGGGGCAAGGAGGGCAGCAGTGGTTGATGTGGCTTATGATGCTGCACCAGGAGGACGATGGCGCCTTTGAGTTTGTGTGCTGCTTGTACTCATGTGTTGGTCTGGAGTCACCCAAACATTAGGTCTCAACCTGTAGAGGATAAGGGAACCAGGCTACTCTAGACCTCATTCATCATTACAGGTTTTGACAGATCGGTACTATGCTTTCAAGCTACTGTGACAACAGATATGAGTGGCACTGTGCACTTGCAGAAGTTGGTAGAGTAGACGCTGTAGGTCTGACACACACACTTGCAGACAACTAACTGCTATGCAATCTATTACAGTAGAATTTTTTTTTTGTTTTAAATGTACACTACTGTTATACCAGATATGAGTGGTGTGTTAAGTAGTACTACTCCTATCATTTTAATCCCTCTTATGTGCCTTTTTTGGGGGTTTGGTTGTTGAAGCCACAGTGCAGCACCAGAGGCCAGAAAAATTAGGCATGTACACATGCCTGAAAAATTAGGTATTGTTGATCTTGCAGCGAGCAGAGAAGAAGGTAGGCCTGATTCAACGCCCCATCCCTGCATATCCACACTCAGAGATTGAGGGGGCGACCCTTACAAGGCCACGGGCCGGAGATATAAAGGGGGGCCATCCCAAATAAGCACACAAGCGGGGACAAAGGTAGTGAAGGGGACATAGAGGCCCATGGACTGACGTTCGCCATCTTGGCAGGAAAAGGGCCCAGCAATTAAGCCAAACTGACCCAGCACAGGCAGCAACTTGAGTCAAACGCTGTACAATTACACCTTAATAAAGCTGAAACATGCAGCAGCAGGGATTCTAAACGGCCACACAGGGACAAGGAGGCTAACAGCCCCGACAGTCTCTGCACCACTCTTTTTAACAGATAACCCAATGAGCTAACCAGGGACCTTGTCCACATAAAAAAACTGAATTTTATTGGAGGAATTATTAGTGTCTTTACCCCCCAAGAGAGGACATAATATACGGTATCTTTAGACTACCTGATGGCCAAACCTCCTTTAGCCCCAATGCTATCCAAGAAACATTTCAAAACTTTATCTGACTGGGGGTCTTTAGAGTGACATTAGTACTGACCTTTATATGACTGGGGGTCTATAGAGGGACATTAGTACTGACCTTTATCTGACTGGGTGTCTATAGAGGGACATTAGTAATGACCTTTATCTGACTGGGTGTCTATAGAGGGACATTAGTACTGACCTTTATATGACTGGGGTTCTATAGGTGACATTAGTACTGACCTTTATCGGACTGGGTGTCTATAGAGTGACATTAGTACTGACCTTTATATGACTGGGGGTCTATAGGTGACATTAGTACTGACCTTTATCTGACTGGGTGTCTATAGAGTGACATTAGTACTGACCTTTATATGACTGGGGGTCTATAGGTGACATTAGTACTGACCTTTATCTGACTGGGTGTCTATAGAGGGACATTAGTACTGACCTTTATCTGTCTGGGGGTCTATAGAGTGACATTAGTACTGACCTTTATATGACTGGGTGTCTATAGAGTGACATTAGTACTGACCTTTATATGACTGGGGGTCTATAGGTGACATTAGTACTGACCTTTATCTGACTGGGTGTCTATAGAGTGACATTAGTACTGACCTTTATATGACTGGGGGTCTATAGATGACATTAGTACTGACCTTTATCTGACTGGGTGTCTATAGAGGGACATTAGTACTGACCTTTATCTGACTGGGTGTCTATAGAGTGACATTAGTACTGACCTTTATATGACTGGGGGTCTATAGGTGACATTAGTACTGACCTTTATCTGACTGGGTGTCTATAGAGTGACATTAGTACTGACCTTTATATGACTGGAGGTCTATAGGTGACATTAGTACTGACCTTTATCTGACTGGGTGTCTATAGAGGGACATAAATAATGACCTTTATCTGACTGGGGGTCTATAGAGGGACATTAGTACTGACCTTTATCTGACTGGGTGTCTATAGAGTGACATTAGTACTGACCTTTATATGACTGGGGGTCTATAGATGACATTAGTACTGACCTTTATCTGACTGGGTGTCTATAGAGGGACATTAGTACTGACCTTTATCTGACTGGGTGTCTATAGAGTGACATTAGTACTGACCTTTATATGACTGGGGGTCTATAGGTGACATTAGTACTGACCTTTATCTGACTGGGTGTCTATAGAGTGACATTAGTACTGACCTTTATATGACTGGAGGTCTATAGGTGACATTAGTACTGACCTTTATCTGACTGGGTGTCTATAGAGGGACATAAATAATGACCTTTATCTGACTGGGGGTCTATAGAGGGACATTAGTACTGACCTTTATCTGACTGGGGGTCTATAGAGGGACATTAGTACTGACCTTTATCTGTCTGGGGGTCTATAGGTGACATTAGTCCTGACCTCCTGCTGCAGTATTATTACTCCCAGTACTCCCAGGCTTGCTACTATTAGATATAATAACCTCAGTTTCGTTTCCTTATCTGTTGGTAACATCAAAATATGATTATTAAATATTTCATATTTGTTTGTTTTTTTCTCCCAAAGTGAACCCCTTTGTGTGTGTCCCACAGATGTGGCGTTTCCGCTCTGCGTATGTTGGATTTGCACCGCTCAAAAAGTATGAAAAGAGACCCCCCCCCCCTTGAAGCCCATTAATGACATCATCAGTAAATTGTATGTAACAGATTCCAGTGTTTAGGGTTTATGACCCAATACTGCGATCATATCATTTATGACAAAAATCCGTATTTGTCGTATTATTCAGACGCGCGTGCATCTTTGTGTTACATTTCCTGATACTTTTATTATCTTGATCTTTATATATTTACTAGCGACTTGACCGTCAAAAAATGGCGGCAATAAGATTGTAAGGCAGGTAATGGTTTGGACGAGACATTCATTTTGTTGGCGGTCGGATATCCTTCGGCACTCATTGCGAGGCTGTTGGTTGTATTTTTTTTCTGATAGGCGCTTTTGCTGTTATTCTTTGGTCGGCGGTGATGTGTTTTTTGCGCTTATTGCAAGGCTTTGTGTGCTATGAGCAGCGTTGGCGCTCGTTGTGAGGCACGCAGTGAATGGCTTTTATGTTTAATGTGATAATGTTTTTTTTGTGTATATGTATTTTTGTATGCTAATGAAATAATTACTAAATGAATATACTTTACCTATTTGTAAGTAATATATGCAGGAAGCATTGTGCTGAAGAGCTGACAATCTGTTTTCATGTTCCTGCAGCATACAATGTAGGTTTTCAGTACTGTGGAGCTGCTGTGGAAGTGTCAGCAATGTGTGCAGTGTGTAGTGTAAATAGGCTGCGTGCGCGAGTGGAAGCCGTTAGGGTAGCTGGGTACTTCCGCATTGTGTAAGTTAGTGTTGTAAAATGGCGGGGAATGTGTATGTGGTAAGCGGGTGTGGATGATTTAGCGTCCTTGTTAATAGTGTATCTTTACCTCGTACAGCTTTTTAGGAAAATCTTTTTTAGTTAGCTCTTCAGGTTATTGATCACTGGATATATTAATTACAAATAGGTAAAGTATTTTAGTAATTAATTAATTAATTATTATTAAAAAATATATATATAAAAAAAATACGCTTAATAGCATATTTTACACTGCGGTTACTTTACATACAGTAACGCTTCGCACTTCCTAATACATTTGTTCATTCACAATAGTTATTATCGTGCATTCATTTAATAAGTATTAATTAGTAATGGAAAATAAAAATGTAGACTTTACACTACACTAAAATGTTTTACTTTTTACTCTGCAGTTATATATCTGGATTACTGCTCATTGGCTGCCAGCGATAGAACTCTCAAAGCAGTTACAAATCTAAATCACTTTATTATGCTCTGAGACCTAAATACATTTTTTAATTTACACTGCACAAAAAAAATTATATATTTCACACTGTACTTAAATATCTGTCTTTGCGATGAGCGCAAAGATTGATCGTTGCAAAGCAGGAAACATGAAGGACACGAGGGAAGAGGCTCACAATGAGCGCCGAAGGTCCTCAGAGTACAAAAAGCATCACATTGCCATGGCTTCAAACTTTTTTATTTATTATTACTGCCCCGTCATTTGTGCCAGGCAAGTCGCTAGTGATATAATATAACATAATGCAATACAATATTATACAGTACACATGGGTGTTGGAACTGGGGGGGGGGGTAAGGGGTAACCCCCCCCCCCCCAGAATTCCTATCGTATGTATGTATGCGTATAGAAGCTAACAGGGGAGGGGAGAGGGGGAGGAAACACAGGGGAGAGGGAGAGGAAGACACAGGAGAGGGGAGAGGGGGAGGAAGACACAGTGGAGAGGGGGAGGAAGACACAGGGCAGAGGGGGGAAGAGAAACAGGGTAAGGGAGAGGTGAGGGGAAGAGACACATGGGAGGGGGGAGAGACACAGGAGAGAGTGGGGGGTAGAGACACAGGGGAGAGGGGGGAAGAGACTAATGGGAGGGAGTGGTGAGGAGACACCGGGGAGAGGAAAGGGGGTAAAGACACAGAGGAGGGGGGAAGAAACACAGGGGAAGGGAGAGGGGGTAGAGACACAGGGGAGAGGGGGTAGAGACACAGGGGAGAAGGGGGAAGAGACACAGATGAGGGGGGAGAGACACAGGGGAGAGGGAAGGGGGGAAAGACACAGGGGAGGGGGGAAAGAAACACAGGAAGGGAGAGGGGGGTAGAGACACAGGGGAGGGGGGAGTGACACAGGGAAGACGGAAGGGGGAAAAGACACAGGAGAGGGGGGAAAGAAACACTGGGGAAGGGAGAGGAGGTCGAGACACAGGCAAGGGTGGGAGAGACACAGGGGAGAGGGGGGGAGAGAGACACATGGGAGGGAGTGGGGGGGGAGACACAGGGGAGAGGGGGGGAGAGAGACACATGGGAGGGAGTGGGGGGGAGACACAGGGGAGGTCTTCTGCTTTATTATTATTCTTCTTATTATTACTATATAATGTGTAGATTGCTCGGCTGGGCATGCCCTTGTGCATTATTATTATTATTATTATTATTATTACTATATAATGTGTAGATGTACCGGCTGGGCATGCTCTTCTACATTATTATTATTATTATTACTATATAATGTGTAGATGTACCGGCTGGGCATGCTCTTCTATATTATTATTATTATTATTATTATTATTACTAGCGACTTGCCCGACAAAAAATGACGGCAATGTGATGTATATGTTTGTCAAGTTGTTTAGTTATTAACATATATTTTTGACACTTGTAAGTATTTTAATATGAACGTGTATTTTTGTAAAATGTTGATGTAATGGTTTTTTAAAATGTAATTAGTATCTGAAGAATTGTTAACTTTAATATACATTGAATGAATAAGAAAGCAAAAAGTAAAAAGCCTTCTTTAAACGTCGCAAATTTTAACATGAAGTTTAAAATATATGTAAGCAATAACCTTCAAAGTATATATTTTTAAACTTGAACTTTATTTTTTATGTAAGTTTAGAAGTTGACAAAACATTGTTATAATTTTGAACATTATAAACAGGAACATAATGAATACATTTTGTAACCTAATTTTTTATTAAAAGTATTAACATTTGAATGTAAAAACAATTGACATTTAAATTAATCAGTATTAAAATTCAATTTCTATCACAATAATTGTTAACTTGAATATACATTGAATGTAGAGGAAGGCATACAGTAAAACTCTTCTTAAAACGTACGTAATTAAAGTAATTTATTACTGAGCACATAAACTGGCGATAAACATTAATGTAGGTAGTAATCTTAAGATAACAGACAATATTTACATTGTGACTTAAAAGGTGCTTGACCTCTTAACATCCACTTTGTAATCTGTTGAATGAAATAACTTGAAAATATATTTTTTAAACTTGTAACATTAGAAACATTAACATAGTGACTTAACATTTTAACATAATTTTTACTAACAATGCAAGGCAAGTATTTTGTGAGGCGAATCATTCATAAACATGACTTCCATTAATTATGACTGAATTAAACAACCAATTGTTATGTATTTTGCAATGCTTTTAAAAAATCTTGGCATCTTTAATTTGTATCCTTCAAAGTTATAGTACTTCATAGTAGACAATGTTTTTAGTAAAAATACGTCCATCTTCTAATAAATCACCTTGACTTTCATTGTTTTCAATGTAAACTTTAATAGCCTGTGGATTTTTGCACCGTGACAACGCAACGTACAATTGACCATGTGCAAAAACTGGTTCTTCCAAGAAAATACCCACAGATTTGAAAGTTTGACCTTGTGATTTATTAATGGTCATGGCAAATGCCATAATAATGGGAAATTGTCTTCTTTGAAGTATAAAAGGGAGACTACTTTCCCTTGGTGCTAAATCTATTCTTGGTATGAAAACTCTCTCTCCTTTATGGGTCCCAGTTAAAATTTCAGCATCTATAAAATGGTCCTTTAATTGTTGAACAATTAATCTTGTGCCATTGCATAGGCCTTTTTTGGGGTTCATATTTTGCAGTAACATGATAATTGCACCTTTCTTTAGCTGCAAAATATGTGGTGGCATTCCAGAAGGAGTTAAAGAGTTTATGAATTCAGTCGAAAAGTTAGCCTGACTTTCATTGTCATCAGCAAGTACAGAATCAGCACTGTGATAATTTCTTTGTGGTGCATTAATTTTTTTAAAGATTTCATTATTGAGGATTAATGCATCTTTATTTTTACACGTCAGTATGACTTGGTTGGCAAGCTCGGAATATTCTTCGTTATTTATGCTCCCTTCAAATATAGCCGATATAATATCTTGTTGACAAATCATATGAGGTGGGATCTCTACAGTGTCGTCAGGTAAATGTAGTATTTTTTCTGTTCTGCCTTCTCCAATTTTAATAAGCCAATCATTGAAATCAGTTTGGCCTTCTGATCTCATATTTTGTTGCAGTTGAAGATGGGTAAAATGTTTCCATACTGTACTTGACTTTATACATGTTTCGGTAATGTCAGTTCGATTTCCATGTACAACGACAGGTAATGTTTGTCTAAAATCGCCACCCAACATTACCTTTCCACCAAATGGAAAAATATTCTCCATGACTTCACGAAGCAAACGGTCAATACATTGGAGGGCATAGCATGACATCATTGTGGCCTCATCTATTATAATTAATTTACATTTCTTCAATTTCTTTGCTTGTAAGGATGTCATGCGAATATCTGACACAGAATTTTCTAAAATAGGCACTGGCAGTTTAAATCCACTATGAACAGTTCTTCCACCTTCTAATAAAAGTGCAGCAATTCCAGTAGTGGCAAACGCCATTGCTATTTTTCCTTGTGCTCGTACTGAACTCATTAATAAATTGTACAAATATGTTTTCCCTGATCCGCCAGGTCCATCAAGATAGAAATAACGCTCTGTCACCATGTCATCATCTATAGCATTTTTAATGGCATGAAATGCTTGCAATTGTAGTGTATTTAAAGTTGCAAGTCTTTCTTCTGTTCTTTCTGCTTGTAGTTGAATGTCATAGTCTTCAAAGTTAATGTCATCTATAAGACCTGGATCAGGCAAATTAAAACTTGCACAACTTAATCCATGAGTTAAAAAGACTTCTTGGATTTCCATTAACGCTTTTAAGTGTGCAATGGGTTCATTGTATCGTCGCATAAAGTCTTCAGCCATATTACTTTTAAAAGTCTCCCACAAAGCTAATGCATTTGGAGCATTTGAGAAGATACAAATAAAAGCAAATTGTTCTCTCATCTGTCGTGGCATTTGACATTGTGCTGCTTCTTCTAAACATCTTTCCCACTCTGTATCATCAGCGAGTAAGTTTCTATGTCTTGCAGCTAAATGGAAGGATTCATATACAATGTCATTAACAGTTCTTAAGTGTTCAAAACTTTGTGCTCCAGGAACATTTAAAAGTAATATCCGTAAGCAAAAACGTTCAACATCTCTTGGACTGACTGTGTAAATTCTTGGAATAATTTTATTGCCTCTGGTTTTTCTTGGTCTCCATAATCCATTCACAAAAACATAGTGATATGGAATTTCAATATATAAGTATTGTGTTGCTTCAGCATCAGTGGAATTTAATGCAAACCATGCAGTTAGTGTAGTGTGACGATCTTCACTTTGGGCCAATGCATTCATTTCATTTCCAGCATGGAAATAGACTAAATGTCGTTGTGGCAAATGTACTGCTAACCTATATACTGCATGTGATCTATCATGCATTTCAAATTTTAAAAGCCGCCACATAGCTTCTGGCGCACTGACATAGCGAGCATCTACATGAGATGCAAGTTCATCATGTACTAACTCACTACTTTCAGGGTTGTCTGCACTTTTGACGACTACAGTAGCTGCATCGTAACCTTTGTAAATATATTTGTAGACATATTTAATGGATTTGATGGAAGTGCAGGCTTCTACGTTGATGTGGGCGTTGTACTTCATGAGTAAATGTGGATTGTAGGGTACTACATATCTATTGTCCACTTTTTTTCCACGAATAATGGCACTATCTCCTTCTCTTCTTTTATAAAGTGGATATCCATCACAATTGGCATAGGTTTTGTCTCTATAATCTTTTGGAAATTCTTTGGAACATTTATTATTTTCCATACATGGTGATTGTGGATTAAGGTCACCACAGGGTCCATGAATCATGCGATGAGTAACAATCTCATATAGTCTACCATATAGTTCTGGATCTGGTAGTTCAGCAACAATGACTGCATCCACTTTGTCTGAAGTATCTAATTTATCTTTTTCTTGAAGTATTATTAGAAGATGTGCATGTGGAAGGCCTCTTTTTTGAAATTCAATGGTATATACATAAGCAAGACATTTGCCAAATAACTGATTTATAGTGAAGTCACGTATTAATTCATTTAATTTAATCTTAAAAACTCTGGCTACTAAATCTGGTCGATCAGAAGCACTTTGTCCAAGAAGTAGATTTTGTGTGATTTCTGGCCATTGTGGATTACATGTAAATATCACAAATAAATCGGGTTTGCCAAATTTAGTGACAATAGCCATAGCATCATTGTATCTTTCTCTCATATTCCGAGGAGATCCTTGAAAAGAAGATGGTAAAATGATGGCTTTGCCAGCTGTCATGTCTCTGCTTGTAGCCACGTCAGCAACATAGTCCATTAATCCAGAATATTGTTCTACACGGAGTTTATCTTGTTGATATTTGATAAAGTTTAAATTATTTGCCTCAACTTGCAAATATGAATCAATAATCCATTGTTGTGTAAGTTTCCCACCACATAAAATTGAATAATGTTATTTAGCTCTATGAAAACACTGGGTAAGCATTTTTTATTTTCTTCCATCTGCATACGTTGGTCAACAGCTTCCATTGTATCTAGGACATATAGTTGAGCGAATTTTCTTTTATTTCCTTCCTCTGGATGTAAATGGGAAGTGCGATGATAAATTTGTCCTTGGACTTTAAAACAGTAAGGACCATGTCCTGGTACATTAGCAGCTAATGTTGCCCCCATGGATGCAAAGGATATGGCACTATTGTAGGATCTTATGTTTGCCTTAAAATTTTTGTAGTTTGGAAAAGTAGGTTCAGTCATAATATTTTGTAAATAAATTCGAAATTCTTTCCTTTCTGGAAGTTTGAACTTGCCTTTTTGACAACAACTAATAAATTGTCCATCTCTGGGTCTCTCCTGTTTAAAATAATAAGCCTCACAAAACTGACATTGAGTAGTCATGTCCCCACAACTATGAACCTCTACTGCTAAAGACTTGAGTAGAGGACAATTTGCAAAGCATATAGGATTTTGACTTTCATATTCATCAGGTGAAATGTCATATAATGTTTCAACAACAGGTTCTAAATGTTTTGTTTTTTTCGTTGCTTTTCTTGGTATATGTTGTATTGTTTGAGGTAAAATGTCATGTAATGTTTCATGAAACGGTTCTAAATGCTTTGTTTTCTTTGTTGCTTTTTTTGGTATCTCTTGTATTTTTTCTGGTAAAATGTCATCTGATGTTTGAGCAACAGGTTGTAAATGCTTTATTTTCTTTGTTGCTTTTTTTGACATATCTTTAATTTCTGCAAGTGACAATCTTTTGCTTGCAATTCTTTTGCGTTCTTTTTCTCGTCGAATTTCCTTCTTCTCCGGTGTCTGCTGGCTGTCTGCTCTCTGTCGTCGTTCTCTAGCTTGGCGTCTTTTCTTTTCTTGTTTACTCTCCTTATCAGCCATGTTAATCTGTAAAAATAAAATAATGTACCATTAGTTTATTTTGAGATGTTAAGTTGTTTTTCATGACAAATAGTTATCAATAGTGTGTTAACATTTTATACTTAATCAATTTCAATGCGGTCAATTGAATAAAAGTCTAAATAAGGCCATCAGATAATTATTTAAAGAAGTTTTTATTTATTAAACATGTATCCAAAAGCAAGTGTTTCAGTAACTAAAAAGGTATTTTCAAAAAGATGGTATGTCCTTATTTACAGCACTATTCAATTTGTCAAATGGCAATTAAATTAGGGTTTAGGACTGGAATGTTACAATGACAAATTGTATAGATTCTGTGTTTTTAGACTTTTTTGGACTATGCCAATTTATTTTTTAAGTTTACATTGAAGTTTGTATTTACTGTTAAAGATTATTGGCCCTAAAAGACAAATAAGAGATAGATGATAGATATTACTTTTTATACTGTACCTTGGTTGAAGTTTGATTTCAAGCAGAATCTTTGTTGGTCCAGTGTTGAAAGCCTTCATCTGATGGTCTGGTCCTGTGTTGAAAGTCCTCGTCCAATCGTCTGGTCCTCTGTTGAAAGTCCTCATCCGATGGTGTAGTCCTCTGTTGAAAGTCCTCGTCCGATGGTGTAGTCCTCTGTTGAAAGTCCTCGTCCAATGGTCTGGTCCTCTGTTGAAAGTCCTCGTCCGCTGGTCTGGTCCTCAGTTGAAACTCCTGGTCCGATGTTCTTGACGCAGTATCTGTTATAAAATAAAAATGAAAATGTAATTTTATTTGAATGTATTTGTATGAACTAAAAAATGACATTATTTCTATGTTTTTCTACAATCCCGTTTGGTGCCCACCACTTTTGGTATGCTTATTTAGGCCTTTTTCTAAGGCTTATAGATTGTTAAACATAAAATAAGAATATAAATGTAGTTTGGTATGTGTTTGTGTGAGTTTTCGTACAATCCTGTTTGGTGCGCACCACTGTTGGTATGCTTATTTAGGCTTCTTTCTAAGGCTTATAGGTTGTTAAACATAAAATTAAGAATATAAATGTAGTTTGCTATGTGTTTGTGTGAGTTTTCGTACAATCCTGTTTGGTGCCCACCACTGTTGGTATGCTTATTTATGCTTCTTTCTAAGGCTTATAGGTTGTTAAACATAAAATAAGAATCTAAATGTAGTTTGCTATGTGTTTGTGTGAGTTTTCATACAATCCTCTTTGGTGCGCACCACTGTTGGTATGCTTATTAATGTTGTTTTGTAATGCTAATAGGTTGTTAAACATAAAATAAGACTCTAAATGTAGTTTGCTATGTGTTTGTGTGAGTTTTCATACAATCAAGTTTGGTGCGCACCAATGTTGGTATGCTTATTTAGGCTTCTTTCTAAGGCTTATAGGTTGTTAAACATTAAATAAGAATTTAAATGTAGTTTGCTATGTGTTTGTGTCAGTTTTCGTACAATCCTGTTTGATGGGCACCACTTTTGTTATACTTATGTAGTGTTTTTTCTAATGGTTATAGGTTGTTAAACAAAAAGAATATGAATTTAGTTTGCTATGTGTTTGTTACAATCCTGTTTTGTGTGTACCAGTTTGTGTGTACCATATGTTGCATACTTTGGCCCTCATTCAATTGCAGTTTGGCCAATTCAATAGGGTTCTAAATGTGCTTATTTCGAGCCCTATTGAATTGTCGAAAATATCAATTGAATTTTTTGAAATTTGTATTTAACAAAGCATGGCCTTTTCAGCATTTAAAGTATTTTTGTATCTTACCTCTTCTTCTTTGTTGGTGTTCTTTAAAAGGGATTGTGCTTCAGAATGCACGGTGCAAATTGTTGAGAGACGCTGTTGATGCAGAGTCTGTTTGAATATTAAAAAAAGTAGAAAGATTGAGCTTTAGGTGATCTATTGAATTGCAGTAAATTAATTTCATTGAAATATACTTCTGTAATTATTTTCAATTATCATTATTTTTTGGTGGGGGCTACACACATATGTCACATACATGAAGCACATTTCCATAGTTGAAAGTAATTTTTTTGTGTGCGTGTGACATATCACTATACATGAATCATATTTTAATTGTTAAATTAACCTTATTTTTATTTTTGGCCAACATACATAAATGTGTGTGTGACATGTGACTATAGATGATACACATATATGTGCGTGTCACATATCAGTATACATGACTCATATTTTAATAGTCCCAACTTATTTTTTTCTAATGTAATATAAATGTAGTTGTTTAATTAGTTTGTTTTAAGATAATTTTGTTGCAGGGGCAATACACATAAATGTGCGTATCACATGTCGCTATACATTATACACATAAATGTGCGTGTCACATGTCAGTATACATTATACACATAAATGTGCGTGTCACATGTCAGTATACATTATACGTATATATGTGCGTGTCACATGTCAGTATACATAAACCTCTTTTTCTTATTTTTTTTTTTTTTTTGATGTCCTGTCTTGATAATAAAATGTAATATATTATAGCTTACCTCTCAGTTGTAATTTGCACAATGTAAAGTAGTAAATTAGGAAAGAATTATCTTCTCAAGTTTTAGCAGCAGTTATGTCTGAAGTCACTCTGTTCATCACCTGAGGAGAAATGTATTTTTCTCTGTCAAATAGGCAGTAATTATAAATTTGTAGAACATTCCGGAAAGTTAGACCGTTAGAACGCAATACGCATGCGCTATTTGCGTTCCAGCTTACAATTTGCGTTCCATCCGCCATTTTGTGCGTAGTAGTGGTTAAAATGGTGTTTAATATGAGTGTGATCCGTTCCGCATAGTATGTGTTTCATTATTGCGAGTAAGTGTAGTGTAGTTACTTCTGGAGCCTCGTTTTCGTTTTGTTCGGCGGCCATTTTTTCTCTCGCTTAGCCGATTTTCGGCCGTTTAAACTCTTTGTTTTAAACTTAAATGGACGTGTAAATGAACTTTTGGAGGTGCCGGATGCCCCCCCGTGCTGTAAGTAAGCTTTTTATGTGTTTGTTGTGTTTATTTCTTGTGTTTGTGATGTTTTGATGCGCGGCGGTTGGAATGGGTCTTTCGCGGCAGTATTTTTTTCCGATGCGGCCGTATTTTGTTGCGATGTTGCCGTATTTTTTTGCGATATACGCAGTTAGCTTTTACGTGTACGACGCAGTGTATTTGTTTCTAAGTCGTGCGTATGTGTGTTAAGAGCGTGTGAAGGGCCTTTTTTACTGTTTTTTTGTTAAGTCTTGCGTCTGTGTGTCTGGGTGTAAGCGGGTGTGAGGCGACTTTGAGGTTTTTTTTGTTATGAAGTTGTGTGTGTGTGTATGTGTGTGTTAACACAGCCGATGTTGGGAGGCTCCCACCACCGCAAATGCGGACCCTCGCTTCGCGAGGATCCGCATTTGCGGGGACGTTGTTGGGTTTTTGTTGGCTGGGCGGTTGGGTTTATTCTGTTAAAAAGTTGTGTGTGTGTATGTGTGTGTTAACACAGCCGACGTTGAGCCTCCACCTCCGCAAATGCGGACCCTCGCTTCGCGAGGATCCGCATTTGCGGGGACGTTGGGATGCTCCATCACCGCAAATGCGGGCCCTCGCTTCGCGAGGACCCGCATTTGCGGGGAACTGCGTCCCTCGCGTTCTTGCGGGCTCGCTACGCGAGCCCGCAAGCGTGAGCAACGACCCGTACGCTCACAACTATATATGTGATTACTATATAATGTGTAGATGTACCGGCTGGGCATGCTCTTCTACATTATTATTATTATTATTACTATATAATGTGTAGATGTACCGGCTGGGCATGCTCTTGTGCATTATTTTTATTATTATTATTATTATTATTATTATTATTATTATTATTACTATATAATGTTTAGATGTACCGGCTGGGCATGCTCTTCTATATTATTATTATTATTATTATTATTATTACTATATAATGTGTAGATGTACCAGCTGGGCATGCTCTTCTATATTATTATTATTATTATTATTATTATTATTATTACTGTATAATGTGTAGATGTACCGGCTGGGCATGCTCTTTTACATTATTATTATTATTATTATTATTACTATATAATGTGTAGATGTACCGGCTGGGCATGCTCTTGTGCATTATTATTATTATTATTAGTAGTATTTTACTAATAATAATAATAATAATGCACAAGAGCATGCCCAGCTGGTACATCTACACATTATATAATAATAATAATAATAATAATAATAATAATAATAATAATAATAATAATAATAATGCATGCCCAGCTGGTACATCTACACATTATATAGTAGTAATAATAATAATAATAATGCACAAGAGTCCTTCAACACTGCACTGGACACTGAATAAGCTTGCCTAGCTATGGTTTTCCCTATTGATGCAGTATCACCTACACTCTACCTCCTCTCAGTAAGACTGCAAGTTAGTTCTGATTCCAAAATGGCTGCTGTCCATGAGGTAGAAGGGCGTGGAAGGGAGTGTATGCTGCTGATTGGCTGGAATGTGTCTGCTGACTGTGACATGCAGGGTCAAAGTTTGCTCAATGATAAAGTATTGGGGGCGGGTCGAATCTCGCATATGTTCGCAGTTCGCCGCGAACATGCTATGTTCGCCGGGAACAGTCCGCCGGCGAACTATTCGCAACATCTCTACTCAGGAAGTTTACAGTCTCTGACCTTTAGAGAACTTGATGTGATGGATGTGCCTGACCTGCCTGCCACCTACTGTGAGCTGCACAGAGACCAAAGGGGACAGGACATCCCAGGGCAAAGGACCTGAGGGCAGGGGCCTGGCATCAACTGAGAAAGCAATGCAGGAGGGAAGAGAGGAGGCATCCCCAGGGAAAGGATCTGAGAACTAGGCAGGGGACCTGGCATCTACTGAGAAAGCAATTCAGGAGAGCACAGACAGGGCATCCCCACGGAAGGGAGATGAGGGTAGGACAGAGAGAGAGAAAGAGGACAGAGAGAGGGATCACAGGGGGTGAGAGCAGAGCTGCTGAGCTGGTAAGTAGAAAATATACACTCTGCTCTGATATAATGCAAAGCTGAGAAGGGTCTCAGCAGTGAACACTCACTGAGCAATATCCAGGCAAGCAGAACTCACTCATCAAGTATAGGAGTTCAGACACTTAGCACTCACTCACTAAGCAAAGGGGGGCATCCAGGCAAGCTGCACTCACAAGCTCACGTGCATTTGTTGCATGCACGCTATAATACATATAATAACAATAATAATAATAATAATAATAATATCATAAGATATAAGATATCATATAATAATATATATCATATATCATAATAAAGGGTTAATACACATACAAAGGCCAATTTGTAATACTATGGAGTATAAACATTCCCCTGAGGGCCTGATAAAAATATGACAGGTGATAATGTGAATTGATCGATAGCAAAACACTTAATGGGATTTCACCAAATGATAATGGGTATACATCTTAGCACATGGCCACGAGCAATGGTATGGGACTTTCCAGGATGGGCCTAACGAAGATTATCCCTGATGATGAGGGTTGGCTGTTGCTCCACGTGCCTCTGCACAGCCTCCATGTGTGTTTGCAGCCCTTCCTGGGATAGAGTAGATTAGTGTGGTATATGTTCCTCTGGTCCCATTCTGGATTGCTAAGTGGTGGTTGTGAAGGGCTTATGTATACCTCAATGAAGCTGTGAGCTATACCATGTAGGGCCACTGTAGGTGGGCAGGTCATAGCAGAGAGGTCAGACAAATCACAGTCCACTGCAGAAGCAACTGGCTACTCACTCCAGTATCTTTGGCATGCAAACCTTGTGGAAAATCACAGACAAAGACATAGCTGAATGTGCTGCAGTCCATAGGGTCACAGAGATTTGGACACAACAGAAAGATCGAACAACCATAAATAAAATGTTCCCCTGCTATTTGATATATGCCATGTGGTGGTATATTTTGTCCACTATTTGTTTTCTTTTCAATATTTGATAGTTGGGAGTTGTAATGCCTTCCATTGCTTTCCCCATATTTTAAAGTGCATTGGTGTGTTTTTATTGTGATTTGCAGTAAGTCAGATTTGCTTTAAGTTGCAGGTTTAACATCCGCAACGTAGGTCATTTTTGGCTCGCAAAAAAAAAAAACGCAGATTGAATAGCAAAATAACTTACTGTCTCTATTGCTCAATTGAATGAGGCTCATTGTCTTCTAACGGTATGAATAAAATATCAATTATACATTTTTTTTTATAAAGCCGTAAGTGTCTTTCTCATCTCTTTCTGTGATATTCCCAGATAAGTCCTTAAGATATGCTATTTATCTAGTTGAGACATATTTGGTTCCCATAATACTTTTTTTTTTGCTTTTTATGTGAGAAAAATATATTGTACTATATATATGATAAGCAATTTGGCATCCATACATATGAATCAGACCCTAGGTACTTCATGTCCGCTTATACATTTGAAAATATATGACATATGAGAGAGACATTCTTCAATATCGGAATAATATAGTAAAATATGGGCACTAATTATACAAGATGATAACTGTAATTAATTATTGTCATGAATCACCCAGGGGCCATATTGGATTTGGTGTGAACTATGCTGGGGCCATTTTGTGACTGGCAGCAGTGGCCATTTTGGGTTATCTTCCACATGCTGTTGCCATGTGGAAGAACAAAAGGTTTGGGCTCACAAAGTCACTGCTTGTGAATGGTATGAATAGGGGGGTCCACTGTCAGCATTACTGCATAAAATGGATTGACGTGGAAAACATGCCCCACCCTGATACTACTAATGGGGTTTATGTAGCTCAACATATATGCATGTTGAAAATGATTAACTCCAATTCATGTTTCTGGTGTGCGCTTTATGAGTCAATAGTGATTAATATAGTTGTAGGAGGTCCTTTTAAGTGAGCTACAGTATATATGATGACCCTTATGGGTATCTATTGGATCACCTTTGGAGTCAAGTTAGGTACATAGTTGCCCTTTTCTTGTTATTTTTCTTGTATTTTATATGCAACTCTGATAACGGAGACATTGTTTTCCTTAAACTACATAATAATTTAAGGAAGTATTACGGTAGTCTTCATTGATGGTTATAACTCCTAACTGAAATTTGATCATAATTTGTTTAATTCAATACATTATTTTATTATTTTTTTGTATGCTTAAAATGTCCTATTACCTTTTGAACTTTGTCCAAGATATGATCCATTCAACAATAAGACAAGATTTTGGTGACAGGCAACTGAAAACTATGTGCAAAACAAGGCAGATGTTCAGATTTTGTTGGAATCTTACCTGTATTGGACATATTATTATATTTATTTCTATAAAAACAAAAAAATATATTCCAATAAAAATTATGTATTTTGACATATACGCAGTGGATAGAAAAAGTATGCATGCCCTTACTTATTGAAATTGCAGGATGTTATGATTTAAAGCCAGAAATCAAGATAAACATGTCTATCTAAACATTTTCTATTTTTAATATTGCCTTGCAACCAACAAAATTGATGAGAAAAACAAATACATACATATTACAAAAAATTTTTAAATAAAAAACCTACATCACCCAGGTTGCACAGGGGTGCACAATGTTTTATAATAGGAGCTGTTGCTGTGTTCAGAGTATTCCTATCACATTTAAAACCATATCACAGTTAAGTAGCATAAACTTGACATTAGTGATTCTCATTAATCTAAAATGAAACGTCTCTGTTTCTGTATAAAAGAACAGCAAAAGCACTTTATGTTTTCCACTGATCACTTGCATGCTTTTCTGCACCACTCACTCACTCATCAACCAACCAACCAAACAATCCATGAGCAGCTTTGATGCTGAAAAAATAAGAGCTCCATTCCATGGCTCCTGTAACTAAAAATCCAAAAGGAAGTTCACTCAGAAAACACTACAGAGCAATCATATCACTCTCTTAAATATAACCTCAGAGAAATGTTATCTAAGTGCTTGTAATGTCTACTATAACGTAAGTTTCCAGTGGCTGTCTTGTAGATAATTTAAAAATCGCTATTACATGGCACCGAGAATTATATCTGAGCTCTTGGAAGCTTACTTGGAATTATCTCCTAGTGCTCATAATTTGCAAAAAGCCTCTAGGTACTTTCAATCACCCTAAGGAGTGTACACCTTTTTTAAGTGGTTACTGAGTAACCAACCAGAGTTTACATATTTTCAATACTCAATTCTAATTAGTTGAAATATGATTGATCCATCAGAAGCCATAATAATTAGTATATATGGTGAGGGAGAAGTCAGAAAGCCATTAGCTGTTAGAAACCATAAGGGTCAATAATGATCCCCATGGTTATAGAATAGTTTACCATAGGGATCTGTAGAAACCCCATGGTATAGTTGCTGATTTTAGGTGCCATGGTAACACAAGGGGTGGGAGGAGTTAACCCAATGGCCACCCCAGTTGTTGAGGAGGGTTTCTGGTGATACTCTGGATACTCCCAGAGTTTACTTGGTAGGTGTGAGCACTTTTCTAAACCAGCAGATACTAGCAATTGTGTGAACTCTCAAACTATTTTTCCTACCAATGAAAACCTCTATATCTGAACTTTTCTGTAATATTTGGGATTGAAACACATAGAGCACATAATTAACTTGCAGAAATAGCGCTCCTGAAGTTCTTAGTAAGGTTTCCTTTTATGGGAGTCAAAGAATGGAGCCCTAAAGCTAGATTTTCTTATTACAAGCACCTTGATGTGGACTTTGAGTCCTCCTTGAGTCCACCCTAGCACAGGATCCCCTATACACACAACACCATATTTTTCTTCCCATTTGTCTGTCTTCTCGTCTGGTGCTATTCCAATTTTCTGCTCTGTCTCATTCTATCTCACAAAGGCTGCCTGCCTCCACTAATTCAACCGGATGAAGAAGGGGGACCTGACAGTGCAAGTGTGTCAGTGCTCAGCAGCTGATAAGCTCTATTCCTTCTACCATAGATGTTAGGTGCCTCAGTATGTTCAATAAATAATAATATAAAAGCATGCAACACAGTGACCCCCTTCAGGGTGGGCACCCTACTAAATACTTACCCTGTCAGTAATTCTGGTAGCATCTAGCAAGACTATAAATCAAAACTGGCTATATTGTATCCAAATCAAATGTAGTTCAAGTTGAAGCAGAAACAAGTCTCTCAATTAAATAGTACTAAGAGATCATCTTGTGGATGAAGTAAACATTAGATTATAATATGTTAAAAGATGCTAATAGAGGGAGATGTTCCATACTTGTAAACCTAAAAAATACTACAGAGCAATCATATCACTCCTAAATAATAATTACAAATAATTATAATAAATAAATAAATAATAAAAACAAACCAGATACACTTCCTAGTCTTGCCTCTCATAAGAACACTTTGTAATTTGGTTAGGACCTGAACTCCTTCACCTCAGATGTACTTTCTGTGCATGTTAGAATGTTTTCTGTTGCTTTAACTGCACTGATTTACTTTACTGCATCCTTATAAAAATGTAAATAGATAATAATAATAATAATAATAATAATAATAATTAAAATGTCCAAAGATTTTTATTCAAGCTAAATTACATCAGTCAGTTACATTTGACCATATATATTAATAATAATAATAATTATTATTTTTATTATTACCTTTTATTTGTATAGTGCAGGCATACTTGTAGCACTACAATTTCCAAGACCGACAAGCACTAACAGTCTTAAAGAGAATAAATGCAAATGTATAAAGAGACAATGCAAAGGATAAATAATTTATAGATGACAAGACAACGCCATCTGGGGAAGTACATTGGATGATTTCAAAATTTGAAAACTTTATAGGAAATCAGATTGAATGATTGCATTGGAAAAAAACAGCAGAAAGAGAGGTACGATTGCCCTTTATAGATCCCTGTGTTCCATGTTCCATGATGATCCAGTCCCCAGGCAGAGTTGTTCAAACCCTTTGACAAAGCAGAAGGAGGAGGAGAAAGGTAAATAGGTAATTTGAAAAGTAAGTAAAAATATTAACTTGTATTTATTTTAAGCTTCATAATGTTTTGAATAGTTTCTGCCCAGCAAGCAAATCAATTCACTTTTATGTGCATTACAGTGTTACTTTAATATGTATAGCTTAGAGAATGAATAGAGAGGTAAAGTGACAAAAAAACGTCAAATAAATTCAAGGAATGTGTCGGATTACATGCAAAAGCATTACTTTACAGAAAAGGTGAGGTGGTAGGGACTAACACATTTAAAGAATGTAAGCATATCTTGGGTAGGCTTAAATCCATCCTAAGGATTTATTAAGCCAGACTTTTGCAGAGGCTATTGCAGAGACCAATTTAGTTATTATTTTTTTTTTTTCATACAAAAAAACAATACATTTATTTAACTTTCATAACATCAGATATATAAATATAATTATGAGATAGATATGTACATATACAGATCAAAGTTACCATCAAATACCCTTATTAAACATAAATTAACAAAGCAAAAGGAAAACAACATCAGCAATTTAAGAGTATATATTGTTTCCGCAATCTTCACTTCTGACCAGGATTCATGCCAGTTCCATTTTGGTAAAAAAAAAAATCTTTTTCAATGTAGTACTTTTGATCAACTAATTCTTTAACTTGAGTACAAGAAGGGATTGTAGCCTTTTTCCAGTTAAGTACTAATAATTTTTTGGCTGTCATAAGGTTTTGTATTGTAATACATTTAATATAAAAACTGGTCTTTTCTGGAACAATGTGGAACAAGATCAAGTCAGGAGATAATTTCAATTGGATTTTTACGATTTCAATTATTTTCTCAAGACATGCAGACCAATAAGTTTGAATTCCCATACATTCCCACCACATATGAGTCTGAGAGCCTTTTTTATACATCCTCTCCAACAATTTCCTGAATATTTTATTGGATATAGTTTGGCCAATGAAGTTGGAACTATATACCATCTTGATATAAATGAAAACTGAACCTCTCACAGATAAGAGCATTTTATCATTTTTGCTGTTGTTTGAAAAGCTGTCAACTAAACTTCATTATCCCAAACTATGTGCAGCTCTAGTTCCTATTTAAATAATCTATTAAATTTGAAAGCTTCATTATAGGAATATATATTTGTATAGCATTTTGAGATGGAGTGATGTTTAGCTTCAATCATACACATCTTTTAAAATCTACTTGTTCTTAAATTTTGTAAATTGTACTTTCATTTTCTCAGTGCTTCAATTAGTAAATTGTATTACAGACATTTTCCAGAAGAGACCTGGTTATTTCTCTCCATTTCTTCAAAAGATTTTATAGTGTCGTTTGAGTATAAATCACTGAGCACTTTTATATTCCATTTCTCCCACCTATCTCTATTAGTGGGCGGAAAAATAAAGTACAACATTGATATGGGAATAATCCATGAAGGAAAAGGATCTAGCTTCTTTTCTTTATTCATTTTACTAGCGACTTGCCCGTCAAAAATTACGGGGCAATTAAATTGTAAGGCAGGCAATGCTGTTTGCCACAGAGAGTAAGTGTTTTGGTCATCTGAGATCCTTTGGCGATCATTGCGAGCCTCGTGCTGAGCGCCTTTGCCTTTGAGAGTCTCTTGGTTGGTGTATTTTTTGTTATGAGAGGCGCTTTTGCTGTCATTGCAAGGTCCGCGCTGATCTCCTTTTTGCTCTTATTGCTAGCCTGTCCCCTGGTGTAGTTTGTGTCCTATGATCACCGTTGGAGCTCCTTGTGAGTCGCGCGGTGAATGTCTTTGCCCTTTTATTGCGATACTTATTATTACTGTGTTTTTTTTTTGTCTATATGTAGTTTTTAGGATAATGAATTAATTACTGAAATCATAAATTAATATACTTTACCTATTTGTAATTAAAATATGCAGCAAGCAATGTGCCGAAGAGCTAACAATCTGTTTCGATGTTGCATACAATGTAGGTTTGCACTGTTCTGGAGCTGAGGTGTAAGTGTCAGCAATGTGTACAGTGTGTAGTGTAAATAGGCTGCGTGCCCGAGGGGAAACCGTCAGTGTAGCTGGGTACTTCCGCATTCTGTAAGTTAGTGTTGTAAAATGGCAGCGAATGTGTATGTGGTACACGTGTGGATGATTTAGCATCTTTGCTATTATTGTATCTTGTACCTCGTATGGCTTTTTGTAAAAGTCGTATGTGCTTGGTGTTGTTTTGTAGCTTTAGGGGTTGTGTAGCCTCGTTTTCGTTTTTTTTGGCGGCAATTTTTTCTCTCGCTTAGGGGATTTTCGAGTGTTTAAACTGGGTAAGCTGGGCTTAGATTGAGGTGTAATCTCACTACCAGATGTCCTGGGTGTCCCCCCTTGCTGTGGGTAAGGTTTTTATTTTATTTTTGTGTGTATTTAATGTTTCTTTAATGTTTTCCGGTGTGTGCGGTTTGGCTGTTAAGGTCGTATTTTTGCAAGTTCGTAATGTTCGTAAAGTCCCCCCATTTCCCTCCCCTGTGTCTTTCCACCATCCCCTGTGTCTCTTCCCCGCTCCTCTTCCTCCCCTTTGTCTCTTACCCCTCCTCTCACTCCCATGTGTCTCTCCCCCCTCCTCTCCCTCCCCTGTGTCTCTCCCCCTCCTGTGTCTCCCCCTCCTCTCCCTCCTTGGTGTCTCCCCACCTCCTCCCCCACCCCTGTGTCTCTCCCCCTCCTCTATGTCTCCCTCTTCCTCTCCCACCCCTGTTTATCACCCCCTCCCCTGTGTCTCTTCCCCCTCCTCTCACTCCCCTGTATCTCCCCCCTCCTCTGTGTCTCTTTCCCCCTCCTCTCACTCCCCTGTCTCTCCCCTTCTCTCTTTCCCCTGTGTCTCAACCTCTTCTCACTCCCCTGTGTTTCTCCCCCCCTCCTCTGACTCCCCTGTGTCTCTTCCCCCTCTTCTCCCTCCCATGTGTCTTTTCCCCTACTCTGACTCCCCTGTCTCTCTCCCCCTCCTCTGACTCCCCAGTGTCTCTCCCCACTCCTCTCCCTCTTCTGTGTCTCCCCCTCCTCCCCTACCCCTGTGTCTCTCCCCTGCCTCTCCCTCCTCTGTGTCTCCCCCTTCTTCTCCCACACCTGTGTGTCTCCCTCCTCCCCTGTGTCTCTTTCCCCTTCCTCTGACTCCCCTGTCTCTCTCCACCTCCTCTGACTCCCCAGTGTCTCTCCCCACTCCTCTCCCTCCTCTGTGTCTCCCCCTCCTCCCCTACCCCTGTGTCTCTCCCCTGCCTCTCCCTCCTCTGTGTCTCCCCCTTCTTCTCCCACACCTGTGTGTCTCCCTCCTCCCCTGTGTCTCTTTCCCCTTCCTCTGACTCCCCTGTGTCTCTCCCCCTCCTCTGTGTCTCCTCTCCCCTCCTCTCACTCCCCTGTGTCTCATCCCCCCTCCTCTCACTCCCCTGTGTCTCTCCCCCATCCTCGCTTTCCCCTGTGTCTCTCCCCTCTCCTCTCATTCCCCTGTGTCTCTCCCCCTTCCTCTCACTCCACTGTGTATCTCCCCCTCCTCTCCTTCCCATGTGTCTCTCGTCTCCTCCTCTGTGTCTTTCCCCCTCCTCTTCCTCCTCTGTGTGCCCCCTCCTCTGTGTTTCCCCTCCTCTCCCTCCCCTGTGTCTCTCCCCCTCCTCCCTTGTGTCTCTACCCCCTTCTTCACTGTGTCACTTCCCCCTCCTCCCCTGTGTCTTTTCCCCCCTCATCTCACTACTCTGTGTTTTCCTCCTTTCTGGTACCTCTCTTCCGCGCAGGTGCACCTGCGCAATGCGCATGCCCGAACTTAGGGTGCAATGTGCATTGCTCATGCGTTCCCCGGTGCGCATGGTTGCGTATCGTAGTTGTTAACCTACGATTTGTCACAAGCGTGACAGCGAATCGCAGTTTGACAACTATTATATGTGATTAATATCTCTAATGATTATGTTGAGACCCTCAGGGATGGCTTCACAAGCACATGCTCCACACCCAATTCGACATGCAGCATTAGGGGAACAGTTTATAAATCATTACATACCTGTGTCCCTGATGTCACTGCTTGGGATGTGCCTTCTGCTGCAGTTTGCTCTCTGTCTGTTTTTCTTCAACATTAACTATAATTTCCTCTGGAAAAAGCAGCATAGAGTTGTCCGTGGGCAAATAGAGGTTCCTGTAAAGAAATGCCCACAGACTTAAAAGTTTGTCCTTGTGATTTATTAATGGTCATGGCAAATGCCCTGATAATGGGAAATTGTCTCCTTTGAAGGACAAAAGGTAAGCTCTTGGAGCCAAATCAATTTGTGGTATAAAAACGAATTCACCTTTATGGGTACCAGTCATAATTTCTGCATGTAGAAAATGATCTTTTAAATCCACACAATTAATCTGGTCCCATTACAAAGTCCTTTTTTGGGATTCATATTTCTCAATAGCATAACAATTGCCGCTTGTTGAAGTTGTAAAACATGTGTTGGCATTCCAGAGGGAGTTAAAGAATTGATAAATTCGATAGAAAAGTTGGATTCACTGTCTTGGTCATCAGCCAGAACTGAATCTGCACTATATTCAATTTTTTTGTTGCATTAATGAATTTAAAATTTTGTTATTCAGATTCAAGGCATCTATATTTTTTTATGTTAATTTCACTTTGTTTGCAATGTCTGAGTAATCGTCAGTATTGATTTTATTTAGAAAGATTGCCGATATTAGTGATTCTTTGCAAATCATTTGTGGTGGAATTTCTATGGTGTCATCAGTTAGATTATATATTTGTGGATGTTTACCTTCTCCAATTTGAATTAGCCAATTATTGAATTCATTTTGGCAAGTTCATTTTTTTCACAGTTCACTTGTCTTTATACATGTTTTGACGATGTCAATCCTATTTCCATGTGGCACAAAAGGTAATGTTTGCCTAAAATCTCCTCCGAAAAACATGACCTTTCCACCAAATGGCAAATCATTATCCATAACTTTGTTATTACAAAAGATGCAAATGAATGCAAATTGTTCTCTCATTTGCTTTGGCTTTGAAATAGTGCTGCTTCTTCCAAACACCTCTTCCATTTGGTATCATCTGCTATGAAGTTTTGATATCTTGAAGCTAATTGGAAAGTATCATAAATTATGTCATTCACTGTTCATAAATGTTCATAACTTTGTGCACCGGCAACATGTAAAAGAAGTAATCTTAAACTGAAACGTTCAATGTCTCTTGGACTGACGGTATACATTCTTGGGATCATCTTATGAATATGTTTTTTTCGTTGTAGCCATTGGCCATTTACAAATACATAGTGATATTGAATCTCAATGTATACAAATTGTCTTGACTCAGTGTCCTGATAATTTAATTGAAACCAAGCAGTAAGTGATGTTGCTTTATGTTAATTTTGTGCTAGAGCATTTCTTTCATTGCCTGCAGTAAAGCAAACAAATTGACCTTGTAGCAAATGTACAGATAACCGATACACAGCATGTGACCGATCATGCATCTCAAATTTTAGAAGACGCCACATTGCTTCTGGAGCACTGACATAGTGAGCATCTAAATAATTAGAGAGTTCGTCATTTAAAATTGGATTGTCTTGTTTATTTTGTGCAACTTGCACAACAACAGTTGTTGCATTATATCCTTTGTATATATATTTATACACATATTTGATGGATTTAATAGAAGTGCAAGTTTCCACATGTATGTGTGCATTGTACTTCATCAGCAAATGTGGATTGTATGGAACTACATATCTATTATCAACCTTCTGGCCACAAATAATAGCAGTTTGTCCTTCTCTTCTTTTATACAAAGGGTATCCATAATTTGCATAAGTCTGCATTTGAAATTGTTTTGGGAATTCTTTTGTGCATTTTTTGTTTTCCATACATGGTGAATTTGTATTGATATCTCCATATGGACCATGAATCATTCTGTGTGTTACAATGTCATAAAGTTTTGAATATTTTTCTGGATGTGGCAGTTCAGTAGTAATTACTGAATCCACTCTCTCTGCAGTATTCGATTTATCTTTTTCTTGCAGGATTAAAAGTATATGAGCATGTGGCAGGCCTCTTTTTTAAAATTCAATGGTATAAACAAAAGCCACACATTTTCCAAATAACTCTGCTTTTGTTATATAATGTATTAATGAATTGAGTTTTATTTTGAATACTCTTGCCACTAATTCTGGTTGGTCAGAAGTATTTTGGTCACGTTTTTCATTTTCCTTGATCTCTGGCCATTGTGGATTACATGTGAATGTATTGAATAAATCAGGTTTTCCAAATTTTGTCACAATAGCCATGGCATCATTGTATCTCTCTTGCATATTGCGAGGAGATCCTTGGAAAGTTTATGGCAAAATGATTGCTCTTCCAGCTGGAAGGTCTTTGTTGGTAGCCAATTCAGCGACATAATCCATCAATCCACAATTTTGTTCTATGCAAAGTTTGTTTTGTTGAAATTTGATAAAATTTAGATTATTTGCTTCGACTTGTAGATATGAATCAATAATCCCCCACATAAAATAAGATTAAAATGACCGCGAATAGCAGTTTGTGCCACTTTATATTCTAACATAGAAGTATTGTTTCTAACACAAACTTTACTATTGGGGTAACTTTGCAATTGTAATTGTGGTTCCCAGCTTGGCTCACCATTTGGAAAGAAAATTGGAAATATCATTGGATCCAAATTACAACTTAATATATTGATGGTTATAAAAGGTTGTTCTTCATTGCGTAGATATATTCTATATATATATATATACACCGTCTTTGATCAGTATTGCAATCTCTTTTCAAAACCATATTTACTCTTGACATTGGCAATTATTGCATTTGAGCATGTTCCTGTTGTTCTTTTTGAACCTGTGCTAATTTTTTGTATGCTTGACTATATGGGTTGTTGGTCATAATTTTATCCATCTGTTCAAAGACTATGCGCAAACACTGTTTATTTTCAGGAAGCATCATCCGTTGTTTAACAGCTTCTATTGTATCTAGGACAAATAACTCTGCAAATTTCCTTTGCTCTCCTTCTTGTGGGTGTAAATGCGAAGTAGGTGATAGGTAAATTTGTCCTTGCTTTTTTTTTAAATGGTATAATTTGGAAATGTTGGATAGCTCATTATACTTACTAAATATTCAGGAAATGTGTGCCTTTGTACTTTTCCTTTCTGACAGCAACTAATAAACTCCCCATCAGTTAGTCTTTCCTTTATAAAATGATAGGCCCCACAAAACTGACAAACCACATTCATTAATCCACAATAATGAGTGTCTACTGTTAGTGATGTAAATAAAGCACTATCCTGAGCTTCCTGAACATAGGTATCAGTACCAGTGTGTATATCAAAATTGGTGTCATGTGTATCAACATTGGTCTCATGAGGCAATATTGGGTCACTAGGCAATGTTTCACAGACATGTTTTTGTTTACTTTTTCTTTTCTTTGAAGGTCCAGCACACTCAGTTTGTCCTTTTGCACTCATTTTTCTTTTATTGGCAAGTCTCTGTCGGTCTTTTTCTCTTAGTCTTTGGGAAGTCTTGGGTTACTGTGCATCTCTCCATCTTTGCTTCTGTTCCCTTGCCACTATTCTTTTCCGTTCTTTCTTTGTTTCTGCTTTGTCCTGCATTTTAATCTGGAATTGTAAACACAGGCATTTTAGTTTTCATTGTAATTTTTTATTTTATAACAAACAACATGAATCAGCACATTCTTAACATTATTTCTTATTTACCTGAAGTTTTAAAGGATTAACTTCCTTTCCACTTTCTGATGGTGTTGAAGTTGTATTCTTTTCTGTCTTCAAATCTGTAAGATATGTAATGTATTTTTATTGTACATACATGAATTAATTAATCAATAACTTGACAAAGAAGGGCATCAATAAATCATATACCTGTAATGGTGATGTAATTGCAGATGAAATGCTGTAGAGCTCAGGGTCTGTGTTCATTCACATCCAGTGTTCACAGAGATGAGCAAACTGTAAAGTGTAGTACAAACTTTCCTTTTTTGTAACTGCAGTGTAAAATATAAATTTATTTTATTTCAGGGTCCTATTGCTGTCATGCAATGAGCATTAAAACAGATATGTAAGTGTAGTGTAAAATATTGTAATGATTAATTAATCAATTAATTGATGTTAATGAATAAGAGTATTAGGAAGACCTAAACATAATACAGATATGTAACTGCAGTGTAAAAGATGTGTGTTTTTTTTAGTGCAGTGGATTTTGTTTGTAATTAGCAATTAATGAATGAGTTTAAAATTAATAATAAATTAAATAATGAATACATTTATTATAAAGTGCTAATCATAATACAGATATATAACTGCTGTATAAATTTACATTTTTATTCAGCAATTACAAAATGAATTTGAGATTATTAATAAATTAATTAATGACTAATTGTATTATAAAGAGCTAATCATAATACAGATATATAACTGCAGTGTAAAATATAAATTTTTGTTCCTATAGTATAAAACATATTTCAGGGTCCTATTGCGGTCAGGCAATGAGCATTAATACAGATATATGTGTAGTGTAAAATATAGTAATTCTTAATTAATGAATTAATTGACGTTAATGAATAAGTGTATTAGGAAGACTTAAGCATAATACATTCATATAACTGCAGTGTAAAAGACACCTTTTTTTAGTGCAGTGGCCAATTTTTTTTCTAATTAGCAATTAATAAATTAATTTGACATAATTAATAAATTAATTAATGAATAAATGTATGATAAAGATGTAAGCATAATACATATATATAAATGCAGTGTAAAATATACATTTTTCTTCCTGCAGTATATATTTTTTTATTTTTATTAAGTAATTATTAATTATTAATGTACATTAATAATTACATAATAAATGAATAAATGTATTAGAAAGAGCTAACCATACTAAAGAAATATAAATACAGTTTAAACTATAATGCTTACACTCGATTCGCAAGGGTCCGCACTTGCGGCCTGCAATGAGCCTTCAGCTCATTACAGCTAACGTGGGAGCCTCCACCTCCGCAAATGTGGCCCTCGCTTCTCTTTTCGAGGGACGCAGTTGTGCGAGCTCCCAAAGCGTGCCGACAATTTGCAGTTTGACAATTATAATATGTGATAATTGATGAGTGATATGTTTGTGTATTCAACCCACGGACCCCATATATCTGTAAATCGAGGGATTGTGTCTGCTATAGAGTGCGACATGCGTTCATTGATTGCAATATAATTTATTTTGGATTTCATAACTGCAAATTTTAGTGTCCTTGATTTCCAATTCCTTGCTATGTGGCTTTTGGTTGTGAGGAATAGTAATTGTAATAACTTATTTTGTGACTTTGAAAGGGTCAATAATGTCCTCCCAAGCAAATCTCTGCTGTTGTACTTTTTGGGAAAATAGGGTAGAGGCTAAAGCTTGGATCTGTGCCCATATGTTCTGTGCTATTGGGCATAGCCACCATATATGTATAAAGGATCCAGTAGTTAGACACCTTCTAAAACAATGAGGGTTATCCGTATTCGTCTATTTTGCTATTTTCTCAGGTGTAGTATAGGTGTGGTGGAGTATCTTAATGGAAGTCTCTAAAATGTTGTGGACCTCTGAGTATGTTTACCCATGTGTCTTCCCACTAGTCCCTGTCCCAATGGGTGTTTAGAACTCTCTCCCTTGCTATCATTTATTTGTCTTCCCTTTTAGTGTATTCACTTTTAGTGTTAAATAAATCATACATACTTCCCAATATACCCTTGGTAAGGGGGGATTCTTTACATATCCTGGATAGCCAATTGTGTTTAGGTCAGCCATTTGATTGTATCATAGAGCTCACAAAATGGGCTAGCCTACAGAAATTATATTGCTCCCCTAAAGGGAGGTCAAAATTATCCCTAAGATCCACAAAGGACATAATAGTGTCTTTTATCATCCATGTCCCCACTCTATCTAGATTTTTGGCTTTCCACCATTGGTATGAAGTGGCTGCATTTCCCTTAGGGGCCCTTGGGTGGATCAGAACTAAAGCCATATAATTTGGCTGTATACATAAAGCTGTCTGTCATTGGGACCATTTCCAGCATTTTATTGTGTTTTTAATTATAGGGTTCGATATTTTTACAATTTTTGGTGTGGTTTGATTTATCCAGACTGGTGTGTCCCATGTATACAGGTTTATTATGTGATTTTCGATAAATATCCATGACGGTTGATGTTCATATGAATGGGCTAGGTGGATAAAGGCTGATTGGGCCGCCCTGTAATATAATTTAGGGTTCGGGAAGGCCAAGCCCCACATCTTTTTGGGTTTGTGCAGAATATTTTTGGAGATCCTGGCTGGTCCCTGTTGCCATACAAAGTGAATTGTTACTCTTTGGAAATCTGCTAATTCTTTCATGTTGATTGTGATGGGTAGGGTTCTAAATAAATGCATTAGTAGGGGTAAAACATTCATTTTTATAGTTCCTTCTTGAGGATATTGTACATCGATGTGTAGTTGTCTTTGTACAAATCTTGTAACATGGGTGTCAGATTGATTCCTAGGTATTTAATATGTGTGGGACCATCTAAATTTAAAAAATATCTGATAGGGCTTCCATTTCCTTTGCTGGAAGGTCTAGTGTTAGCGCCTCAGTCTTTTCTACATTGACATTGAGTCCTGAAATTAGACCAAAATCTCCTAGTAGATGCATTAAGGGAGGAATTGAGAGTGTCGGCTCCATTATGGAGCACAAAAGGTCGTCAGCAAATAGAGAAATCTTAAACCTATATAACCCAATAGAGACTCCCCGTATGGCCGTATTGGTTCTGATTGCTTGGACTAGGGATTCCATAGATAAGGCAAATAGAAGAGGGGAAAGGGGACAACCTTGCCTCGTGCCTCTCTGTATGGAAATGACCTGCTTTTCTTTCCCCGGAAGTTTCAATGTTGCCCTGAGACGGTTATAACACGTCTTAATATGGTTGAGGAATTTTACCTTAAAACCAAATTTCGTTAATGAAGCTATCAGGTATGGCCATTCAAAGGAGTCAAAGGCCTTCTCTACGTCGAGGGCCGATAGACAGGCCAGGACTTTGGTTATTTTATTGTAGTGAATCAGGTGCAAGATTTTCTGAATGTTGTCCCATTCTTGTTGGACCGGGATAAATCCCACTTGATCTTTGTGAATTAGTTGTGGTAGAAAGTCTGATATTCAGAATTTTTATATCACAATTCAAAAGTGATATAGATCTATATTTTTTGGGCTCCATTAGATCCTTGCCTTCTTAAAGGAAGAGCACAATATCGTCCCAATTAAGTTCCGGGGGGACTTGGTCACCTGCCATGATTGCGTTAAACAACTCAGCAAGATGTGGGGCCAGTGTATCTATGTATGTTTTATAATATTGATTAGAAAACCCATTTGGGCCAGGGGATTTTCCCGCTTTAGATTTTTTTCTAGCTTTTTTAACCTATTCTACCGAAATATTAGCATTTAGTGATTGAAGGTTATCTTTTGTCAAGGACAGAATATCTAAAGTTTGGAGGGAGGCCTGAATTTTGTGGGTATTTATATTTGGTGTGTCACTATATAATTTTGTGTAGAAGGCTTCAAATACTTCTTGGATCTTTGTTAGATTGGCTGTAATTTGACAATTTGGGATCTTTATTTAGAAAATGTTTAGATTGGGTTTGTTTTGCTTTTAATTCCCTAGCTAACCAGGTCTCCTGTTTGTTTATTTTGCTATAATATTTTTACAGCGTCCATCTAAGGGCTTTCTCTGTCTGTTCAGATAAAAGAAGATCTAGTTTAGTTCTAACCTCATTTATTTGTCGCCTAATTTGCAGAGTGGGATTCTTTTGATTACTTATTTCCAATTGCTGGAGTTCTAAATTCAGTCCCATCTCTTTTTCTCTTTACTGTCTCTTGTAGTTGGCAATTATTTTGATGAAGGTCCCTCTTATATATGCCTTGTGGGCTGCTCATACCCAGCCGATCTTTGAACCAAAATAATTACGGGCTCCATTTGCGAGCCCGGATGTCCCAAAAGCCTTTCCTAAAAGAGAAATATATATATATATGCACCATGAATATATATAAAAAATATTTTATAGAGTCTAATGGCATTAAAATGAAAATAAAACTATAAATAAAGATGACATCATTAGTCCTCTGAATCTAAAAGTTCAGTGGAAAGTTTTTAGTCATTCATATTTCAAGAGTTTTAAAACATTAAAGCTATTAAAATTTAGTTTTTAACACAATACTGATCTAGTTTGTGGTGTTTATTAAACATTAAAAAAAATATCAGCCACAAAAAGGGTGTTCTTCGTTTTGTCTCCCATTTCTAGCTGAACTAACTTTTATTGGTTCTGTTGACAAAATACTTGTAAGTAAAAAGTATATTACACCTGGGCATATAACATTACAAAGTAGCTCATAAGTTGTAATTTTGATAGATCTTAAGTGTCGCTTGTTCTGAGCAGGCTTAGTCTTTTTTCATGCAGGTGACTGCACTAACGGACCAAGGCCCCTATTCAACTGAGCAATTGTTGTTTTCGGGAGCTCGAAATGTAGCCTGTAAACTAATTTGCTATTCAACTGGTGTCTTTTAGCGAGCCGCAGACAATCTTTCGGTTACAGGCTGAAAATCCTTGAGGTTGTCAAAACCCCAACTTACAACCCTTTTACACCTTTGATCTGTCAAGGCCGCAAATGTTACAATCGCTAAAATTGCAAATCTCTATTCATTTGCTACAATTACCCGCAATTGTTTTCAATCCCGCAAAAGGCAAATGTCCGCCAAAATATTACGGGTTCCAAATGGGGCCCGCAAAGAATTTACAGACTACTTTGTAACACTTTGGATCCACTTCCGGTTCCGGTTATCTACTTTCGGTCCACGATCTATACTGGCTTGCCTCCGAAATTGCAGTACCTATGATTTGTTGCTGCTCCAGATTGTGCACAAAGTCTAAGAGGTCGTTTTGGAGTGGGTAAGTGGGCAGGTGGAGGGCTTAGTCTAACCATAGTAAAAATAGATTTAGTCTGGTTAGGCAGACAGAGAGGTAAATAGTTGGCCTCTTGTCTTAAATCTGCTACTGTATTTAGATTGCAGGGCCACAGAGGTAAGATTGTAATCTATCTGCCTAAATACTTCTCACTTCAAAACGAAGGTGGCATTGTATGATGATTTTTTATTGAAAGTATATGCATTTTTTTCCATATTGTATACAAGTGTATGATTAAAAGAGATACATTAATAAATAATAAATGCTGATATTTTTCCAAACTGTATGATTATGTACATACATAATCAATGATAAATGCTGATATTTACCAGCTTATTATCTAGATTACTAGTTTTTCCTTAATCAGTTTATTATTTTCGATGTATTATCTCTCATTACTATTAGTTTGATGATACTCATTTGCATATACTGACACACATTTTGTAGATAAACGTGATACCATGATTTTATATTTATTGTATTTATTATATTTTGTATATTAATACAATTATATTTTAATCTAAAGGTATTTGATAGGATTTTTTGTACAGCTAATATTGGTATTATCTCATGAGGGTAAATATCATTGGAATTAAAGGTGTACTTTTTCTTTCCCTTATATTATATTAATACTTTGTAACATTGCAAAAGACAATTAAAACATACCACTGGACTTTAAAATCTGAGCAAAGCAATGGAAGTCATTTGTTTCATTTCCTTGTACAACAAAACCCAATTAACAAACAGGCCTTAATAAAATATTTTTTTCATCATATGTTGGATTGTTTATGCACATGCCAATATGAAAAGCTATGCTGCAAGATGCTGAAAGTAATTAAAGACACACTACCTGATTAAATTGCAACACCAAAACATGAAACTGCCTGCCATATTATCCCTTTCTCACTCTGTGGACCCTAAAAATACAAAGATTATCTTATATACATCTCACTCATCAGATCTATCGACTCTCTCTGACCCTATGGACTGCAGCACACTTAGCTATGTCTCTGTTTGTGCTTTTCTACAAGGTCTGCATGGCAAAGATATTGGAGTGGGTAGCCAGTTCCTTCTCCAGTGGACTGCAATTTTTCTGACCTCTCTGCCTTGAACTGCCCACCCATACCAACCTTACATGGTATAGCTCACAGATTCATTGAAGTACAAAAGCCCATTCAATACCAAAAGTTAGCGATCCAGAAGGGGACCAGGAGAACATACACCACACTAATCTACTCTAACCCAACAGCCGCTAAAAGATGCCAATTGAATAGGAAATTAGCTTGCAACCTCACTTATGGGCTCCCTGCCTCCTCCTGAGCAGCAGCCGTTAAACCCAGAACTTTCGGGCCTCACTTAGCCGTTTTGAGAACTCTTAAAAATGCTAATTAAATAGCAAATTAGCTTGCAACCTCACTTACAGGCTCCCTGCCTCTCCCCCTGTGCTGTGTGTGAGGTTGTAAGTTAATTTTCTAATTAACTGGCGTCTTTTGGGGGCTCCAAACGGTTTTCGAGTTACAGGCTTGAAAAAAATGGTGGCCATTAAACCCATAATTTTTTTGAAGCCTGTAACTCGTAAGCCATTTGGAGCCTCTCACCACCTCTACTTTACGGGCCTTGCAAGGAGCGCCTTTGGCACTCATAGCGAGCACCGCAATTGTCGCCTTCAGCGCTCGCTGCAGCCCCGTCATGCCAGTCACGTACTGGCCTTCGAAACTCATTGCAGCCAAAGTCAAACCCGTAACTTTCAAACCTCGGAATGAGCGCTTTTGAAGCTCATCGCGAGGGCTGCAATGAATGGCAAAAGCACTCATTGCGCATGCGCAAGCCCATAACTTTTAACATAGCGTGACCGACAAATCGTAATTACTACAACTATATACGTGATACATGAATGTGTATGAGGAAAAAAACATGTGTGTATTATGTGTATTATAGTATGGGTAAAGGGGGGAGGGAGTAGGTGCGGGTATAGGGGTGTAGATGTGCTGTGGCCTCCTTCTATGTATTGATATGCGTAAGTAATAATCTATGTGTGTGCATTATGTGATATCAGTAATTATGTGTGTTATAAATGAAGTGTTAAAATTTCTTAGTATTCCAAATATAAAGAAACTTACAAAACTGCTCCTTCTATCTCGCTCTCTCTCTCCAAAACTCAGAAACCCACCAATGCCTAGATCTGTGTGTTGACTTGCTGTCTTTTAAATCCATTTCTGCAGCGTTAGTTGGCGTTATCCGGTTCCTATTGGTAATTGGCCTGTGACAGGATCACAAATGACAGCCTTGCTTGATTTTGGCACGTTTCATTGGATCGGATACCCGGAAACGTTGCATATGAAACCACAGTGATACTCATGCACTGTGCACTGCATATTCGGCCCTTAACTTGTTCAATTGAATCGCTCTGTAATTGTAGCAAATCTCAAGCCTGCAGGCTTATGGCTTGTATGAAGCAATCTGCTGCCTTGCAATTGAATTGAGGCCCAAGTGCCTCAGGGGATATTCAGACACTTTCGATGTTAGTTTACTGCAGTAAAATACAATTTGAATAATAATAAGTATTGTTATTACCTATCGTTGTAAATGATATATTTTTAGAACCTCCGTTCTGTCACTTTAACTGTGTCCCTATTATTCTTACATCAGCAGTATAAAAAATGATGGCGTTCACGAGAGGTGAATGCTTATTCCAGGTTCTGAACAAAAATGTTATATAATTGTGAGTACAGCTATTCTACATTGAAATCGTTTAGCTAAAATATATTTTATTCCGAAAGAGATGCAATTAAGTCATATGTATCAAACTTAGTAGATAGAACCACTTAGCATTCCTGCGTTTTCAGTAATCTTAGTCAAAAAAAGAAAAAAGAACAATGTAACACATATTCATATCTTTTGAATAAACCCATAAATATATAATATATAATAGAATGAAAAACATGATTACACAGGATTAGGCCAGAAAAGCTGATGGTGACACTCAAAATAAAAGAACTTAAGCTTGATTTAATGCCAATATCACTGAAAAACACGAATATAGTAATTTACAGTGCGGTTCCAAAGGTACACTAAACCGTATATAAATATATTTTTATATGATAACTTAATAATAGTTTTATTTCTTTTTGTAGAGCAAGATCATCATCTAAGATCCGCTTCTCTATCAATCACTGATATTTCCTTACATAAGATATGTCTTTGTGTTTGAGTAAAATGAATACATAATCCCTTGGACTTTTTCCGACTCTTTAACAGTACTTATTCTTTATATGTTTGTTATTTGAGGCATAATATTAAATTGAGGACTAGTGATGTCGCGAACATCAAATTTTCGATTCGCGACCAGCGGACGCGAACTTCCATCAAATGTTTGCGAACGGGCGAACCCGGCGAACCGCCATAGACTTCAATGGGCAGGTCAATTTCAAAACCCACAGGGACTCTTTCTGGCCACAATAGTGATGGGAAAGTTGTTTCAAGGGGACTAACACCTGGACTGTGGCATGCCGGAGGGGGATCCATGGCAAAACTCCCACGGAAAATTACATAGTTGATGCAGAGTCTGGTTTTAAGCCATAAAGGGCATAAATCCCCTAACATTCCTAAATTGTTTGGAATAACATGCTTTAAAACATCAGGTAGTGTAAGGGTTACACCCGCTTCACAGTAACAGACCAATCTCCCCGTTTAATGCACCTCAAACAACCACAAACAGTCCCTTTGCACAACCGCAAACTCCCCATTTGCACAAGGTTGGATACCAAGCTAGCCATGTCCCGTTCCTTGTCCTCACTGATGTCATTGAAGGTCTCTTCCTCCACCCAGCCACCAAGGGTCCCCGAAAGGTGACAACAAGCCCCGTGGGACGCCTGCTGTGTTTGGTCTCCCACCTCCTCAAAGCCACCTTCCTCCTCTGACTCCTCTTCTTCAGACTCCTCTCTCTGCGTTGCCTCTGTCTGCGTTATTATAAGGTGTGTACTGTTAATTAGTACTATTCCTATCGGTTTAATCCCTGTTACGTCCACTATTAGGGGACGTGTATATGGCATTGATTTTTGGAACAGGAAGATGGAAAAAGATGCTTGGTCGGACCTCCCACTTCAAATTTGGGGCACTGCGCGTGCAATCTAAGGTGCCACCAGATATGAGTGTCACTGTGCACTGGCAAAAGTTGGCAGAGTAGGCGCTGTAGGCCTCACACACACGCCTGTAGGCAGGCAACTGATATTCAATCGATTACAGTAAAAAAAGGGTTCATTTATTTCACTGTACACTAGGTTGCACCAGATATGAGTGTCACTGTGCACTGGCAAAAGATGGCAGAGTTGGCGCTGTAGGCCTCACACACACGCCTGTAGGCAGGAAACTGATATTCAATCGATTACAGTAAAAAAAGGGTTCTTTTATTTCACTGTACACTAGGTTGCACCAGATATGAGTGTCACTCTGCACTGGCAAAAGTTGGCAGAGTAGGCGTTGTAGGCCTCACACACAGGCCTGTAGGCAGGCAACTGATATTCAATTGATTACAGTAAAAAAAGGGTTCTTTTATTTCACTGTACACTAGGTTGCACCAGATATGAGTGTCACTGTGCACTGGCAAAAGTTGGCAGAGTAGGTGCTGTAGGCCTCACACACACGCCTGTAGGCAGGCAACTGATATTCAATTGATTACAGTAAAAAAATAATTCTTTTATTTCACTGTACACTAGGTTGCACCAGATATGAGTGTCACTGTGCACTGGCAAAAGTTGGCAGAGTAGGCGCTGTAGGCATCACACACACGTCTGTAGGCAGGCAACTGATATTCAATCGATTACAGTCAAAAAAGTGTTGTTTTATGTAACTGTACACTACGGTTGAACCAGATATGACGTATCACTGTGCACTGGCAAAAGTTGGCAGAGTAGATGCAATAGGCTTCACACACACGCCTGTAGGCAGGCAATTGCTATTCAATCTATTACAGTCAAAAAAGTATTGTTTTATTTCACTGAGCACAATATAACTGTGAGCCTGACACAGGCAGGCAACTGAAATTAGATTACAGGAAAAAAATGGTTGTTTTCAATGTATGGTCCACCACCAGGTATTAATAGTGAAAATAAGCACAATATAAGCTGTTAGGTGTTAGCCTGTCACACACACACGCTGGCAGGCAGGCAGGCATATGCAATTAGATTACACAGAAAAAAAGTATAAAATAAAATAAATGATGTTCTAGCCCTAAAAAGGGCTTTTTGGGTTGCTGTCCTTGCAGCAGATATCAGATGAGTCCTTCAGGTCTGTAATGGAAGCTAAATACACAGCCTGGCTATCTATTTTCCTATTAAATCTCCAGCAGCTACACTATCTGTCCTCTCACAACGAATGCAGCTTCAGAATGATTCTAAAATGTATGCTGTCCTTCAGATGGAAGGCTCTGGAAGGGAGTGTATGCTGCTGATTGGCTGGAATGTGTCTGCTGACTGTGAGGTGCAGGGTCAAAGTTTCGTCAATGATAAAGTATAGGGGGCGAACTGAAAAGCGCATGTGTTCGCCGTCCGCTGCGAAAGCGAACATGCCAAAATCGCTGCGAATAGTCCGCGGGCGAACTGTCAGTGACATCTCTATTGAGGACAAATGTACTATTATAGTTTGATTGTGTAGTTTCATTTCTTCATTTCTTTATGTTCTGGAAGCAGTTATAACAGTAAAATTCACCAATAATATTGTGTGACATAAATGAAATCTTACAGTTTACATGTGTTAATAAAGAATCTATGAGTTAAATCAAAAGTAGAACTATGATTTTAACTAAAAGGGTATAGGAAAATAACTAACACTAACTTAATAAGAAGTGTTTGATATAATGCCTTTACATTGCCAGACATTTTAACCTTAATACATTTTTTTGAAGTTATTTCTCAACTTAATGTTTCATATTAATGTTGTATCCCATGGAACTAGTAAAAACATCTAAAAAGAGAAGTCAGTGTAATACAGTCAGGTCATGAAGTCTTTCCTGAAGTTGGACGATATAATAGAAAATTTAAAATACATGAAAGGATTTAATAAAATTCAAGAGAGAATAAGAAACCCCATGGCTGCACGGAGTTAAAAGAGTGGGGGTTTGACCTGACTTGGAATTAACATTGTTATCAATAGAAGATCTTTATTTAATAAAAACAGAGATAGTCATTATAAGTGCATAGATAACACTAAGTTGGATATTATAATTGAACATAATTCTATGACATAAATTATAAGTGTAAATAAAAAGATCTTCATACAATCATGTACAATGTTGTTGAGATCTAACTAAGGTATCATAAAAGAGTAATAAGGCAGAAACAAATAATTGTGGATATATATTATCTTTATTTAATTTATCCCAATATAATCATATACAACTGTAAATAATGGTATTTATCAACTTAAAATGTCCCTCTTTAGCTCTTCTTTTGATCTATTCAGACTCACTGGGAAGCTATAAATGAAGCCAATACAGAATAAGTAATTGCATAGAGCATTGAGCTCTAAGGAACAAATAAATACAGCACAATTAAGAGTTAACATGCCTAGCAACTCCCCCAATAACTTCCAATAAAAGACTGGCATTGCCCTCAACAAGCAGGTCCCAGAAGAAGCGTTCAGCGAAACGCACACATCGACTAGTATCAGTCCCACAGTGATGATGTCAGTCGTGTCCTGGATTGGCATTATGCAGTGAACTTGAAAGGAGCAGATAAAGCAGAAATGAAAGATAAAGATTTGTACCTGTACCCTGATTTTTGACAAATATACTATGCTGATACTTTATGTACTGATATTTGATATCACATATATAGTTGTGAGCAAGAGGGTTGTTGCTAAAAGGCGCTCCTTGCCAGCAACTGCGGACGGTGAATGCTCCCACGTCGATCGCAAAATTTACGGAGTTAGCATCCACAAATACGAGCAATAATTTATGTAAGTGTCTTTATACTTACCGTAATGAATGATTGTTATATATGTTATTACAAATTTTACTATTATCAAGACAAGGTACATGTAATGTATGTAAATAATTCATTTTTTTATGAGATATCAAATTTGGATTTTTTCATTCACTGAGTAGATAATGTATGATTCTTATATATTTTAATCAGCATTATTCTTTGTTTTAACTATATAATTCTTATGTATTTGGTCTGAGTTCCTGCAACACTTTAATTGTAAGTCCTTCTTCATGGCGGGGCAGGATATTGATCTGTACACAGATTATGTGGACAGTGTTGGATTCTGAGCTTATTTGAAAGGGCAGTGGTGTACGTCTAAATGGCCAGCATCTTGGCACAGATCTAGGTTAATCAAAAACGTGGTTTTCCTTTAATTATTCCTTATCATCTTGGCAATTTACATTTGAGGTGACGACTTGAAGTATCAACATGTCATATATTTTAAACAGAGCAGTGCATGTGCCCATCAAGGGGTCAGTGGCAATGCTTCAGAGAGCTTGCACCAGGGCCTAGTAACACTTCAACTCCATGTCCGGAACTCCATGTAGACTAGTATTGTAGGGGGACATTTGCTTAATACATTTTATTATCACCTGCAATGTATAAGTTATGTTTTATATATATATTGTGATGGAGTGCCACCAGGGGTCAGAAGAGAGCTTGTCATGACTTGGAGGTGAAAGAGTTAAGCCTCCTACAACAGACTAATTAAGCCCAGCTACATTCTGCCTTAAAAGGACTACTGAGCACACAGCAGGGGGTGGCTGATTAGGCTGTGGCCTAAGTGATGTGAGGAGTTTGTGTGGAGCTGCAGTCTATGGGAGAAGCTGTGAGGTGAGACAGTCAGGAAGACTGGATACTGAGAGCTGAGCTAATATAAGCTCTGAAGTAAGGCAGCAGGGAAGACTGCTTATAATACTGATGTAAAGTATAGAGAGACACTGGCAAGTAAGTTGGATTGCCTGGAGAATACAGCCAGCAGCTCAAGAAGAGGCACTGAGTGCTTCAGCGTGACCTGAGAGGAGAAAGAGGCAGAGCTCCTGACCAGGACCTGGCTGGACTTACAGTGTGGGTGCCAGAGCAGCATTGGAGCTGCCATTAGAGAATCAGTCGGCGTGACTGCGACAAAGTTACAAGAGAGACTGTTTACTGCAAAAGGAGAGGACCTGCAGAGCATCCATTGCATCTCAGAAGCTGAGAGAGACTGGACTTAAAGGTACCACTGTTCTGTGTGAAAGGGTACTGTTTTACCTGCAGACCGAGAAGCGGGCTCAGGGCTAGTCAGGGTGTTCCTGAAAACTAGCAAGCCCATTTCTGTAGATGTTTATTTTATGCTGAACTTAAGCTATTGTTTGTTTTTGAATGCCTTGATTAAAGCAAATACAAAAGTGGTTTATGGGAAAATCACAGGAGCAACAAGTAGCCAAAGGCCGGCTATGTCACAATATATATATATATATATATATATATATATATATATATATATAAATTAATTATAGTTAAAGATGAATGATTGCATTATGTATTTAGATGTTATTGTAAATGAGTTTTGTTACTAAATATAAATTCATCCTTGCTGTTTTGTTATTTAATTTTAATAATAAATAAAACATTTAAGAAATACAGTTGGTTAGTTATTGATGTTCTAATTGTAATTCTATCCTCCTATGGGATGAAGTGGGAGTGTGTAGTGAGGGAAGTAGTTCAGTATGCCTGGTTAACTGGTCCCCCTGACATCTTAATTATTCATACAGGGGGAATGATTTAGGGAGCATGCCGTTAAAGGCTTTAATTACGCGGATGAAATGGGATGTGGATTGGTTGCTATTATTTGGTCTGAGGTGATGCACCGTCTTAAATGGAGATCACACATTCAACCAGTCATATTAACTAAATGCTGAAAGAAAGTTAACAAAACAATGTCTAGAAATCGGGTGGTACCTCATTACGTCATACTGACTTAGAAGGGGAGGATGCATTAGCATTTCATGGTAATAATGTGGTACACCGTAACAAATTTGGTTATAATCTTTTTATTTTGGCCTTTAAAGAAACCATTCATTTGGTTCTGAATGGAATGGAATGTTGTTAGTAGTTAGCCACAGCTCTGTTATTGTAAGGAGCATGGTTAATTGAATGGGAACACATTGTAAAATAGTTGCCCTCGTTTTATAGATGTTAAGGAACGCGCTAAGTTTTAATTGCGTTTTTCCTATCAACGCTTGCCCTTGTTTCAGCAGTTGTCAAGGATCTGTAGATGGCATGGAGCATACTTAGCCTTAAAACGTGTGTCTCCAAGGGACTGTTTTCTCGGTCCCATAGATGGCAAGGAACTTGCTTAGACTTAACTGTGCGTTCCCTATTAGTATGTGGTTAAGGGACTGTGCCCCTCAGTCCCATTGATGACAAGGGATGTGCTTAGCTGCAATTGCACGTTTCCTAATGATAGATGGCATGGAGCACACTTAGACTTAAATGTATGTCTCCAAGGGACTGTTACTTTCGGTCCCGTAGATGGTAAGGGACGTGTTTAGCTGTAACTGCATGTTTCCTATTTAGATGGCTAGGAACACATTTAACCATTAGGGGTGCATACTGTGTTGGTGCAACTGTGGTGAGGGTGCTTTCCCACAGGTGATTAGTGAGCTGCAAGGTTTGCTCATTTGGTTGTACTCCTGGAGCACGGGGTCCCCTCAAGCCTTTAAATGTGGGTGGGCAGGCAGCTCTTGTTGTTTTATTTGTGCCTGACCTCTGAGAGCACCTGGGTACCTGTCAATGTGCCCATTGGTCTCACAGGTATTCTCCATGCCTAGTGCTTGCTCTTTGTGTGGATGCAGTGTGGGTTACAGCAGGACACAATTTGTTACAGCATGACATATAGATCGATAGATAGATAGATAGATAGATAGATCGATAGATAGGCTGTACACCAGCCTCTTTCATTCTCCCCTGTACCCCATGCCCTCTCTAGACCCTGAGCTGTTCAGAAAGTGCTGGATGGTGAGAGATGACTGACTGACAGCCCTTTGTGCTTCATGCATGTGAGAGAGTGTTTAACACATTCCATACTGTATCTCAGCAGTTTCCAGTCTCATCCTGCCCATCATGTCATCGTGGCTTCCTCTTGCTGTAGGCTGGCACACATAATACTGGCTGTAAACAGAGCAGTGAAGAGGAACAGTGGGGCTCAGGAAAAATAGCGCTTGGCACCAAAGGCAGGGGGCGGGCAGGGATACAGATCCAGACTGGGGAGGAGGGCCAGGGAAGGGAGCCCTGTTACATCAGCTCAGGCTGCAATAGTTTTAGGAGCTCTCAGCCTCAGGTGTTGAGCAGTGAGTGTCTGAGCCCTGACAGATAACACACTCACAGCCACGCTTGTCCTGCTGTAAGCCACACAGCATCAACACAAAGAGCAGGCATTAGGCATGGAGAAATTCTGTGAGACAAATGGGCACATTGACAGGTACCCAGGTGCGAGCAGATGTCGGGCGCACTATTTTCAGCCGCGCTCTTGCCGGTTCACGCATGTGACAGTGCGCATGTTTTGGGGCGCATTTGGCGTGCGCTCGAAAGACGGGCTACCGGTTTTAACAGTGTAAAGGAGAACCCATAGAAGGATGGAGAAAGATTTTGAGATAATTTCCTTGTGTGATAGCCTTAGAATAAATGTACAACATATTAGAGGATTATTTTAACACAGAGTTTTTAAGCATTTAATACATAAGATGTGATTTTTAATTGTAAAATAACCACAGTTATCTGTAATTCAGGCCAATATATAGCATCTATTCCAAGCTGATCTCTAAAGACTCAAAGAGTATGTAGAAAATGCAATATATTGAGAACTATGACATTTTCAATAGTTTCGCAGTAACAAAGATTCTTCTACAAGCAACTAGATTTCCATTATTTGAAAGCTACCTTGAAACTGATTGTAAACACTAAAAAATCTGAGTGGCTCGTTCTCTTCTCATCTGCCTACTTGGTTGACTGACTGCAAAATTCTTTCCTTTCTCTTGATTGTTTCACATTCAAAAACACCTGAATACATAGTATTACCAAGGACGAAAGATCTACAGTAAATAATAAGTATTCTCTTTTTCAGAGCCCTGCATTTTTAATTTAATATTTGACATTTTATTTTCAATTTAATCTGATGGTGTTTGACTGCAGACATGCCAAATCCTGGTGCCTGGGTGTCATCTGTGGGATTCTCTATATATATATTAAACATTGCATAATATACCAATATTTCACACTAGTGCTGAAAGTTCTACAGCTCTCTTGGATATAACTGTGTAAGGCATTATTATTGTAATATTTATGTTGAAAAGTTATTAAATGTTTATGTGAACAAAAATACTTCAATGGAATGATTGTTTTGCATATATGTGAATGTATTTGATGTTCTAAAGAAGTGCAGGCTCTAAAGAAGTGCAGGCTCACAATGTTTTATTAACATATCCTAGAGCTTATGAGTCAAAAGTTGCAGTGTTTAATGAAAAAGAAGTAATACCACATAATATTTTAAAATACATTTATTAACCAACATTAACATATTATTAGTGAAATTCAGGGCATTTTATGATAAAACATTCATAGGACACAAATGATACACAGATAAATAGTCTATCAAATTCTTTATTACACATTCAGATTACATACACTTAAAATTATAAAATATTTGTGCATAACAGCAGCAGTACACTAAATTCCTTTTTTAATATACAAAATATAATCACATATATAGTTGTGAGCATACGAGTTGTTGCTAACGCTTGCGGGCTCACGTAGCGAGCCCACGGCCCTCGCCGAAGGCGCTCCTTGCCAGCAACTGCGACCCTCGCAAACTTAAGTCGTAACGCAAACTAAATACGAGACACGTTACCACCCATTACAACCTCGCAAAAAACGCTGCAACACGCGCACCTCAAAACATCAAAAATACAACAAATACACACAATAAATACATAAAAAGCTTACCTACAGCAAGAGGGAGCATCCAGCACCTCGAAAACTAAAGTTACACCTAAATTTTAACTGAAATTAAAGCAGTTTAGACGCTAAAAATTTCTCTAAGCGAGAGAAAAATTGGCAGCTGAACAAAACAAGGCTAAAGGTCCCTAAACACGCAAAACACTACCATAAACACGCAAAACAGCTACGGATATTCCGAAAAACTCGCACAACATAGAAAACAAACTACGCTACATCAGCCACGTTATATACACCAAACACCCTTAGCTCACTTACACTTTCATTGCCGTCATTTTTTGACGGGCAATATTCTAGTTTTAAATAATGCACTGCTTAGCTTTTTAGTTATTATTTTAGCTAAATTCTAGTACTTATGCATAAATATTCTAAATTCACCAATAGATGCAAAAGAAATAAAAAAAAGTGGGTAAAAGGCTAAAAATGGGTACAGGGCCAGATGGCTATATGGCCATCTTTTTTTAACCAAGCACACATATTAAGGCTTTATAATCATATCCTGTAGAAAAATGGTATTCCAGAGGAAATGCAATTAGCCTATACTGTAGTTCTTAAACAGGATAAAGATGCATTATAATATACACATTTTCATCCAATATCTTTTATTGAATATAGTTCTTAAAATTTTTACATAAATATTTGTGACACATTTAAATCAGCATCTTCACTAGTTAACTCATGGTGATCGAGCAAAGTTTATTCTGAATAGACATGCATAGGATAACATCAGGAGAATACTAAATTTAGCCCCTATTTAATTGAAAGCTCGTAATTACCTTCAAACTGAACTTTTGGCTGCGGGTTACAAAATGTTTACGTATATAGATGTATTCAATTGACTCAAGCCCGCAATTACATATTCACAGCCCAACAAGTAACCCATTCATAGAATTTCGGGGCATGAAAATGATCAATTAATAAAGCCCATAAGTTACAATTTAGACACAGCCAATAGTTAATGAGACCGTCATCATGACTTCAGTAAAACATGGAGTTTAAACTACAATCAATTAGTGTTTAGATGTCTGATTTGCAATGTAGAAATCAATAAAAATCAATAAATCAACTGTTCTAGTCCATGTGAGTTCCATGATATGTATTAACTCCTTGATACCTGAGATCGATATAACACAGAAATAAAAGGTTAAATGTTTTATATGACAAACCAATGGAACAATTAAAAATGATGGGAAACTGTTCTCAAAATTTTCTATAATGAAAGGAACAAGACAGGGTTGTCCACTATCCCCTACTATTGTTTGCAATTGCTATTGAACCATTAGCTATTCTAATTAGACAAAATGGGTCACATTCAATTGGCTGAATTTGAGATCAGGGAGCCGTAAGTGAGGTCGCAAGCTATTTTGCAATTCAATTGGCTTCTTTTTGAGGGCTCCGATCGAGTTACGAATTACAGGCTTGAAAAACGTGCGTCTGTGTTACTCGTAACTTACAGCTTTCAGAAGCCTTTGATCTGTCACTTTCGCAAGGCTAAAATCACTATTCAATTGCTCAATTGGCCCAAGCTTGCCAACGTATCCACACTCGCAGATGGAGGAGGAAATCCTACATGTGCTAGAGAGGACTTGCAAGGGGGTTAAACACCAATTTGTAGCACTGTAAATGCTAATAAAAGATCAATCCTGCACTGTAAATAGCGGGGAAAGAGATGAAAGACATTAGAATTAAAAGCACAACAGTCTCAAGCCCGCAAATCGGCAGGAAATGCATTTACATTTTGTGTCATTTAGGGGTTAAAACAATCTTGGGTGTCGATGAGTTAATACATATCAGGCCAATGGGAACATTTTATTTTTTGATGTTCAGTCCTTCAGTCGTGTCAGACTCTCTGTTGTGACCCTATGGACTGCAGAACACTTAGCTATGTCTAAGTCTGTGCTTATCCACAAGGCTTGCATGGCCCAGATACTGGGGTGGGTTGACAGTTCCTCCTCCAGTGGACTGCAATTTGTCTGACCTCTCTGCTATGACCTGCCCACCTAGACCTACCCTACATGGTATAGCTCACAGCTTCATTGAAGTACACAAGCCCCTTCACCACCACAAGGTAGCGATCCAGAAAGAGACCAGGGGAACATACACCAAACTAATTTACTCTAACCCATCAGGAAGGGCCACAAACACACATGGAGGCTGTGCAGAGGCACATGGAGAAACAGCCAACGCACCTCCATCAGGAATAATATCTGCTATGTCCATCCTGGAAAGTCCCATGCCATTGCTGGTCGCCATGTGCCAAGATGTATACCCATTATCATTTAGTGAATTCCCATCAAGTGTTTTGCTATCAATCAATTAACATTATCTCCTTATCATATTGTTATCAGCCCTTCAGGGGATTGATGACACAAATTTTACCTCTCATGTGTATTAACCCTACATTATTATATTATTATTATTATTATTATTATTATTATACAGTTGTGCTCAAAAGTTTTCATACCATGGCAGAAATTGTGAAATATTGGCATTTATTTTGAAAATATGACTGATCCTGCAAAAAAAAATATCATAACCACCCAAATGGCCTGATAAAAAGTTTACATACCTTGAATGTTTGGCCTTGTTACAGACACACAAGGTGGCACACACGGGTTAAAATGGCAATTGAAGTTTAATTTCCCATACCTGTGGATTTTTAAATTGCAATTAGTGTCTGTGAATAAATAGTCAATGAGTTTGTTAGCTGTCACGTGGATGCACTGAGCAGGCTAGATACTGAGCCATGGGGAGCAGAAAAGAACTGTCAAAAGATCTGCATAACAATGTAATCGAACTTCATAAAGAAGAAAAAGGATATAAAAAGATATCCAAAGCCTTGAAAATGACGGTCAATACTGTTTAATCACTTACTACAAAATGAAACATTCGGGGATCTTAATACCAAGCCAAGACCAGGTAGACCAAGAGAGATTTCAGCCACAACTGCCAGAAGAATTGTTCAGAATACAAAGAAAAACCCCATGATAACATCAGACGAAATACAGGCTGCTCTGGAAAAAGACTGTGTGGTTATTTCAAGGAACACAATGCAACGATACTTGAACAAAAATGAGTTGCCTGGTTCAGATGCAAGAAAGAAGCCTTTACCGCCATAAAACTGCCTGGTTACAATATGCCTGACAACACCTCGACATGCCTCACAGCTTATGCCACACTGTAATTTGGAGTGACAAGACCAAAATAGAGCTTAATCGTTACAAGCATAAGTGCTATGTTTGGAGAGGGGTCAACAAGGCCTATAGTGAAAAGAATACTATCCCCAATGTGAAGCATGGTGGTGTTCACTGATATTTTGAGGTTATGTGAGCTCTAAAGGCACTGGGAAATCTTGTGAAAATTCATAGCAAGATGAATACAGCATTTTATCAGAAAATACTGACAGACAATTTGCATTCTTGTACACGAAGGCTGCACAAGGGATGCGTTTGGACTTTCCAGCATGACAATGACCATAAGCATAAGTTTACCCTCCAGTGGTTACAGCAGAAAAAGGTGAAGGTTCTGGAGTGGCCATCACAGTCTCCTGACCTTAATATCATCGAGCCACTCTGAGGTGATCTCAAACGTGCGGTTCATGCAAGACGACCAAAGACTTTGCATGACCTGGATGCATATTACCAAGACGAATGGGGAGCTATACCACCTGCGAGAATCAGGAGCCTCATAGACAACTATTACAAAAGACTGCATGCTGTCATTGATGCTAAAGGGGGCAATACACAGTATTAAGAACTAAGGGTATGCAAACTATTGATCAAAGCCATTTAGGTGATTTCAGTTTCACAATTTCTGTTATGGTATGCAAACTTTTGAGCACAACTGTATGCATTAATCTATTCCACAGTAACTAGGGCTCATTAGTTTACAGATATAGGAATGTGGCACAAATGTGATGTATGTGGATGTCCCAAATCCCCAAACATTGAAAACACACTGACACAGTGATAGCGGTATAACAAAGCTTTTTTTCACACACAAAGCAAACTCAGAAATGTACAAGACTTTGCATTAATATCATGGGTGTGGTGTGAGCGGATCCTGCAAGGGCAAGAGTATTTTTCTGCAAAAAAGGGATACCTAAAGGGGGTAACATCATAGTCTAGAATAATCATAATGCAGAACACCTACCAGGTGGTCATTACAGCACTGCAACCGGAATCTGATGAACAAAAGGATCATCAGAAATTACTCCATTTATCGAAGTAACCAGTAATGCTCATAGCACTTACTTTTAGTTATCATCTGTTCAATTAAACAAATGCAATAAATCATGGATAATGTCATACAAATCAATTCCACACACAGTGTATTTTCATATATTAAGGAATAATCCCAAATAGATGATCAAAATCTGGAAAACAGAAAGAGGAGGTTGAGGAACATGCCTTTGTGGTTGTGAGATTGTGCTACTAAGACCTACAGAGACAAGAACAAAATATCAATCATACCAATATTTTGATTGAGTTCAACACCTCATCTAAACGGCAATCCACATTGAACATAAATTGCTGAAATATTAAACATAACTATAAGTGTAAACTATCTGTAGCCAGGCAATAGTATGTCAACATTTATACTAATTAATATTAATTGTGGAGTGTGGATGAGGAGGACTTAGTCGATGTTCTACCTCCTCCTCTTCCTCAGCACTGGGCCCCCATGTGCCTCCTACCTCTACCTCGACAAGGAGGTGTTGGAGTGAGGGGTGCGTCCACCTGGGGTGGCAGTGTAGCAACTGGTGTTGGTGGTAAGGTGTGAGATGAGGAGGCCACCGGAGCCGATGGAACCAAAGGCTGGAGAGAAGTGACCTCAAGCCACTCAATGAGTATTGTCTGGGCTTGTCTGTCCCTATTTACCTTCTGCTCATACCTCTCCATCCTTTGATTGTGTCTCATCACCTCACCAGATAGCGATCTGATGCTGTCAACAAGAGTGGTTGCAATATCCTTCTGCCTTTCCACCTGGAGTGCCAGTCATTTCATTAAGGTGGTATTGCTTTCGTCTTCAATCTCGATCTAGTGCATGACCTCTCGCATAGTATGACCTCCCGCAAAGTGGCTTGTGAGGACTGTCAATGGGCTGTGGTGATGATAGGGGTGCCAGTGGGGATGATAATGCCAGAAGTGCCGGTGGGGAAGGTGATGCCAGAGGTGTCCGTGGCGATGGTGCCGGCCATGCCGATGGTGGTGGTGGTGTTGGTGTCAGCCATGGCAGTGATGGCTGTGGGACGTTGGTGTGGTCTAGGCTTATTGAGCCCAGGTTGGGTGAGGCTAGGTTATGAGGAATGGGGTACTGCCAAGGCATCCATGGTATCTGACCAGGTGGCAGTGGTGGGCCTGCTGATGGTGGTCTCCAGTACCAGGACATCTGTGGAGGTGGTAGTGATTTTTGCTGGCTCCATGATATGTGAGGTGAATGAAAAGGCCAAGCATGTGCCCATGAAGCATGTGAGGGCCTGGGGGTTATTCCCACAATGGTGGTGTGGGTGGCCATCTTGCTGCTGATAGACCAGCTTCCTGTGATGGTCCCGAGCCCTCTGGAATGTTTTCAGCTTCCTCCACCACCACTTGCAGGGGAGGATGTGGTTCCTCTTCCTGCCTGTGTCTCTGTGTACGGGGTACGCCTCCTGGGTACTGAAGTGAAAATACAATAGTGTTTGAGTTTGGATTCTCTAAACAATTGTTTGCTGTAATAGGCTGTGGTGATTTTTTTACACAGATAAACATTGACCTGTATCATTAGCATTGTGGATCATGACTCATATCAATATATGTAAAGATGGTGCATGTGCCATCTGCAATTAATTAGGACATGTGCTCAACTGAATCTGCTGTACAGTGTGTGAGACTGATCAATCTGTGACCAGTTCTCCAGAATGGCTGTTAACATGCAGATGAGACATGGTCCAGGTTAGGCTATATGACATGTGCATGCAGCCCACAGACTCTAAATCCACAAATGCTGCAGTGTGCACACCCATACATGTACTCTCTTTCAGATGTCAATCTTGATTTTTTGGGCGACGGCTACTCAGAATCAGTATTAACTGCAGTTTTGGACAGACATTTAATTTATTTATGACAATGATATGTTTGCTTCCTGGATGTACATAGTTATTGCTGACCCATATATCTTTAGTCATAATCAGAGAGCTTACTGTGCTATTGTATGTCAGTTATCTATGTGTGTGGGGTTCATGTGTGTGCATATGAGGATGTGATGGTGTATATGATACTCACATTGCAGGGTTCCCATAAAACCCAAGTCCAGCTGTCCTAGAAGGCCCACTACTGCCACTTGCTTGATCCACTGCTTCAGGATCTGCTCCCATCCACCATCAATTACACAGGCTGCTCTGGCCTTTGCTGCCATCTTCCTCTTAACCTTCATCCAGCAGTCATCATATCTGTGTTTCACCGCCTTGACATCCCTGTTTGCAACCCCTACTGAAACAACAGCTGTAGCAACCTCACTCCAGGCATGTGTCTTCTGTCTAGGCTTCCCTTTCCTCCCACCATTAGTGATGTCGCGAACATAAAATTTTCGGTTCGCGAACCGCGAACGCAAACCGCCGCAAATGTTCGCAAACCGGCGAACCCGGCGAACAGCCATAGACTTCAATGGGCAGGCGGATTTTAAAACCCACAGGGACTCTTTCTGGCCACAATAGTGATGGGAAAGTTGTTTCAACGGGACTAACACCTGGACTGTGGCATGCCGGAGGGGGATCCATGGCAAAACTCCCACGTAAAATTACATAGTTGATGCAGAGTCTGGTTTTAAGCCATAAAGGGCATAAATAACCTAACATCCCCCTCCATCATCATCCTCTCCTGTATCTCTTTACCCCCTCCCTCATCATCCTCCCTTGTGTCTCTTTCTCCCCTTCCTCATCACCCTCCCCTGTGTCTCATCCCCCTCCCTCATCATCCTCCCACCTCCCTCATCATCCTCCTCTGTATCTCTTTACCCCCTCCCTCATCATCCTCCCCTGTGTCTCTTCCCCCTCCATCATCATCCTCCCCTGTGTCTCTTTCCCCCTCCCTCATCATCCTCCCCTGTGTCTCTTTTCCCCCTCCCTCATCATCCTCCCCTGCGTCTGTTTGCCCCCTCCCTCATCATCCTCCCCTGTGTCTCTTCCCCCCTCCCTTATCATCCTCCCCCCTCCCTTGATGATAAGGGGGGGAGAGACACAGGTATAAGTGTGAGGGGTGTTAGGGTAAGGGGTGTTAGGGATAAGGGTGAGGGGGTTAGGTGTTAGGGTGAGGGGTGTTAGGGCTAAGTGTGAGGGGTGTTAGGGTGAGGGGTGTTAGGAATATGTGTGAGGGGTGTTAGGTCTTAGGGATAAGTGTGAGAATGTTAGGGTTAGGTGTTAGGTTGATGGGTGTTATGGATAAGTGTGAGGGGTGTTAGGGTTAGGGTAAAGGGTGTTAGGGATAAGTGTGATGGGTGTTAGGGTAAGGGATGTTAGGGTTAGGTGTTAGGGTAAGGGCTGTTAGGGATACGTGTGAGGGGGTATTAGGGTTAGGTGTTAGGGTGAGTGGTGTTAGGGATAAGTGTAAGGGGTGTTAGGGTGAGGCATGTTAGGAATAAGTGTTAGGGGTGTTAGGTCTTAGGGATAAGTGTGAGAATGTTAGCGTTAGGTGTTAGGTTGATGGGTGTTATGGATAAGTGTGAGGGGTGTTAGGGTTAGGGTAAGGGGTGTTAGGGATAAGTGTGATGGGTGTTAGGGTAAGGGATGTTAGGGTTAGGTGTTAGGGTAAGGGCTGTTAGGGATACGTGTGAGGGGGTATTAGGGTTAGGTGTTAGGGTGAGGGGTGTTAAGGATAAGTGTAAGGGGTGTTAAGGTGAGGCATGTTAGGAATAAGTGTGAGGGGTGTTAGGGTGAGGGGTGTTAGGGATAAGTGTATGGGGTGTTAGGGTGAGGCATGTTAGGAATAATTTCCTCTAGGTTTTTCTCACCTCCTCTATCCCCTTACTGTCATCCTGGGTTTGGGTGGAGGAAGGGGAGAGGGAATAAGGATGTAAAGATTAAGGCCATACAGGAATGGGGAGAATTAGGCAGTGTAAGGAATAATGTTTAAAGTGAACAAAGAATGTGAATAGGTAATTGGTACTGGAGGGTGGCGATGGAACGGAAGGAGGGAGAGGGTTAGAGAGGTGTTAAAGTTAGAACACAGCTCACAGAGGGTGCTAAATTATGGTATGTTGATAAAGAAGGTATATGTATAAAGCAAGATATAAGAACGGAAAGATATCTAAAAGTTACCGTTGTCTCCAAATGAGTCCGCCAACCATTTCTAAACAACGGTTGATTCCCTGCTGAACAGAAGTTTGGAAAGGCTTGATATGAGCCTCTTCTGTTCTAATTGTATGAATGTTAGTGTGAATGGAAGTAAGGAAGATCTGGCACTCTGGGTATATAAAGTCACAAGGGGAGATATTGCAGCTGTAGACAAAGGGCCAATAAGAATTTACTGCTTTTTGTAATTAATGTCCTTAAAAATACTTAGTTGGAATGTAAATGGTTTAAAATCTCCTAGTAAAAGGAAAACTGTCCTCAGACATTGCAGAAAAGAGAAAGCAGACTTGATATTGCTTCAAGAGACACACTGGGGGAAAACTAAGATTCCAGGTTTTGAGACAGGGGATTTCGATTGCAGTCATCATTCAGTAGGAGAAAAGAAAAAGAGGGGAGTTTCAATCTTTTTTTCTAATAATTTAGAAATAGCAGAAACATTATTAATAATAGACCCAGAGGGCCGATACATTCTATGGAATGGTCAGATTAATAAACAGGAAATTACACTAATAAATATTTACGCGCCAAATGAGAAACAAGTAAAATTTCTAAAACTAATAGGCAATTTGATTAGGAAGTACGCCCAGGGATCGCTGGTGATAGCAGGTGACTTTAATTTGATTCCAAACATAAATCTAGACAGGTCAATAAAACCGGCACATAAAAATTTAAGTAAAGTAAATAAAGAAGCACAGATATTCACGAAATGGATTATTAAAAACCATTTATTTGATGCTTGGAGAGTCCAACATCCAAACCAAAAGGAGTTCTCTTTCTATTCCAATCCACACAATATCTACTCACGAATAGATTTAACACTGGTAAACTCTCAAATTATAAACAAGATCACGCACACCGAAATAGGTAAGATTGTCACTTCGGATCACGCATACACGATGTTAGTAATAGAAATTAATAAAGTAAAACGGGATAGACCACAATGGAGACTAGACAACACGATAATAAGAATGGAGAAAAATAAAGAGTACTTAAACAAAGAAATAGAAAGTTTTTTTAATACAAATATTCACTCGGTCCCCTCACATTGCACGATTTGGAACACTCAAAAAGCTTTTACAAGAGGGCTTATTATTAAACTTAAAGCCCAATTGATTAAACAAAGAGGAACCCCTTTAAAAGAGTTATATATAGAACTAAATAAGTTGGAATCTAAATACATTCTGGATCCACAACAACAAACAATGGTTGAGATTAAAATAATACGAAACAGAATAAATAAGATCAATCAATTAAGATCAGACAGAGAAATATGGCGCTACCAACAAACTTATTATCATCAAAACAATAAAAACAGCAAATTATTAGCTTTACAAGTTAAAAGGAAAAAGGAAAAAAAAAGAATAACAGTCATTAAGGAGGAAGGAAGATATATTTCTTCCCCCCAGGAAATTGGACAAGCCTTTACTAGATACTATAAGGAACTCTATAATTTGGAAAAGTCAGCCCCCCTCTGCAAACCGGTGTTGGAAGAAATACAAGCATTTTTAGACGAGATACAACTGCCCAAAGTATCGTTAGAGGACCTAGCAGAATTGAATAATCCAATTACAAACCAGGAAGTACTACAAGTGATTAACCAACTAAAACCTTACACATCTCCAGGTCCAGATGGATACACTAATCTTTTCTATAAAACATTTTCATAAATTCTGAGTCCCCATCTTACTGAAGTATTTAATGAAATTAAAACTTCGGGAACTATTCCATCGGAAATGACAAAGGTAGCACTGATTATGATCCCTAAGGCCAATTTAGATACACAATCCTGTTCCAATTACAGACCTATTTCTCTTTTAAACGCAGACACTAAATTATATGCAAAGATTTTGAGTGTTAGAATACAAAAATTTATAGGAAAACTAATTGCAATAGAACAAATGGGGTTTGTGACCGGCAGACAGGGAACAGAGAATATCAGAAAACTTATGAATTTGGCCGAATTTGCAAGACTAAATAGTGCCCCCACCCTATTCTTGTCTTTAGACGCGAAAAAAGCGGTTGACAGAGTAGGATGGGAGTACATGAAATTGGTGTTGTCTAAATATGGCTTCGGAGAATTTGGGGCTAAGGCAATAGGGGCCCTTTATAGATCCCCGACAGCAGAAGTAACCGGGATAGGGGTTAAGGTAGACCCCTTTGAAATTACAAATGACACTAGACAGGGTTGTCCCCTCTCCCCTACTCTGTTTACACTAATGATAGAACCTCTGGCGGAAGCTATCAGGTCATCCCTTCAAATTCATGGGATCAGAGTGGGGAAGAAGGAACATAAAATCAGTTTATATGCAGACGATGTAGTACTATCTCTCACTCGTCCTGAAGAATCTCTCTACCATTTAGCAAAAATAATAGACAAATACAGTAGAGTGTCGTACTATAAATTGAATTATAAGAAATCCGAAATACTTTGCTTTAATGTCTCCAAGAGACAGAAATTACAATTAAAGACCAATTATCGGTATGACTGGGAGTCAGACTCAATTAAGCACCTAGGAATTATTTTCCTGGGAAATATACAGAATACATTAGATAGAAACTACAAAGATTTATTGTTCAAATTTCGGAACATTACAGATAACTGGCGAAAAAATAGATTCTCTTTTTCAGGTAAAATGGCAGCAGTTAAAATGATGCTACTTCCCAGATTCAATTATATTTTAAGGTGTATCCCCTATAAGATCCCCAGGGGTTGGTTGAACAAGCTACAACGAGTAATAGATGTGTTTATACACCACTCTAGTCATATAAGAGTTAAAAAAAGAACTATGGGAAGAAGCTTTCTAAAAGGAGGAATCACTTATCCTTTAGTACAACCATACCAGGAGGCTAACTGTGTAGTACATACCCTGAAATGGTTAGAAACATCACAGATACTTCCATGGATAGAAATAGAAAAAGCTTTAAACTTAAATTACCATCTATCAGCTTTAGTTTTTGGGGTAGAACCAGCTATTAAGGATCTAGCCGCAGGATCAACTGTTATGAAAGAAATTTTAAAAAATTGGAGACAGATTAATAGGAAATACAAATTAATCCCTAAGGGTAGTATCATTACTCCGTTAGACTCGATAATACATTTAAATATGATAAATATTACTAAAGACTGGAAGAAGAAAGGACTAAGTCGGGTAAGAGACACAGTGATTAACGGGCGGATCGCTCCTTTTGATCAAATTAAAGAAAAGTTTGGGATCTCAGGAGAAGGATGGTTAGCATATGCAGCATATAGAACTTCCTGTGATATAACCAAGGTATATTTTCAAAGTAATAAAGAATTAAATCCCATGGAAAAAATCCTCCTTAAGTCCGAGAATAAACATCTAATATCTAAATGTTTTAACATCATAAGATCAGCCGGAGAGCACTCCAAATCCAACGGTATGATCCAATGGGAATTAACCCTAAAACTAGAAACAGACGAAACAGACTGGGATACAGCATTAAAATGGACAAACAGATTTATCAAACAAACAGCATACAGAGAATCTTTTTTTAAAATAATCAATAACTGGTATATGACCCCTGTGAAAATGGCACAAATTTCACATTCCCCTGCAGATAAACTGTGCTGGAGAGAATGTGGTAATCAGGCTCATTTATTACACATGTTATGGGATTGTCCCAAGATAAAACAATTTTGGGAAAGTTGTTATGAACTTTTGGACAAGCTAACAGGGAATCAACTCCCTTTCAAGGGAGAATGTAGTATTCTACACATGTTTCCAAGTGAGGTACCAATTGAAAACAGAGCAGTCGCGATTATTATCTTCTCAATAGCTAAAAATCTATTGATAAAGAAATGGAAAGATAGTTCCCCTCCCATATTTTCTGATATTATTTGGAAAATAAAGCATATTAGAGAGTTAGAAGTTAACTATATACAAAGTGGGTTAATAAGAACAGACCCACTTAGGTGGAAAGTATGGGACAGGAATTATTGAATGACCAGTAATAGTACAGATCTTCCAGAACGTAAGGAGGGATGAAAGTGAGTGAATGGTGATATGGTTTTAAGTAAATGATTGTTTAACTATGTAACAAAGTTGACAAGAATGTATTTTGATATATTGTTGTTTTGTATATGCTCATTTAAAAAAAAAAAAAAAAAAAAGGAATAAGTGTGAGCGGTGTTAGGTCTTAGGGATAAGTGTGAGTGGTGTTAGGGTTAGGGTAAGGGGTGTTAGGTTAAAGTGTGAGGGGTGTTAGGGTTAGGTGTTAGGGTGAGGGGTGTTAGGGATAAGTGTGATGGGTGTTAGGGTAAAGGATGTTAGGGTTAGGTGTTAGGGAAAGGGGTGTTAGGGATAAGTGTGAGGGGGTATTAGGGTTAGGTGTTAGGTTGATGGGTGTTATGGATAAGTGTGAGGGGTGTTAGGGTTAGGGTAAGGGGTGTTAGGGATAAGTGTTAGGGGTGTTAGGGTTAGGTGTTAGGGTGAGGGGCGTTAGGGATAAGTGTGATGGGTGTTAGGGTAAGGGATGTTAGGGTTAGGTGTTAGGGTAAGGGCTGTTAGGGATAAGTGTGAGGGGGTATTAGGGTTAGGTGTTAGGTTGATGGGTGTTATGGATAAGTGTGAGGGGTGTTAGGGTTAGGGTAAGGGGTGTTAGGGATAAGTGTGAGGGGTGTTAGGGTTAGGTGTTAGGGTGAGGGGTGTTAGGTATAAGTGTGATGGGTGTTAGGGTAAGGGATGTTAGGGTTAGGTGTTAGGGAAAGGGCTGTTAGGGATAAGTGTGAGGGGGTATTAGGGTTAGGTGTTAGGGTGAGGGGTGTTAAGGATAAGTGTAAGGGGTGTTAGGGTGAGGCATGTTAGGAATAAGTGTGAGGGGTGTTAGGTCTTAGGGATAAGTGTGAGGGGTGTTAGGGTTAGGTGTTAGGTTGATGGGTGTTATGGATAAGTGTGAGGGGTGTTAGGGTTGGGTGCTAAGGTGAGGGGAGGATGATGATAAGGGGGGGGGGGGGGAGACACAGGGGTGTCCTTGCAGCAGAGATCAAAAGAGTCCTTCATGGCTGTATTGCACACTGTGTACAGTAGCCTAGCTATGGTTTTCCCTATTGATGCAGTATCACCTACACTCTCCATCCGCTCGGTAAGACTGCATGTTAGTTATGATTCCAAAATGGCTGCTGTCCATGAGGTAGAAGGGTCTGGAAGGCAGGGTATGATGCTGATTGGCTGGAATGTGTCTGCTGACTGTGAGTTGCAGGGTCAAAGTTTGCTCAATGATAAATTATATGGGGCGGATCGAACATCTCATATGTTCGCAGTGCGCCGCGAAAGCGAACATGCTATGTTCACCGGGAACAGTCCGCCAGCGAACTATTCGCGACATCTCTACCCACCATGTATGATGCTATAGTGAGCAAGGATGTATGTCTCCTCTGGGCAATAATTGCGGCCCTTGTACTTTGGCAGAACCTCTTGCACTTCTAACTGTGCCTAGGGTTCCTGGCCTTCCTGTTCTCTCCCTGAGGCTGGTCCCTCATCCCCACTACATCCCCCCCTGGGATCAGGCCCCTGACCCTCTGTCCCTCCTCTCCTTCTCTCCATACCTCTATCTCTCATCCTCTCCTCCTCCGGTGTTCCCCTCTATCTCCTTTCCTCCTCCTCTGGTGTTTCCCTCTCTCTCCTCCTCTCCTCACTCTCCTCTTCTCCTCACTCTCCTCTTCTCCCCACTCTCCTCTTCTCCTCAATCTCCTCCTCTTCTCACTCTCCTCCACTTCTCACTCTCCTCCTCTTCTGACTCTCCTGCTCCTCTCCTCCAGTGTTCCCCTCTTCTCTCCTGGAAATTATGAAATTAATATAAGAATAAATCCATTTAATATATATGTGTATGGGTATGAGGTAAAATAAGAATGTGTGTATTATAATATGGGTATGGGGGGGTGGTTAGGTGCGGGTAATTATGTGTGTTGTAAATTAAGTGTTAATATATCTTAGTGGTCAAAATAGCAAAAACTCACAAAAAAGCTCCTTCTCTCTCTCTCCAAAGCTCAGAAACAGTCAAGGACTTACAGTTTCTGCTGGCTTTTAAAGTTGTTTTGGCGGCGTTATTAGCGTTCTGGTTAATTGGTCTGTGACAGGATCGCAAATTACGGCCTTGCATGAGTTTGGCAGGCTTCATCAGATCGGATACCTGGAGGCGTTACATATCCAACCAGGGTTTACGGTCTTGAGGCTTCGGCCCTTAAATTGCCGGCTTTGTTGAATTGAATTCCTCTGTAACTGTAGCAAATTTCAAGCCTGCAGACCTACGGCCTGTATAAAGGCAACTGCAGGCTTGCAATTGAATAGTTGCCCAGGAGTATAAGTGCAAGTTATCTGCAGACGACATATTGTTCACAATCACAAATGTATGTACTCCATTGCCTAATTTGTTGGAAACATTGTAGATATTCAATAAATGTTCTGGGATGTATATTAATAATTATAAAACAGAAAGAATGGGTATTAATATACCGCTGATAATTCAGGAATTACTCTATCTACATTTTGAGTTTGAATAAAAATCTGATTATATTATTTAGTTGAGAGTGAATATCCCACAGTGCTCTACAAATGCAGGCAAACTATCCCCAAATTCTGAGTTCATTGAAAAAAGATTTGGAGAGTTGGTCTAAATATCACATATCCTGACTGGGCCATATCAATGCTTTAAAAATGTTAGCTTTGCTCCATATTTTTTATTACTATAGCTGTTTGCCTGTCTCAGTTCGAAATCTGATTAGAATCATTCCAGAGGAGTTTTAATAGATTCATTTGGGAAGATATGAAATTTAGACTAAACAGATAATGTTCCTACACAAGTGTGAAGGAGGCTTTTCAGTGCCATATCTGTGGAACTATTCCATAGTCGCACAATTAACGCAGGTTTAAGCCTGGCATGAAAAAAGTACATGCCAAGATGGATTCAGATAGAAAAAGACTATTTCAGATCAAAATATCGATTTTTTATTGTGGACATCAAATTAACAAAAAAGTGGGTTGTGGTGGCTCAGGTATACTGCTTAAGAACCAAATGTACGTTTATAAATTAGGGTGCTCCTTAGGATAAATAATTGATACAAAATGAAGGGAGAAAAAAAGATCCTATTGTAGGGCACACCTAATAATCCTAATCTTAGAAAGAAGAGAATAAACTAAATAATAAAACTTAGCTTTTAATAGTATTTAAAATCCTTATTAAAATATATGCACATAGGTAGCAGAGAGGTGGTGGGGCTCTTAAATGGCAGAATAGGTATCTTCTACAATAAGAAGTTCTGTCCTAAATGGACAAACTATATACAAAATAAGGTGCTGATGTTTGTCACAAATAAAGTGACTATCGTGCAAAAAGGTGCAAAATATAAAGTGCCAAGTGCTATAATTGATAAAGTGTACAGCTATGTGCTGTGCACCTAAAGAAGTGAATAACAAATATAAATATATATATATATATATAGTATATAGCAGGCTGTATAGGCATAGAACATGAAATTATCCAGCTCAAATGCTGGTATTTTTGAAAAAACACTGTAACCAGTATTGAGGGGTAAATGCCTCAAAATAATGAAAGTCCCAAAACTGGATAGCTTAATAAATATATTGCTATCCTGGAGTTGCAGTGTGGGCTAATAAAGATGTTAACCAAATTCTGCCTTAGTAATAGTAAAAATGAATGCTGCGTAGCTCGCCAGGATCTAACTAGTATAACTGTGCCTTCCTAAACGATGATACTAGCTAAATAGCTCAATTCTGACCATCGGGGAAGGGACTTTAATCTATGGGCCTGAAGAGAAAAACGCTAGCTTTCTGCTTAGCACGCCGCGGTCTGGACACACATAAGTGACGTCATCGACCCGCGACTGCGTTCCTACATGAACCCGACGCACGTTTCTTGAATTGAATCAAGCGTTACGCCAGTCTTCCCATAAAGCCTATTTAAAGGCTGGTGTAGTCATGGCAACACAAACAAAGTTAAAAACCTGAGGAAATAAAATAAAGTATATAATCCTCAACTTGTGCAGTTAAAAAATAATAGTTTGTAGACTCTTCAATATGAAAATAAATTGATATAAAATATAGATAGTCTATCAGGGAATGGCATAAATATAATGGGGCTAATGCCGTTTGGTATTGGCTGGAAATATAGGTTAGTAGTATTATTAATGGGTATATAAAGTTTGTGCAATCCAACCTCAATGTAGAGTGTGTGGTAAAGTAAATGTAGATAAAAATATTAACCTTGGCTATTGTACAGATATGGGGCATGCTGATAGTTTGCTTATTATGCTGATTATTTGCTTATTTATATTAAATATATACAGCAAAATGAATTTTGGTTTGGGATTACAGCAAAATAACCTTTATTGAGGATTACCTATATTTGTAAGCCTTCTTAGACTACCTAATCCATATTTAAAAACCAATTCAATAGTAGCCCCCAATGAAAATAAACTTGCTTAACAAGAATATAAGTTTGATACTGAATATTGTAATACTCTGGTCTCTGGGGTTTTATATAAAAGGAGTGAAGGTGAAGCCTTCATTGAGGCCTTTCGGTTTTTTGGTGTCTAATAAATAGATCCATTTGGCTTCTTTTTTAAATAGCTCAGTTTCTACATCACCTCTCCTTATTGTTTTTTCCACATGATCTATGCCTGTAAATGTCAGAACTCTAGCATCTCCTTTATGCTTATTATTAACATGCATGGCTATTGGTGTATCATATTCTTTTTGAACACTATAGATGTGTTCCAGAATACGTCTCCTAAGTTCTCTACAGCTTGTTCCTACGTATCTGGCTCCACATAAACATGTTACTAGATATATGACACCCTCTGTTTTACAAGTAATAAGATGTTTTATCTTGTATGTTTGTTTATCAGAGTAAAAATATTTTGTCGGTTTGACATATTTACAAGCTTTGCATTTATGACATTTGAAGCAGCCTTTTGTTTTTTGTAACCATGATTGGCCTTTTTCTGTGTCCAAATGACTTTTTGAGAGGTAATCTCTTAGATTTCTCGATCGTCTACTAGTAATCGCAGCATGGGGGGGGGGGGGGGGTAGGTGGGGTTTTAGATCTTTATCATCCATTAAAATACCCCAATGTTTATTAAAGATTTTTTTAATCTCATGCCATTTATTATTAAAGGTTCCAATACATCTTACAGTATTGTCTGAATCTTTCTTTTTATCCTTTAAGAGACAATCTCTCCTGGTGTTTTTGGCTCTTTTATAGGCCTTTTTTAGAGTGTTTTTTGAGTATCCTCTCTCCAGGAAGCAACATTTTTAGATCCTGAGATTCTATCTCAAAATCTTTGTCATTAGAACAATTTATTTTTATTCTTAGGTATTGACCAATAGGTATGCCTTCGATCAAGGCCTTTGGGTGGCTACTTTTTGCATGTAGCAAACTATTCGTAGCCGTAGGTTTTCTATAGGTCTTAGTGCCAATAGTACCATCTCTTGTTTTGAATATTTCTAAGTCTAAGAATGTAATTGACTCATGATGGTTTTCTGATGTTAAGAAAAGGTCTAAGTTGTTAGTGTTTAGAGTTAGGATAAAGTTCTGTAGCTGTTCAATAAAGCCATTCCAGAGTATTAAAATATCGTCGATAAATCGAACCCAAAGTTCTATATGAGATGTATGTATCTCCATGTCTTCTCTAAAGACCATTTGTTCTTCCCACCAACCCAAAAATAAATTTCCGTAGGTGGGGGCACAAGCTGTACCCATCGCCGTACCTCGTATTTGTTTATAAAATTTATCCATAAAGATGAAATAATTATGAGTTAGGATGAATTCTAGTAGAGCCAAATAAAACTCATTATGTGTGGCATATTGAATACCTTGTTTATTAAGAAAATACTTTTTTTATTTTAAAATGTTTTTTTTTTTTTTGTTTAGATCACTCCTTTTCATCTTTCCTTTATATGGTGTTCTCTCCCCCTACATCCGTCCCTTCCGTCCCTCCTATGTGTCATAAAAATGTAAGGAGGGAAGAAAAGTAGATCTCTTGGTAAGAGCTTAGGTAATTTTATAATAATGGTAAAATGTATGCACTTTTAGATTAATTAACCTCTAAAGGTCTTAATAAATCTCCTGCCTTTACAATAGGTAGGGGTCATAAAATTTCACATATAGCCTTAAAGGAGGGGGGTTAGAATGCATAGGACATTAAGTAGTGACATATGGAGGGCGGATAGGGGATGGGTTGGTTGGGGGGGGGGGGAGAAGACTGAGGAGGGGGTGAAAGAGGGGATGGAAATGTGTATATATTGGATTTGTCCTTTTATTTTTTATTTTTTTATTTATTGGTGGTAATAGGATAGGATTTGGCACTGTCATATTTAATGATAAAAATGTAGTTATATGGATGACTTAAGAAATCTCAACAAATGAAGCATTGACACCTGACTATAAGAAATTTACACAGAGTTGGAATTGGGCAATAGAGGCCGTTTATATATATATATATATATATATATATATATATATATATATATATATATATATATATAAATAGGATGAGAAGGGCTTGTTAATACATTTCACTTTTCCGTTTTTGGTTTTGTGTCTCATTTTTATTTATTTATTTATTTATTTATTTATTTTTTTTTTATGTTTGTTCCCTCCAATTCTGAGGTAAAGATTTTGTCAGAAATGCTTTAATAATCCTGCATAGATAGATGCTTATAGGTTTTTGAGAGACTGGGAGGTAGCTGCCTCCATTAGAAAGGTTCACCTACCACTTCTAAACATTGGCTAATTAGCCCGTAGGAATTCGACCAAACATGAGAGATAGGATGGGTCATATTCGGTATGTTTGTAGTCAATATATATGTTTAAAGGAACAGAGAAGCACAAATTTAAATAGTGAGGTTAGGAAGGGGAAACATAGGTTAAGAGGAATTAAGTCAATAAAGAAACTATGTCATTAAGGATAATATCACATAACACCAATGGATTGAATATGCCCATTAAAAGAAAAATTGCATTTTCAGAATATAATAAATCAGGTGCAGAAATAATCTGCCTACAAGAAACACATCTGAAAAGGAAGCATAACCATCTATTAAATAATAAATCTTTTTTGAAGAGAGTAGATGCTAATTATACTAGTAAAACGAGGGGAGTCTCGATATTATTTAAAGCTAACTTAGTGGTGGAGGAAGAGTTTAAAAAGATTGATATAGAGGGAAGATATATATTGTGGGTAGGAGAAATAAATAAAAGCATCTACACAATTGTAAATATATATGCTCCAAATAAGAATCAAGAGAGATTTCTTATAAAAATATTGAAGTTAGTTCATAAATATAAAAAAGGAAAAGTTATTATATGTGGAGACTTAAATTTAGCTATGGATCCAGTTCAGGATAGATCAAAATCTAAATATAAGAAAAATAATAATACTTCGAGATTAAGAATTAAAAAACTAATGATAGAGCTTGACCTCTTTGATATTTGGAGAACATTTAATCCAGAAAAGATAGAGTTTACATATCACTCAAAGAAATATAATGTATACTCTAGAATAGATTATTTCTTGGGGGATCCTTCAGTGGTATACGATACAAAAAAAATAACTATCTTATCTACTGCACTATCAGATCACTTTCCACTGATGTTGGAACTAAAAGGGGTTGAAACCTATGGTAAAATAAGAAATTGGAGAATAGAACCTCTGATTTTAAAAGATAAGATATCTATAGAAGAAATAAGAACAGCTATTAGAGAATTTATGCGCTTAAATATAGATTCAGTATCATCTCCTTCACTCATATGGTGTACAGTAAAAGCATTTGTTAGAGGCATTCTAATAGAAAAAGAAGCGCTAATGAAGAGAGCTAGGGGAACAAGCCTAAGAAATCTTTATATTCAGTTAGATATATTACAGAATAGCAATAAAAATCTTCCATCTATGCAAAAGATGGAAAAAATTAAAGATATCAATTTACAAATTAAAAAGATCTTTCAGTTAATTCAAGATAGAATGGTTTGGAAAGCACAACAAAACAATTACCTCATGGGAGGAAAAATGGGGAAATATTTGGCCAATAAAGTTAAGAATCAAAAAATTCAAAACCATATCCAGGGACTCAGGGGAGAAGATAATCAGCTATATAACCATCCAGAAAAAATTGGCAACATATTTTTCCAATACTACTCAGAATTATACAATATTGAGAAGCAGAAATATTTTCAGAAACCTAGTTTGAGTGAGATAAAAAACTTTTTGAAGGATATTAAATTCCCTAAGATATCAGAGGAAGAATTATTATATCTAAATGAACCAATAACGGAGAAAGAGATAATAAAGGTTATTAATGAAACAAAAAACAATAAGGCCCCTGGTATTGATGGCCTAGATAAACTATTCTATACAACGTTTAAAGACCAGCTGTCCCCTTTATTGGCCAGTATGTTTAATGAGATTAAGAACAGCGGCATTATTAGAGAGGAGTTAACTGAAGCAAAAATTATAAATATACTAAAAGAAGGAAAAGACCCGGAAGATAGGAAGAGCTATAGACCGATCTCTCTTATTAATTATGATTTAAAAATATATTCTAAGGTGTTAACCAATCGTTTGATCCCTTTAATTCCGCAGTTGATTAATTCAGAGCAGACAGGATTTGTTAAGTCCCGACAAGGAGGGGATAATATAAGAACATTGATAGATATTCTCTCTATAGGGAGGAGTGATGGGGGCCCCAGTTTGGCTCTGTCGATAGATGCAGAGAAAGCCTTCGACAGAGTCAGCTGGGACTTCCTTAAGATTGCCTTGGAATGTTATGGACTAGAGGAATTTGCTTCTAAAGCAATTATGGCTCTTTATATTAACCCTACAGCTAAGATTAGTGGGCCTAATTATGAAACATCTTTTTTCCCCATAAAAAATGGAACTAGGCAGGGCTGTCCCTTGTCTCCCATATTATTTAATCTTTATGTGGAGCCTCTTCTTTTGAAAATAAGGGAAGCAAAGGATATTGAGGGAGTAAAAGTCGGTCTTAAAGAGTATAAAATTGCTATATATGCAGATGATCTGATAGTTATTTTGAAGAACCCTATCCAATCTTTGGGAGCTCTTGATATCATTTTTAAAGAATTTGGAAGACTCTCTTATTATAAGGTCAACCATGAGAAATCAGATATTATATGGAGAGATCTCTCCTTTGAAGAAATTACAAGTTTAAAAAGCTCATTTAATTTTAAATGGAACTCTAATAAAATAAGTCATCTGGGTATAGACCTATCATTTAAGGTTAATAAGATTTTGAAATCTAATCTAGAAAAGATATGGAAACAGATTCAGAAAATCCTCTTAGAGTGGAAAGATGTAAAATTTTCATGGTCAGCTAGAATCGCAATTAGTAAGATGATATTGATCCCTAAAATCACTCATATCCTTAGAACAATTCCGGAAGTTCAGACCAAAATATTGGATTGTTAAACTGCAAAGAAGTATAGATGCATTTATTTTGGGTGGTAAAAGAACTAGAATCCCTCTTTCAATTACCAAAAGACCCATGCTTAAGGGTGGATTGGCATCACCCTCTATAAGAGATTTATATAATGCTATTGCCCTCTCTCAAATTATGATATGGAGTACTCCTGCCATTAATCCAGATTGGAAGTCATTAGAATACGATATATTAAAAATAGACACTCCTAATACATTGCTGTGGATTGATGGGTTAAATGATGTCAAGAGTGAACGGCTATCCAGAGGAGTAAGAACATTGTTAAAATTCTGGGTGACAAATAGAGATAAATTGAACCTTTCGAGATATCCTTCGTTAGGTGCCCCTATAGAGTGTCTTTTATCACCGTTCAATGTTGACTTAATAGGTGGATGGAAATTGCAGGGAATATCCCTTATAGATGATCTCTACGCATCTGGTGTCCAACTATCCTGGTCTAACTTGAAACAAAAATATAAACTTAAGAACAACCAATGGTTGGCATTTAGATCCTTACAATCCTTGGTGAAAGCAAAGGGATATGGCAAAAAGATTAGCTATTCGATTACTGACTTTGAAAGTATGCTATATAAGAAGGCGTTACCGCATAGAATTTCAAGATGTCATAAGATTCTAATGCCACAGGATAAAGTAAATCCAATGAAAGGTATGTTAGAGTGGCAGAAAGATCTACATATATTAATGGACGGAGATAAATGGGAGAAGGCTCTAAAAATCGTAAAAATCTCTTCCTGCTCTAGTAACTATATTGAATTATATTTCAAGTTGATCAATAGATGGTATTGGCTTATATGTAGTGGAGGAGTAAATTGGCTCTTATTCTTAAGCTGGGAGAAGGGACCTATTAGCTCAATTTCTTCATTTTCCGCTAATAGACATTCTAACGTTTTCAAAGTTTTCTGATTATAATTATTTAAACCTTTGTTATTACTTCTTTTAGAGAAATGTTTTTTGAGAGCAAGTTTCCTGGCAAACAGATGTACATCTTTTACCCACTCGAATAGGTTAAAGTCATCAGTAGGTGAGAAATTCAGTCCCTTCTGGAGCACTGATATATGGTAGCTAGAGAGTTGGAATTTTGAGAGGTTGAACACCTGTAGGGAGTTTAATTCTTTTTTGGCCTTTTGTGTGGTTTGAATGTGCTTGAGGCCTTTCTTACCCCTCCTAGTTTTTGTTTTCCATCTAAAAAGGTGTAGGTGTGCCCTACAATAGGATCTTTTTTTCTCCCTTCATTTTGGACATCAAATCATCCTATATTAAATAGAGAAATTCAAAATCCTTATACTAAATTAAACTTTCCATTTCATTATGGAACAAATATAAAATAAAATAGAACCTTACAAGAAAAAAAAATGTTTTTTTAATTTTAAACATCAAAGAGAGAAGCAGACATTTCAGTAAGGGCTAGTAGGGAATATTCCGTTTTATAAAGATGGTAAAATACTGGAAGGTAGTGATCTACAAGTTAAACAAAATATGCCAAGTAGAGAAATATTTATTTTTTTACAGATTAAACAGTTCTATACAACATTCAGATTTCCAATTTCCTCTGAAGTATTATAAAAGAATGTGTCTTAGGCGTTCAATTGCTAAAGGGGTCATTTAAACCATGTATTGTAACAGTATGCAAAGACACTAATCTAACAGGATGAAATGTATGGAATCTTGGGAAAACAATCTAGAGATTGAATTGGATGATGATAACTGGTCAGATATCGTTGAGGCCACATATAATGGCAATAAAATGCCTTCATATGATTACCTAATGCTCTCTAGAGTTAATAAAATAAATGCTGATGTTCTACCAAACTGTTTTAGAGGCTGTAATCAATGAGATAGCTTGAAACATATAGAGCCCCACTCAGTTGGGCAAATTTGAGATCCGGGAGCCTGTAAGTGAGGTCGCAAGCTACTTTGCTATTCAATTGGCATCTTTTTGCAGGCTCCAATCGTGTAACGAGTTACCAGCTTGAAAAAATTGCATCCTTCAAACTTATAACTTACAGCCTTCAGAAGCCTCCAGGTTTTTCTGCCATAATTCTTACAGTCTCATTTCCTATTGGCTGTTTTGAAATTGGAGATTACAGGTTTGCTTGATTGTTTATGTTCCTGTTCGCATCTGCTCCGAAACAGTGCATGGTTTACGATTTTGGCTTCAAGCCCTAAACTTGCGATCTTGAGCAATTGAATAGCCTCGCAAATGGAGGGGAACTGGAGCCCGCAACTCACTCACAGACATTTGGCTGTCTGCAATTGAGTTGTGAGGCTCAAATTAATGGAGCCCATAGTATGGGAATGTCACTTGTCACAGTAATCTGGCATAAATTAAGTCAAACTTTGTTGCAGGTCCTTGCAATTAATTTTAATCCAGGACCAGCCAGTTACCATAGAACCAAATGATTTGGTCAAGTTAGCTGATTTTATATGTTCTATTACACATTTGTATAAAAATTGTCTAGTACATAATACAACAATACAGTAGTTACAGTTAAAAGGATATGGACACCATGGCTTCATTCAGAATATGCTAAGCATTTAATTCCTTACCTGAGCCACCACAGGGATATGATGGGAATATTATAATCAGAAAACCATATTGAAATGTTTGAGTTATAAATTTGATTATGGGTTGTATGGAGATTGAATGTTTGCAAAAGTTATTGTGATTGACTAGAAAATGTAAAATGGGAATTCTTTGTTTAAGATCAATATTGTTAGCTTACAAAATAATACAGTATAATAAGATGCAAAAATAAAAAAAAATATATTTTTTTATTTATTTACGTTGTGACAACAGCACAAATTACAATAATCAAGGGTGTGAAATCTAAAACCCTACTAACAAGGTTTGTGTAACTTATCAAACACAGATACTATAGCTTGAATAGTTCCTATCAGGCTCTAAAATAGGCCTCTATGGACATTAGAAACCAAAATAATTATCTGTGGAATGTAACTAGATTCCCTTTTAAAGTCCTCGTAAGGCAATAGTAGCTTGCTAATCCTTAGACTATTGGGAATATTATTTTTAAAAAGGGTTAAAACATAACCTAAAGGATGCGTAGTAGCTATAACATACACCTTATATAGTGGTATAGTCAACAGTGGGCGAGCAATAGTATCTGGGAAGCAATTGGTTCACAATCACAGCTTACCATACTTCCACCGTGGATGCCAAATGCCTAAATCATGCATGCAGAATTGCAATTCAATTCACGGTATGTAACTAAAGATTTCAGTTTGTCTTTCAATTGAGTTGTACAGTTTATAGGTCACATTAAAGGTGGAAAAAGTTCTGAAATGATTTATCTTTGTCTCATTTTTTTACAGCACAGAAACCTGACATTTTAACAGGGATGTGCAGACTTTTTATATCCACTGTATATATATATATATATATATATATATATATATATATATATATATATAATCAATGTGTGGAAACTCAATTATCTAGTATATTCTTAAAATGTTATACAATCAACCACATAATTAAATATGTAAAAGGGTTGAGTGTTAATTTCTAAATATCATTAAATAAACTATTGGATGGTGATAAACATGTGAAACTAAAGTGCGCAATTGGATGAATGGCTTGTGAAGTATACTTACAAAAATGATATCAATAAAGTCTCAGTTTGTTGGTAAATAAAATATTATGTGATGATGTGAATGTTGACCATGAGATAAAAACTGTGTATGTGCGTTTATAGGTACTACTATTAAAAAAATATAATAATTAGTGTATTGGATATGATTATGTCATCAATATTGTACTATGTCTAATGAACAACCTGTATTAAATATTACCTATTAACTATTTCTGGAGGTCTTAAGATGGAGTTGATGTTTGAACTTATTACACCTATGCTACTATCCTTAAGGCCAAAAGGATAAAGCAACTTCTTAACCTTCAAAACAAAACTTAAACAATAAACTGAATATTGAGTTATTCCTTTTGACTATAGAAATACTGAATAGGAGAATCCTTCATTCAAGCCATCCAGACTCTGTGTGTTCAATGAAAAGATCCACCTGCTCTCCTCCTAAACTGGAATCTTGTCAATATCCCCTCCTCTCGGGCTTATTGTTACTTGCTCAACCACTAAGAATTTCATGGTTTCTGGCCTGTTCTTATGGAAATATTTAATATGTCGGGACACAGAAGTGTCCATTTCTTTTACCACTGTGTATGTGTGCTCCAGAATCCTTCTCCTTAGTTGCTGTGAAGTCTTACCTACGTACATCTTGTGGCATGGATAGGTAATTACATAAATCACGTGGGTTGACACACAATTTATGAATTTCTTAATGGGATAACTTTTTTTGGGAGATAGGATCAATAAATTCCTTTGTGGGCTGGATAAAGGCACAGGCCTTACAACGGCCACATTTATATAGGCCTTGTTTTGGTTTTAGCCAAGAGGATTTTAGGGGCTTTATTGGTTGAGAGAAACTTTTTACTAATTCATCTCCTATAGTACAATTTTTTCAGTAAGTAATACATGCTTGACCTGAGAGATGATAATTTAGTATGGTGTCTCCCTTTAAAATGTGCCAATGTTTGTTCAGGATTTCTTTTATTTCTGTCCAATCCTTTCCATACGACATTATGCATCTGATTTTTGTATCCTCCTTTGGTTCTTTTCTTTCATAAAGCAAGCTATATCTATCTGTCTCTTCTAAATGTTCTCTCGGAACTTAACTCGTAGCGCGTCAACTTGTTGTTTAAATTCTATAGGGTCATCACAGTTCCTTTTCACCCTTAGATATTGACTAATTGGTATAGCTGATTTAAGGGCACAGGGGTGTTGGCTCGATCATGTAAGGAGAGAGTTTGTTGTTGTCGGTTTCCTGAAGGTGGAGGTGTGTACTTTGCCTGAACTATCTTTCATAATATTGAGATCTAAAAATTCAATTTTAGATTGCCCTATTATGTAGGTAAATTTTAAGCCCAGTGTGTTGGTATTCAATGTCTCCATGAATTTCATGAATTCTTCTCTGCTGCCTAGCTAGAGCACCAAAATGTCATCAATGAAGCGTTGCCATGATGCTATTTTATCTGTAAATTCCGCCATGCTATCCGCAAATACACGTGTTACTTCGCAAAATCCTAAATATAGATTTGCGTAATTGGGTGCGCATGGCATGCCCATGGCAGTTCCTCTAGTTTATTTGTAGAATCAGTTGTTAAATAAGAAGAAATTCCTGGTTAAGACAAATTTCATTAGGGAAATTATGAAATTATACATTTTCTTCTGTCCTCTTTGTTTCATATTCAAGTAGTGTTTAACAGCTTCAATTCCCAAATCATGGGGCATCTATAGATATAAGGATTGAGGACATCAAGTGTGTCTTTTAGATAAGATGGCATTTAAATAATCATTAACAAAATTGCTTATATTCTCAGTCAAACAGGCATTGCCTGAGACAATCAGATGGCCAGGTACTTTTTATATACTTTGGATAAAGTGTAGAAAGTCACCACCACTGGATTTTTAGGTAGTAAGTAATAGTGTGCTGAGTTATGATTTTATTCTCCTTTGCTTGAATCAGGAGTGACTTTTATTCAGATTGAAAGCCCTGGAAAAGGATTTTAAGATAGGACCATATAGGTCTCTTTGTCAGATCGTTATTTATAACACATCTTTATGTAATCCTGTTCCTCAAGGAGAGCTGTAAATTAATAATGATTTATCTTGCCTAAGTTCTTTTAGGGCTTTTCTCTCATTTACCTTTAAGTTTTGTTTTGGAATTTGCATATCACCTCTGTATTCATTAAAAAGGACAATAATATTCCCAATAGACCAAGGATTAGCAAGCAACTATTGCCAAATGAGGACTTTAAAAGGGAATCTAGTAACATTCCACGGATAATTATTTTGGTTTCTAATGTCCATAGAGGCACATTTTATAGCCTCATATGAACTATTCAAGCCATAGTATCTGTGTTTGATAAGTTACACAGGCCTTGTTATAAATTCCAGATAGCCATAGTAACCCTCAAGGTCACCTCGTTGTTTTAACCCTTTATTCCCTGGATCTGATATAATACGGTCTAAAAAAAAATGAGTTAACTTGTTTTGTATATGTTGAATTATTACATAGAAATTGAGTGAATAGAAAGAAAGAGATAGTAATCATAAAATAAAAAGCAACATTTTTGAATAACCTTCAACTTGTATAAGCTCAATTGAGTTGATAGGAAGAAATGGATAGTAATCAAAAAATAAAAAAACAATATTTTGGAGGGGGAAGGGAAAAGGTAGAGGGAAGAGTGGGGAGGGGTAAGGGGTAGAAAAAAAGGAGGAAATTCTAGCAAAATTAGTTGATTAACTATATGAACAACACTCTTTGGATTAGAAAAAGTGTATGTATTGTATTGCATTGTAACTATTAACTTGTCATGAACATTCAATTCAGTAAAAATATACTGTGGAAAGAAAAACATGGCCCTCATTCAATTGCAATTTGGCCAATTGAATAGGGGTCTAAATAAGCACATAACATATTTTTTTAAAGAAGTTTTTAGTTTGTAAACATCTATCCAAAAACAAGGTTTTCACTAACTAAAAATGTATATAAAAAAAATATGTTATGTGCTTATTTAGAGCACTATTGAATTGGCCAAATCGCAATTGAATGAGGGCCCATGAGTTTTAGATAACAAATTGAGAAAAGTATTAGAACTAGCTAGACAAAAGTCTATCTTTCTGTCTATCAACACTTCTCTTTACATATTTTTTATTGTCTCATTCAATTTGCCATCTCCTCTTTCGTTCTCTTCTCATCATACTTTCAGTTTTACTCATGTTCACTAATCACCCTATCTCCTCCTTTTATTAACTCTTCCTCATAATCACTCTGCTTTTCTCAGACTCTGTCCATTCCAATCATTCATTTGTGCTCATTTCTCTTGTGTCTCTATTCCAGTAAACTCACTCTCTATTTTTCTTTCTTTTTTAATTTTGCCCCTTGTTTATTTTTATTATTTCACACTTCTATATCCAGTTCCTTGTTTCTTTATCAAAAATATATTAAAAATAAAATTACTTTGAGAAAAATACATTGTTTATATATTTTGTGGATCTCATTTTACACTTTTTAAAGTGCATAATTTTCTAATTTTTACTTTCTGTTTTCACATAATCAATTTTCAGCTTCATTCTTATATGAAACTAGCGACTTGCCTGTCAAAAATGAGGGGAGAATAAAATTTGAAGCCATGGCAATGCTGTTTGTCACACAATGTAAAGCTTTTGCTACTCTGAGGACCTTCATCGCTCATCGCTTGGCTCGTGTACTTTTGCTCCTCTGAGCACCTTCGGTGCTCATTGCGAGCATCTCTCCTTGTGTACTTTTGCTGCTCTAAGCACCTTCGGCGCCTCTCCCCTCGTGTCCTTCAAGTTTTGTGCTTTGCAACAATCATGTTCGGCACCCATCGCAAATACAGATATATAAGTACAGTGTTAAATATACATTTTTTTTTAGTGCAGTGTAAATTAGAAAATGTTTTCAAGTCTCAGAACATAATGAAGTTATTTAAATATGTAACTGCTTTGAGAGTGCTATCGCTGGCAGCCCAAGAGCAGTCATCCATATATAAGTGCAGTGTAAAAAAAATTTTACGTTAATAATTAAATCTGAATGAACAAATGTATTAGGAAGTGCAAAGCATTAATATATTCATAAAGTTACGGCAGTGTTAAATATGCTATTAAGCGTATTTTTTTTATACTAATTACTTAATAAATTAATATACTTTACCTATTTCTAATTAATATAACCAGCAATCAATATCCTGAAGAGCTAACAATCTCTTTTTATCTTCCCGCAGCATACAATGTACATTGGAACTGTTGCTGACCTGAGGAGAAAGTGTGCAATGTGCCAACAATTATGCAGTATAAATAGGCTGCGTGCACGAGGCCAAACAGTTGGTTTAGTCAGGTAAAGCAACATTTTAGTTTCGTAATGTTATTAGTTGCAAAGTAGTGTTGTAAAATGGCAGCGATTGTCTATGTGTTACACTGCTCGTGAGCATTTTCCATCCTTTCTAATAGTGTATTTTGTACCTCGTTTTCATTTTTTTTGCGGACATTTTTCTTTTCTTGCTTAGTCGATCTTTGAGTGCCGAAACTCAGCAAATTTGCATTAAATTGGCATGCAACCTCACTCCCAGACATTCTGACTGTCCCCCCGGTGCTGTGTGTGATTTTTTGTTGTTATATTATTTTGTATTTTTTTGTGTTTTTCAATTTGCGCGGTTTGGCTGTTAATTTCGTATTTTTCCGACCTCATACTTTTTTCTAAGTTCTGCGCCTCGTAATTTTTTTTTCTAAGTCCCTCAACTGCTTGCAGCCTAAGGCAATCCTGCGTTTCCTAACTGCTTGGAGGCTAAGTCCCCCATTTTTCAATGCCTCATCGGTTCGCCTTGCTTGCGAGGCTCTCAGGAGAGCCTTTGTCGCTCAATTCTGCCTAAGCCCTGCATGTTTCAATGCCCCAACTGTTTGCCTCGCTTCGCAAAGCTCATCGCCTAAGTGCTCTGAGTTTCAATGCCTCAACTGCTCGCCTCGCTATTCAAAGCCTGCAAGACTGACGATGATTCGCAGTTTGACAACTATTATATGTGATGTGACAGACTGAAAAAGAAACTGAGGGCAAATTTGTAATTGCTGCAGATAAAGCCATATGTGAGGAGCTACTAAAATGTCTTATCTACAATAAAATTGATACTGGAAATAATTATACTTTAATCTGAGCAAAGTAACAGTTATTCAACTCATTTACCTTTAAAAACAATTGAATGTGTGGACGTAGGTTCCTAGGATTGTTCTCAAAATGGGCCAATACATGCACATTGCACATTAGGGGTTTATTTTGGTTTACCATGGGGTCTATGGGATAATGGGATAAGGGATAATGTAGCTTACCATGGGAGTCCTTCAAGGACCCTAAGGTATAACCCTAACCTGTAATTAAATCTTTAATGCTCCTCATGGTACACAAGGGTTAAATAGATATCCCATAGGGATCTATATAGACCACTGTGGTAATTAGGGGTTAATGTAGTATACCATGGGTTACTTTAAGGACTCCAATGGTAAAGGGTTCATTTTAAGATGCCTGAATGAACCTCCGTAGCATTGTATAAAAATTCGGATCCACAGGGGGTTAATTTTACATGCCGACAAGGTCCTTTCAAGACCTCAGAGGCATAAGGGTTAATTTTAGGGGCCTTCCCAGACATTTTTAATTAGTTATGGTGCCAGGTGCAGGACCTCCATGGCATTTAACTTATTTAACACATGCCATGGAGGTCCTGCGAGGACCCCATGGCTAGGTAGTGTATAGATGCCCTAAGGGTCCTTACAGAACCCCTGTGACATAAGGGTTGTATAGGTGTGCCACAGAGATCCCTTAAGGACCCACATGGGTATCTTAATAGACCCAAATGGTTATAGTTAGTGGGGGGTGTTTGTTAGTTGGGAACTGAATCCTCACGGTTCCCTTCACAACGTGGGAGCAGGGAATCACCGATGGTTACCTTTACCTCGTTGGAGGAGGGTATACCCGGGTTCCCAGGGCTTTTAGGGATGATCAGTAGTGGGGTTTTACACCCTGCTGATGACAAGGTTGAGTGTAAGAGTGTGAGTATGAGTGCGGTAGTGCAAATGCCTCATCTCACAGCAAAGCAAAAAAGACACAACAACCCATGAGCACATGCTAATGTCTCACCACCATATCATGCATACTTGGATGTTCTAAAATCTACCTTTAACTTTTCAAAGCACATTATACTCATAACATCTTAGTTTTATACATTTCTTTCTTAGGCCTTCTATTTATTATAATCCAAAATAGTTTCCATGTTTTTTTTAAAAGCACTTGTTATAAATGCATATATTTCTAAACTTTACCACATTAGTTTTGAGCTTCTAAAGTCTAAGCATATCTCATTCAAACTACAGGTTACATTATCTAATATTCTCTTGTTAGGGTGTTTAAAGCTTTACCTGTCCTCTCTGTATATTCTGGCCAACAAGGGTATTCAAGCAAATATTGTAAATGATATATTGGCTTTTGCAGCTGATGAAATGCTCTATGTTAAACTTTGCCTGACACTTTCAATTTGAAACTCTTTGCTTTATGTATATTCTATTTACAAGCTGTGCAAATCTGACAACTATAAAACCCTTAGGGTTTTTCATTTGCCCAATTTGTTTTGCCTCTGACACTTTTAAATCTTGTATGACTGTTGCAGAATTAAGACATACACAAATAAATCCTCTGTTTAATAAAAGAATTGCTTCGGCAGAATACATTGGCTAAAACTGAGCAATGGCAAGACATATTGAAGAAAGATTTTAAGCACTCAGATATTAGGAATATTATAATTTAGTCAGATTAAAAGAACACTGTAGTCCCATTTTTCTAAATGGTGTTTTTTAATAACTAATTGTTAGACTTCGCAAACAGTTTTAGAAAACAAATGCAGACTTTAAATATATGAATCATATTTACAATAATTCTTCACTGTGGGGTTTAATTTTCTTTACTGAACAGCTTCTTGTTTTAGAAAGCTGTATCCTAATAAACTAATTCTCTTTTATTTGTAAAGCGCCAACATATTCTGTAGCGCTAATGAGCTCTCCATTAGTCCTTATGGAAGCTGTGGCAGTTTTATCTACTACGTTTCCATTGTGCAGACAGAAGGATCTTCAACATTCAAAATTTACATCCATTTAAAGAAGTAGATCATCAGAAACAAAAACTGTAATTCCACAACAGCATATTTCCATATATATATAGTAATACATTAAAGCTTATATTTATTTTCTTTACTTTATAAAAACATTATTAAATGCAGTTCTTCAAAAGACTATAGTTTAAATAGTTCAAAGATGTTTTAGATCATTTTTATATTTTACCCAAATGACATTCTAATGAATTTTAATTAATGCATATTAATGAATGCAAAAGTAATTTCTTATTAAACTATGATACTACAAAAATAATAAATGGGAAAACTAGATATATTAAAATTAAATATAAAATGTGGTTTTAATCTCAGAATATTTCAGAATATTATTACTAAAGCTTGAAACATTTTAATACACTTAAAATATATACAAAAATCTTACTCTTCATTATTATATATATATATATATACGGTATATATATATATATATATCACATATATAGTTCTCAGCATGCGGGTCGTTGCTAATGCTCGCCTTTTGCGGTCTCGAGTCCGCCGCAACTGCGGCCTTCGCTTTGCGAAGCTCGCATGTGTGACGGTGCCGCTGGCTGCAATGAGCTCCGAATGCGCTCATTCAGCCTAAGTGCTGTGCCGTACATGGATCGCCTCTTTTAACAAGGTTTCGCAGATACCTAAGTCCTGCTCAGTACACGGCTTGCCTCGCTTTGCAAGGCTTTGCAGATGAGCGAGTCCTGCGCCGTACACGGCTCGCCTTGCTTTGCGAGGCTGGGCAGATGAGCACCTTGGGCGCTCATCCAGCCTAAGTTCTGCGCCGTACGCGGCTCGTCTCACTTTGCGAGGCTCGCGTCTCAGACCACGCTTCGGGAATAAAATATTAAGGCTGTTTGCCACCCAATGTGAGCACCTTCGGCGTTCATCCCATGGCTCTCAATGAGTGCCTTCGTTCATTGTGAATCTCTCCCCCTGTCTGCTTCCTCCCTTGTGTCTCATTTCCCTCTCCTCTCCCTCCCTTGTGTCTCCTTTCCCCCTCCCCTGTGTTTTTACCCCCTTCTCCCTCCCCTGTGTCTCTTTCCCCCCTCTCCCTCCCCTGTGTCTCTTTCCTCCCTCTCCCACCCCTGTGTCTCTTTACCCCCTCCCCCCGGGTTTCCCCCTCCCCTGTGTCTCTTCCCCCCCCCACCATCTCTTCCCCCTTCCCCTATATATTTCACCCCCCCTCTACCTCCCATGTCTCCCCCCCTGTGTCTCTTCCCTTCTCACTTGTGTCTCTTCCCCCCTGCTCTCCCTCCTCTGTGTCTCTTACCCCCCTCTGTCTCTTCCCCCTCTTCCCCCTGTGTCTCTTACCCTTCCCTGTGTCTCCTCCTCCTGCTCTCCCTTTCCTGTGTCTCTTCCTCCCTCTCCCTCCCCTGTGTCTGGTTCCCCCTCCCCTGTGTCTCTTGACCCCCTGTCCCTCCCTTGTGTCTTTCTCCCCTCTCCCTCCCCTGTGTCTCTTTCCCCCTCCCCTGTGTCTCTTCCCCCTCCCATGTGTCTCTTCCCCCCCCACTCTCCCTCTCCTGTGTCTCTTCTCCCCTCCCCTGGCTCTCTTCCCCCCTCTCCCCTGTGTCTCTCCCCTGCCTCCCCTTTGTCTCTTTTTACCCCACTCCCACCCCTGTGTCTCTTCCCCCCTCTCCCTTCCCCTGTGACTCTCCCACCTCTGCCTCCTTCCCCCTCCCTCTCCTGTGTCTCTTTTCAGCCCTCTCCCTCCCATATCTTTCTTTTCCCCTCTCTCCCTCCTCTGTGTCTCCTCCACCTCTACCCCCCCTGTGTCTCTTTCCCCTCCTCTCCATCTCCTGTGTCTTTTCCCCCCACTCCCTCTCCTGTGTCTCTTCCCCCCTCTCCCCTGTGTCTCTCCCCTGCCTCCCCTTTGTCTCTTTTTACCCCACTCCCGCCCCTGTGTCTCTTCCCCTCTCTCCCTTCCCCTGTGACTCTCCCACCTCTGCCTCTGTCCCCCTCCCTCTCCTGTGTCTCTTTTCAGCCCTCTCCCTCCCATATCTATCTTTTCCCCTCTCTCCCTCATCTGTGTCTCCTCCACCTCTACCTCCCCTGTGTCTCTTTCCCCTCCTCTCCATCTCCTGTGTCTTTTTCCCCCAATCCCTCTCCTGTGTCTCTTCCCCCCTCTTCCTCTCATGTGTCTTAACCCCCTCTTCCTCCACATCTTTCCCCCCCCATCCTCCTCCTTCCTCCTTCCCATCCTTCTCCCTCCTTCCCCCTCATCTTCCTCCTCCCTCCTCCACCTCCTCCTCCCTTTCCCTCATTCTCCTCCTCCCTCCTTCCCCCTTCTCCTTCTCCTCCTCCTCCCTTTCCCCTCTCACCTTACTATCAGGTAAGCAGCTCCTGCTGCTCTCTAATCCCTGCAGCGCGGCTCCTGGCTTTGTCCCAACCGGCATATGCTAATGACGTGACATCACATGCACGTCACATCATTACCATATGCCAGTTGAGACACAGCCAGAAGCCGGCGCTGCAGAGAGGAGAGAGCAGCAGGAGCTGCTTGCCTGATAGTAAGGTTAGAGGGGAAAGGGAGGAGAAGGGGGAAGGAGGGAAGAGGATAATGAGGGAAAGCGAGGAGGATGGGAAGGAGGGATGATGAGGGGGAAGGAGGGAGGAGACACAGCACTGGCAGGAACCAGGTAAAGGGGTTGTGAGCCCGGGGAGCTTTGGCGCTCATCGCGACCCCCCCACTGGCAGGAGCCAGGTACGCTCATTGCAGCCCAAGTGCTGCGCGGCTACTTCGCCTCAATTTGCAAGGCTCGCATGTGTTATGGTGGCTCTGGCTCGTCTCACTTCGCGAGGCTCCCGGTTGCATGAACAACATCGCAAACGTTACGGTCAGCGTTCTTGGTCCACAACTATATATATGATATATATATATATATATATATATATACACACACAATTCTCTTGTCCACATGTTTGGCTACAATAAGTAGCTAACATCTGATATCCTGATAACATTTATGTTGCTTAAAACCAAGTTGGTTTCAGTAATATGTTTCTTTTTCCAAATAATTGCAAATAAACAGGATTTAGATGTATTTAGATTTTGTAACCAATGCTTTTAAACAACTGTAGTACATTCTTTGTCTGTTACTGATACTGCTTAGGCCTGCAAAATCCTGAAAACCCAGCACTGAAGAATGGTGTAAGATTTTGTCTAGAGCTGTATAAATCACAGGAGACCTTTATGATACCCTTTATGCTGCAGTAACTGCAGACTTGGCTTTTTTTGTGAGATTGTAAACGATATTTACATGAGTGTGTTTTACTTCTGCTACATTTTCCCCCCATGAGTCAGATAAAAGAAAAATGTTCAGTTGATGTGGGAGTGCATTGGTATGTAGATAGTGTTTATAGGTATGCATACATTGTAACCTAATATGGTAATGCCTTTTTTGTCTCTCCGAAAGAGAGCATCACATCTTTTCACAGAAATAATGACCTAGAAGTGATAATGATCTGCCGTCTATTCAAATACTCTGACACAGGCTTATTCTCAAACCAAACAAGATATTGACAGGTGTTTAAAACAGATTCCTCTCCTGTGTTTTAAATGAATAATACCACCAGTTATATTGTGCCATTGTTTGCATTTTCTAGCATTATTCCAAGACTTTCAACATGAATTAAAAGCGAGAAGAGATAACAAGGAAGTAGAATGAAATAACAAACTATTGTAAAGTCAATGAAGGGCTAAAATTGCTTGAAAATACAAATAATTAGAAACTGCTGTAGGCCGCTTGAGTAATTGCACTGCATTTACTTCTAAAGAGACAAAAGAAATTGGAAGACAATACTTAGAAAGTGTAACAAATAGCTGTTTATATCTAAAAAAAATTACCATTCAGAACCATCTTCCTGCACAATATTTACTTTTATACTTAAATACAATACAGCTAAGACAGTGTATGGAGAGCACTGAACAATGTCATGTTGGGAAACAAATTCTACTAGAAAATACTATTTTCAACTTGAACTCACGTAGCTCTTTTCATTGTGTTCCATTTCCTTTTCTAACTGAATATTTAATAGTGTCATTTTGTTTAATCATGTTTTTCTCACAAAAAGAGCATAGATTGTGGTCAATTTTCACATGGGTATTCTGAATCTGCAATGGAATAAAATATCATAATATATCAATAAATGGTACTCAAAATTCTTTTTCAGTCAAACAACAGACTTCTTCATCAAATTCACTAGTAACCCTAGAGTGAAAATATACTGAGGTCTGATAAGACTGAATAATGAAAAAATATTGTCCTGTGCACTAAAGTCACATAAATCACTGCACTTTAAGTTTGCAATACGCTTTAAAAGGGGAATGCTTTTGAAGAGTGCCTCATTATAATAGCCTTTTTTTGTTAACAGTATATTTTTATTCAGCATTTTATCAAAGGACCATAGCAGTCATATATTTAAATATATCACTTTCAATAACCTTTAAAATATACAAATATGCTTTTTTTTAATGAAATAAAATAATACAGCCTCTAGTATTGACTAACAGCCTTATTAAATTGTGATTCGGCCAATTGAATAGGGCTTTATATAAGCACAGAGCATATATTTTTTTTTTTTAAGTTTTTAGTTAGTGAACTTCTATCCAAAAGCAAGGTCTTTACTAACTAAAAACTTCTGTAAAAAAATGCTATGTGCTTATATAGAGCCCTTTTCAGTTGGCCGAATTGCAATTTAATAAGGCTGCAAATTACCTTTTATACTAATAATGTTGTGGGATCTAACATTCCTTCTGCTATTCTGCTGACGATGGGAGGGAACTTGAAACACATAAAGCTTCTATCTGCACAATGAGAATGTGGCATCTACTGTCAGCACAGTCATTAGGTCTAATGGAAGTTCATTAGTTTGCAAGGACATACCATTCTCAAGAGTAACAGGCAGAAGCACCTGCGTACAAAGGCTTTGGCCTTTTATTTTGCTTTTTAAAACATTTTCACATTGTCATGTTTAGTTATTCAACCAAACAAGCAGAAAGCATGTGACCAAAGTGGACCTTTAAAAAGTTATATGAAGCCTCTGTATAGCAGGACCAATTTGATTTCTGTTTTAAGACCGCTAGATGATGGACTTAACTTGGTTCATCTTAAAAAAATCAACAGTTTTTTCAATTTTCAGTCTATTAATAGCATTTTGAATGAGTATTTATATTTTAAAATACTCCTTACTGGAAGCTTAAAAGGGTAGAGAGGTTACCCAGCACATTTTTCCATAGTAAGAATTACAGATAAATGCTTATTTCCTAGATTCATATTCATTTCAAACGTGTGTATTATAATAGAAGCCGCAAACCACTAAACACCAAAGTACAAAGAAAAACACAATAATCATAAAAAAAAGCACTCACCGACAGCACAGGGGGACAGCCAGGACCTCCACAAATGAGGTTCAACGCCAATATTACCCCAATTTCCCCAGTTTCGCCACTCGAAAATTGCCTAAGAGAGAAAAAAAATGGCGGTCGACAAAAATGAAAACGAGGCTCCACGACCCAGGACCGCAAAATACACTGCTAAACATGTACAACCTTTCCCAAGAGATCCGAGATAAGCTTGAGACCCCACATTGACCCCTTGCAGCGGAGGTCCGACCGGACCCACGAAGTGTGCCTACATTAAGCCCATGCTGGGGATCTCCATGGGCAACCCCCGCAATTTCCCTACATTGACCCTTGCAGTGGGGGTCACGATTGTGTGTCCCTCTGCATTTAAAACCTTTAAATTCAATGTCGCCGCTCATTAAAGGGCCCACGCCACACAAACATTAAGGCCAGCAGCGGGGGTACTGCAAGTACCCCCACCAGCACCTAACATTAACCCCCCAGTGCCGATGGGTCCCCACATTAACCCCACAATAACCATCGCAGTGGGGGTCTCCGATCGCATGGGGGTCAATTAAGACCCCCATAACCACTTAATTAACCCTGTAACTCATGGGGGTCAATACAGACCCCCATAAGCCAATAATTAACCCTGTCACTCATAACGGGGTCAATACAGACCCCCACAGTCCATTAATTAACCTTCTCACTCAAAGGGGTCAAAACAGCCCCCCATAAGCCCTTAATTTACCCTGTCACTCATGGAGGTCAATCGGGACTCCCATCACCCCTTAATTAACTTTGTCACTCATGGGGGGCAATACAGAACCCCATAAGCCCTTCATTAACCCTGTCACTCATAGAGGTCAATACAGACCCCCATAAGCCAATAATTAACTTTATCAGTCCAATAGGAGTCTATATAGACTCCCATAGGACACTAATTAATCCATGTAATAAAACTATAAGTGCCATGATGGTCATCCAGGACCCTCATTACACAAAGTGTAACCTCTACACTATTATCCCTAACTATACCCCATAACCCAACCCAGCATCTATTTAATCCTAACACTACACATTTAACCCTAACAGTACCTAAGTAACCATAACTGCTCCTATTTAAACCTATCTAAGCCTATTTAGCCCCGTCTGGTATGTGGGTCTATACAGACCCTCATAAACCTATATTTAACCCTATCAGTCCCATACGGATATATAAAGACCCTCATGGGGCAGTTACAACCCTATCTTTAACCCCATAAGAGCCATGAGGGTCCACAAGAACCCGCATGACACTAACTACAAACACTACACTGCACTTTACCCCCCCCAATAAACCATTAAACCTAAACTAACCACCCTCTACACTAACCTTCTAACACATGCACTACCTATCTACACTACCTACCTACCCACTAACAAACCCCCCACCCCAATAATTACACAAAATAATATAACCTAACTCATAAAAAATAATAAAACCTAAGTTACAGAAAATACTAAATCTACATTACAGAGCAAAAAAAAAAAAAAATGAACATTACAAACCCCCCCCCCCCCCGACACTACAAAAAATAAAAAATAAACACACCTGATAAGGAAAGGCATACAATATATATATATACATTACATTAGAATACAATACAAAAAAATACAATAAATACTATCTAACATACATACATCCCCCTCTACATAAAATACAATAACTCATAGCTAACATGAATACCCCCTCTCTCTATATAAAATACAATAAACACTAACATAAATACATCCCCTCTATCTAAAATACAATAAAACCTAACATACATACATCCCCTCTATCGAAAATAAAATAAATCCTATCTACACACCCAAACCCTAAATCTAACCTAAAATACAAAAATTAAGACCACTTTGCAGATCTACCTTCAAATCAGCAACCTAGGAAAAAAGGAAAAAAAAATAGAACAAAACATTTACATATTATAAATACACGTTTTAAATATTCTAAATATTCTACTCACTTTTCTAGCATGTCCCTGTCTTTCTTAATTTCTTCTCCAGCGCAGCACCTGTTAAAAAAAATGAATGACATTAATAATAAATACATACACAAACAAAATAAAATAAAATAAACATAATATACATTGTACTTATCTCCCTGCGATGTCCCCGACCTCCTCCTCTTCTGCCCCGACTGGGCCCTGGCTAGTGAGCCTCCTACAGCATTTTTAGGAAGAAAATTGCCAATGGTGTCTTCTGATTGGCTGAAAACGGTGTCAATCAAATTTCAGACAATCAGAAGGCGAAAAGGTGTGAGCCAATCAGAATGGGATACACCCCCATATCTCATTCTCATTGGCTAATGCACCTGTCATTTTTTAAAAAACAATCACAATGCTTTATGGCGTTCGACCAATCACAATGGGATACACCCCCACAATGTCATTGGCTGGAGGCATCTGCGCATTCTGATTGGCTGCAGTCTAATTGACAATGACAACAGCCAATCAGAAGCGTCGATTACATTCAGCCAATCACAATGGGATATACCCCCACACAGTGATTGGCTGAACACATCTGTGCTTTCTGATTGGCTGATATCTGATTGACACTGACATCAGCCAATCACAAGGCGCAGATGCTTTCAGACAATCACTCTCTGTGATTAGCTGAGGGGAACAGTGCCTTCTGATTGGCTGTTGTCACTGTCAATCACATTACAGCCAATCATAAGGCGCAGATGCCTTCAGCCAATCACCACATACGGGTGTATCCCATTGTGATTGGCCGAAGGCAATAGAGCCTTCTGATTGGTTGAAAAATAGATTGACAGGTGCATTACACAATCACAATGGGATATGAGGGTGTATCCCATTCTGATTGGCTCACACCATGGCGCCTTCTGATTGGATGATATTTGATTGACAGCATTTTCATCCAATCAGAAGGCGCCATTGCCTCTAGAGGCCTCATCAGCGTTGGAGAGGTCCGCTAGTGAAGACCTGGGTTCGTTTTTTGTTTTTTTTACGCAGATTGTTCCAGGGCCCAGTCGGTGAAGAAGAGGAGGAGGCCGGGGACATCGCGCGGAGGTAAGTTAAATGTATATAATGTTTCTTTTATTTCATTTTATGTGTGTTTGTATTTAGTATTAATGTTTTTTTTTTTTACCAGGGGCTGCGACAGAGAAGAAATGAAGCAGGACAGGGACATGCTGGAAAGGTGAGTAGCATATGTAGAATATTTAAAATCTTTATTTGTTATATGTAAATGTTTTGTACTAATTATTTTTTTCCTTTTTTCCTAGGTTGCTGATCTGAAGGTAGATCTGCAAATGTAAGTGGTCTTAATTTGTGTATTTTAGGTTAGATTTAGGGTTTCGGTATGTAGATAGCATTTATTATATTTGACATAGAGAGGATGTGTGTATGTTAGGTTTTTTAGGTATCTTACATAGAATGGGTGTACAGTATGTATGCTACATAGGATTTATTTTATTTTACATAGAGAGGATGTATGTATTTTACATAGGATTTATTTTCTTTGAGATAGAGGGGATGTATGTATTTTACATAGGCTTTATTTTCTTTTAGATAGAGGGGATGTATTTATGTTAGGATTTATTTTATTTTGCATATAGAGGATGTATTTATGGTAGGATTTATTGTATTTTATATAGAAGGGGGTATGTATGTTAGCTAGGGTTTATTGTATTTTATGTAGAGGGGGATGTATGTATGCTAGATAGTATTTATTGTATTTTAGATAGGTACGTATTGTATTTATTTTTGGGGGTATTGTATTCTTTTGTAATGTGTGTATATATATTGTATGCCTTTCCTTTTCAGGTGTGTAATGTAGTTTTTTTTATTTTCTATAATTTTTTTTGTTTTTGGTGACTTTGTTTTTATTATTTTCTGTAATGGTATGTTTTAGAAATAGAAAACAGAAAATTGCCATGTGCATATGTATTCACCCCCTTTGTTATGAAGACCATCAAAAGCTCTGCTGCAACCAATTACCTTCAGAAGCCACATACTTAGTGAAATGATGTCCACCTGCGTGCAATCTAAGTGTCATGATCTGTCATTACATATACACACCTTTTTTGAAAGCCCTCAAAGGCTGCAACACCTAAGCAAGAGGCACCACTAACCAAACACTGCCATGTAGACCAAGGAACTCTCCAAACAAGTAAGGGACAATGTTGTTGAGAAGTACAAGTCAGGGTTAGGTTATAAAAAAATATATATCATAACCAAATGAAAAAAATACGGCACAACAGCAAGCCTGCCAAGAGACTGCCGCCCACCAAAACTCACGGACCGTGCAAGGAAGGCATTAATCAGAGAGGCAGCACAGAGACCTAAGGTAACCCTAGAGGAGCTGCAGAGTTCCACAGCAGAGACTGGAATATCTGTACATGGGAGGACAATAAGCTGTACGCTCCATAGAGTTGGACTTTATGGCAGAGTAGCCAGAAGAAAACCATTACTTTCAGAAAAAAACAAAATGGCACATTTTGAGTTAGCGAAAAGGCATGTGGCAGACTCCCAAAATGTATGGAGGACGGTGCTCTGGTCTGGTGACACTAAAGTTGAACTTTTTGGCCATCAAAGAAAATGCTATGTCTGGCGCAAACCCAACACATCACGCAAAAAACACGATCCCCACAGTGAAACATGTGAAACATGGTGGTAGCAGCATTATGCTGTGGGGATGTTTTTCAGCAGCCGGGACTGGGAAACTGGTCAGAGTTGAGGGAAAGATGGATGGTGCTAAATACAGGGATATTCTTGAGCAAAACCTGTACCACTCTGTGCATTATTTAAGGCTAGGATGGAGATTCACCTTCCAGCAGGACAATGACCCCAAACACACTGCTAAAGCAACACTTGAGCGGTTTAAGGGAAACATGAAAATATGTTGGAATGGCCTAGTCAAAGTCTAGACCTCAATCCAATAGAAAATCTGTGGTCAGCCTTAAAGATTGCTGTTCACAAGAGCAGACCATCCAACTTGAAGGAGCTGGAGCAGTTTTGCAAGGAAGAATGGGCAAAAATCCCTGTGGTAAGATGTGGCAAGCTTGGAGCAAAAGGTGTCTCTACAAAGTATTGACTTTAGGGGGGTGAATAGTTATGCACATTGACTTTTTCTGTTATTTTTTCCTATTTGTTGTTTGCTTCACAATAATAAAAAAAAAAATCTCTAAAGTTGTGGGCATGTTCTATAAATTAAATTATGCAAATCCTCAAACAGTTCATGTTACCGTATATACTCGTGTATAAGCCGAGTTTTTCAGCACTTCTTTTAAGGCTAAAAAGGGCCCTCGGCTTATACTCGAATCACTACCCCCCCCCCCCCCCCCCCCCCGTGTCTCTCTAACCCCCGTGTCTCTCTCACCCCATGTGTCTCACTACCCCCTGTGTCTCTCTAACGCCCCTGTGTCTCTCTAACCCCCTTGTGTCTCTTTCCCTCCCCCTCCTCATTGTACACCCCCCTCCTCATTGAGGAGGAGGTTGAGGATGAGGAGGGGGGTTTAGGAGGGGGTTGAGGATGGGGGGTTGAGGATGAGGATTGAGGAGTTGAGGAGGGGGGTTGAGGAGGGAGGTTGAGTAGGGGGGTTGAGGAAGGGGGGGTTGAGGATGAGGGGGTTGAGGAGGGAGGTTGAGGATGAGGAGAGAGGTTGAGGATGAGGAGTGGGGTTGAGGAGGGTGGTTGAGAATGAGGAGGGGTAAGAGACACAGGGAAGGGAGAGGGGGAAGAGACACAGGGAAGGGAGAATAGACACGGGAGAGAGAGGGGTACACAAGAGGGGGACCCAGAAGGCACAAGAGGGACACAGGGGGCAGCACATTTCTCCCCCTCGGCTTATACTCGAGTCACTCATTTTACCCAGTAATTTGTGGTAAAATAGGTGCCTCGGCTTATACTTGGGTCGGCTTATACTCGAGTATATACAGTAATTCCAGGTTGTGAGGCAACAAAACACTAAAAATGCCAAGGGGGGTAAATTCTTTTGCAAGGTACTGTAAGTGCAGGTACAAGTAACTGACTCATGGTGGTTCATCCACACATCCACAGTCTACCATTATATTTATAAATTGCACATTTGCATTCACAAGTTAGACAGGAAACCTACATGTCCATTTATGTCAGTCAATGCCTTTTTAAAAAGAGGGGTCAAGTGCTATAGAAACAGGGCTGATTATCTGAGACAAAGGCATGTCAGCAATGGTATGCTAAGTATAGAAAAGTATATTGTGTGCCAATAAAACAATTAAGTGAAGATGAGGAAACTAGAATCTGCATGGTATCTTGAAACAAGCTATGTAGTTTTTAAGCCTAAAAGCATTTGTATAGAAAATAATAGGTTTAGTTGACTCTCCTTGTGCCATGGATGCTTGCATCTAGAACTGAAAAGAGATAAGTTCACACTTTTTCCCATTCCTCCAAGTTGTCTAGTCCTGTTAACATTTCTACTCAATGAAAGCACAATGTTACTATATTTAAAAATGTAAAGCTGTATATATTTAAGTTTTCTGAAACCATTTTGTCATTTTCAATTCAAGTTCTTCCTAAGTGTGCATCATAAATATAACACTTCAGTTGGCCTTTAAAGATATATGCATGAACAAGAATAAAGGAGTTACAGCAGTGAAATACATGGGCAGACAGGCATTTATTAAACATACAAAAGAAAAAGCCACGGAGAGGTTACTGAAAGATACATGATGAAGGGCCACACATGAGTTAATTAAACACACATGAGGAACAGACACAGAGAGCTTAAACAGACTTGGGTAACTGGCAGACAGGGGTTAAATAGACATCTGTTTCAGCATGGATCTTTCTCTTGTACTTTTTATAAATACCTGCAAGCAGACAGACATAATACACACATTAATTATTTACAACATATTGAAATGCACATACAGTCTATTAGCTAGCATTGGGGGATAGACAGCAAGGCTCATTTCTGCATAAATGTACTAGTCAAATTACATTTATCAACTAGGAGATGGACTCAGCAACAAGTTGTTTATTCTTACATTCAACATCATTATTATTCATATTCTTCTTCTCTATGGGGAATAATTACTGAGATATTCAGCAGTTTTGGCATGACTGTTATGATAATATGCTGCTCAATGTGTTAATTAGTATCTCATTGTAGGGAGGGGAGAAGCTCTAACTGCATAAAAATACACTTGGGGTAAATCATGAACCACATTCCATTGGCCGAATTTGAGATCAGGGAATTTGAGACCCCGTAAGTGAGGTCGCAAGCAATTATGCTAGTCAATTGGCGTCTTTTTGCAGGCTACAATCAGGTTACGAGTTACGGGCTTAAAATGCGTCAGTCAAAGTCGTAACTTACAGCCTTCAGAAGCCTTTGATCTGTCACTTTCGCAAAGCTAAAATTGCAAATCGCTATTCAATTGCTCAATTTCCCAAAGTTTGCAACTGTATCCACACTCGTAAACCGCAAATGTAGGAGGAAATCCTACATGTGCTAGAGAGGACCCGCAAAGGGGTTAAACACCAATTCGTAGCACTATAAATACAAATAAAAGATCAATACTGCACTGTAAATAACGGGGAAAGCGATGATAGACATTAGAATTAATTGCACAACATTCTCAAGGCTGCAAAGCTGCAGAGAAATAAATGTATTTTTCAAGTTTCATTTCGGGGTTAAATCAATCAGAATATTAATGAGTTAATACTTATCAGGCCACCCATATGGACTAGAACAGTATTGGCATTGAATTTAATAATTCTTTATTTTGAGGGTTTGCAAGTCTGATGGACTCCCAAATCTGTCTGTTTCATTTCCTATTGGCTGTTTCGAAATGGGAGGTTACAGGCTTGCTAAATTGATCATGTTCCCACCCTCATCTGCTCCGAACCAGTGCATAGTTTACGATTGTCGCTACAAGCCCACAACTTGCGAGCTTGAGCGATTGAAAAGCCTCGCAAAAGGAGACCAATGGGGGCTGCAACTCACTCGCAGACAATCGGCTGTCTGCGATTGAGTTACGGGCCTGGAATTGAATGTGGCCTTATGTTTGTATGTATTTTGCAAAAAAAGTAAGTCACTAGTTAGCACATCAAAACAGCATATTATTACTTATGAGACCTTCATTTCCATAATCATGCCACACAAACAATTGTGAATATCTTAGCAAATATTTTCTTTAGAAAAAAAGGCTAGTACCATGTATAACCAGTTTATATGCTCTGTAAGAAGAAACTTTTTTTTAAAAAACTACTTTATTTAGATTTGGCAGTGTCTCTTCAAATTAACACAGTAAATCCTCTTTAACACCAAATATCAGAGTAAATAAATTGTAGCTGTACAGTGATTTTTGCAACTGATATTAAAAAAGTATGATCATGATAAAATTATTGCACCTGCCTATTCATTTAATTATGTAGCAGTGATTTAAATATTTGAAATAAAAGACTCTTATAGCCTTATTCAATGCCTTGAATTTGGCTTTGGGTGTTTATTTTATAAGTGTTTATATCCATTCTATTGACTTAAGAACTCATTAGTGCCAATAAGTAATATTTGCTGAATATATAGCAATATTAAGAGTAATTGTAAGTGTGTATAAATGTACCAATTGGGCAATTGAATCAGGTTCTTAGAGGACAAATCAATGTCCATATAAAAGTATTAAAGGGGAATTGTTTGCTTAGTCCATTCACTGAGACACCAGCCACTTGATTGGTGTGACAATTCTGTATCAAGGGTTTTGATTTCCAGCACTTTCATGGCTGAACAATAAAGCAGTTTTGCTGTAGGATCATGTTTCAGTACAAGAGTCGCCCATTTAACCCTGACATCCTTCCTTTACAAAAGTTGTAGTTCCTGTTATGCCTAAAATATTGTAAATAAGAAAAGCAGGAATGCAGTATATCTGGGGAATTGATGTGAGACTCTTGAAGCAAAATAACATTTAAATACTTTAAAAAAAAACATTTTTACATGCATTGATATATAGCTGGAAATGCCAATCAAATGTACTGATAACCCTATTGAGAAATAAAATGTCAATATTATTACAAAACATATCCCACATATCTAAAAAATTGGATCTAAATATCTCCCACCAGCAAATTAACTATATTAATATATTATTATATGATATAATATTATTATGTAAGAGTCAAAATGCAATTACAGAGAATATTTTTATTTGTTTAATTTAATTTTATAAAAAGTATGCTATCTGTTCAAGAGGGAATATCATATAATTTCGCAACAGATCTTGCCATTTGGCACACCTGGTGACACAAGGTGATTCTGATTCGTATTTCTGTTCCAGGTAGCCTAATGCCCATCCTACACATTGTTAATTGTATTTGCTATATAAAAGAAACAAAAAGTGTAATGGAGTTAGTTATGAACAGAAGGCCCCACTGGACTGTTTGGGGTTAATCAGTTATTATATGTGTGGTTAGAAGGTACTAACAACTTGCTTAACAGTTATAGCATGGGTGTGATGCATACATGTAGTTATATCATGGATGTAATAAGTGCATATAGTACTGTCATTGGTTAACATTAAATGCTGTATCTGTATTAGAAATAGGATAGCAGGCTATGCTTAGATAATAAAGTTAATGCAGTCATATCTGGGATATACAAAGGTTAAAGTTAAAGATTTTAAATAATTTATATGGCCCTGAGATCGGCCACGTGTGAATGCTCTGGATTTAGTCATGATGGGGTGTGGTGTATCACCAAATTAATATATATAAATATTACACAAGGTTCGTCTACATTAAAAGGTATTTATTAAAAGGCAACAACACAATACTATAAATGTATCACAAACACACAGCCAAGACCCACGGAGCAACAACCCTTTTTAAATCTATCTACCTATATAGAAATCCCCTTCCCCAAACGCTTGATCTTACCCACGGTTAGGCCATCACCATTCATCACCACCATCACCCTCACCATGCAGGAAGAAACAGGAAGCAACAGCAGTTTCCTGCCTGGATATCTCCTTAGTTGAGATGATGTAATTACATCACATCCTGTCCATGCATGACTTCCTTTAGCAATTGTGGGAGGGAAGTAAAGATTCCCAGCCCTCCCACCTAGACCTGCCCAAGGAGGTCCCGAAAGGAAAATAAACCACCATGCAAGGAAGACAAGTTACCACATTCCCTCACTTTTTCTTCTTCTATGTTGCTCAGTTTTCTAGTTATCCCTCTAGTACAGGAGAACCTAGTGGGAGCAAAAACCTGATATACAGGAGAAATTCAACCCACCGTCCCTCCGGAATAGTTCCCTCAGCGACATAAGTTCTCCTGTACTTTCCTATGGCTGTCAATCCACATATTACACAGAAACAGAACTTATAGAATTTAGGTGAGAGTGTGTGATAAATGTTTATGTATGTGCAATGTAAAACTTTATTGAAGAATGTATGAGAGAGAGAAAGAAGAGGAAAAAAACAAATTATATATCCTCCTTGCAAGTTTCTTCCTCATTTGTTTCATTGCCACACAAAAGTATATTATTATAATTGTCGTTAATACTTGAATGAACATGAGTACCAGCGACAGTGTTCGTAGGACTGGATGTGTCTCTGCATTGGTAAGAATTCCCCACCAGGGATGCTCAACGTTTTTTGTAATAATTTCTATTTTCTTTTTCTGTTGTTCCAGCAGTAAGCTGATGGGGTGTAGTTGTTGTTTGGTACGTTTTACTAACTCATGAAGTTCCAAGGTAAGCTTTGGAATTGGGGGAAAAAGCTTCATTGTCAAATTTGTCCAATCTGCATTTGCAGTAAAATTGATCATTTCGGTGGTAAGGTTTCTTGATGGAACCATGATACAAGACCCTTCTTCCACCAAACATATTTCATCAACTGTCCTATATTCAGAGTGGCCGATAAAGCATGCAATGTCCCCTATGCGGATCACCGCTTGCACCAGGTTTTCTTTTATCAACTGCACCCAGCCATCCTCCTCAGCTCCTTTCTCCCAAACACAACTGCACAGCCATCGGTGTCGAGATTTCCTGCAACAGCTTTCATCCATCTCCAATCCTGTAATAGTGGCCAGTCTTTTTGATGGGAAGTGTTGCTTGTAGATTCCATCACTTAACGTGCCAATGCTATGTATAAAGTTCAGTTGCTCTGCCTGCCCCTCCCAAAAGGGAATTGCCAGGATTAGTCCTATTGTCCCAGATTGTAGTCCATGTGGCATCCATTGATCTGGGCCTTCAATATAGCTGTATTTAAGATTGTCCTCAGTGATGTCCACTCCTTTTCTTTTCAATGACGTGATAATCCTTGTTGCATTGATTTGTCTTGCCCACTTGTTTTCCTGGATGTCTTTAATAGTTTCCTTTAAATCTGCCAACAGCTTTCCTCCAATCATAGAACAGAAAATGGCAGTTCCCACTATTTCATTCTTAATGCTGTTAGCAATGGAAGCAATATTTTCCTCAACTAGATGCAGGTTGTTGGCAATGGTGTGTATGTCATCAACATTGTCTGTCAGTCTACTCACTATAAGGGAGTCAGCTACTCCACCTATTTTCATAGCATGTCCCATGCCATCAGTAAGGGAGTTTATCCTGCTGTTCAGTCCAATGATGTATGCTGAATTCCATACTCCCAATCCAGTTCCGACTCCTCCTAAAAGGGCTGCAAGTGTTTCCCGTTTTTCTCGACTCCCTGCTCCGGTCCACTCAATGATGGTCTCTTGTATACTTTGCTTAAACCACTGCCGCTGTGATTCCAGGCACTTTGGAGGAATAGAAAAATAATTAAAATTTAGAATTATTGGGTAGTAAGTCCACCCAACCCCTTGCACAACTGTTTCATGTGTTGGTACCACCACCAATCCGCCTATTGGCCATGGTACCTTCTTCTGATCTTTACAACGTTGCAGCTCCTTTACAGAGACAAATACTTCATCTATTGTTAGAACACACCCCTTTCCAGTATCAAAATTGCAGAATTCCTCTAGGTCAGGCTGGGCAGCTATAACTGCAGCGTCCCATTCTCCACCTTCTTCTAATGTTAAGTTACTCACTACTACTGTAGTATTTGTAAACGTCCCTTGTATTGGAGCTCTAAGAGCTAATCCCCTGGTACTATTATGTGGCAAAATAATGTTTACTTGTAACCCTCCACCCTCTTTTACTTCCAATTCCCTGGGCCAAATAAATCTATCTGCTTGAACGTAATGTAACTCCAATCTTTTCAAACTCTCTCCCTTATTTGCGGTATCTTCTGGCCTTATTGCCTGTCTCCCCATTCCTACTGTGATACAGCTTATACTTATCCATCCTGTAACAAGGATCCACCACAATCTTCTGTTGACACGCATCTTCATTCTTATACAGCCTTGCTCTGTGGGAACACTAGATTCCAACATTAGAAACATATACATACACAAACAAAAAAATAAAAAATATCTTTTTGCAAGTTTGTTCACGGCCCTGTAATCAATGGTAAGTCTCCATGATGAGGCTGCTTTTCCATCACCATTCCATTTTAACACAGCTTTTCTCACAGGCCAACATGGTGAGTTACATGCATACCCATTTCCAGATTTAATTATTCCACCTCTCTCCAGTATTTCTATCATCTTGGTGATTGATGCCACTGATTCTCTTGGGACTGGATATTGCTTTTGCCATTGTGGGTCTCCTCCTTCCAACAAGACCATTCCTTTCATTCTTCCACAGTCTAATTTATCTGTAGCCCAAACAGGTATGTCTTGGATTAGCTTCTGCAGCCATTCTGGTTGTCCGTCTAGATTCAGTTTGTTTTTTTCCAGACTTTTTATCGGAGAGACAATATATGCCATTGGGAGCACAACCCCTTTCGTCAACTCTGTACTTACCTGATTAACCTTTTCTGTCTTCCACAAACAAAAATTTGCAAGATCTACAATGAAATTTCCTTTTTTTAAAGCTTCTATTCCCAATATTTCCTCTGGCCAACCCACTATTGCTTCTACTTGTATTGTTTTTTCTCCAACTGCTACATCAATTGGACCTGCTCTAACCTCCTGTGGATTCCCAGTAACTCCCATAATACTTACTGAAGAATCCCCATTTTTGACCCTGTTGGTCATTGTAACTGCTGCTCCTGTATCTACCAACATATTTTTCCCTACCCCTACGATGACTGTATAAATGGTACGCCGACCTGCCTCATCCATGGTTAAATTAGCTGAGTGAATGAGATGCTGAGGCGCAGGGGTTGGGATTTGTCATTGTGACTCACTTCTACTCTGTCCCTCTTTTATACCACTATATTGCATCTTTGCCTCACTTTCCTTCAATTTCCTCTCTGACTCAGCTACCTTATTTTTAAGTATGTGATTTTCCTCTTCTATCCTATCCGTCTGTCTCCTGAGTTCCCAATAGCCCATGTTACCGTTTCTCTCTCCCTCCTGATTAGCCCTCCAGTTGCTGCCATCCCTATTCCTTTAGTCCCTAGGTGGATCTCTCCATCTTTTGTCAAAGTTCTGTTTTGGTCTCCAGTTTTGATCATCCTTCTTGTTCTGGGGTACATCCCACGTCTGGTTTCTCCATTTACCATCTATATCTCTACCAGACTCGACCTTAAATGTTCTTACAGCTGAAACAGAGCAGGCCTGTTCTGTAAAAGGATGCTTGATCCACCACTTATCAGCTCTAGTTAGTACCATTTACAAGTCTGTTGGTGTTGGATCAAAAAGCCTGACAAATTCTTGACACTCCCGGGGAAGGGCTTCCATTACTTTTGCTATATGTTCTGGTGAGCCCAGCACTAGAGGCTGTTGAGGTTGTCGTAGAGTATATCAAAAAAATATCCTTTGAGCTACCTCTCTAGGACCATCTGTTGGCCTCATGGTAATATTTGCTATTTCTTTCTCTATGCTAAGTAGATAGAAATTAGTTGCAGCAATTCTTCCTGCCTGATCAGACACACTGTTATTAAATCCCAATAGTCTACTAGCCAAAGGACCCATAGCGTATTCTAACAGTTCTGTCCATTCCTCTAAGTTAAGACCTCCTTTTTTAGCTCTATCTGCTCCCCTCATAAACCAATGTGTAAACGTATTAAAGTTGTTAGTTGGCATACTTCCCCACCATTTCTGGAAATTGTCTTTATCTGCCATAGACATCGGTCGAGTCTGCATAGAAAATCCTGTAGGTGTTTGCCTTGCATTAAATAATTCTGAAACAATAACTGGTGCTTGTGGTATGGTATCTACTTGTGGAACAGAATAACATAAGAAATCTTTTCTATCTTGGTTCATTTTTGGCACTGGTTCTTTATTTTGTGCCACGAACATATCCAGATCTGGATATATTTTGGCAATGTCTCTGACTCCTTTTATCCCTTCTAACTTTGTTTTATTTTTATAGTCCATTATTATGTTTTGAAGTTCTGTTATTTTTACTCCATGAGCATCCCTCTGCTCTTCTATTTCCCTTAATTCCCTTTCTAGTTCCCCAACAATTGTAGTTGTTCTCAAAGCTGCAATTTTTAAACAATCCCTTTTGTCCATTGCTTCCTCCATTTTATTTGTTGCTTCCAAATTATGCTGCCGTAATTCTACAACTAAGTCTATTAGGCCTCCTATTGTGGCTACAACAGCTTGTGTGACCAAACTTTTTCTTTTCTTTGTTCTATACTTTTTGTTATTTACAATTTGTGTTAGAACATCCATTAATCTCTCCTCTTTTTCACTGTCTGGGTTTGCTGGCTCTGGAAGCTCATATGGACCATCATGTTTGTGAATTTGTTTCCTAAAGTACTCACGCACTTCTGTGGGAAGGTATTTGGCCCCTTGAAAAGACATTCCTACTCTTTTACTCAACCAAGTAAGAATCCAAATCAATTTGCGACTAAAGTAGCATGCTTCTGAGTAGCCAACAATAGTTGATGACTATTCAGTAGGCCAGGTGTAATATGTAGAAAAATAGACTAGTACCCACAATGCAAATTATACTTATCTTAGTATGGTGAAGGTAATACTTGCTAATTAACTTAAAATATAATAGCAAGGCCTGCAGGGTAGGAGATATACCTGAACTAGGATATGCAAGACACCCAAAAAGTATAAGGTATGGAAGCCTATAGTGTATTAAAATGCACGCCTGAAATAATATATATATATATATATATATATATATATATATATATATATATATATATATATATATATATATATAAGATTTAAAATGGTTTATTTATTTATTTTTCTCCAGGCCTGTACTATGATAAAGGACTAGAGAAAGAAAAAGAAAGAAGAGAAATTTTTTTTTTTTTTCCTTTTTAAAAAAAAAAACAAAAAACAAAAACAAAACAAAAATAATAGTATTAACAAACTCAGGTATTTGAAACACACAACAAAACTAATTGTGGCCTGATGCCCAAGCTTGTATATTAAAATGGAGGCTTGAATTAGCATTCAAATACACAAAGAAGCCGCATGGAGCCTATTATATTGTATTCAAATGCAGGGCTAGGCCTGTACTAGGGCTAGGCCTGTACTCAAAAGCACAACAAAACTCAACTCAGATAAACCCACAAAAACAACCTGTATGATATATTTGTTTTATGTATCAAAATAAGCTAGTACGAACAAAACTCAACTCAGAAGCTAGTAGGATGTAAAGGATTAAAAATAATAATTGAGGCCTGATGCCCAAGCTTGTATATTAAAATGGAGGCTTGAATTAGCATTCAAATACACAAAGAAGCCACATGGAGCCTATTATATTGTATTCAAATGCAGGGCTAGGCCTGTACTAGGGCTAGGCCTGTACTCAAAAGCACAACAAAACTCAACTCAGATAAACCCACAAAAACAACCTGTATGATATATATTTGTTTTATGTATCAAAATAAGCTAGTACGAACAAAACTCAACTCAGAAGCTAGTACGATATAAAGGATTAAAAATAATAATTGAGGCCTGTATGATATATTTGTTTTATAATAAGCTAGTACGAACAAAACTCAACTCAGAAGCTAGTACGATATAAAGGATTAAAAATAATAATTGAGGCCTGATGCCCAAGCTTGTATATTAAAAATGGAGGCTTAACCTAGACTCCACACACAATCAGCACTTGATTTCCCATGCAGAGGATAATTAGACAAAGTACTTTTTTTTTTCTTCCCCCCCCCAAAAAAAAAATCTGACTATCTATTAATGTGATATTACCTCATAAATAACCTTTGTAGACGTCTAAAATTTGTGGTCGCCAAATGTGGTGTATCACCAAATTAATATATATAAATATTACACAAGGTTCGTCTACATTAAAAGGTATTTATTAAAAGGCAACAACACAATACTATAAATGTATCACAAACACACAGCCCAGACCCACGGAGCAACAACCCTTTTTAAATCTATCTACCTATATAGTAATCCCCTTCCCCAAACGCTTGATCTTACCCACGGTTAGACCATCGCCATCACCATCAACCATCACCAACACCAAGCTAGTACGAACAAAACTCAACTCAGAAGCTAGTACGATATAAAGGATTAAAAATAATAATTGAGGCCTGATGCCCAAGCTTGTATATTAAAAATGGAGGCTTGAATTAGCATTCAAATACACAAAGAAGCCGCATGGATCCTATTATATTGTATTCAAATGCAGGGCTAGGCCTCTACTAGGGCTAGGCCTGTACTCAAAAGCACAACAAAACTCAACTCAGATAAACCCACAAAAACAACCTGTATGATATATATTTGTTTTATGTATCAAAATAAGCTAGTACGAACAAAACTCAACTCAGAAGCTAGTACGATATAAAGGATTAAAAATAATAATTGAGGCCTGATGCCCAAGCTTGTATATTAAAATGGAGGCTTGAATTAGCATTCAAATACACAAAGAAGCCGCATGGAGCCTATTATATTGTATTCAAATGCAGGGCTAGGCCTGTACTAGGGCTAGGCCTATACTCAAAAGCACAACAAAACTCAACTCAGATAAACCCACAAAAACAACCTGTATGATATATATTTGTTTTATGTATCAAAATAAGCTAGTACGAACAAAACTCAACTCAGAAGCTAGTACGATGTAAAGGATTAAAAATAATAATTGAGGCCTGATGCCCAAGCTTGTATATTAAAATGGAGGCTTGAATTAGCATTCAAATACACAAAGAAGCCGCATGGAGCCTATTATATTGTATTCAAATGCAGGGCTAGGCCTGTACTAGGGCTAGGCCTGTACTCAAAAGCACAACAAAACTCAACTCAGATAAACCCACAAAAACAACCTGTATGATATATTTGTTTTATGTATCAAAATAAGCTAGTACGAACAAAACTCAACTCAGAAGCTAGTAGGATGTAAAGGATTAAAAATAATAATTGAGGCCTGATGCCCAAGCTTGTATATTAAAATGGAGGCTTGAATTAGCATTCAAATACACAAAGAAGCCACATGGAGCCTATTATATTGTATTCAAATGCAGGGCTAGGCCTGTACTAGGGCTAGGCCTGTACTCAAAAGCACAACAAAACTCAACTCAGATAAACCCACAAAAACAACCTGTATGATATATATTTGTTTTATGTATCAAAATAAGCTAGTACGAACAAAACTCAACTCAGAAGCTAGTACGATATAAAGGATTAAAAATAATAATTGAGGCCTGTATGATATATTTGTTTTATAATAAGCTAGTACGAACAAAACTCAACTCAGAAGCTAGTACGATATAAAGGATTAAAAATAATAATTGAGGCCTGATGCCCAAGCTTGTATATTAAAAATGGGGGCTTAACCTAGACTCCACACAAAATCAGCACTTGATTTCCCATGCAGAGGATAATTAGACAAAGTACTTTTTTTTTTCTTCCCCCCCCAAAAAAATAAATCTGACTATCTATTAATGTGATATTACCTCATAAATAACCTTTGTAGACGTCTAAAATTTGTGGTCGCCAAATGTGGTGTATCACCAAATTAATATATATAAATATTACACAAGGTTCGTCTACATTAAAAGGTATTTATTAAAAGGCAACAACACAATACTATAAATGTATCACAAACACACAGCCCAGACCCACGGAGCAACAACCCTTTTTAAATCTATCTACCTATATAGTAATCCCCTTCCCCAAACGCTTGATCTTACCCACGGTTAGACCATCGCCATCACCATCAACCATCACCAACACCAAGCTAGTACGAACAAAACTCAACTCAGAAGCTAGTACGATATAAAGGATTAAAAATAATAATTGAGGCCTGATGCCCAAGCTTGTATATTAAAAATGGAGGCTTGAATTAGCATTCAAATACACAAAGAAGCCGCATGGATCCTATTATATTGTATTCAAATGCAGGGCTAGGCCTCTACTAGGGCTAGGCCTGTACTCAAAAGCACAACAAAACTCAACTCAGATAAACCCACAAAAACAACCTGTATGATATATATTTGTTTTATGTATCAAAATAAGCTAGTACGAACAAAACTCAACTCAGAAGCTAGTACGATATAAAGGATTAAAAATAATAATTGAGGCCTGATGCCCAAGCTTGTATATTAAAATGGAGGCTTGAATTAGCATTCAAATACACAAAGAAGCCGCATGGAGCCTATTATATTGTATTCAAATGCAGGGCTAGGCCTGTACTAGGGCTAGGCCTATACTCAAAAGCACAACAAAACTCAACTCAGATAAACCCACAAAAACAACCTGTATGATATATATTTGTTTTATGTATCAAAATAAGCTAGTACGAACAAAACTCAACTCAGAAGCTAGTACGATGTAAAGGATTAAAAATAATAATTGAGGCCTGATGCCCAAGCTTGTATATTAAAATGGAGGCTTGAATTAGCATTCAAATACACAAAGAAGCCGCATGGAGCCTATTATATTGTATTCAAATGCAGGGCTAGGCCTGTACTAGGGCTAGGCCTGTACTCAAAAGCACAACAAAACTCAACTCAGATAAACCCACAAAAACAACCTGTATGATATATTTGTTTTATGTATCAAAATAAGCTAGTACGAACAAAACTCAACTCAGAAGCTAGTACGATATAAAGAATTAAAAATAATAATTGAGGCCTGATGCCCAAGCTTGTATATTAAAATGGAGGCTTGAATTAGTATTCAAATACACAAAGAAGCCACATGGAGCCTATTATATTGTATTCAAATGCAGGGCTAGGCCTGTACTAGGGCTAGGCCTGTACTCAAAAGCACAACAAAACTCAACTCAGATAAACCCACAAAAACAACCTGTATGATATATTTGTTTTATGTATCAAAATAAGCTAGTACGAACAAAACTCAACTCAGAAGCTAGTACGATATAAAGGATTAAAAATAATAATTGAGGCCTGATGCCCAAGCTTGTATATTAAAAATGGAGGCTTAACCTAGACTCCACACACAATCAGCACTTGATTTCCCATGCAGAGGATAATTAGACAAAGTACTTTTTTTTTTCTCCCCCCCCCCAAAAAAAAAAAAATCTGACTATCTATTAATGTGATATTACCTCATTAATAACCTTTGTAGAAGTCTAAAATTCGTGGTCGCCAAATGTGGTGTATCACCAAATTAATATATATAAATATTACACAAGGTTCGTCTACATTAAAAGGTATTTATTAAAAGGCAACAACACAATACTATAAATGTATCACAAACACACAGCCCAGACCCACGGAGCAACAACCCTTTTTAAATCTATCTACCTATATAGTAATCCCCTTCCCCAAACGCTTGATCTTACCCACGGTTAGACCATCGCCATCACCATCAACCATCACCAACACCATCCAGGAAGAAACAGGAAGCAACAGCAGTTTCCTGCCTGGATATCTCCTTAGTTGAGATGATGTAATTTACATCACATCCTGTCCATGCATGACTTCCTTTAGCAATTGTGGGAGGGAAGTAAAGATTCCCAGCCCTCCCACCTAGACCTGCCCAAGGAGGTCCCGAAAGGAAAATAAACCACCATGCAAGGAAGACAAGTTACCACAAGGGGGAGCTAGTTTTATGGCTCTGTAAGAGGAGAAAAAATATGTAATAAGAACAAGAAAGCCATGTGGGTGAGGGGTGTAGCAAGCTATTTGCCTAGGAGGATGGATAAGAACTGGGGGGAAGTCTTTGGTTTTTTGTGTCATCTGAAAATGTGTTTTGAACAATAAAGAAGTGGCAGTCTGATTTTGGACACATTAAACAAAGGTGGTTTCAGAGTCTGCTTGTACTAATCAAAGGTACATGGTGTGTGATTCTTAGATCCTAAGAAAAGGGGTCTGATGGTGCCTGCCTCTTCAGAAATGATGCTGTCATCTGAAGTGTCTGCTGGTGTCGAGATCTGAACAACAAGTTGTAACCCATAAAGAGAGAGAGACTTTGGGTGAGCGTGGTCCCCCAAATCTGGCGGGCATAACAGTTATTTAAGAAAACTGGTGATTCATAGCTTATGAAATCTGCTTTTGGAGAATGTAAAATAGCTGGAATTGGATAAAAGTTATTATGAATTTGGAGAAGAGGCATGACATATCAAAGGGGAGATTCATTAAGCTTATGTTGGGGTCTACAAAGGCTGTGAAGAAACTGTGATGCATCAAAAACAAGCACAGCAGCAAATTAACAACCTTCACTGTATTCACTAAGCTATATTTCCTAATAACTTCTTATTCATCACAAGCCTTGACAATGAGGGTGTATCAGGGTGTTTTTGCACATTTTAGGGTTGCAATTTTGTGTAAAACAATAGTAATATATTGAAATATTTTATGCTTAATTCATGAAGATCTCTTTGAAAAAGATTCTTGCTTTCAGTTTCTGTCTTTAAAGGTTACCGTAATTATCTGATCATGTGTATTGGTTAGAATGCTGGTAGAAGATTTACTTTGTAACAGAAAACTTGTAAAATATAGCAACTAGAAAAGAAAATTAAACCTACCTTATGGGGTGGTGGGCATGTTTTATTAGAACTTTCTCCAGGTATAATTATGACAACACAGTATTTACTATAGTATTTTATTCATATGTGATTAAAAATAGCAATACAAATGAATCAACTAAGAGAGAATACAAAGGGAAATTATGAAAAGAGTGGAGAGACTGGCAATAATAATAATTACTATCTTGTCCAGATGACAAAAGCTGCTCTCTCCAAGCTATTACTTTCCAATACTACCAATCTCTTCAACAGTTAAAATAGGACTAATGTCATCTTTGGTATTTTACTCGCAATGTCACTGAGAAGTAAAGGAATTCTTTATACATTAATGTTGCAACTGAAATTGTGAGAGCCTTGAAAGCCATCACTGGACTTGCGAAGACACAACTTTGGTCTTGAGATCAGCTAGTTATCAAGTTGTTCTGTAGTTCAATAATCAGCGCACTTGATTCACATTATTGTGATGCTCCAGTGTGCTGATTTAGGTCTGTCAAAGAATGGATTTCCCCTTGATATTTCAAGCAGCAGTGTGATTGTTCCTCTACATTGTTCTGCTGTAATAAAAGTATCAGATGACTGTAACCTGCACATGTTGCTCAAAGGTACATAAAAGCACAGATTTGCTATCAAAAATTTAAAACGAATAATATAAAAAAATCTTAGAAAAATGGGTGCTTCAAATGTAAAGTAATTCTGCTTTTAAAATTCTGGAAATGCATGTTAGCATTAATGTCAGGATCTCCTTCTGACTAACTCTAATTAGGGTGTGACAGATCAATGCACTAGCTGAGTTATAGAGCTTATTGAGAAATCTATTTGTCCCTCTTCAGTCAAATAAACTTTTCAGAAGGAGGCCCTGACATTCTTGCATTGAACAGACATGCAACTTTTGTATCACCCATTTACATAAAAATAAAGCATATGCAGTATGTAACTGCATTTTTAAGAGCATTATCATTATTATTATTATACTATAGATTTTTAATGCACCGATCCTTATCACCATTTATGAAGTGCAATAGAATACAGTGGGTACAATTAGCAAATTATAAAGGTAATTACAAATTGGAAGGCAGTTAGAAATACAAGTACAGGTACAGTGCAATACAAATATGAAATAAATGAGTAAACATACAGCTTAATGCAAGGTAAGTGAACTCCTTACCTTTAAGAGTTTCAATCTAGAAGTAAGGTTGGGGTGTGAGACAGAAGGATGACAGGTGTAAGATGGCAGTGATTAAGGCAATAGGCTGGTACAAGTGGCTATGGCTGTGTGTTGGACTACAGATTGTGTTCAGTTTGAGGCCCCCATTTAATCCCAAACCCCTTATTGCCTTCATACTGAATGTTTTTCTGCAGGTTAGAAATGTGTTACATTTATAGATGTATTTAATTGACTGAAGCTCATAAATTACAGACCTGAAAGCTAAACCTGCAAACCCTTTCTGTGGTCGCAAGCTGTTTGTGGGCAGGAATACATGCCAGTTGCAGTTACAATCAAATCCCGTAATTAAATTGTCCGCCACACCCCCTTAGAGCCAATGGAAAACGGCCTAACAGATAATGATTGACAGGAATAGATAACAAAACTGCAGGCTACCGGCCCTAGGGCTAACTGTGTTGTAGCATGTAGGTCCAGGCGTTGGTGGGTTTTGAGCTTTGAGAGAGAGAGAGAGAGAGAGCAGTGGAGATTTGAGAGCAGGTTCTTATGTTTTTATCGATTCATATTTCTAAGCACTTATTTCACATTTTATCAAATCACATATTAACTGATAACACATAATATACATACACATAGAGTGGTAACACACAAAGATACTCATATAGATAGACCACAAAATCCACACACAAACTCCCCCTCCCTATACCCCAACATATAATAAATACAGATAGAACATACATTTTTTACACCACTAATATATACACACATACTTATTTTAATATATTGTTATATTATTTTTGGGATGATGATGGAGGGTGAAGAGAGGAGGGTAGAGGAGGGGACTGTGACGAAGTGCCCTTCGCCACTTTGTCTTGGAGAGGACTGTTTGCCAGCCTCCTGCCCTGAGACTATGGCCCTGGGACATATTGCCCTTTAAACACAGTATTCGGCCATACCAGAGTGTATGTCACTCATTCTGGCCCTTTACATACAGGGGGGTCATTCGGTACTTGCCCTGTGTAAACCATGATACCACAGATAGCTATGCCATGGAGCCCATTCATATAATAAAAGACTATGGGAAAGACTTTAGCTACATGGCAATTGAACTGTGTGAAGATGATCTGAGCGCTATTCGGTAGTTTTGTGCGCTCAGATCCCAGCTGTAACGGAACCCATCACTGTTTTACCCTGTTTAATTGTTATTTAATTCTTGCTTAAAATATGATCCTAGTAATATACTGTATGTATGTTGGTTTATGCTCTGCAGAATATTGTCCCCAGGCTAGTGCAGACCTTGGCAGGAGAGATAATCCTGTTACAGATAAGGGAGTCGATTGTATAAAGTGTTTTCATTCTCAGATAAGAACAAAGAAGGATGATTTAATCATTGTCTGATTATATCAAGTTGCCTCAGGGAGGGGTGACCACACCTATTGTCCTAAATGTGTATTGTGTGGGGGATATGTGAAATGTCTGTGTGTTATGTGAAAAACATACTTTTACTAACTTTTGAACCCCTGGTCTGATTCATGCCATTTTTTAATATGGTGTTCCCCTGGGTGAGAGATATTGAACGGTGCTGGACTTAAAGGTGTACCCCCTGTTTTTGGGGTACATCCAGAATGTGGTTAAAATTGTGTCTGTTTTAATTGTGTTACCTGTTATCTGAGGGGAGGAGACGTGGGGGTTGAACCATGTATCTAATTGGCTGTGATAATTATGTGGGTGTAGCCCTTCAGAGGGCACCATTGCATAAAAGGAGATCCCCTGTCATTAAAGGATAGTTCTACTTGACCCTTCAAAACGTAGTCTCATCTCGTTCTTAGAGGGGATCGCTATATCCTACTGGGGATTGCTATGCTTTTGCATACTCCCTTGAGCTGTAACTACTGAACGCTTGTTCCTGATGTGTCCTCCTTGGAGGAGAGGTCTTCCCCACACGGTCCTGGATGCTGGAGATTCATACAGGGTGGAAGGAAGACGGCGCGGCTCCAGCTAAACTACGGCGGTTGTGGAGTCTTTGGTGGTTGAGGTGTCCGGTGCGGTGCTTGTAGGCCTCGGCGCAAACTAGGACGCATCTATCAACGGAGGTACCCGGTCGGGGTGCCAGGAGATCCGTTACAGGGACAAGTGGGGAGGAGAAGAGAGAGGAGAGAGAGGGGTCCCTTGGGAGTGGAGGGAGGTATATGGGAGAGAGGGAAGGATAGTGGTGTGGAGGGAGGGCAGGATAGTGGAGTGGAGTGGGGAGGGAATCGCCCATAGTAATAGGCACATCTAGCTCAGGGTCAGAGGTGGGGGGATGGTCAGGTGTCAGGGTCAGAGCAGGGAGGACAGCATCCCAATCGACAGTCAGGAGGGCAAGAGGCTGTGGCCAAGCACAGGGCCCCCAATTACAAGCACGAGGAGCTGGTGGCCCTTCTCAGTGCCATACGTGCCCACCCATTATCCTATCGGGGGAAAGGGAGATCAGCCAGTGTCCAGGCTTGGAAGGAGGTAGCAGCTACAGTCACGGCAGTTGGCCTGGCTAATGGGGATGTAAGATCCTTCAAGCATCGCTTTGACCCAGCCGGGCAAAGGTGAGGAAGAGGATGCAGGAGGAAGAAAGAGTAGCTACCCATGTGACTGTGAAGTATACAAAGTGGGAGAGGGAGCTTAAGGACATGCTGAGCCAGGTGCCCATCGCTGGAGCTCCAGGCCCTTTGTCCCCACAGGACCCAGCCTCACTGTTAGGTGAATATCCAATACCCCAACATACGCCCACATGTACACCACATGTACACCACACACACATAGTTAATGCCAAAACCATATGATGGCCACTGTTGAGAGTGATATGCCAGCTCCCAGGATTCAGATAGAGGTAGACGGATCAGTCATCGGTGGTCACATTCATGAAGCTGACAAATCACTTCCATCACTGTGCAGAACACAATTAACCATCCAATACAGGGTCCATGTATGGGTGTGTAGTGTACAGTGTAGTGTACTAGCCTATCAGGGAACAGCCTCACAATAACTAATGCTGAGATATAGTCACTGATAGGTTAGCATGGAACACTGACCAGCGCTATCTGCACAGTATGCAAATGCATATATAGGCTGTAGCAGGAATCCAAAGATTGTTATGAGCTTATAACCGCCAAGCTCATGATCCAAAGACTTGACCACATCTAGCAACTGAAAATTAAGTGAACCATCAAAGTTTAACATCTTGATGTCCAATAGCTAGAAACACATCAAAAACAATAGCTAAATCAATGTTATTAACTCATATAACTTTCTCCTCTCATTTGCAGCTGGCAGGAGGTCTGGGTCTGATGGTGAGCCAGAGATGGGAGTGCCGGCTCCATCAAAACCAGATGGCTTGGTCTGAGCACCCCCCCCCCCCATGAGGACACAGCGCAGGAGGAGGAGGCAGGAAGAGGAGCAGAGGGCTTGGGATATGAAGAGGAGGGGAACTGTGAATCTATGTGATCAGTGGGGGGACCATAGGATCTTTCAGCAATACCCATACCATTCAACCCCACTGGCTGCCTCCTCCCCCACCCATAACTCTTATTGGACGGACAGTCGTCATCTACCATCACCACCTCCTCCTCCCACCATCAGCAAAACCTGGCTTCCACCACCAGGCCCACCACCACAGTTGGATTACAGTCGGGCCTTAGCCCCTCCCCAGCCCCCATAGGGACCCATGCATGCTCCCCACATTAGCCTCTGCCTTACTGCATCTATGGGATTTCAAATTTCCTGCTGCGGGCTTGAATTCAAAATTCAAGCAGGGGGAATTGTGGGGTTTGAATTTCCAGCCGCGGGTCCTTAAAGAGCCCCAAGCCGCAGGGGTACTACAAGCAACCCCCGGCACCCAAAATTAACCCCATCACTCATGGGGGTCAATATAGACCCCCATGAGACTAAAATGAACCCCCTCAGTCCAACTGGGGTCTATATAGACCCCTATAGGACACTATTAACCCCTAGGTGCAAGTGCCATGAGGGTCCTCCAGGACAACAGCCAATCAGAAGGTGCTATTCCTTTCAGCCAATCAGAATGAGATACACCCCGTGGGGGTGTATCTCATTGTGATTGGCTCCAAGCATCTACTTCTTCTGATTGGCTGTTGTCACTGTCAATCAGACTGCAGTCAATCAGAAGGTGCATATGCCTTCAGCCAATCACCCCGCTGGGGTGTAGCCCATTGTTATTGGCTTAAGGCAATAGTGCCTTCTTATTGGTTTAAAAAGATTGATAGGTCCATCAGCCAATCAGAATGGGATATAGGGGTGTTTCCCATTCTTATTGGCTAAAACCTTTGCAAATTCTGATTGGCTAAAATTTGATTGACAGCCATTTCAGCCTTTCAAGGCCTAGAAGCCTCATTAGTGTCAGAAAAAAGAATGTTTTTAGAGCTCGGATTCTTGTGTGACTAATGTAAAGCTTCTTTTTTCCAGGGCCGAGGCGGAGAAGACAAGAAGATGGACTGGGACATGCTGGAAAGGTAAGTTTAATACTGTATTTAGAATGTTGATTTATTCAATGTAGTGTTACATTTTGTACTAATTTCACATTTCTTTTTTCCTAGGGGTGCGACCTGAAGGAACATTGAGGCAAGGTAAGTGGTCTTATTTATTCTATTTTAGGTTAGATTTAGGGATTAATGTATTATAGATAGGGGAAATGTGTTATAGATAGGGGGTTATGTTATGTAGATAAGGGTTATGTTTAATAGATAGGGGGTAATGTTTTGTAGATTGGGGTAATGTTTTATAGATAGGGGGTTATGTGTTATCGATAGGGGTACTTTTTTATAGATAGGGGTAATGTTTTATAGATGGGGTTATGTGTTATAGATAGGGGTATTTTTTATAGATAGGGGTAATGTTTTATTGATAGGGGGTACTATTTTGTAGTCAGGGGGATGTGTAATGTAAACAGGGGGAAATGTATTGTAGTTAGGGGGTTAATAGTATATATTTGTAATTTATATATTGCTGTATTGTAATGTTATGTATATATGTGTATGTATTTTCTTTGCAGGTGTGTGATTCTTTTTTTATTTTTTTTTGTAGTGGGGGGTTGTAATGTTCTTTTTTCTTTTTTTGTAGTGGGTGGTTATAATGTTCTCTTATTATTTTTTGTAGTGGGAGGGTTTGTAATGTTCTTTTTTATTTTTTGTAGCTTAGCTTTTGTTATTTTGTGTAATTAGGGGGTGGGGGCTTAATAGGGGGTAGGTAAGTAGTGTCGGTGTTAACAGGTTGGGGTAGAGGGGGGTTAGTTTAGATTTAGTGGTTTATTGGGGTTGGATATCTTAAGGGGTTCATAGATATTCAATGCAGCACTGTACAGTGCTGTAACTAATAGGGGACATTGGGAGGGGGGCATGGGGATAACATGGAGCACATTGGCTAGCTGGCACATTGCCACTAGCCAATGCTGTAATTTGTGGCCACAAGTCCACCGGGCTTGGAGAACGGGCTACTGCCTTGGGGGTCATCCAAGCCTGTAGGCCCGGGCTTGGATTACCTCCAAAGCAGCAACTTGATCTCCAAGCCCGCCGGATTGCGGTCACAAATGACAGTATTGGCTAGTGGCGATGTGCCAGCTAGCCAATGTACTACATGTCATCCTCATGTCCCCCTATGTGTTCCCTATCAATTACAGCCCTGTAGAGTGCTGCATTGAATTTATTTTGGACTTTTTAGTTCGGTAGGTTTGCACTCTGATCTGCTTGCTAACGGCCTCTATCAGGTAGAAGCCCGCCAAAGCTAACCGCTGATTGCATGGCTTGTGATCGGCCGTAGGAAGGGGTGTGCTGTGGCCCCTTTGCTTTGAATAGCAAAGTAGCTAAGGGGCCGCAACACCCCGTAAGGGATCGCAGCCTTGCGGCCATTTTGTGGCCATTATTAGAATGAGGTCCTTTGTATGGCTGGATGTAATGTCCTAGCCTATCATGGACCACATCTCAGCAGCATATTGCTAACAGATGGTCACTGATTTTTTAGTATTAGACAATGCAAAGTCATTAGTACAACATGTGTGTATTCATGAGCGGCAGTGGGCAGATCCCAGTAGGTAGTATCTCTTTGATCATATGCCTTTAAAGGCACAAGATGGCAGTGATGGCAAACCAATGCAGGAACTATTTGTTTGACTTTGGGCACTAAAAACAGTGCTTATAAGTGCTTCTTAATAAAATATTATAATATCAAGTTAATAAAAGTAAACAGATAAATAGGTATATTATATACCTAGTAAAATTCAGAAGCCATCCATATACCTTTAAGGCTGAATATGATATGCTTATTTAAACATATTTTAGTGAAAGTTTAAATGTTTTGATGTAGGAGGAAAGTCTGGTGGAGCAAGGCAAGGAATTTTAGAATGAGGGCATATATCTAAGGGGGTGAACTGTTGTTAAGGGGTCTATATGTTAGAGACATTATTTTAAATGTTATTCTAGAGGCTATGGGAAGGCAGTGGAGTGACTAACAGAGAGGTGCTCCAGACACTGAGCATAGTAGTAGAGGAGTATAGTGGAGGCATTTGTTATATATTGGAGCCAGTGGCTTTTGCCGCCTGGGGCTGTCCCTGAGTTTGCCTCCTAGTTTCCGTGCCAACATAATATATATATATATATATATATATATATATATATATATATATATATATACTAGCAACTTGCCTGTCAAAAATGATGGGGCACTAAAAAAGTGTTGAAATGCTGTTTGTCACACAATGTGAGTGTACTGGGTGCCTCAACTATATAGACCCCTATAGCAAACTAATGAACCCATGTACTAACACTATACGTGCCATGAGGGTCATCCAGGACCCTCATGACACAAAGTGTAAGAACTACACTGTTTTAACCTTATCTCTTATGTGTGTCTCTACAGACCCTCATAAGCCTCTATTTAACCCCATTAGTCCCATAAGGGTATATAAAGATCCTTACACTACCTACCTACCCACTAATAAACCCCCCACCCCACTAATTACAGAAAAAATAATAAACTCTAGCTCACCAAAATTAATAAAATCTAAGTCATATAAAATAAAAAAGCCTAATTCACAGAAAATAAAAAAAGCTACATTACAAAAATAAAAAAAGGTACATTACAACGCCCCCACTACAGAAAATACAAAAATATTACGCATCTGAAATGGAAATACATACAAAAGATATACATTATACATTTCAATACAATACAATACAAATAAAATACAATAGCCCCTATCTATAATTCATACATAGCCCCCTATGTAAAATACAATACCCCCTATGTAAAATAAATACAATACCCCCAATCTGAAATACAATACCCCCTATGTAAAATACATACATACCCCCTATCTAAAATACAATAACCCCTATCTACAATACATACATAGCCCCCTATCTAAAATGCATACATATCCCCCCACATCTAGCATGCATAAATAAGATAATTAAGACCACTTAGCTTTGCAGATGTCCCTTTAGAATGCCCCCCCCCCCCCCCAGGAAACAAAAATGAGTACAACACACTACATACTAAAAATAAACATTTTAAATGTTGTAAATATTCAACTCACCTTTCCAGCATGTCCCATCCTTCTTATTCTCTTCTCCGGCGTGGCCCCTGTTAAAAATAAATAGTAGATTAGTACTAAATACATACACACAAATAAAATACAATAAACATAATATACATTGAACTTACATGGGTGCGATGTCCCTGTGCACCTCCTCTTCTGCCCTGGCTGGGCCCTGAAAGAATCAGCGATCTAAAAAAAAGAGCCTTTTCCAGAAGAAAATTGGCAATTGAGCCTTCTGATTGGCTGAAAACGCTGTCAGTCAAGTTCCAGCAAATAAGAAGGAGCCAAGGTGTGAGCCAATCAGAATGGATACACACCATATCCCATTCTGATGGGCTCATGCACCTGTCAATCTTTTTTAAACCAGTTGCCTTCAGCCAATCACAATGGGATACACCTCCAAGGGGTGATTAATTGGAGACATCTGCGCATTCTGATTAGCTGCAGTGACAACAGCCAATCAGTAGGTGCATCTGCGCCTTCTCTTTGGCATTGTCACTGTCAATGAGATTACAGCCAATCAGAAGGCACAGATGTCTTCATCCAATCACCCCATGGGGGTGTATCCAATTGTCATTGGCTGAAGGGAATAGAACCTTCTGATTGGCTTTTGTCACTAGCAATAAGACTGCAGCCAATCATTATGTGCAGATGCCTCCAAATATTTAGAATGTTTATTTATTGTATGTAGTGTGTTGTATTATTTTTTTCCCTTATGGTGTCGATCTGAAGGGACATTTGCAAAGGTAAGTGGTCTAAATTATTCTATTTTAGGTTAGATTTAGGGTTTGTCTATGTAGATAGAATTTATTGTATGTTAGATAGGGGGGTTTGTATGTATTTTAAATAGGGGGAATGTATTTTAGATAGAGAGGTATGTGTGTATTTCAGATAGGATTTAATGTATTTTAGATAGAGGGTTATGTATGTCTTTTAGATAGGATTTAATGTATTTTAGATAGGGGGTATGTATGTATTTTAGATAGGATGTAATGTATTTTAGATAGAGGCTATGTATGTACTTTAGATAGGATTTAATGTATTTTAGATAGGGGGTATGTGTGTATTTTAGATAGGTGTATTCTATTTGTATTGTATTGTATTGTAATGTAATGTATATATTTTGTATTTATTTCCTTTTCAGGTGTGTATTTGTTTTTTTATCTTCTGTAGTGTGGGGGGTTGTAATGTAGGTTTTTTTATTTTATGTAATCTTGATTTTTTTTGTGACATAGGTTTTTTTTATTTTCTGTGATGTCGTTTTTTTAAATTTTCTGTAATGTAGATTTCTTTTTCTGTGATTTAGGTTGTATTAATTTTTGTGAATTAGGTTTTATTATTTTCTGTAATTAGTGTGGTGGGGGTTTATTAGCAGGTAGGTAGTGTAGGTAGGTAGTGTAGGTGTTAATAGGTTAGTGTAAAGGGGGTTAGTTTAGATTTATTGGTTTATTTGGGGGGTATAGTGCAGTGTACTGTTTGTACTTAGTGTCATTAGGGTCCTTGAGGACCATCATGGCACTTATGTGGCTAATTTTAGGGTTCTATATACCCTTATGGGACTGATGGGGTTAAATAGAGGCTTATGAGGGTCTGTATAGACCCCCATAAGAGACTGTGTTAAATAGGCTTTGATGGGGTTAAATAGGCCCAGTTAGGATTGTAGCGGAACCCATCACTGTTTTAAACTGTTTTATGATTATTATGGTTAAAATATGATCCTACTATATGTATGTTGGTTGATGTTCTACAGAATATATTGGCTCAGAATATTAGCCAGACTTTTGCAGACCTAGGCTTATAGATAATCCTGTTACAGAGATTCAAGAGATAAGAAAGTTGTAAAGGATCCTTGCATTTTCCAAAGTGTTTTCATTCTCTGATAAGAACAAAGAAGAATGATCTAAATAATGTCTGATTGTATCCAAGTTGCCAGGGAGGTGTGACTCACCTATTGTCCTATATGTGTATTGTATGGGGGATATGTGCAATGTCTGTGTGTTATGTGTAAAAACATACTTTTACTAACTTTTGAACCCCTGGTCTGATTCATGCCATTTTTGTATATGTTGTTCCCCTGGGTGAGAGATATTGAATGGTGCGGGACTTAAAGGTGTACCCCCTGTATTTGGGGTACATCCAGAATGTGGTTAAAATTGTGTCTGTTTTAATTGTGTTACCTGTTATCTGAGGGGAGGAGACGTGGGGGTTGAACCATGTATATAATTGGCTGTTGTGATAATTATGTGGGTGTAGCCCTTCAGAGGGCACCATTGCATAAAAGGAGATTCCCTGTCATTAAAAGTTAGTTCTTCTTGACCCTTCAAAACGTAGCCTTGTCTCGTTATTTGAGGGGATCGCTATCATACTGGGGATTGCTATGCTTTTGCATACTCCCTTGAGCTGTAACTACTGAACGCTTGTTCCTGATGTACTATCCTTGGAGTCTGTGGTGGTTTTGGTGTCCGGTGCAGTGCTTGTAGGCCTCGACGCAAGCTAGGACGCGTCCATCAACGGAGGTACCCGGTCGGGGTGCCAGTAGATCCGTTACATTGGCTGGCAGTGGTGGGATGGCTTCCTAGTAAGAGGAAAAGCAGCACGGAGACACCGGTTTGGAGTTACAAATTGAGGGCAACGCTAGTATCCGTACAGCGCCCCTGGCTACAGCAGGATGGAACCGGCTAGTTTTCAGACAGCGTTCCATCATGAGGAGGAGGACGCGGCCGCGGACTACAGGGATGCAGACAGAAAGGAACTCATGGTTACAGTACCTCGTATTACCCCACAGAATGAGTTTGGAAGAGAACTCCAAAGCAGACTGGCAGGCTTTTCCCAGGTACGCTTCCCATGAAAACCTTGGAATGGTTAATGACAGATGTCCACAAATTCATAATGGAAAAGCAGCGGGCACGGGAGCGGTCCATCTTGGGAGCTGCTAACCCACCTCCCACCATTAACCCCCCCCAGCACTGCGTCCGGGTGGTGGGAACTACCAATCCCCTGCACGGTACATCAGGTGCCACACGTGTAACCAGCAGGGTCACATGCAGAGAGACTGTCCCAGAAACAGAAACCGCTCCACGTGGAATACTCCAACTAATTCCCCTCCCCAGCGACAGTGTGTACCCCAGGGAGCTGAAGGTGTCGTCCTTCCTCCCCAGCAGCAGTGTGTACCCCAGGGGGGCGAAGGTGTCGTCCTTCCCCCCCAGCGCCAGTGTGTACCCCAGGGAGCCGAAGGTGTTGTCCTTCCTCCCCAGCAGCAGTGTGTTCCCCAGGGAGCCGAAGGTGTCGTCCTTCCTCCCCAGCGGCAGTGTGTACCTCAGGGGGCCGAAGGTGTCATCCTTCCCCCCCAGCAGCAGTGTGTACCCCAGGGAGCTGAAGGTGTCGTCCTTCCTCCTCAGCAGCAGTGTGTACCCCAGGGGGCCGAAGGTGTCGTCCTTCCTCCCCAGCGGCAGTGTGTACCCCAGGGAGCTGAAGGTGTCGTCCTTCCTCCCCAGCGGCAGTGTGTTCCCCAGGGAGCCGAAGGTGTCGTCCTTCCTCCCCAGCGGCAGTGTGTACCCCAGGGAGCTGAAGGTGTCGTCCTTCCTCCCCAGCAGCAGTGTGTACCCCAGGGGGCCGAAGGTGTCGTCCTTCCTCCCCAGCGGCAGTGTGTACCCCAGGGAGCTGAAGGTGTCGTCCTTCCTCCCCAGCGACAGTGTGTACCCCAGGGGGCCGAAGGTGTTGTCCTTCCCCCCCAGCGGCAGTGTGTACCCCAGGGAGCAGAAGGGGCCATCCTTCCTCCCCAGCGGCAGTGTGAACCCCAGGGGGCAGAAGGTGTCGTCCTTCCCCCTCAGCGGCAGTGTGAACCCCAGGGGGCAGAAGGTGTCGTCCTTCCCCCCCAGCGGCAGTGTGAACCCCAGGGGGCAGAAGGTGTCGTCCTTCCTTACCAGCGGCAGTGTGAACCCCAGGGGGCAGAAGGTGTCGTCCTTTCCCCCCAGCGGCAGTGTGAACCCCAGGGGGCAGAAGGTGTCGTCCTTCCCCCTCAGCGGCAGTGTGAACCCCAGGGGGCAGAAGGTGTCGTCCTTCCCCCCAAGCGGCAGTGTGTACCCCAGGGAGCAGAAGGTGTCGACCTTCCTCCACAGCGGCAGTGGGTACCCCAGGGGGCCAAAGGTGTCATCCTTGCCCCCCAGCGGCAGTGTGAAACACAGGGGGCAGAAGGTGTCGTCCTTCCCCCCCAGCGACAGTTTACCCTAACCAGGGGAGACACCAATCTCCCAGACAGCGCAGATGGGACCGTGGTCTCTGCGCCCACAGCTTGTCCAGATCCCCAACTACCGTCACTAGGACAACCAGAGGAGGGGGTAAGTACAAATTCCCCTCCCCAGCTAACTTCTAATGTGGCCCCAGGGTTAACAGAGGAAATGTTAACCCCCACTGACCCCCACGTTTCCCTGGCTACTGAACCGGAATATGTCCCAAGTACCCCAGCAGAAGAGCTGACAGCGGGGCAGAGTGCAGTCGGCCTCTGCCCTCCCTTTGTCCCTTGTACAGAGCAGGATGTCCTGCAGGTTATACCAGCAGAAGAGCTGGCATCAGGGCAGAGTGCCGCTGGCCTCTGCCCCTCAAGTCCCCTCAGCATGTTGCCCCATCACCACAGCAAAATATCCAGGTACCTGGTTAGACTTCCCCCCAAAGGAGAGATGTGTGACGAAGTGCCCTTCGCCACTTTGGCTTGGAGAGGACTGTTTGCCAGCCTCCTGCCCTGCGACTATGGCCCTGGTACATATTGCCCTTTGGAACCAGTGTTCGGCCATACCAGAGTGTAAGTCACTCATTCTGGCCCTTTACATACAGGGGGGTCATTCTGTACTTGCCCTGTGTGAACCATGATACCCCAGATAACTGTGCCATGAAGCCCATTCATATAATGAAAGACTATGGGAAAGACTTTAGCTACATGGCAATTGAACTGTGTGAAGAGGATCTGAGCGCTATTCGGTGGTTTTGTGAGCTCAGATCCCAGCTATCTGGGGATATGGGAAATGTGAGTAAATGTGAATTGCAGTAATGCTGATGGGTTGTCAAACTAGAGAATTGACCAAGAAATACTTTTGTCCGGACATCCCCAGGCCGATCCGTTGGGATCAGACCGTGTATGCCGGCTTATGGTCACGGGGGAGGTGTGTAGCGGAACCCATCACTGTTTTAAACTGTTTTATGATTATTATGGTTAAAATATGATCCTACTATATGTATGTCGGTTGATGTTCTACAGAATATATTGGCTCAGAATATTAGCCAGACTTTTGCAGACCTAGGCTAATAGATAATCCTGTTACAGAGATTCAAGAGATAAGAAAGTTGTAAATGATCCTTGCATTTTCCAAAGTGTTTTCATTCTCTGATAAGAACAAAGAAGAATGATCTAATTAATGTCTGATTGTATCCAAGTTGCCAGGGAGGTGTGACTCACATATTATCCTATATGTGTATTGTATGGGGGATATGTGCAATGTCTGTGTGTTATGTGTAAAAACATACTTTTACTAACTTTTGAACCCCTGGTCTGATTCATGCCATTTTTGTATATGTTGTTCCCCTGGGTGAGAGATATTGAATGGTGCGGGACTTAAAGGTGTACCCCCTGTATTTGGGGTACATCCAGAATGTGGTTAAAATTGTGTCTGTTTTAATTGTGTTACCTGTTATCTGAGGGGAGGAGACGTGGGGGTTGAACCATGTATATAATTGGCTGTTGTGATAATTATGTGGGTGTAGCCCTTCAGAGGGCACCATTGCATAAAAGGAGATCCCCTGTCATTAAAAGTTAGTTCTTCTTGACCCTTCAAAACGTAGCCTCGTCTCGTTATTTGAGGGGATCGCTATCATACTGGGGATTGCTATGCTTTTGCATACTCCCTTGAGCTGTAACTACTGAACGCTTGTTCCTGATGTACTATCCTTGGAGTCTGTGGTGGTTTTGGTGTCCGGTGCAGTGCTTGTAGGCCTCGACGCAAGCTAGGACGCGTCCATCAACGGAGGTACCCGGTCGGGGTGCCAGTAGATCCGTTACAAGGATTACATAGGCACTGTTAGGGTTAAATGTGTAGTGTTAGGATTAAATAGGCCAGGGTTGGGTTAATGGGGTATAGTTAGGGTTAATAATGTAGTGCTTACACTTTGTGTTGCGAGAGTCCTGGATGACCCTCATGGCACTTATAGTGTTATTGCATGGGTTAATTAGTGTCCTATAGGGGTCTATATAGACCCCTATTGGACTGATGGGTTAATTAGTGGCTTATGGGGGTCTGTATTGACTCCCATTAGTGACAGGGTTAATTAAGGGTTTATGGGGGTTTGTATTGAACCGCATGAGTGACAGGGTTAATTAAGGGCTTATGGGGGTCTGTATTGACTCCCGTCAGTTACACGATTTATTAAGGGATTATGGGGTCTGTATTGACCCCCATGGAGTGCCAGGGTTAATTAAGGCTTTATGGGGGTCTGTATTCACCCCCATGAGTGACAGGGTTAATGAAGGGCTTATGAGGGTCTATATTGACCCCTATGAGTGACAGTGTTAATTAATGGATTATGGGGGTCTATATTGAACCCCATGAGTGTCAGGGTTTATTAAGGGATTTAATTAAGAGTAATCTTTGTATGCTGGATGTAAGCATCTCCATGAATGAAAAAGACCGTATTTACAGAGAATTCTATTGAAACCAATGGATCTTTGACTTTTTGCTGCATCCTCCTTTACCAAATTTAAATCTAATTCTGGATTAAGGCAGGCATTAAAATCTCCACACAGTATCATTAAGCCAGTAAAATATTTGTTGGATGTTTTTAGTATCCGGTTACTGTATTTAATTTGTCCCATATATGTTTAACATGCAAACTTTTGAACAGGGTCATTTAATTTTTTTTCTTTGTTGCCATATTTTGTTTTAGGATTTTGCCATTCTGTTATAACCTACAGTTGAATATGAATCCCATAAGAAATAAAAGAAATGTGTTTTGCCTGCTCACTCGTGATTTCTTTAAAAATGGTACATATATTACCAATTCGCCAGGGGTATTCAAACGTTTGAGCACAACTGTATATATATCTATATATCTATATCTATATCTATATATATATATATATATATATATATATATATATATATATATATATATATATATCCTCTTCTCTCTTCCTCTATCTGTGCCCCCAATTATCTCTCTCACACACTCTCTTTCCCCTCTCTCTCCCTCTCTCTCTCCCCCTCCTTCTCTATCTCCCCCCTTTTACTCTTTTTATCTTGGCTCACTTCCCTCTATCTCTACCCCCTCTCTGCGTCTCTTCCTTCTCACTCTCTCTCCCTCTCTCTCTCTCTCTGTTCTCTCTCCTCCTCTCTCTCTTCCCCTCCCTTGGCATGTCTCTTCCCCTCCCTAGGCATCTCTTCCTTCTCTCTCCCTCTCTCTCTCCTTTTTCTCTCTCACTCTCCTCTCTCTCCCCCTCCCCTTTCTCTCTCCCCTTTCTCTCTCCCCTCTCTCTCTCCGTCTCTCTCTCCCTCTCTCTCTCTCTCTCACTCTCTCTTTCTCTTGGTGTGTCAGGCATGAAACCTCAGAGAAAAATCATTCTGCAACCTCTCTGTACACCCTCTGTCCATCTCTTCCTTCACTCTCTCTCTCTCACCCCTCTTTCTATCTTCTCTCTCTCTCCCTCCCTCTTTCACTCACTCCCCACCTCTCTCTCTCTTTCTGGTAGCATGCCAGATGTGAAACCTCAGAGAACAACCATTCAGCAACCATTGTTGGAAGAATACAAGCAGCAGTGTTATGGTCTGGAGAATGTTTTCTTGGCATTATCTGAGTTCACTCATACCACTGGAAGGCATTCTCAACTGACTGGGATATCATTTTATCATTGCAGATCAAGTACACCAACACATTTTGACTGTCTTCCGTGGACTGGATGGGATCTTCCAGCAGGAGAATGCAGAATGTCATATGGCCAGAATTGTCCAAGAGCAGTTGGAGGAGCACGACAAGGTCTTCCAAGTACTTTCATGCTCTCCAAGTTCCCCCTGACATGAACCCAATCGAGCATTTGTGTGATCACCTTGATCTCCATGTTTGCTGTATGGATCCTCCACCACGCACTCTTCAGCAGCTGTTGGATGCACTGCAGTCTGCATGGCTCCAGATACCCTTGCCAACCTTTCAGTATCTTATTCATTCAAAACCACACTGTCTAGCTTTTCTCCATACTGTACACAGTGGTTATTAGGGATATTGACTGGTGATCATAATAACGTGACTGGACCATGTATAAAAGTTACACAGCATGACAGTACTTTCCAAAGTTTTCCTCTTCCTTCTTCATCCATGCATCATATTTCCAAACCTCAATCTAACACATTTACACTTCTGAGTGCCACACCAAAGTAGTTTGGAATTATAAAACTGACTCCTATCACTGGTCAGTTTAATGATCAGTACATGAAATGGAAGTATCAGTATGGTTAACAATGAAACCCTTTTTATATTTACATAATGCGCTCAAGACTGAATCATGGTGACACGTCCTTCATGCGCTGGAGAACAGAGAGCCGTCATCATGGCGCAGAGAACTGCACTCTGATGATGTTCTGCGATCCAGCCTGAATCCCATCTGCCACAGAAGCTTCTCATGCGTGCTTCTCAATGCCTGGCCTATAGGTCTGACAGAGTGCCATATGGGACTGGCATGTGTCACTAGGAGCATATTGTATCTAATGTCACTGCCATTGTGTGCATGTGTGATAAACATGCAATGCAACATGCTCCTAGTGACACATGAAACAATGCCTGTCCCATATGGCACACTGTCAGACCCTTATGTTGCCAAGCAGGTCCAGTAAATATGAGATGGAAAGCCTCTGTGGCAGATGGGATGCATGCCGGAGCGCAGAGCAACATCATGGCGCAGTTCTTGGTGCCCTGATGACGGCGCACGGTTCTGCAGCTTGCAAAGATCTGGGTGTTCTAAATCATGTATTCCAGACATTTGTTGACTAAAGCTGGCATTTCCTTCACATAAAAAAAAAAAATAGTAAGCTGTAACCATCATTTTGGTACCATAAAGTGTTATCCATTGGGTTATGCTTGTATCTGCAAATAGAAAATCAACTACCCAGTTTGATAGTGGTCAAATGACTTTCCTCTTCAAAGCTGGAACAGAGAATGGTTGAAATAAAATAGACATGTGTGTTTAAGATCTCTCCACCACATTGCCCACCTCTTTGCTGTGACATGAGCATATTAATGTAACTAATGTTTGGGTTCCCCTTACCCATCTACTGCCTTGAATGGGATGAATAAAATATGATTATAATTGTAAGTCAGTTAATGTAGCCTCCCCTTCTCTTTACCGTCCAGCTTGATATGCAAAATTAATTTCCGTTAGTGACAATATATGTGTATTTGAATTTGCTAACAATGTGGAAAAATAAATAACTTTTACTTTCCCATAGATCATTTCCAACGAATGAAGAGAGAAGTCAAGGGCCTCAAATCCAGTGATCCCAGGGACAGCATATCATAGGATTTGGGGAATGGGGTTAATTTCTATTTTATTTATTCTTCCTACCAGGATGTAGTGGAACAGAAACTTCTAAAGTGGTCAATTATTAATTAGCAGTTAAATTATATTTTATTACTTCCCAGTCAAAGCTATGCAGGGATAGATGAAGGCAGTTCCTTGGGATCTCTAGTTGTAAATTTGGTATGGGGATCCTTGTTCATTTATTTTAATAAATCTAATCCATGGTATAGGAGTGGGCTTTAAAAAAGCCACCCTGTTCATACTAGTCAGTAGTCTAATTCCTGAATTATATGATAAATAAATCCCATTCCTACTTGGCATTGCATTCTTATAGCCTGAGTTCAAGCACATTTATGTGAGTCAAACACTGCTACACAGCTCATTAGAGTATTATGACAGCTGTAGATTCAACATTTTCTTGAAAAAATCCACCTCTTCCAAGGAAATTGTGAAAAAAAAGATAACATAATGAGTTCTACGGGAATGTTTGTGTCTCTTATACTCCATCAGATTCAGATATGTAAGTAAAAAATAAAAATTAAGTGGAATATTGCCAGATTCCCTAAAAGTATAGTAATCTAACCTATCTTTCCTGCATTTTAGAAAAAATCAATTTCAGACTCACAAAAATACGACCATAACGGACAACCCGCCTATAGAGCCAAACATTAAAAAACACAAAAATACACACAAAAAAAAATTAAAAACCTTACACACACCAAGGGGGGACAACCAGGACCTCTGCAACACTGCTTAAACCTCGAATTCGGACCAATTTACAAAGTTTAGCCACTCGAAAATCTCCTAAGCTAGAGAAAAAATGTCAGACAAAAAAATCGAAAACGAGGCTACACGACCCCTAAAGCTAAATACCTCAAAGTAAATACAACTTTTACAAGTACCTGTACGACCTACAACATACACCATTAGCAAGGACGCTAAATCATACAAACCCGCCTATCACATACACATTCACCGCCATTTTACAACACTAACTTACAGAATGCGGAAGTACCCAGCTACACTAACGGCTTCCCCTCGCACACACAGCCTATTTACACTACACACTGCACACATTACTGACACTTGCATCTCAGCTCCACAACACTGCAAACCTACATTGTATGCTGCAGGAACATGAAAAAAGATTGTCAGCTCTTCAGCACAATGCTTAGTGCATGTATTACTTACAAATAGGTAAAGTATATTACTTTATTCATTTACTAATTATTTCATTAGCATCACAAAAAACAATACAGACATTCACTGCGCGCCTCACAACGAGCACGAACGCTACTCATACCACACAAACTACATCAGGGGACAGCCTTGCAATAAGCGCAAAAAGCAGATCAGCGCCAACCTCACAATAACACCAAAAGCACCTCTGATAAAAAAAAAATACAACAACCAAGATGAGCCCCGAAGATCTCAGACCACCACAAAAAATGTCTGTGCCAAACAACATTCCTTGACTTACAATTCTATTGCCACCATTTTTTTGACGGGCAATTCACTAGTAACAATATAATGGCCATGAGGGTCATCCAAGTGTAAGCACTACACTATAAACCATAGCTATACCCCATTAACCCAACCCTGGCCCTATTTAATCCTACCAGTACACATTTAACCCTAACAGTACCTATCTAACCCTAACTGGGCCTATTTAACCCCATCTAAGCCTCCTAAGCCTCTATTTAACCCCATCAGGGTTCTAACTGCCCCATAAGGGTATTTAAAGACCGTCATGGGGCAGTTAGAACCCTAATATTAACCCCATAAGTGCCATGAGGGTCCTCAGGGACTCTCATGACACTAAGTACAAACACTACACTGCACTATACCCCAATAAACCATTAAATCTAAATTAACCCCCCTCTACACTAACCTATTAGCACCTACACTACCTACCTACACTACCTATACCCTAATAAACCCCCACCCCACTAATTACAGAAAATCCTAAAACCTAACTCACAGAAAATACTAAAACCTAAGTCACAGAAAATAAGAAAAACTACATTACAGAAAATAGAAAAACTACATTACAACCCCCCCCCCCACTACAGAAAATAAAAATTACACACCTGAAAAGGAAATACATACAAAATATATACATTACATTACAATACAATACAATACACAAAACATACAATTCCCCCTATCTAAAATACATACATACCCCCTATCTAAAATACACACATACCCCCGTATATAAAATATATACCCCCTATCTAAAATACATACATGCCGCCCTATCTAAAATACAATACCCCTTATCTAACATACGTTAAATCGTATATCCTAAATCTAAACTAAAATAGAATAATTAAGACCACTTACCTTTGCAGTTGTCCCTTCAGATCGCCCCCTATGAAGAAAAAAAAATAGTACAAAACAGTACATAGTAAAAATATACATTCTAAATATTCAACTCATCTTCCCAGCATGTCCCCGTCCTTCTTATTTTCTTCTCCGATGCGGCCCCTGTTAAAAATAAACATTACATTAGTACAACATATACACACACAAAATAAAATAGAATAAACATAATATACATTCAAGTTACCTTGGCGCAATGTCTCGTTCTCCTCCTCTTCTGCCCTGGCTGAGCCCTGGAAGAATCCACACTCTAACAAAATAAATAAATAAATAAATAGAGCTCCACACTCGCGGAGCTCCCCAACACTAATTAGGCCCCTAGAGCCTTTTTCGCAAGAACATTGGCAATGGCGCCTTCTAATTGGCTGAAAAGGCTGTCAATCAAATTTCAGCCAATCAGAAGGTGCCAAGGTGTGTGCCAATTAGAATGGGATACACCCCTCATATCCCATTCTGATTGGCTAAAGCACCTGTCAATCTTTTTAAAACCAATCAGAAGGCGCTATCGCCTTTAGCCAATCACAATGGGATACACCCCCACAGGGTGATTGGCTGGAAGCATCTGCACCTTCTGATTGACTGCAGTCTGATTGACAGTGACAGCAGCCAATCAAAAGGTGCTATTCCCTTCAGCCAATCACAATGGGATACACCCCCATGGGGTGATTGGCTGAAGGCCTATGTTCCTTCTGATTGGCTGTTATCACTTTTAATCAGACTACAGCCAATCATCCCATGGGGTTGTATTCCATTGTGATTGGCTGATGGCAATAGAGCCTTCTGATTGGTTTAAAAAAAGATTGACATGTGCATTAGGCAATCAGAATGGGATATGGGGGTGCATCACATTCTGATTGGCTTACACCTTGGCACCTTCTGATTGGCTGAAATTTGATTGACAATTAGTGTTGCAGAGCTCCGTTTTTTTTTGTTATGGCCCAGCCGGGACAGAAGAGGAGGAGCACGGGACATCGCGCTGAGGTAGGTTGAATGTATATTTTATTTTGTGTGTGTATATGTTGTACTAATGTAATGTTTATTTTTAACATTGGCCACGCCGGAGGTGAAAATAAGAAGGACAGGGACATAGGGACATGCTGGAAAGGTGAGTTGAATCTTTAGAATATTTAGAATGTTTAATTTTACTATGTGCTGTTTTGTACTATTTTTTTTTCCCTCGGGTGGGGATCTGAAAAGACACCTGCAAAGGTAAGTGGCCTCAATTATTCTATTTTAGGTTACATTTAGGGTTTATGTATCTAGATAGGATTTAATGTATGTTAGATGGGGGTTATGTATTTCAGATAGGGGGTATGTATGTATTTTAGATAGGGGGTATGTATGTATTTTAGATAGGGGATATTGTATTTGATGTGTATTGTATTGTATTGTAATGTAATGTATATATTTTGTATGTATTTCGTTTTCAAGTGTGTAATATTTTTTTTATTTTCTGTAGTGGGGGGTTGTAATGGAGCTTTTTTATTTTCTGTAATGTAACTTTTTTATTTTCTGTGACTTAGGTTTTATTTTTTTATCTGACTTAGGTTTTATTATTTTCTGTGACTAAGATTTATTATATTGTGTGAGTTAGGTTTTATTATTTTCTGTAATTAGAGGGGTGGGGGTTTAATAGGGTTTAGGTAGGTAGTGTAGCTGTTAGGGTAGAGGCGGCGTTACTTTAGATTTAATGGTTTATTGGGGAGGGGGGTAGTGCAGTGTAGTGTTTATACTTACTGTCATGAGGGTCCTGGAGGACCCTTATGGCACTTATGGGGATAATGTCAGGCTTCTAACTGTCCCATGAGGGTCTTTATATTCCCTTATGGGACCAATGGGGTTAAATAGAGGCTTATGATGGTCTGTATATACCCCTATAAGAGAAGGGGGTAAAAAAGGGGTTAAATAGGACCTGTTAGGGTTAAATGTGTACTGTTAGGATTAAATATGCCCAGGATTGGGTTAATGAGGTATAGTTAGGGTTAATAGTGTAGTGCTTACATTTGTGTCATGAGGGTCCTGGATGACCCTCATTGCACTTATAGTGTAATTACATGGGTTAATTAGTGTCCTATATGGGTCTATTTAGTTGAGGCACCCAGTACTCTGCCATTGTGTGACATACAGCATTTCAACACTTTTTTATTGCCCCGTCATTTTTGACGGGCAAGTCGCTAGTATATATATATATATATATATATATTTGAAAACATTTTGTATTTGGTGGGCTCTGGGGTTGCCAACAGAAAATCTAGCCATGCAAACCTTAGAAGGTGATGGATTAAAAAAGGAATTGCCAATCTATGTACTTTCAATAACAAAGTGGTTAGTCAGAAGACATGTTCCAGGCTACCCTCCTTGATCTCTTGAAGGCTGGAGAGTCTCTATCTATATCTCGCTCAAAATGTCTAGTCCTAGTGTGTTGACATTCTCAGTTACAGCACAGTCAGGGAGTTACGGTTTTCTCTGTCTTTTAAACCTGTTTCAATGGCTTAATTGGCATTCTACGGTTCCTATTGGTTAATTAACCTGTGACAGAATCACAAATTACGGGCTTGCTTGATTTTGGAGCGCTTCATCAGATTGGATACCCGGAAACGTTATGAAACCAGGGTTTACAGGCTTGAGGCTTCGGGCCGTAACTTGCACCCTTGTTCAATTGAACAGAACCAGATTTGTAGCAGACCGCGAGCCAGCAGCAGGCCCGCAGACATTAGGCCTATGTACCGCGAGATGCAGCCTTCAAATTGAATGAGGCTTTCACTGTTTATGACTTGTGGCAACTATTCAAATCTCATTATCTCCTTTGTAATTGATTAATGTGTCTGCTTAACCCATGTGTGGTGATTTCACAGGTATATTCACTTAGCCTCTATTCATATCTGTTTATTAAAAACATGACCCATCCTCAGCTCTATTTGATCCTTGTGAAATATTCCTTCATGTATGTCCATGGAGCCTCATTCAATTTAAACATTGTAAGTTACAGTTGCCCGTAATGGAGGCAGCAAGTTAATTTGCTATCCAATTGGCATCATTACTTTCCTGGGCTTCCTCAATGCCTGTTCTGCCACTTGTTGGAGGTCCTTGTTGTTCAGGCTCTCACCTTAAACTTGTACCAAGTCCTTAATGTCCTGGGCATCTGCATCTCCCAGTCCAGCCATATTGACCAGGTCTACTATCTCAACCATCTCAACTATGATGGGCTTTTCTGACTTTGAAAACCAGTTGCTATAGCAGTGTGTTTGGGGTCATTGTCCTGCTGGAAGGTGAACCTCCGTCCTAGCCTCAAATCACGCACAGAGTGGTACAGGTTTTGCTAAAGAATATCTCTGTATTAAGCACCATCCATCTTTCCCTCAACACTGACCAGTTTCCCAGTCCCGGCTACTGAAAAACATCACCACAGCATGATGCTGCCACTACCATGTTTCACTGTGGGTATGGTGTTCTTTGGGTGATGTGTTGGTTTTGTGCCAGATAAAATTTTAGTCTCATCAGACCAGAGCACCTTCCTCCTCCTTCAATTTGGGAGTCTCCCACATGCCTTATCGCAAACTCAAAACGTGCCATTTAGTTTTTTTGCTGAAAGTAATGGCTTTCTTCTGGCCACTCTGCCAAAAAGCCCAACTTTATGGAGCATACGGCTTATTGTCGTCCTATGTACAGATACTCCAGTCTCTGCTGTGGAACTCTGCAGCTCCTCCAGGGTTCCCTTAGGTCTCTGTGCTGCCTCTCTGATTAATGCCCTCCTTTAGTGATGTCGCGAACATCAAATTTTCGGTTCGCGAACAGCGGACCCGAACTTCCATCAAATGTTCGCGAACAGGGGAACCCGGAGAACCGCCATAGACTTCCATGGGCAGGTGAATTTCCAAACCCACAGGGACTCTTTCTGGCCACAATAGGGATGTTAAAGTTGTTTCAAGGGGACTAACACCTGGACTGTGGCATGCCGGAGGGGGATCCATGGCAAAACTCCCACGGAAAATTAAATAGTTGATGCAGAGTCTGGTTTTAAGCCATAAAGGGCATAAATCACCTAACATTCCTAAATTGTTTGGAATAACATGCTTTAAAACATCAGGTATGATGTTGTATCGATCAGGTAGAATAAGAGTTACACCCGCTTCAAAGTAACAGACCAATCTCCCCAGTTAATGCACCGCAAACAACCGCAAACAGTCCCTTTGCACAACCGCAAACTCCCTATTTGCACAAGGTTGGATACCAAGCTAGCCATGTCCCGTTCCTTGTCCTCACTGATGTCATTGAAGGTCTCTTCCTCCACCCAGCCACCAAGGGTTCCCGAAAGGTGACAACAAGCCCCCTGGGACGCCTGCTGTGTTTGGTCTTCCACCTCCTCAAAGCCACCTTCCTCCTCTGACTCCTCTTCTTCAGACTCCCAGAGTCTGGGGGCTTCCACTGCCCAGCATGGAAGATTATACACAGGTCAGAGCCTGGGGGCTTCCACTGCCCAGCATGGAATATTATAAACAGGTCAGAGTCTGGGGGCTTCCACTGCCCAGCATGGAAGATTATACACAGGTCAGAGTCTGGGGGCTTCCACTGCACAGCATGGAAGATTATACGCGTTGCCTCTGTCTGCGTTATTATAAGGTGTGTACTGTTAAGTAGTACTATTCCTATCGGTTTAATCCCTGTTACGTCCACAATCAGGGGACGTGCATATGGCATGGATTTTTGGAATATGAGTGTCACTGTGCACTGGCAAAAGTTGGCAGAGTAGATGCAATAGGCTTCACACACACGCCTTTAGGCAGGCAATTGCTATTCAATCTACTACAGTCAAAAAAGTGTTGTTTTATGTCACTGAGCACAATATAAGCTGTGAGCCTGACACAGGCAGACAATATAAGCTGTTAGGTGTTAGCCTGTCACACACACATGCTGGCAGGCAGGCATAGATTACACAAAAATAATTATAAAATAAAATAAATGATGTTCAAAGTTTCCTCAATGATAAAGTATAGGGGGCGAACTAAAAAGTGCATGTGTTCGCCGTTCGCGGCGGACGCGAACATGCGAAAATCGCCGCGAATAGTTCTCCGGCGAACTGTTCGGGACATCACTACCCTCCTTGCCCGGTCCATGAATTTTGGTGGGTGGGCGTCTTTTGGCAGGTTTGCTGTTGTGCCGGCTTCTTTCCATTTTGTTATGATATATTTGATGGTGCTCCTGGGGATCATTAAATATTTGGATATTTTTTTATAACCTAACCCTGACTTGTACTTCTCAACAACATTGTCCCTTACTTGTTTGGAGAGTTCCTTGGTCTTCATGGCAGTGTTTGGTTAGTGGTGCCTCTTGCTTAGGTGCTGCAGCCTCTGGGGCCTTTCAAAAATGGTGTGTGTATGTAATGACAGATCATGTGACACTTAGATTGCATCATTTTACTAATTATGTGAGTTCTGAAGGTAATTGGTTGCACCGGAACTTTTTGTGGGCTTCATAACAAAAAAATATTTTTTCTATTTCTAAAAAATAGTTTTATTTATATATTTTTTCCAATTTCTCTTCACCAACTTAGACTATTGTGTTCTGATCAATCACATAAAATTCAGATTAACAAAACATTGAACTTAAGGCTGTAATGTAACAAAAGAGGTAAAAAGTCAAAGGGGTGAATACTTTTGCAAGGCACTGTATGCCTTTATATACAGAGTGCACTTTACCTTCTATTCGCTTAAGGGGATATTTTTGTACAGATGTGCCCAGGGCGGACTCCTCAGATTGTATTGTAGTGTTTTATTCGTCATGGTAGCTTTTTAAAAAATATTGTTTTATGCTTTATATCAATAAAGTGATGTTTTTATGTATTGGTGCCCCGATGGGCAATTGTTTGTTCTAGTTATCTCAGCATGTTTGGAGTATATGAGTTTTAGAGATTACTAGTTACAATTCTAGTGCTTTTATTTTTTCATTGTTCTATGAAATCTATTATCTCTTCACCAGATATTTCTGCAAATATATATGGAACCAAGTGGTGCATGCATGAATAGGTTACCTTTCTTATTAAAATAGTAACATATTTGTACCATGTGTAGGTGTATCATCTTATCAGCTCTTGTGGAAAAGGTATGAAACTCTTCTAGGTGACACAAATGGGTTAATTTCGAATCCATAAATGGTCAGCTAATAAATAAAAATATTATCATGTATTTCTTGTAAATATTTGTAAACAGATTATTGCTGTCTTATAAGGTAATAACACAGAGGAAATGCATGACATTCTTATCATATTCAATGATGATTTCTACAGTGGAATGTTTGGCATCCACATAATTCATGATATGACTGCCTCCTGTCAGATGAGAAAATCATCTACAAGATTAGACTAGTGGGAAATTGAGTGCATTCAGTTGTGGGTTCTACAAATAAAGGGTATTTTAAATTTTGTGCATAAAGGTATCAGCTACTGCTGGGACATTTTTAACCTACAATTATTATACTCTTTCTGCAGATATAATAAATCATCAAAACAAATTATAATTTCTCCTTAAAGGGACACAATCAGATAGAGGGTCAACATCTACATGATAAATGTGCTTTGCTATTTGAAATTATACTTGAAGTTAGCAATTTTCTTCTGCTTTTAACCTGCTCTTGCATTGTCAAAATACCACCAGCTTGTGGTACTGATTAGTACCATGTGTGCAGGTCCAATATTAGTTCTAAATGCAATAAATATATATTTTTAAATATATAAAAAGGCATATATATATATATATATATATATATATACATATATATATATATATATATATATATATATTGTATATGTATATGTAAAGGTGTGATATGGAACACGCAAGGGAGATGTAAAACTTTTTAAATTAATTATTTTAAATTAATAAGAGAATTTTCATATAAAAAAAAGAAAAATGGACGCAGGAGCTTTGAACTTAGAACATACTGGTCTAAAACTGTATCATATATCATATCATGCTAATCAATTGTTCTAAGAATCAATAGCAATAATATCAGTGTGACAGTGCCATGACCCACTTTTTGGGGGTGTGACGATCAGGGTGTAGGGGCTATTACTGACCAGGGCCACCTGCTATAGACTAAGGATTAACTACAAACAAGGATTGTTGTTTTTTTGGAAACTTTGGCACCAGCACCCTGATATCTGGCTTCTGTATCAGTCAAGGTCTCCTCATCAGAAATCAGCACTTCCAAGAGTCTCAGTAACCTTCCTGTGGTAGTGACCAGGACATGTTACTTGTAGAGTGGAGATGATCAGTATCGCAGCCACCAGGAGCAAATAAAATAACATACTATTTCTATATGTCTCAGCAGTGAATTGAATTATTTTTTGGCTCTAATAGTCTGGCATCCTGTCCATCATGTGCATCTGTGAACAATAGGCCAACCTCCAAATATACATAATGCTGTCTCCATGTCTAGTAGCCCAGACCTCAAATAGAGTACATTAATGTTATCTGGCAAACAATGGGACAAAACAGATTACAATACAACAGAGGTATTTATGCACATAGTCCAGTGGCTGAAGCCAAGCAGTCAGCCTATTGAGCCACCATAAAGGACAAAGATCCAGGAACTGGAAAAGCGATCTGTGACAGGTACCAGGGGGGAACCTCCCTGACCCTACCAAGAATGGCTTTACAGGGCGAGAATACATTCCAGACTTTTTTTGGGATGACCACTGAACCATTGTGGCCACTAGCCCATGGGACCCCCAACTTCAAGGGGCTTTACAAGGGCAAGGACTATGACATTTTGTTCAGTTATGTGTGATGTTGTTTTGTGCATCAGGCCCTGATTATGTACCCTGGACTCCAAAGATGATATCTATTTCAGTATTTGGGCTTAGCAAGCTCAAGGATTTTGATAATGTTTAAGGCAGTGATGTGGGTTCTGAGATATGCTCTGGGATATAAGAGTGATTTATTTAATATCACTGGCTAAAGGTCTTTATTTCAGTAGCAGCAGTGATTACTGCACTGTACTGCAGCAGTAACTGATAGGGATATATTGTTGCCAATAACTAACAAGCACCTATAAAGGAACAGAGATACATTTTTGCTGTTTCTGCCATACAGTATATTCAGCCCTATTAAATTCCCCCAACGTAAAAACCCGTACCCCGAAATGGAGCCCGTTAGACTTATGGCTAATTCTTTGATCTGTCAAACCCATAAATGTTACGTTTGCAAATCGCTATTAAATTGCTACAAATCCACAAATCCACTGGCGTTCAAACCCGTAACCCTCAAATAGAGCCTAAAAACATACAAGTACTAGAGAGGACCCGCAAGGGGGTTAAAGTCTTATCAATAGCACTGTAAATGCAAATATCAACACACTACTGTACTTAATATTAAAGGGAAACTGATGTTGGGTATTACAATTAATAGCACAACTTTCTCAAGCTCGCGAATCTGCAATATAAAATCCTTATTTTAATGTTTCATTTCCGTGTTATATCATGCCTGACAATCAATGTGTTAATACATATAATGGAACTTGCATGCACTAGAATATCATATTTACTGATTTATTAATATTGCATTATATATGGAATGCGGGTCTGACCGAAACTCATAATTGAAACTCGTAAGGGTTTGAAATATAACCTCCATTTTTCAGTGATGTAATGATGATGATCTCTTTTACCATTGGCTGCATCTAAACCTGTAACTATGGGTTTGACTAATTGATCATGTTCACGGCCACACATGCAACATGCCCAAGGATGGTTTACCAGTTTGCGTCTCCGTCCCGTTGTTTGCAGCATGGTTGAGTGTAATAGCTCTATAACTCTGGCGAATTTCAAGCCCACAGGCTTTGCAGGTGTACTGGTGCCACTACGGGCTTTGAATTTAATATGGCCCTGTGTCTAGCATGCCATGTTTGTTAGTGTGACTCAATTCTTCCACTCAGACATCCTGTCTCCAGTAGATATTTACCTTACCACCCCCTACCATGAAGCCAATCCTGTTAGAGGACACTAACAAGGACACTAGCTTGTTAATTTCCCCCAAGGGGATGTGTAGTTTGTGAATAAGGGACATGGGGACATTAAAAAGACAATTAGAGTATTAGAGTGTTATATGACAATTAGAGGGTTATATGAGATCCTACTATGATTCAAACAGAAAAAAGCATACAACAGGTTACCAGTTATTCCCCACCGTGAATTTACATATCTATCTAAAAAGAGACAAGAGTTAACAATATAATTCTTCTAAAAAGAATAGGAAAAAAACAAAAACATGGGGACCCTGTTCTCACTTTTATGCTATCACCTAAAAAAAAACACAACTTAAACAGATATATACATAAAAATAAGTTATATAAGCTCCACTACATCCATAGTGAATATAGGGGAATAAATATATATTGTAACCAAGTGTCAAGTACCATCATGTTGTAATACACATCCCGATATCATAAAAAATAATATGTGCACACATTGTGTAAAGCAAATTAATAATAGCCTTAATAATACGCTGGCTAGGACCTCAAGGAGTGCCTCCTGCCAGAAAGGCTGCCCTTATGGCATACCCCAGATCTACCTATAGGTCCCTAGCCAACAACTAAACTACAATACATTATACTAATAATTCAAGAATAAAAGTTAAACAATATTGCACAAGTGATGACTGCAATATTAAGCACCACCCCCTAGAATACATGTAATACTAGTGATCATAAAATAATACATACACCACCCTAAATAAAGTACAAAAAAAAAAAATACAATGATATCAGTTTGAATACTATTATCAAATTCCGCTGAAACATCCCTACGACCCTCTCCGACTTTCGGACCACAAATGGGACCCTCGCATTTGCGGAGGTGGAGGCTCTACGGCGACTCACAACCCCTTACAAACGACCACACAAGCGGGACTTTTAAAAAACAAACACACGATGACTAACTACAGACTTACACAAAACAATACGAGCCGTGGGACTTAGAAAATAAAAAATTGTGGACTTACACAAAAACAATTACGACTTCTGTCAAATTTACAAAGTTTAGCCACTCGAAAATCCCCTAAACGAGCGAAAAAATGCCCGCCGAAAAAAACGAAGACTAGGCGTTAGTAGTTAAGTTATCAATATGTATCCCCAGTAGGCAGGACTCCATCTTAGATAGAATTACTGTCTTAAAGAGTTTGGCAGCAAGCTGGGTTAGTTTCCCCCAAATACCTTGGGCTATTGGGCATAACCACCAAGTATGGATATGGTTCCCTATTGTTTGACAGCCTCTAAAGCATTTATTACTCTCCCGGGGGTTAATCTTTTGCATTATATCTGGGGTACAGTAGGTTCTTTGAAGAACCTTAATGGATGTTTCCAGGAGGCTGGAATTAAGCGATCCTTTGCTTAAATTTGAGCAAGCTTCCGACCATTTAGCCCTATCCCACTCCAATTCCATGTCCTCTTCCCATCTCAACATACATTTTGGTTTTCCTCCAGATTTGCTACTTTTAAAAGTGTTGTATAGTGAACCCAGTATGCCTTTTTTGAGTGGAAGGGTTTTGCAGATAGTAGACATCCATGAAGCCCTGGGAAGCCCTAGTGATCTAGACGTTTTGCTAACCCAGTCTCTAATTTTCAAGTAGTTATAAAGCTCTGTGTGGGGTATATTGTGTGTCATAGCGAGTTGATCATAAGTCTGGAGCCGATCGTTATTAAACCAAGTGCTTATCCTATCCAAGATTCTGAAGGTCCACCAGTGCCTTAAGGTTATACTAGTGTCTTCCATAATATGGGGGAAAGAGAAAATCAACAACAGAGGGGAATGTGCTAGAGTCAGGTGAGCCAGTTGGACTGGTTTATGGTAAAATCTCAAATTAGGACACGAAAGACCTCCTGTTTGTTTGTGTCTATACATAACTTTTTGGGATATACAGGGCCGCTTATTTCTCCAGATAAACCGAAACATGCTATTTTGAAAAACATCTAATTATTTCAGTTTTATTGGGATGGGCAGAGTTTGAATGAGATACAGGATTTTAGGCAGAATATTCATTTTAGTTGCCACTATTCTTCCTGACCAAGAAATAATTTGATATAATTTAAGAGATCATATATTATAACAGAGATTACATATTGGTGATAGTTATATTATACATGCATTCCTAATACTATTTTGGTGTTCTCCAAGTCTTCTCCTGAATTCTGTTGAAGTTAAGCCTACGTACCTAGGATCGCATGGACACTTAAGACCATAAATCACACAGTGGGAGCTACAATTGAAAAAACCTTTGATTTGTAAAATCGACCCAGTCTGTCCTGAACGTCTTCAATCTTCTTGAGACAAGCCTAATAGATCATGTAAATGCTTGTTAAGAATATATCCAATCTTCTTCCATTGCTCATTAAATTTTATTAACAAAACAATTGTTGTTCATCTTAGGTGTCAAAAGGATCTCCCTATCAATATGAAGAGCCCTATCGTACACCTTCTTAATAAGGTTATTGCTATAACCTCTTAAGTTTAATGCACCCCTCAATTATTTTGCACGTACTTTGAAGGTCTTCAGCTCTCAGCAGTTTCTCCTTAACCGGAGGAACACACCAGTCGGAATTGCCTTCTTCGTTGAGGGCAAATGAGAACTACCAAAATGATGGGTACTATTGTTAGCTGTGGGCTTCCTGGACAGATAAGACATTCATTTCACAATAATATCCTTGGATATCGTGACATCCCAACAAATATTTGCGTAGGTGGGAGCACAAGAGTCCCACATTGCAGTCCCCCTCTTCTGTCTGAAAAACTTACCCTCAAATACGAAGACATTATGTTCAAAGACAGATTTGAGTAGCCGTAAAATGAAACAGTTTTTATCAAAATTCACAGTCATTTTTTTATCCAGAAAATATTTGTGAGCCACATAGCCATACCTGTGTTCGATGGACATATAGGGAGACTCCACATCACAAGTTACTAATATAGTAGGTTGTCTATACACCAGTGGCGGCTGGTGACTTTCCAACTTGCTGGGGCAGAAAACAGAGATCTGGCCCTCCCCTTACATTGACTCCACCCAACAGTATAAACCCCTCCCCTCACATGTTACCACAACATGTATAGACCCTGTCTAGTGACACCGTCTCCACCCTCAAAAGTGATCCCATGGAGAAAGACAGGGATAGAGATAGAGATAGAGAGGGGGGCCCCTGGGTGGATTGTGAGAAATGTGGTAGTTAAAGAGATGGATAGAGAGAGAAAGCGATAGAGAGAGAGGAAGTGATAGAGAGAGAGGAAGGTATAGAAAGAGAGGAAGGGATAGAGAGAGAGGCAGATAGAAAGTTAGAGAGATAGATTATATGCCTCTTCTTCTATCCCTCTCTCTCCCTCTCTATCCATCTCTCCTTCTGCCCTTTTCTTCCTCCCTCAACAACCCCCCCCCCCCCTCATCTACATACCTCTCTATCTATGACTCTGAGCCTAGGTACTATGATAGCAGCAAATAGAGAGAGAGTAAAACTGCATACATAAATAATTTGTTAAATGAGCAAATAGATTAATTTAACCAAACAGACACTAAACAACACGCAGGAGGAACATCCTGCACCTACCGAAGGACAGGGTGATAATTCACCAACAACAGACCACAACCAGAAAGTTGCACCCCAAGTTGGTTCTGCATGACTCAGTACTGTTTTGTTTCTCCCTCCATTTTAAACATTATTATTATTAAAAAATACATTTGAATAAAACTATGTGTTTCGTAAAAAATATTTAAAAAAAATATTTATTCAGTTTATAGGCTGTCTTTACATAACTAATATTAAGTTGCAAAAAACATATTTGAGTGGTTAATCAGCATATATTTCTAATTCTGCTCCTTCACACACACATATATATATATAGCCCACTCCAGATAAAGGCCAAGTGTGAAACTGGTTGCGTGATTAAACAGTTCCATTTGTGACAACCAAAGCAGGAAACAGAACCACAGCACATGGAGTGCTGCTGCTGACCTGTGGAGATACAGACACAGAGGACTTCCATTTGTGGAAAACTTACTAAACCTAATGTTAGCTTTTTATATTATTTTTTTTACTATGTATTAAAACTTTATTGACCATACCTTTCTCTCCCTGATGACTGCATGCATAATGCTGACTGAAAAACATAACCCTGCAGTGAAAGGATCTGAATAACCTGACATAAATGTTAGGAGATTACCCACTTTTTAAAGAATTTTCCTCATCTGCAAAACCTGCTACCTTAGAGGACCCTCTTTTTTCCTTGTCTATTTTTCAGCACTAAGGAAAAAGAAACTGAAGTTAAGCACCAAGAGATCTCCCCCAAAACTAAGTATACCCTCTCGTTATAAATACAAATGGACATAGAGAGACTAAGACACAGGACCCCTTCTGGATCCCTACCTTGTCATGGTGAAGGGGCTTGTTACCTCAATGAAGCTGTGAACTATATTATGAAGGGTCACCCAAGATGGGCAGATGATTTTAGAGAGGTCAGAATAAAATGCAGTCCACTGGAGTAGGAACTGGCAACGTACTCTAGTATTTTTGCCATGAAAACCATATGGATAAGCACAACCAGAAACAAAGATAGGTGTACCTGGTGTGCTGCATCCATGTGGTCACTGAGAGTCAAACACGACTGAAGGACAGAACAACAACAGCAAGACATACAGAGGGATATGGACTAACCTGAGCTCCGCAGCTGCTCCTGTCTGGTATAGGCCGGGGTGGTGACAGACAGGTCACAAGCTTGGTGTGTGGAGCAGAGTAGTCAGAATCAATAAGACCACGAGAGTATTGAGAAAACTGAAGCTTTACACACAGCTCCCTCTATCTGCACTCACTGTGAGCTGGGAGTTGTTTTTCTTTCAATATACTCTATTGAGATTGCATCAATTTATTCACTTCCAGGGGGATTGTGAGAGCGGCAGTCCCTGTACCCTGATGTGTAGTACTAGGCTAGTCCCCAGCTGTTATAAGTCAGTGCATTTAACTGCAGCACAGAGGGTTTGTGATGAAAAGTGAGAGCAGCAGCTATTAAAAAACAGAATATTGAACATGCTACAGCATTTTTATATAAATTATACAATAAGTAAGTGATGGGGGGATTAAGTCAGTGCATTCATTTTGGGAGGGCGGTTGCCCATTTGCCCCTATGGACCAGCCACCCCTGCTATACACATACAGTAAATCATCTATTCTTCTCAACACATCCATAGCGTCCCTCACATATGAGGGCAGGCTGGTTACAAGCTTTCTCAATCTGGCATACAGATATCTACTGGCTCTTCCTGTCAGACTACTGATACCTGATATGATAGGTCTACTTTCTTGCTGTTTATGAATTTTGAGCAACATATAAAGGTATCCAACATTTATGGTACCATAAATACATGGGAGGAATAAAGTGTGGAAACATCAAATTTTCACCAATAATTCCAAAACAAGTGTCTTTAACTTTAAAGCGATTAAAACATATTAAAGGTTGTCACCCTAGGTTTAACAACTTGAATATATCTGTGCTCCTTGGGACCTATGAGATTGTATTTCCAAGCAAGGTCCAGCAAGCTCTCATACTCTTTCATATAATCATCTGTTGGATTACGTTTCAATCTTTGATAACATGAGGTATCATTTAATTGTCTCAATGCCTCTTTGACATAATCCTCGGTCTTCCAGATGACAATAGTTCCTCTCTTATGTGATGGTTGAATAACCATATCTGAGCAAGAGGAAATTTCTCTCAATGCTTCGTGTTCTCCACTAGATATATTTTGTTTTTTGGGAGCTCTCAAATTGACATATTCCTCTGTAACAAGATGGGTGCTAATTTCAACCTGAGGACAGATATTTGATGGGGGGGGTTAAAATTAGATTTCATCTTTAATTACTCTAACCAATTCTCCTGATCCTCTAACAGTGGTTAATTTTCCCTTCACAAATCCATTAACCGCACTGGCGGTCTGGCCATGTTAGTGCCCCCGAATGTTAAAGCAATACACTCGGGGGTGCTGACGTGGCCAGACCGCCTTGCTCCACCCCCTGTGTTGCTACTCTCACAGGGATGTCGGCATCAGAGGAGGAAAGTGTGTGATCCTGATCGTGGCTCGGGGTTGCCGCATTAGCTAATGAAAATTAACCCTGAGCCACGCTCGGGATTACCGCTAAGGCGGTTAAGTCTCTATGTGCTTGAGTCTCTATCATTTCTATGTCCTCATTTACCTCTTCATGGTTAAAATATTTATAAAGTAATATCTTGCAAGCAAATAGCTGCAAGTCCTTGATCCCATCAAAAAAGTTAAAGTCAAAAGAAGGAGAAAAAGAGAGTCCCTTTATTAATATACTCATGTGAGCAGGTGTGATCTCTCTATCTGCTAAATTGGTAATGAGAAACACTTTCTTTTCAGCTGTTGCTGAGGTCTGTAGCCACATACTTGTCTGTCCAGGACATTTGTAATTGACCGTTGTTCTGCTCTGTTCTGTAAATTTGATATATAATCCTGTCTCATATTTCACAATTCTCATATTTCACAATTCTCATTTTCTGTCTGAGATGTCTCATTATCAGTTGAGGAAAAAGTTTTAGCAGTGGCCAAATACCTTGATCTGAAGGCTCACCTTCTATTTTCCCTAGGACTACATTCAATTTTTTTTCCTTTTTCAAAGTCTATTAAGTTAATATCCCTGTTAAATTTGTCTCTTTAAACTGCTATAATCTCATTCTCACTTCTATCTATATTCTCTTGGATCTTTTTATATGCCTTTTTAAATTCTACCAAATGTTCAAATCACATTAAATTCTTGTTCAATTCACTAACCTCTATGTCTAGTTCTTTCAAATTATAATACTGTTGATGGCTTTTTCCCACCTATCTTTATAATTATGAAAGGAGGGGAATACTTTAATATATAGTACTTTAAGAATTAGTTGATTAGCAAGATACCTATCATATAAGCGTAAAACAGAATTAATTTAAGTGTTTTTTCATTAAGTCTTCTACAATCATTAGGGTGAGACTGGAACCCCTTTTTCTACTTCCAATCTTTTATTGTGTCTCTTCCAAAAATCTTCTTCTATATTAAATACCGCCACCAAGTATAGAGATTGTTGACAAAGCAATCAAGAATAAACAGTCAGATAGGGAGCTATCATAAACAGCCAAATATATATTAAAGCTAATAATATCAAACTAGTTTTTCTTGTGGCTATGAGATCATCCAAAACCAACCAAGAGGAGAAAACAAGGAAACCCCTTCACCAACTACTGGGGTCCTGAAGACAGAAACCAGGCTGATAAGCCACACCAACACACAGCTAGCCTGATAAGCACTGCTACTAGCAAGGTGGTAGGAGAAAAAGAAGGCTACTGGCAGACCCCAGGCCAAGGGTAGAGCCCAGATTGGAACAGCTGTGCTTGTTGGCCTTCTGGAAAAAGTGTGATTGACTGTGAACCATTGATGGAGCCTGTTAAATATAGTCCTTTTTATACTGGAATTCTAACCGTATATCCTGACCAGTTAACTTACATCTGACTGCTATAAGAACTCCAAATACACTGGAAACTTATAAGTTAAAGGGTTTATTAACATACAAGAGTAGTGGTGAGATTGGCATCTGAAATACAAGGCTCTATCTATATAATACTAATTTGTGTAAATACTAATGTGTGTATGCAAGAGTGTAGAGTATTCCTCCTGATTCCTCTGTTCCTTTCCTAAGATAATTCTACCACCCAACAAGTCCATTTGGCCCAGTTATACACATCATAGCCACACCCTGGGATTGTCCCAGCCATTAAAATCTTTCATCAGTGAATGACCCCTGGATGTGATTCTTCATTGCACCTTTGCTCCACCTCTTGTTTCTTGAGTTGATTCCCATGCTGTGTGTCCATGATGCAAATTCATCCCTGAGGCTTTTAGTACTGACCATTTGTTGTTTGATCACCAGCAGGGTGTCATTCGGGAAAGTTAGCTTTCCTTTGTTCCTTATGACAGATAACATCACAGATAACTGGACATCCACAAGCAAGACATTCAAGCATATTAACCTCTTCAGTATAGCTCCAGAATTGGTTAATTACTCATATATTTATAACAGAGCCACAACTGATAAAGATGGCCAGGGCCTAGTCACAGACCAGAGGGCAGGGGAGGGAATGAGCCATGAGATCCCGCCAGACAGAGACCAGGCTATTAAGGCAAACTGGGATCACAAATTGTGGGCACAATCAAGGAGAAATTTAATACAATGCCCAGACCGTGGGTAAAACAGAAGTGAAATACTGTGCTTAGACTGTGGTTCCATGTGAGGTGGAATACAGTGTATCTCCATGACAGGTGGTCCTTGTTCTGCATGTTGGGCATTGAGAAAACCCAAATTCTCACAATCGTATTCCTGAAGCAGAAGGCACAACCCACTAGGGCCCCGTTTTCTATGTATACTCTCGTGGGAGGGCTTCAGGGCATAGACAAGCAATAATTAAACATTATTATTATCCTTTATTTGTAACGCGCCAACATATTCCATAGTGCTATTCAGGGGTCATGTGCATAGAAAAGTACAATATAACACACAACGCAAAAGAGTGAAGGGCCCTTTCTTTGGCCTTAAAAACTTACATAGAAGTACTTTCTTTCAAAGCACCATACAACATTGAAAACTTGCAGACTTACAATCTAAAGAGAATGGAAGAAACAGAGACTTGGGCAGGAATAGGATGGAAATAAGATTAGGATAGGTCAGGAGGGAAGTGAAAGGCTACTTGTGTAAAGTTAGAAGGTTTTCATTTAGTAGGAGAAGGAATTGATCTGACAGAAAGTCGTTGTGAGGTGTGGGGCTCTAGATTGGAGTATGTTATCTCCACCTAGTTGTCAGACAGTATAACCAGCAAATGATATTGTCAGGTGATTGTAATTTGACTGTTTATGGGGCTACAACAATTGGGCGTGGGTGTTTGTAGTAGAGGGTGGAAGGGACTATTTTACTTGCTTCAGGAGAACATGTTGGTATGGCTGAGTCTCTGAAGAAGTGAGAAAAGACTTAGAATTAGGAGAACCAGGGCATATAAATAGGGGAGAGAGGATGGAGAAGGAGTTTGGCTTTTCTGAGGGGGGAGGTAATTAATACAGTAATAAAACTATATCATAGTAAATAGAAAGCTGATACAAGTTATAAAATATAGCACAATATAACACAATATACATTGTTGATTGGAGAAGACGAATAATTTTCTTAAGCAAACAGCATGGTTACTTGCTTCAAGACAAAATGTTGGTATGACCTGAGTTTCTTTCTTAAGTAAACAGGATGGATATTTGCTTCAGGAGAAAATGTTGGTATGACCCGAGTCTCTTTCTTAATCAAACATAATATAATATCTAAGTCAATTCTTCATCAATCTAAAAAAAATAAACAACTTTACCACATGATTTTCCTCCCAGAGTCTAGGATGCACTGGTGGTGAGGAGAACAGCTTGGCTAGGATTTTAGTTTTTGCACTATCTTGAATTAAATTATTTTCGTTTATATACCTATATAGGACTTACAGTACATTAAAAAGTGCAAGCTGAATGGGAACCAGTGAAATTTGTTATCTGGCTCCACTATTGAACATTACTGATTTACATATGTGATAGTGTCTCTAGAGAACTAGGATGCTATGTTTAGGACATGATTTTTTAAGAAATTGTAATATTGCTGGTTATTAAGTGGAAATATAAGCAACAAACTTGTATTTGAGTTTTGGAAAATAGTTACTATATATTTCAGTAACTGTATGTTTAAACACAGCTAATTACATTCAGCCCTATTAAATTCCCCTAACATGTAAAACCGTAGCCTGTAACATAGCCTGCAACACTTGCGGCTATTATATTGGCCCTGTAAAGCAGGCTGCTGACATTTTGGGGGTAATGAGTGAAAAAAGCCTAGGGGACGTGAAACTTCATGGACCCAAATCCTTTGTTCTGTCAAGCCTGTAACCGCTACGTTCCAAATTAGGTATTCAATTGTAACAAATTCACTGGCGTTCAACCCCGTAACACGCAAATGGAGCCAAGAACCCAACGGGTACTAGCGAGGCCCTGCTAGGTGGTTAAAGTCCAATCTGTAGCACTGTAAATGCAAATATACCCACACTGCTGTACATAAAAATAACAAGACATTTGATGTTAGGTATTAGAATTAATAGCAGAACATTCTCAAGCTCGAAATCGGCAATATAAAATATTTTTTTTCATGTTTAATTTCCTTGTTATATCGATCCCAGCAATCAATGTATTAATACATATAATGCAACTTGCATGTAATAGAATATAATATTTACAGCTTTATCAATATTGCATTATTACTGCAATGTGGGTCCAATCGTAATTGAAACCCGTAAGACTTTAAAATCACACCTCCATTTTTCAGTGACGTATTTATGACGATCTCTGTTGCCATTGGCTCCACCTAAACCTGTAACTACGGGTTTAACTAATTGATCACGTTCACGGCCACGCATCCAACAGTCAACAAGTGGTTTACGGGTTTGCATCTCAAGCCTGTAACTCACGCCCTGCTCGAATTTAATAGTATTAAATTCCCTCAACGTGTAAAACCGTAGCCCGTTATGGAGCCCGCAAGACTTACGGCTATTAAATTGGCCTCTTAAAGCTACCCGCAGGCGGAAAAACCCTACGGGATGTTGAAATCTGTACATTTGAAAATCACTATTAAATTGCTACGAATCCCCAAAGACGCACTGGCGTTCAAATCCGTAACCCTAAATGGAGGCAAAAATATTACGCGCTCCAAGTAGGACAATTACTTGCACAACTATCCCCAAATTCAAAATAGGCATTTAAAAAATAATTTATTTCATCATATGCCAATATGAAAGGACATGCTGCAACATGCATAAAGCAATTAAAGATATACTACTTGATTAAATTGCAACACAAAAGCATGAAACTGATGCCATATTAACCCTGGAATATATATGTGATTGCATAAACATCTCGCTCATCACATCTACATTGGGAAAACAAATAGTGGACAAATGACACCGCCACATCACATATATCAAGTACTAGGGGAACATTATAGTATTTGTTGTTCAGTACTTCAGTTGTGTCCGACTCTCTGTGACCCTATGGACTGCAGCACATTTAGCTAGGTCTCTGCCTTTTCTGTTCCACAAGGTTTGCATGCCAAATATACTGGAGTTGGTGGCGAGTTCTTTCTTTAATGGACTGTGATTTGTCTGACCTCTATGCTGTGACCTGGCGACCTACAGTGGCCCTACATGGTATAGCTCCCAGCTTCATTCAGGTACACAAGCCCCTTCACCACCACCACTTAGCAATCCACAAGGGGACCAATCCACAATTGATGAATAGCAAAACATAATGGGAGGTCACTAAATGGAAATTGCTATACATCTTGGCACATGGCCACCAGCAATTGTGTGTGACTCTCCAGGATAGGCATATAGGAGATGGAGGTGAGTTGGCTGCTTATCCACATGCCTCTGCACAGCCTCCATGTGTTTTTGCGGGCCCTCCTGATGGGTTAGAGAAGATTAGTGTGGTGTATTTCCCCTGGTCTGCTTCAGCATTGCTAAGTGGTGGTGGTGAAGGGGCTTATGTACTGCAATGAAGCTTTGAGCTATACAATGTAGGATAAAGGCAGAAAAGCACAATTAAACAACCAGTGTCTTACAGAGCTATCCAATATCAATCAGGGAGTTACTAGAGATCAGTGTACATTGAACAGACAATTCAAGATTAAGCCTATATGCACAGGTCCACAGCTCCAATAATAACAAGCCAGGGCTCATAAAGCACATGCAAAACAGTACATAGATAAGCTGTTAACAAGCTTAAAAATACATAGTGAAATTAACAGTCAAATGAGTTATTACCAAAGTACACTCAGCATAAATGCAAATGGATTCCACCCTTGCTAAGGATGATTGCCAAAAAACAAAAACAGCCTAAAATATTCAATAATAATACTTAACCTTTAATAATTATCATAATAAAAAATAAAAAATAAAACGATGATAGTTAAATATATATACATATATATATAAATGGTTAATGACCCTTAGAGCTGCAGCTAATGGTCCAAAAACATAATAAACTTATCATAAGTGCCACATATGAATAGTTATCAGGATAGAGAAAAGGCACAGGGTAACCCTAATCTAGAAATAGCGGAGCTCCCTATCTTGTCCTTTGCTATTCTATGAGGGCTTGCTATTTACCCTCTAAATAAATGAAAAACTAGGAGCTAACTCCATATGCTATGTGCCTTACTTTGCTCAGCATATGAAATAAATGATCTCAAAGTCGTGGAATACTGCCAACAGGTCCATCGCTACAGCTCTGACGTCATCACCATGCGACACCTATAGTCTGACACGCGTGTTTTGAATCATAGCTTCTACAGAGGCTGGGTCTCTCTAGGTGGGCAGATCATAGCAGAGAGGTCAGACAAATCCCAGTCCACTAGAGAAGGAACTGGCAACCCACTCCTGAATGACCTGTCATGTTCCTATCAGACCCTCAGAGGAATGTTGATACTCCACAGTATCACTAATTGGACTTTGCATGTGTATTAACCCTTAATTTTGATTATATATGATATATATTATTATATGATATATAATGCTATTATGCCTATTATTATTGTTATATGTATTGACCTATTGCATAGTAACTAGGGCTCATTAATCTACTTATATAGGATTGTGAAACAAATGTGATGTATGTGGTTGTCTCAACCATTGAAAACACACTGACATGGTTAGTATTACAAAGCTTTATCTCATACACAGAGCACAATCAGAAATAGACAAGACTGTGCATTATTATCATGGGTGTGGTTTGGGCGGATCCCGGAAAGGGCAAGAGGCTTGCGGGAAAATGGGGATACCTACAGGGGGTAATGTCATAGTCTAGAATAAGCATGGTGCATAGTACCTACCAGGGTCACATCTGATCACTACACCATTGCAACTGGAATCTGATGAAAAAATGATCATCAATTTAATTGAAGAAACCATTCATGTGCATAGCGCTTACATCTTGTCTAGATCTGCTCAATGAAACAGATGATTTAACCTCTGGATGGTGTAACCCATTCCAGTTTCACACATACAGTGTGGTGACAAAAAGACAAAAAAAAAATGTGAAAAAAAGTGGTCAACTATAAAAAGGCAGAGGAGGAATTTAATAAAAAAATTATCAACATGCATGTACAGTACAGTGCTGAATACTGTAACAATATACCAACTAACCTGATTCCCATCTGCAAGCATTACTAACTATAAGATAAGTCTCTGGATAATCAGCAATATGGGAAAATACCCATTAATATCGAGAGAACACAAAGGTCAGCAGCCAGATTCACTGTTACTTACATCAGACACAAGGATCTGTTCTCAGACTGATATTGAGGTCAGGATCACATGCTTCACTAGTGCTTTTATAAATGCTGGCTGTCATTAACATGCAATTGTGAAACTTTGCAATTCCCCCGCCGTAGCAGTATTAATCTATATTTAAGTTAAATAAAATCATGTCTTAGATATCTGCCAACATGATAGCTTTAAGATTGTAGGAGCTACATGTTAAGGGGGGCTGTCATTGAAAGAATGTCTACCTGAACACTGGGGAAATCTTACACCTCAAACATTTCCTTCACATGGCTTGCAGATGCAGAAGATGCCTCCATGGACCTGATTTGTACCTAAAACAAAACAGAATAATAGAAAAATAATACAAAATAAGGCCTTAGAAAAAGATAGGGACTACAGCATCTCTTCTTAGCAGAATTCCTCAGTGACCATCAATTGGTGACATGTTCAACAGGACCCTATGTGTCCACACAGAAGAGGATCATGGACCATGTGATGGGAGGTAACCATCTTCATACAAAATATCGCCATCACATAGGCCAAGTTCCAAGACTCTGTAGCCAGGCTACATTAGGTCATTAGGTTAACATTGTGACCAATAGATTGTCACTGAGGAGTCCTGTTGAGAAGGCACAAATATATGCTCAGCCCCTGGGTCCTCCTGCACCTAGGCACAGGGCCCAAATTCCCCGTGGCCGTCTGCCATCTCCTTGGTGGTGGTGGTGTGGGGGGGGGGGTTTAGGGGGAGGCAACCCCCTGGAAGACAGCAGCACCTGCAGTGGTGGAGGTACGGTGGGAACAGAGGAGGGGCCGGGTTGCGGGTGGCCAGGGGATGCCTCCAGGGTGGAAGAGGCGGGGCTGGGGACCAGAAAGCATTGCATGGCCTCTGCAGTGACTCCCTGGTATGCAAAACCTGAACAGCCCAGCCGGGTACGATTAAGTTGTTAGGTGGTGCGTCCTCCTATTCACCTGACATGGAGGCTGGGTCCTACTGGACCACCAGGTGAGAAGCTCCAGCGGTGGGGACCTGGCACAGAAGGTCCTTGGCAGCCCTCTACCACTCATTTTTGGTAACAGTAACGTTGTTGTCCTCATTGGCCATCATCCTCCTCACTTTGGCCCTGATGTCAAAATGGTGCTTGACGTATCTCACATCCAGTGGCGCTGTGCCTACTGGTTTAACGTCAGCCACTCCTCCTGCTCCTTACCATTCCTCTCCTCCTCCTCCCCACCACTCCTCTCCTCCTCCTCCTCTATACCACTTCTCTCCTCCTCACCACCACTCCTCTCCACCACTACTCCCCAAGGCCACCTCTCTCTTCTCTTCACCTCTTCTCCTCCTCCCCACCTCTCCACTCCTCTCCCCTTCTCTCTCCTTCCTCCATATCAATCCCCATAATAATAGAATGATAAATAAAAATAAGTGCTACTGTAAATATATGATGGAAAAAAATATGTGTATTATATGTAATTCATAATTTTTGGGGGATGGAATGAAGGGGTGTGTATGGTGTGACCTAGCTCTATATGTCTCCATGTGTGTTCTTTAAATTATGCGTTTTGCAATTATGCAGAGTCTGTAAATATGTGTAATCAAGGATCAAGTGTAAAATCGTAAATTACTGTTCTCAAAATACTCCTGCTCTCTCTCTCAAAAACCTCCAACTCCGGGACCTTTGTGCTACTTCGTCAGAAAATACAACACAATGTACTCATGGGCGGGTGGAACAAAAATGTAAAATCTCCCTCTGTCAATCATCTGCGGCTAGACCGCTTTCTATTTGGATTGTAACGGCTCGGCCAGCCACTTAACAGTTTGTATGCGTGTAGGTCTCAGCATGGTTGAATGTAATAGCTCTGTAACTCGTCGTTCCCGCTACTGGCTTGGAATTTAATTTCTCTCAAAAGCTTTTGCCAATAGTAATATTAGATTTCAGTGTCCCTTTAAAGGGCAAGTATAAGCGCTTTTTATGTTGAACATATTTTTTTAGTTTACCATAAATTAACATACAAAATATATGTAGAAATAGCAGCAAAGCAACACCTTAAACAGATTTTTTAATAAAAACGAACCAAATTTACCTCATTAATGGTCATTGCTGTATCCCTCTCCATCTGTCTCATTTTCCTGATCACTTCTGAAAAAAATGAATGATTCCAATTTAGATAACACTATTCAACCCTTGCTAAACGTAATCATTATTATCTCTGCTGAAATCATTCACTTCCTTTCACTAGTGATTAGGACAATGATATAGGTGGAGAGGGATCCAGGAATGGCCTTTAATGAGGTAAACTTTGTTTTTAAATTACATTTTATGGCTAAAGATTTGCTTTGCTGCTGTTTGAATATGGGGATTGTTAATGTTAATAAATGGTGAACTGAAAAACAGATATATCACAATCTAAAAGAAACAGACACCAGAATAAATCTGAGTGGTTGGCTCAGGAAACAGCAAACAGTGCAAGTCAGCGTCAAATCTATGAAACAGAATTGTTAAGCATCAAAGCTAGGATTACCATGAGACAATCAAATCACAATCAAATCACAATAAATCAGACACGTGTGGGCTTTATTTAGCAGTTATGGAGTTCTTCACTTGTTTCTTTTACCCAGTAATACCAGTAATAAATGTGATAATAGTCTATTTCTAAAATAAGAGAATGCAGTCTAACCTTCTCAAGGTATAACCTTAGATTAACAGTTTATGAATATTTGAGTGATTTTAACACTATTTCATCCGTTATCACTAAGGAAGACTCAAGTAAAAGGAGAAACAAGTTTGGTTACTCCTTTTTCTGATATTTTAGTTACATCACTATTGGTTTTATAGAGCATTTTAATATCATATACATTATTTATTTTATATAGAATATTCCTCACATTATCAGTGGATTTTTGGTATCCATAGTCCTATATGTTTATAACTAATCCTTACACAATATGTTAATGCTTTATTCTATATTGTATTGAGAGACTATTTTGTTGGATGTATAGTGTCCAACTGTAGCATTCCAATTACACTCTCTTGGCCTAGTAACCCATCCTGTAGACCTTCTACAGTAGAACTGAGACCCCTAACAGCCACCCAGATACCTTTTTCCATCAGTGAAGATCAAGTTCAAGAGAACACCAAGTGAATTCAGGACTGTACACATGGACTTTTGATATTGTGCTGCATACATACCTAGTTCTGATAAGGATACAGAATGAGAGTGCATTTTAATTTGTGTTTTATTGAAATTGTATAAATAAACGTGACTATATTAAACAATCGAGCAGTATGCGCTATTCTTCCCCACATCCATTATTTGAACTGGAAAAATGTTTTTTACATGAGGCTGTAATATACATCTCACACATAGATATCATGAGCTCAATCCCTTAGAAGTGTTCTAGGATATCATTAAGGTTCATCCATTCATCAACAGAATGTTACCACCTCTTACTCTGTATGCAATTTATTACAGAACAATATGGAATTTGATGAGAATGTCATCTATTTTTTGGTTAACTTTAGTAGAACACCTTGTTATCTATTACGTTTTAAAATCATAGGCATTTGCCTAAAATACATGAACATGTGATAAGCCCCCAGACAGGCATACACTTATTCATAGTAGATTACATGCTGAGGTTGGGGATCAACGAGTATGCTGAAAGACCTTCATTTGCTCCAATATACTTCAATCTTAAACATGTGGTTTTATTGGTTATAGTAACATATTAGCAATTTCAGACATACATGTGGGAATTAAATATCTATGATTCTAAAATGCACTATTAACAAAAATCTGCATAGTAAGAACTATGCTATCCCTAGTAGTAACATACAAATGTGAGAGCTAGACCATACTGAGCACAGTAAAATTTATGCTTTTAAATTGTGGTTTTGGTGAAAACTGCTTAGAGTCACTTAGACTGTAAGAAGATCTAATAAATCAGTTCTTTAGAAAATCAAGACAAACTGTTCACTGGAAGGTTTCATCATTAGACTAAAGTTCAAATATTTATAAGAAAGGGTTCCCAAGAGAATACTCTGATGTTGAGAAAGATTGAAAGCAAATAAAGAATGGGGAGGAAAAGGCGGAGATGAATAGAAAAGGTAATTGAAGCAAAAAAACATAAGCTTGATACAGTTCAGAGGGGTAGTGGCTGACAGATGTGCCTGGTGTGCTGTATTCCCTAAGGTCATGAAGAGTCAGACATGACTGAATGACTAAACAACAACAAATCAGCTTATCTTATGTCCATGTAGAGTATTGTCTATGCATGATTCATTCAGTGCTAACACTAGCCTGATACAATATTTTTCTAACACTAGCCAGATAAATTATTTTTCAAATATTATTCAGTTGCAAAAATGCTTGTTTTGTAATAAAGATTTCAATGATTCCTGGCTTGGAACATTTTCTGTGTAAATAGAAGGTAATCTATTTATTTCAGATGTAGATAACAAACACAAACAGCAGGAGCGTCTTTCCTTCTAAGTGGTCCAAGATTATCAATCCATCAATCGAATGTCACTTTGTACCACTTTCTATAAAGAATACATTAAAGAAAGAAAATTAATTTTAGGAAAGATTGATAGCTATTTTATTAGTCAGTCCACATATTATGCAGAATTTCCACATTTACATTGCTGTTGCCTCTAGCAAGAGAGCCATGAAGATCTTCATTATCGTCTCTGAAAGAACCAAGTTGAATTCTGACTAAAGATTGTTCTGATAAGAAACTCACACAGCTTATAGTTACAACATACAACGTTGCTTCAAATTCAACAAAACAACATTTTAATTTCTTTATTGTGACACTGACTTGGGAATTGGTCACTTTTTTCTGATTATCGTAAGGAGACACAGCAAGGCATTCCAATGCAATGGAATCTGAAACTACATGGTCCAGTCACATTATTATGACTAATATCTTGAATAACCACTATTTGCAGGACGGATATCAGCTAGACTGCATGGTAGTGAGTCAATAAGATGCTAGAAGGTTGGCAAGGGTATCTGGAGCCATGCAAACTTCAGTGCATCTGACAGCTGCTGAAGAGTGCGTGGTGGAGGATCCATATGGTGAACATGTCAATCAAGGTGGTCCCACAGGTGCTTGATGGGGTTCAAGTACAGGTAATTTGGAGGACAGGGAAGTACTTGGAAGTCTTTGTCATGCATTGTCCTGCTGGAAGATCCCATCCGCTCCAGGGAAGACAGTCAACATGTATGGGTCTACTTGATCTGCAAGGATTGATAGATAGAACCAATCGGTTGACAGTGCCTTCCAGAAGTATAAGTGGACCCAGACAATTCCAAGAAAACATTCCCCAGACCATAACGCTGCCACCACCAGTTTGCATTCTTCCAACTATGGTTGTGCGTGTTTTTCTCAGAGGTTTCGCTCCTGACATGTCAACGTCCATACAGTGGTTGGTACACTTTAACCCCAACATCACGCAAATAGTTTACAAACTGCACTGTTTCAGAAATACTGCCACTCCTGGCACAAAAGCCAAAGTCAGATAAATCACACATTTTACCAATGACAGAGATGGTTGATATGTTTACAGAATGCCTACATGTCACCTTATAGGATGACCAAGCCAGCTTAAGACATGTGCCATATTTAATTGGCTACGCGCTGCTGACATCAAAAATAATCATAATAATGTGACTCGACCCTGCAAATATAGCAACAAGAACTTTATCCACTGAATGTAATTTAAAAAATGTATTTCCTTGCAATAGGCTTACATTGAACTATGTATTTTTGTCTGTCAATCAGTCTTTCCACATAGTCCTTGTTTTTATCTTTGTGCTATAGATTAATCATTGCTATGCAGATTGAAAGAATTAAATAACCTTACAAATAATGGACATTATCACTAGCATCCAAGCGTCCAACCACTCTTGAGCTTGTACAAGCCCCATGGAGTAATCAGCAACGGGGAGCAATGAGTAAACGTTATCACAAACATGAGGGCTTCTGAGTATAACAATGACAGATTGACAGACAAAACTTACAAGCTTCTATGTACATTCCAATATTTTTATTGAAGACAATTTGATAATATTATTACAATAGTTTGTATCACATGTTAAGCCATGCATTACATATATTTGATGCAGCTTGTATATATTTCCCTAATTGCTTAAGGAAAGCAAAATAAAATGTTTGCCTTCTTTTTTTTAAATGTTATTTATATTTGAATTTACCAAAAACTATTATTAGCTTAATTAACCTTTTAACTTTCATTTCCCATCTCTGAATTAAATTCTTAATTTATACAGTCTGCCTATACCAAATTCGCCTGGTATAAGCAAGGGTAGATCAGATTAGAGATTGTATGTTTTTATTTTATTGGTGAATTCAGTCAGGCCTAGACAACTCTTTATATTAATACATGTGTTTTTAATATGTTTCAATACATAGAGTACTTGTTATTACTTATACATTTAAAATATACCAAAACTGTAAACTTTGCAATATCTCTTTTGTCATGACCAAGGGGTGAGGGGGATCAGGTGCAACCTAAAACCCTCTTGCATATTTCTTACAGGACAACCCCTGGATGGTGATAATTTGGGTAGCTTGGCTTCCAGCAGTTTAGTCATCTCAGGGACAGCAATGCACAGGAGCAGATATTGGGACCTTTAGATAGGACCATCAGGAACACAGGATACATACAGGCTTGGTAAAATAATACAATATTTCCCCTCTAAGATGACAGATACACTATGTTTATGTACAAATGCTCTAATGATTGTCTATAAATATGTCATATTTGAACACAAAATAAACACATCTTTAGGTTCTTTCCTTTTAGCTGACTGCTCGCAGTGGTGGCCATCGCCACAACTGAGAGTTTAGTGAATTTCTTGTCAGTGTAAATATCCGTCAGTGCCTGAAACCCCTAACTATAACCCCTAACCCTAAACCCTATTGCTAGGAAATTTACAAAAATCTCGTCCGTGCCCCCTAGTGGCCGATGGCTGTCACTGAGTGCAGTCAGCTAACAGGAAATGTCCATCTTTATTTATTGAAGCTATAAATACAGTTGTCACATATTTTTAATATCAAAATATATTAATAAAGGGCTTTTGATAGGACATGGCTGGTGAAAGGGAGGTACAAAAGAGTCCCCTCTTGACCTCAAGAGTCTGGTCGTAACACCTTTCTCCCCAGTGCTTTACATAGTTGCTAAAAGAAAATAAAAGATACACAAAACTGTACTAATTGTGCTATCTACTTATAAAATTGATATGTGATACATTTCCCGAGATGAGTTCTCCGCTGTTTTTCTATCACAATAAAAGTGAGAAAGCCCATCAGATATACTGGTTTGCATTTCACAAAAGCGTGGTTGTCTTTTCACGTGTATACTGGTACAACCTGGACATACAGTAGCACTGTAAAATTGCTTGATGGCTGTGATGACAGCCAAAAGAAGTATATGTAAATTTAAAAAGTCCTGATAGGACAATTTTGTGGAAAGATTGGTGACAGCATAAGACATTTATGGACTGATGTTTATAGAAGAATCACAGCTGTTGATAGAGATGCTCTCTCATATCTTTTGGACCCCTCAGGGATCATGGGTATAATTCTGAACTTCCAGTTCTGATATGAAGTGTGCAAACTGAGCTCTGATTAGTTTCTTGTTGGCATGAGTGGATGCAATACCCATTTCACAAGTTTAGTTTACTAATATTTATTACAGCTGACTACATCTGGTGTTTCATGTGAAAGCTTAATGTATTTATTATGTTTCAGCTTTTGGAGGGTTTATTTTTAAAGCCAAATGTTCTTTTCAAATGATGATTATATGAAAGTGAAAGTCAGACTACATTTCTACTGGTTGACAAGGATATGATGAAGCAAGAACAAAGGATATTTTGGTTTTGATATCTAGAAAGTGATGGTTTCAGCTGTGGGATATTATGAGCTCTATGCTAAGAAGAGGTTAAAGATGTTTACCTCCGCTCCATACACTATAGGTTTCAAGTCAAAGATGGGAATCTAGTAACAGCAGAAGCATATACGTTTGTGAGCATGGAGGATAATATATGGTGGATATTTAAGGTATTTTGATAATGGATTATGTGCTCATGGTTTATTTGTTAAACTGTTGTGAATAGAATAAATGCTGCAGCTTTTTACATCCAACAGTTGTCCCATTTTTTTATTTTAGGTTTAAGCAGGGGCGGCCCGTCCATTGGGGCGTCAGGGCAAACACCCCCCCAAATATTTTCATGACCATGCAATAAAAAAACACAACAATGTATTAGTAATAACCCAAAAACAATTAAATAGAAGGTGTACATCATCATTCAAGTCCTAATACAGTAATAAAATGAAGTAAATTATTCCCAGGGACACTGTCACTTTAAGATAACCCCTTGCGCTGTGTGTATATATTAACTAATGCTGCTGTGTATCTATTGTAGCCCCCTGCACCCTGTGTGATCATATTACACTAGTAAAGTACACTAACCTTTAGACTCTTCTCTTCAATGAGGCCTGGCCTGGCCCCCTGACCGTTAATGCATGCCGCCCACCAGCACAGTGACGATATGCAAGGGCGGTCATAAATGTATCAATTTAATGACAGACAGTCTTCCATCATTGACCAATCAATGATGGAAGGTTGTACAGTTGCCAAGAGAACATTGTAAACCCACCCAGACCGTTAGCCCCGATGGGGCCCGGTGGTCGGGGTATTTGGGCGGTGAGCGGGGTTGCACAGGCCACATGGGGGTGGATGATCACCCCCATGAGGCCTGTGCCACCCCTGATCGTGGCCTACGCGGCCATTGACCGACCGATGGGCGCCTGAGCGTGACCGACCCCACCCTGATCCAACTACCTACCTAGCAGCCCCCCCCCTATTTTTATTCCATTTTTAGAAGTAACAGGCATGTGCATGTGCCTGTCAATTTTAAAGATAAAATAAAAATAAGATAAGGGAAAAAGAATACAGTAAAAACATAACACATACTAAACAAACAATAATACAATTATACAAATAAAGTAAACAGCACATACATATTAAACAAACAATAATAAAAATAAAATAAACAACAGCACATACTTACCTGTCAAATTGACCCCTCCAGCGTTGGCCTTCTGCCCTCTATGACCTGGGTAGTCATAATAATCCAATGTTGATTGAAGCCCATGTCATAAAATCCAATGTTGATTGAAGCCCATGTCAAATAAATAATCCAATGTTGATTGAAGCCCATGTCAAATAAATAATCCAATGTTGATTGAAGCCACTGGTCAAATAAATAATCCGATGTTGATTGAAGCCACTGGTCAAATAAATAATCCAATGTTGATTGAAGCCACTGGTCAAATAAATAATCCAATCTTGATTGAAGCCATTGTCCATCCATTCTGGCCCATTGAAAGAGGCCTCCACCAAAAAAAACCTGACGCTCTAAAAAAAAACAACAACAAACTAACAGAGCTTTTCCTACAAGGAGCCCCACCCGCGATTAATTGATTTTTTTCCCAAGGTCTGCTCTATATACTAATTTTTCAAGGACTCTGATTGGCTGAAATTTTTGATTGACATCGATTTCAACCAATGAGAGTCTTTAAAAAATTAGCAAATCAGCAAGCAGGTATGGAAGCCTGTAAGGGAAAAAAAGGTTAGTGTGAACTTGTTTGACCCTGTATGTATTATACATATTACAGGGCTATTTATGTGATATACATGTTACAGGATAATATCCTGTAACATGTATAGCCAAAAAATAGCACTGTAATATGTATAAAAAATAATGTGTAATAGAAATACATGAACAATATAATAAAATAAGTTATAAAGTACATCAATTAATCAAATAATAAATATCAATTAATATATATTTTTTTATGTATATGTTTATGTATATTTATGTGTATTTTTTATGTGTGTGTTGATTGATATATATATATATATATATATATATTTATATATTAATGGATTTATATATTGATTATTGATTGATATATATATATATATATATATATATTGAGTTATATATATATATATATATATATATATATATATTTATATATTGATTGATTTATATATTGATTATTTATTTATATAAATATATATATATATTTATTTATTTATTGAGATATATTGATATCAATTGATATATATATATATATATATATATATATATATATATATATTTTTTTTTTTTTTTTGTGTGTACAATTTGGGCCTATATAGTCCCAATTTGTTATTTAAGGTTTTTAAGGTGCGGTTGGGGCCTATATGGTCCCACTTTGTTATTTAAGGTTTTTAAGGTGCGATTGGGGCCTATATGGTCCCACTTTCTTATTTAAGGTTTTTAAGGTGCGGTTGGGGCCTATATGGTCCCAATTTGTTATTTAAGGTTTTTAAGGTGCGGTTGGGGCCTATATGGTCCCAATTTGTTATTTAAGGTTTTTAAGGTGCGGTTGGGGCCTATATGGTCCCACTTTGTTATTTAAGGTTTTTAAGGTGCGGTTGGGGCCTATATGGTCCAACTTTGTTATTTAAGGTTTTTAAGGTGCGGTTGGGGCCTATATGGTCCCACTTTGTTATTTAAGGTTTTTAAGGTGCGGTTGGGGCCTATATGGTCACACTTTGTTATTTAAGGTTTTTAAGGTGCGGTTGGGGCCTATATGGTCCCACTTTGTTATTTAAGGTTTTTAAGGTGCGGTTCGGGCCTATATGGTCCCAATTTGTTATTTAAGGTTTTTAAGGTGCGGATGGGGCCTATATGGTCCCAATTTGTTATTTAAGGTTTTTAAGGTGCGGTTGGGGCCTATATGGTCCCAATTTGTTATTTAAGGTTTTTAAGGTGCGGTTGGGGCCTATATGGTCACACTTTGTTATTTAAGGTTTTTAAGGTGCGGTTGGGGCCTATATGGTCACACTTGATCTTTTAAGGTTTTAAAAGTTACGGTTTGGGTCTTGAACGTTTTAATGTTTTTTTTGTTGTTTTCTATCACTTCCCAGGTGCAAACTATCTGTGGAAGCAGATTTGTTTGGACTCGTTGGTTGACTTACTGGACGTGAATACCAGTGGCGGCTGGTGACTTTTCAAGTTGGAGGGGCGACAGGGCGAAACATAGCCACTCCCCCCTTTTCAAACCACACCCATTTTTATAACTCCTCCCCCTGACGTCATAATGACCTTTATAAGCCCCGCCCAATGACCTTATGCTTGTAAAGCCCATTGAAATACATGATCTGCAATGCAGAAATGTCAAGAAGTAAAGTAACAATGTGTTAAATTCATTGGTATACAATATAGATTGAAAAAACTCATGTGACAAGACTACAGCAATATCATAATTGCACCTATACGTATTAACAGAAAAATTAAAGGAGTGACACCTACCATTAGTCGGCTCTTCTTCTCAGGGTATTCATGTTCATTAAGTTGACCAATGAGTAGAAACAAATCTGCAGCCACATAGGGTTTGCACCTGGGGTTGAAAGAAAACAAGCAAATCAATCAGACCATTCAAGAACAAAACCATACTTTCAAAACCTTAAAAGACCAAGTGGAACCATATAGGCCCCAAACATACCTTAGAAGACCAAGTGTGACTATATAGGCCCCAAACATACCTTAGAAGACCAAGTGTGACTATATAGGCCCCAAACATACCTTAGAAGACCAAGTGTGACTATATAGGCCCCAAACATACCTTAGAAGACCAAGTGTGACTATATAGGCCCCAAACATACCTTAGAAGACCAAGTGTGACTATCTAAGCCCCAAACATACCTTAGAAGACCAAGTGTGACCATAGGCCCCAAACATACCTTAGAAGACCAAGTGGAACTATATAGGCCCCAAACATACCTTAGAAGACCAAGTGTGGCCATATAGGCCTCAAACATACCTTAGAAGACCAAGTGTGACCATATAGGCCTCAAACATACCTTAGAAGACCAAGTGTGACCATAGGCCCCAAACATACCTTAGAAGACCAAGTGGGACCATATAGGCCTCAAACATACCTTAGAAGACCAATCAGCACTGCATAGGCCCAAACCAGTGGATCTTGGGATTCAAGAAAACAACAACATTTCACTTCTGTTTAGACCACACAATAATCAATGTCAAACAAACACGTTGAATTAGCATATGGATAACCATATGAGCAGTAACGCCACGCCAAGGCTTCAACAATTGTTACTGACCATTCACACACCTTTCATAGCTCCTTCAATATGCACACCCACACACCATTCATACTTTACTTACCACTAGTTATTTTTGGTAGTGAGGTGGTGCCATTTCTGAGAACTTTACGTACCCTTGAAGGTGCCTCCAATTCCTTCAAACCAATGCATTTAACTGCTACAGGGCCATGGTGCTTTTTAATTAATTTTTGATCCTCTTCAATGTGGAGAAGCATCTTTCTGGTTCTTTAGTAGTCTTCGTTGTTGTAAGCAGGATTCCTTATAGCTTCACTCACTCTGTTAAATTATGTAGATTAAATTGATGCTAAAGTTGCTGCAGAGCAACAGCACTTGTACAGACATGGAATTCTTGCTTCCTGTACACAAGTGACAGCTACCCTTGGAAGTGCCTCCAATTCCTTCAAACCACGCCAAGGCTTCAACAATTGTTACTGACCATGCACACACCTTTCATAGCTCCTTCCATATGCACACCCACACACCGTTCATACTTTACTTACCACTAGTTATGTTTGGTAGTGTGAGGTGGTGCTGCTTAACGCAGTTTATCTTTGCACACCTTGGGGGTATGCATTCTTCTTTGCTTCAATCACTTGTATTTTAATTTTGCACGGCGATCTTTCAAAGAACAAAACTTCTCAATGGTTTTTTCATTGAAGTGTGGGATCTCGGAAATCAGTTGCTTTTCCATTGAGAGCATCGCCAATGCATTCAACCGCTCCAGGGACATGGTGCTTCTTAAAAAGGTTTTTATCCTCTTCAATGTTGAGAAGCATCTTTCTGATTCTGCAGTAGTCATTGGTGTTGTAATCAGGATTCTTAATAATTTCACTGTCTCTGTGAAATCATTCTGCAGATTAAATTGATGGAAAAGTTTGTGCAGAGCAACAGCACTTGTACAAGTATGAAACTCTGTCTTCCCATACAGAAGTGACAGCTCAGTACGTAATTGTTCCTTCTTCAGTATTGGATATGCTTGCACGGTGTCTTCCAGAGCTTGGGTTGGAAAGCAAGTGCCATGGGTTTTATACAAGTCACTTTGAACAAGTTTGGCACTGACTAGGTGATTTGAAAATGAAAATCGTTCTTTTGCATGAACCACCACTATGTCACATACCTCTCTTGAAAGTTGTCTCAAGGTTGAGATCTCCGCACTCCGTCTGTTGACTGTTAGATCGCTTGGCAAACTTGCTTCTATCTCTTCCACAGAATTCCGGATTTTCTGGATGCTGGCGACAAAGTCTTCTGTGACTTTTTTGATATAAACAGTATCCGTGTCTCGCTTCTGAAGCTGACTATAGAGGATGTCTACATGTGGCATTATTAAATGAAATAATTTAAGGAAGTAAAGGAACTCCCTGTCTTCCAGCATTCCAATGAAACCTGCGGCTTCCCGTATAGATGTTGGATCAAAGTTTAGACATGCCTCAATTGTCTGGAAACACTCAAGTAGCGCATCTCTGTTCTCGTAGATCACGTTCACGGTCCTAACGTTGAAGTTCCATAGTGTCGGTGCACCTCTTGGAAGTCTTCTACCAACTACCTCATCCAGAACTCCAGTCCTTTTTGGAGAGCGTGAAAAAAAAGATGGTATGCCGCCTATGTTTGAAAAAAAAACTCTAACTCTTACAATCCTTGAAACTGCTTTCTCCATTATTAGGTTCAGTTGGTGAGCATAGCAATGGACGTAGTGTGCGTTCGGGTACACGTCTTTTATTTTTCTTTGAACTCCTCCTTGATCTCCACGCATCACACTGGCACCATCATAGCTTTGAGCTATGAGTTTCTTCTTGTCTTCTGGCTCTGGGAGAACAGTATTCAGTGTTTCCAGCACAACAGCAGCAATGGAGTCTGCATCCGTTGATTTCATTTCCGTGAAGCCATCAAATCTTTCCACCACTTGATGCTTCTTGTCAATGTAGCGATAGACTACAACGCACTGTGTCCTAGCGGAAATATCGGTTGTTTCATCCGCTTGGATTGCCACAAACTGGGCTTCCTTAAGCTCTTGGTGAATCACTTCCTTTATAACTTCATGCATGCAGTCCAGTAGCTCATTCTGCACGGTTTTGGAAGTGCCCTTAAACACAGTTGCAGTCTTCAAATGCTGTTCCATTGCACTATCGATACTGCCAACCAAATCCACCAGGCCTCTAAACACTCCTGGATTTAGCGATGTTTCACTCTCGTCGTGTCCTCTTAATGCCAGTTCAAAGGCGCCACAAAAGCGAACACAATCAATTATCTTCGAAAGGATGTACCGGTTCTTAGCCACTTCTTCGTTGTGTTTTTGAATGCTGACTTGGTATCCTTGGTCCAGTTGAACAGCAATGTTCGCCTGTCCAAGCATCTCAAACTTGATCCTGTTATCCAAGTGAGCTTTAGAACTTTTGTGTTTTGCCAATTTGTCAGCTAGATGTTTGACGTCAGTCACTCCAGTTTTGGTCCAAGCAGCGTCACCACCAAATAGGATGCATGGGAAACAATATAAGGACTTCCTAGAAACGCTTCCAGAAAGCCAGTCGTTCTTCTTGTACCATTCAGTATTGAAATTACGGACATATTGCTTCCCTCTATCTCTTGCGATTTGCTGCAGATTTATCTCTGGTTGGTCAGCTCCTAACCGTTTTACTTCCACCTTCTCCTCATAGGTTAGGGTGGCGAAAGGCTTCACAAGTAGAGAGTCAATAGTATTCATTTCTGATATTGATACCAATAAAAGAAAGAGATCACGGTATATTAATTTATATTATGTCACAAAATTACTTAAAAATAACAGTGTGTTGATTTCATTGGTATACATTACAGATTGCAAACCCTCATGTGACAAGACTACATCACCATCAAATTTGCACCTATACACATGGACAGAAAATTAAAGGCAATGATACTCACCAACAGTTGACGCTCCTTCTCGGGGTATTCACGTCCAGTAAGTCAACCAACGAGTCCAAAGAAATCTGATTCCACAGATAGTTTGCACCTGGGAAGTTATAGAAAACAAAAAAAAAAACATTAGAACGTTTAAGACCCAAACCGTAACGTTTAAAACCTTAAAAGAGCAAGTGTGACCATATAGGCCCCAACCGTACCTTAAAAACCCTAAATAACAAATTGGGACCATATAGGCCCCAACCGCACCTTAAAAACCCTAAATAACAAATTGGGACCATATAGGCCCCAACCGCACCTTAAAAACCCTAAATAACAAATTGGGACCATATAGGCCCCAACCGCACCTTAAAAACCTTAAATAACAAATTGGGACCATATAGGCCCCAACCGTACCTTAAAAACCCTAAATAACAAATTGGGACCATATAGGCCCCAACCGTACCTTAAAAACCCTAAATAACAAATTGGGACCATATAGGCCCCAACCGCACCTTAAAAACCTTAAATAACAAATTGGGACCATATAGGCCCCAACCGTACCTTAAAAACCCTAAATAACAAATTGGGACCATATAGGCCCCAACCGCACCTTAAAAACCCTAAATAACAAATTGGGACCATATAGGCCCCAACCGTACCTTAAAAACCTTAAATAACATATAGGCCCAAAAAAAAAAAAAAAATATATATATATATATATAAATATATATATATATATATATATATATATATATATATATATATATATATATATATATAAAAATTGATATCAATATATCACAATAAATAAATATATATATATATATATCAAATTGTTATATATATATATATATATATATATATATATATATTTATTTATTGTGATATTTTGATATTAATTTATATATATATATATATATATATATATATATATATATATATATATAAAAAATTACACATAAATATACATAAACATATACATACAACAATATATATTAATTGATATTTATTATTTGATTAATTGATGTTCTTTATTACATGGTATATTATATTGTTCATGCATTTCTATTACACTTTATTTGTTATACATATTACAGTGCTATTTTTTGGCTATACATGTTACAGGATATTATCCTGTAACATGTATATCACATAAAATAGCCCTGTAATATGTATAATACATACAGGGTCAAACAAGTTCACACTAACCTTTTTTACCCTTACAGGCTTCCATACCTGCTTGCTGATTTGCTAATTTTTTAAAGACTCTCATTGGTTGAAATCGATGTCAATCAAAAATTTCAGCCAATCAGAGTCCTTCAAAAATTAGTATATATAGCAGACCGTGGGAAAAAAACAATTAATCGCGGGAGGGGCTCCTTGTAGGAGGAGCTCTTTTTAGTGTGTTGTTTTTTTTTTTTTTAGAGCGTCGGTTTTTTTTTTGGAGGCCTCTTTCAATGGGCCAGAATGGATGGATGGACAATGGCTTCAATCAAGATTGGATTATTTTTGATCATTGGCTTCAATCAACATGGATTATTTTATTTTTGATCATTGGCTTCAATCAACATGGATTATTTAATTTTTGATCATTGGCTTCAATCAACATGGATTATTTATTTTTCATCATGACTATATCCAGAGAGGACAGAAGGCCAACGCTGGAGGGGTCAATTTTACAGGTAAGTATGTGCTGTTGTTTATTTTATTTTTTATTAATGTTTGTTTAAAGCTGTTTATTTTTGTATACAATGTGTTGTGTTACTAACTGTACTAACAATGTGTGTATGTGCTGTTTATTTTATTTTTTATTAATGTTTGTTTAAAGCTGTTTATTTTTGTATACAATGTGTTGTGTTACTAACTGTACTAACAATGTGTTTGCTTACTGTGTGTTTAATTGTAATAATGTTGTTACTGTATTTTTTTTTTCCCTTCCCTTATTTTTATTTTATCTTTAGAAGTGACATGCACATATACATGCCTGTTACTTCTAAAAATGGAATAAAAATAGGGGGGGGGGGGGGTAGTTGGTTAATGGTTCATCCAGGGTGGGGTCGGTCACGGTCAGGCGCCCATCGGTCGCCCATAGGCCACGACCAGGGGTGGCACAGGCCTCATGGGGGTGAACATCCACCCCCATGTGGCCTGGTCAACCCCGCTCACTGCCCGAATACCCGGGGTAGCATAGGCCGCATCGGGGTGGTGCCGGGGGCCCGGTGGTGATCGGGCCTCGGGGGTGGCATACATGGAGGTCATCAGGGGTGGCACAGGCCTCATCAAGGGGGTGATCGGATCACCCCCTTGATGAGGCCTGTGCCACCCCGCTCACCACCCGACTACCCCGATCCCGTGATCGGTGTAATCCGGTGGTGGCATGATGGCATAGCTAGGCTAGCATAGGGCAGGCCTGATCGGGGGTGGCACAGGCCACATGGGGGTGATGGCTGGGGTCGTCGGTGGTAGTGGGTGGCTGGGTAGGTGGCACTGGCAGGCTAGGCAGGCATAGTGGGGGACTGGGGGTAACTGGTCACCCCTAACTTTTATTAGGGGCTACTAGGGGTTTTGGTTTGGCCAGGGGCAGGGGCAGGTGCCAGGCAGAGGCAGGTGTAGACTTACTGTGTTAGGCAGGCAGAGCAGATGAGTAGATTCAGCCAGGGAGGTCTCTCAGTCTCAGCGTGACCAGGGTCAGGAAACAGAAAGGGGGAAGGGACAGGGAACTGGTGGTTTTATTGACTGTATGAGTCAATCAAAATCAAACTCGAGGCTCTATTTGCTGGCGGGCGCTCAGGGCTAACGGTCTGGGTGGGTTTAGATTGTTCACTTAGTAACTGGACAGCCTTCCATCATTGATTGGTCAATGATGGAAGACTGTCATTTATTAATTGATACATTTATGACCGCCCATGCATATCGTCACTGTGATGGTGGGCGGCATGCATTAACGGTCAGTGGGCCAGGCCAGGACTCATTGAAGAGAGAGCAGATGCAGAAGAGTCTAAAGGTTAGTGTACACAGTGTATAAATAACTATTGTAATTTGATCACACAGGGTGCAGGCAGGGGGCGATAGATACACAGCATTAGTTAATGTAGCGCAAGGGTTATTTTAAAGTGACAGTGTCCCTTTTCTAACTTTAATTCATTTTAATACTATTTAGACTTGAAATGATGATGTACACCTTATATTTATTTGTTTTTGGGTTATACTAATACATTGTTGTGTTTTTTTTATTGCAGGGTGAAGAAAATATTTGGGGGGGCGTTTGCCCTGACGCCCCAATGGACGGGCCGCCCCTGGTGAATACCCCGAGAAGGAGAGTCAACTGTAGGTGAGTATATGGTCACACTTGGAATTTGACGGGTTTTTAAGGTGCGGTTGGGGCCTATATGGTCACACTTTTTCTTTTAAGGTTTTAAAAGTTAAGGTTTGGGTCTTTAACGTTCTAATGTTTTTTTTTTGTTGTTTTCTATCACCCCCCAGGTGCAAACTATCTGTGGAAGCAGATTTGTTTAGACTCGTTGGTTGACTTACTGGACGTGAATACCCCGAGAAGGAGAGTCAACTGTAGGTGAGTATATGGTCACACTTGGAATTTGAAGGTTTTTAAGGTGCGGTTGGGGCCTATATGGTCACGTGATGTTCTTTTAAGGTTTTAAAAGTTAAGGTTTGGGTCTTGAACGTTCTAATGTTTTTTGTTGTTGTTTTCTATCACCCCCCAGGTGCAAACTATCTGTGGAAGCAGATTTGTTTGGACTCGTTGGTTGACTTACTGGACGTGAATACCCCGAGAAGGAGAGTCAACTGTTGGTGAGTATCATTGCTTTTAATTTTCTGTCCATGCGTATAGGTGCAAATTTGATGTTGATGTACTCTTGTCACATGAGGGTTTGCAATTTGTAATGTATACCAATGAATTCAACACACTGTTATTTTAAAGTAATTTTGTGACATAATATAAATTAATATACCGTGATCTCTTTCTTCTATTGGTATCAGAAATGAATACTATTGACTCTCTACTTGTGAAGCCTTTCGGCACCCTAACCTATGAGGAGAAGGTGGAAGTAAAACGGTTAGGACCTGACCAACCAGAGATAAATCTGCAGCAAATCGCAAGAGATAGAGGGAAGCAATATATCTGTACTTTCAATACTGAATGGTACAAGAAGAACGACTGGCTTTGTGGAAGCGTTTCTAGGAAGGCCTTATATTGTTTCCCATGCATCCTATTTGGTGGTGACGCTGCTTGGACCAAAACTGGAGTGACTGACGTAAAACATCTAGCTGACAAATTGGCGAAACACAAAAGTTCTAAAGCTCACTTGGATAACAGGATCAAGTTTGAGATGCTTGGACAGGCAAACATTGCAGTTCAACTGGACCAAGGATACCAAGTCAGTATTCAAAAACACAACCAAGAAGTGGCTAAGAACAGGTACATCCTTTCCAAGATAATTGATTGTGTTCGCTTTTGTGGCGCTTTTGAACTGGCATTAAGAGGATACGACGAGAGTGAAACATCGCTAAATCCAGGAGTGTTTCGAGGCCTGGTGGATTTGGTTGGCAGTATCGATAGTGCGATGGAACAGCATTTGAAGACTGCAACTGTGTTTAAGGGCACGTCCAAAACCGTGCAGAATGAGCTACTGGACTGCATGCATGAAGTTATTAAGGAAGTGATTCACCAAGAGCTTAAGGAAGCCCAGTTTGTGGCAATCCAAGCGGATGAAACAACCGATATTTCCGCTAGGACACAGTGCGTTGTAGTCTATCGCTACATTGACAAGAAGCATCAAGTGGTGGAAAGATTTGATGGCTTCACGGAAATGAAATCAACGGATGCAGACTCGATTGCTGCTGTTGTGCTGGAAAGTCTGAATACTGTTCTCCCAGAGCCAGAAGACAAGAAGAAACTCATAGCTCAAAGCTACGATGGTGCCAGTGTGATGCGTGGAGATCAAGGAGGAGTTCAAAGAAAAATAAAAGACGTGTACCCGAACGCACACTACGTCCATTGCTATGCTCACCAACTGAACCTAATAATGGAGAAAGCAGTTTCAAGGATTGGAAGAGTTCGAGTTTGTTTTTCAAACATAGGCGGCATACCATCTTTTTTTTCACGCTCTCCAAAAAGGACTGGAGTTCTGGATGAGGTAGTTGGTAGAAGACTTCCAAGAGCTGCACCGACACAATGGAACTTCAACGTTAGGACCGTGAATGTCATCTACGAGAACAGAGATGCGCTACTTGAGTGTTTCCAGACAATTGAAGCATGTCTAAACTTTGATCCAACATCTATACGTGAAGCCGCAGGTTTCATTCGAATGCTGGAAGACAGGGAGTTCCTTTACTTCCTTAAATTATTTCATTTAATAATGCCACATGTTGACATCCTCTATAGTCAGCTTCAGAAGCGAGACACGGATACTGTTTATATCAAAAAAGTCACAGAAGACTTTGTCGCCAGCATCCAGAAAATTCGTAATTCTGTTGAAGAGATAGAAGCAAGTTTGCCGAGCGATGTAACAGTCAACAGACGGAGTGCGGAGATGTCAACCTTGAGACAACTTTCAAGAGAGGTATGTGACATAGTGGTTCATGCAAAATAATGTTTTTCATTTTCAAATCACCTAGTCAGTGCCAAACTTGTTCAAAGTGACTTGTATAAAACCCATGACACATGCTTTCCAACCCAAGCTCTGGAAGACACCGTGCAAGCATATCCAATACTGAAGAAGGAACAATTACGCACTGAGCTGTCACTTCTGTATGGGAAGACAGATTTTCATGCTTGTACAAGTGCTGTTGCTCTGCACAAACTTTTACATCAATTTAATCTGCAGAATGATTTCACAGAGACAGTGAAATTATTAAGAATCCTGATTACAACACCGATGACCACTGCAGAATCAGAAAGATGCTTCTCCACATTGAAGAGGATAAAAACCTTTTTAAGAAGCACCATGTCCCTGGAGCAGTTGAATGCATTGGCGATGCTCTCAATGGAAAAGCAACTGATTTCTGAGATCCCAGACTTCAATGAAAAAACCATTGAGAAGTTTTGTTCTTTGAAAGATCGCCGTGCAAAATTTAAATACAAGCGATTGAAGCAAAGAAGAATGCATACCCCCAGGGTGTGCAAAGATAAACTGAGTTAAGCAGCACCACCTCACACTACCAAAAATAACTAGTGGTAAGTAAAGTATGAACGGTGTGTGGGTGTGCATATGGAAGGAGCTATGAAAGGTGTGTGCATGGTCAGTAACAATTGTTGAAGCCTTGGCGTGGTTTGAAGGAATTGGAGGCACTTCCAAGGGTAGCTGTCACTTGTGTACGGGAAGCCAGAATTCCATGTCTGTACAAGTGCTGTTGCTCTGCAGCAACTTTACCATCAATTTAATCTACATAATTTAACAGAGTGAGTGAAGCTATAAGGAATTCTGCTTACAACACCGAAGACTACTAAAGAACCAGAAAGATGCTTCTCCACATTGAAGAGGATCAAAAAAGTAATTAAAAAGCACCATGGCCCTGTAGCGGTTGAATGCATTGGTTTGAAGGAATTGAGGGCACCTTCAAGGGTACGTAAAGTTCTCAGAAATGGCACCACCTCACTACCAAAAATAACTAGTGGTAAGTAAAGTATGCATGGTGTGTGGGTGTGCATATTGAAGGAGCTATGAAAGGTGTGTGAATGGTCAGTAACAATTGTTGAAGCCTTGGCGTGGCGTTACTGCTCATATGGTTATCCATATGCTAATTCAACGTGTTTGTTTGACATTGATTATTGTGTTGTCTAAACAGAAGTGAAATGTTGTTGTTTTCTTGAATCCCAAGATCCACTGGTTTGGGCCTATACAGTGCTGATTGGTCTTCTAAGGTATGTTTGGGGCCTATGGTCACACTTGGTCTTCTAAGGTATGTTTGGGGCCTATATAGTTCCACTTGGTCTTCTAAGGTATGTTTGGGGCCTATGGTCACACTTGGTCTTCTAAGGTATGTTTGAGGCCTATATGGTTCCACTTGGTCTTCTAAGGTATGTTTGGGGCCTATATGGTTCCACTTGGTCGTAATATTTTTTAAGTATGGTTTTGTTCTTGAATGGTCTGATTGATTTGCTTGTTTTCTTTCAACCCCAGGTGCAAACCCTATGTGGCTGCAGATTTGTTTCTACTCGTTGGTCAACTTACTGAACGTGAATACCCTGAGAAGAAGACCAGACTAATGGTAGGTGTCACTCCTTTAATTTTTCTGTTAATGCGTATAGGTGCAATTATGATATTGCTGTAGTCTTGTCACATGAGTTTTTTCAATCTATATTGTATACCAATGAATTTAACACATTGTTACTTTACTTCTTGACATTTCTGCATTGGTGATCAAGTATTTCAATGGGCTTTACAAGTATAAGGTCATTGGGCGGGGCTTATAAAGGTCATCATGATGTCAGGGGAGGAGTTATAAAAATGGGTGTGGTTTGAAAAGGGGGAGTGGCTATGTTTCGCCCTGTCGCCCCTCCAACTTGAAAAGTCACCAGCCGCCACTGGGTTTAAGAGAAGGTGGTGAGCAAGTCACCCATTGCTCACTGTGCCTTAGGGAGTCAGCTGCACCTCACTGGTGAGGCCCATAAAGGCCCGAAACGTGTCTGGCGTTTGCTGTTTCTCCTGTTCAGGGTAGAATTGCCTGGGATTTCGGGGCTGGGTCACTCTTTTGAGTGCGACCGGACTGATATACTACAGGATATTTCTCCCTGTGAAGGCCACAAATGAGCACGTCTGACTTAGTTGTTTTGTTTATGCAAATTACCCTTAGGGTTTAGTCTCTGACTTAGTTGTTTTGATGAGCAAATCACCAAACATTAGGTTGTTGACTTTAATATCAAAGCAAACCTTTACATGTTTTTGCTATATAACACATTAAGTACAGCTCCTAAACTTCCTGACTTCCTCCTAACACAAGCCAACAAATAATTCAAATATTTGAATATATCAGAAGCCAACTGAGTTTATGTTTTTCTCAGGATCAATTGACTTAATAGACAAGCTCCACCTAAACTAGAAATTATTTTACTTAAAATGGCAGCTTTTCAAATTTTTAAATATGTGTGTAATAGTTATTGGACTTACCCGTATATACTCGAGTATAAGCCAACCCGAGTATAAGCAGAGGCACCTATTTTACCACAAAATACTGGGTAAAATGAGTGACTCGAGTATAAGCCAAGGGTGGGAAATGTGCTGTCCCCTGTGTCCCTCTTGTGCCCTCTGTGTCCCCCCTCTCTCTCCTGTGTCTCTTCTCCCCTCTCCCTTCCATGTGTCTCTTCCCCCTCTCCCTTCCCTGTGTCTCTTCCCCCTCCCTTATCACCCTCCTCAACACCCCTCCTCCTTCTCAACACCCCTCCTCAACCCCACTCCTCATCCTCAACCTCCCTCCTCATCCTCCCTCCTCATCCTCAACCACCTCATCCTCAACCCCCCATCCTCAACCCCCAATCCTCAACCCACTCCACAACCTCAACCCCCCTGGTGGCATAGAAGAATAATAAAGAAAAAGGAAACAGATGGATGTAAGGCTTTTCAATCTTGCTCACCCTTATGCCGTATTGTGGGAGTTTGCTGAAAATTAATGTGGTTCCACCCAAAACACTATATAACTGGAGGGGTCTCGGATCCAACCTTTTTTTCTTATCCATCAGTGCTTGGCACAACCTAGTCTTCAGTGGGCTTCAAAAGACCAGCAAGACCAATCCTACCCGTCCGGTATCCTCTAACACTGGTTGGAGTTTTTCAGCCCTTTTTTTAAGGCTAAAAAGGGCCCCCTCGGCTTATACTCGAGTCACTCTCCCCCCTGGACTTCCAGGAACCAGATGTTTAGAAAATAGGTTTGCCTCAAAACAAGAAGAAAAAAACACTGTCACTATGAGTTCCAAAGAGAGAATCATCTTTTTTTCCCCTTCAGACAAACAATAAAATAATGGGACACAGTGACTAAGCAAGCAGAGTTGTGTAAGTTTGGGGATTTCACCCCCCCCCCCTCCCCTGCCGTTTCCCACCCAATTAGAGTCTGCTCAGGTCAGCAGTTTGCTGATTAGCTCTGTGGGGTGGTTGTAGGGTGATTTGGCCTAACCAAGGATTGATGCTCAGTTCAAATATAGGACGGTGGGAAAGAGTTTCTTAATACTCCCATGGCTTTCGGGCGCACTCTGTCTGTGGCCAGCCTGCCAGCTCTCTGTTACTGGCTTAAGTGTTTAATTAGATTAGGTCTTAACAATTGCCACATGGCCGGACCTATTCAAGAAATGGTACTCTGGTATTTTAATACCCAGGGAGGGAAGGTGAGAGTTGACAGGGGGAAGGATGATGCAGATTTGGGCTGTGTAGGGGAATAGTTGATACTGTAAGTCCTAAAAGGGGACCAGTAGCTAGAAAAGATGTGGGTCCCCTTGGTCTTGCAGGCCTTGGCACTCTCTGATCTGCTTATAACTTATGAATGAGACCTCATAGTAGTAAGTTAGAGGTCTAGTTATAAGCACTTAACACTATTTAACCTTTGTCAATTAAACCACTTAACTTCAAATAAATATTCTATGCTTGGATAACTATATCCATGTCTGAATTAGGGTGCCTAGAGAATGTTGATTCATGTCAGCAGCAGTTAAGCACACAGGGGGAAGGTGAGCCAGGGCCAGCAAATATAAAGGCACATACAGAGATGGTTGCTCTTGCAACGTTAATTTACTTAATCAACAGAGCCAGGTAACAATCAGTGAAGTCTGTTTGTGGGGTATGATAATAGCCATGATCCAGTGCTATTCCAGGGCCTGGCTGCTGTGATCCTCCAAATAACCAGACTAAGGGCCCTATGTAAATAAGGAACTCTAAGTAGGGCACTACCATAAATTTGCTGCGGAAGCTTTTTTCCCTAAAGTCTTCACTTATGTAAATCTTTCACTTTCCAAGGTTAGAGCACTCATTGATCAGCTGTAAATCCTGCCTTAGACAACAGAGTTCTGTGCAGGGAGTAGCCAAAACAAACTTTATGAATAAGATAAAGCCCTAGGAGCCAATAGGAAATGCAAACTTCATAAATCTTATAATGAATGGGAAACTGCCGTAACTGCAGCATCAAGGAAACATATTATATATATATATATATATATATATATATATATATATATATATATATATATATATATATATATATATACAGTGGATATAAAAAGTCTACACACCCCTGTTAAAATGTCAGGTTTCTGTGCTATAAAAAAATGAGACAAAGATAAATCATTTCAGAACTTTTTCCACCTTTAATGTGACCTATAAACTGTACAACTCAATTGAAAAACAAACTGAAATCTTTTAGGTGGAGGGAAGAAAAATAAAAAATAAAAATAATATGGTTGCATAAGTCTGCACACCTTCTTATAACTGGGGATGTAGCTGTGTTCAGAATTAAGCAATCACATTCCAAATCGTTTTAAATAGGAGTCAGCATACACCTGCCATCATTTAAAGTGCCTCTGATTAACCCCAAATAAAGTTCAGCTGCTCTAGTTGGTCTTTCCTGAAATTTTCTTAGTCGCATCCCACAACAAAAGCCATGGTCCACAGAGAGCTTCCAAAGCATCAGAGGGATCTCATTGTTAAAAGGTATCAGTCAGGAGAAGGGTACAAAAGAATTTCCAAGGCATTCGATATATCATGGAACACAGTGAAGACGGTCATCATCAAGTGGAGAAAATATGGCACAACAGTGACATTACCAAGAACTGGAGCTCCCTCCAAAATTGATGAAAAGACAAGAAGAAAACTGGTCTGGGAGGCTATCAAGAGGCTTACAGCAACATTAAAGGAGCTGCAGGAATATCTGGCAAGTACTGGCTGTGTGGTACATGTGATAACAATCTCCCATATTCTTCATATGACTGGGCTATGGGGTAGAGTGGTAAGACGAAAGCCTTTTCTTACGAAGAAAAACATCCAAGCCAGGCTACATTTTGCAAAAACACATCTGAAGTCTCCGAAAAGCATGTGGGAAAAGGTGTTATGGTCTGATGAAACCAAGGTTGAACTTTTTGGCCATAATTCCAAAAGATATGTTTGGCGCAAAAACAACACTGCACATCACCAAAAGAACACCATACCCACAGTGAAGCATGGTGGGGCAGCATCATGCTTTGGGGCTGTTTTTCTTCAGCTGGAACTGGAGCCTTAGTTAAGATAGAGGGAATTATGAACAGTTCCAAATACCAGTCAATATTGGCACAAAACCTTCAGGCTTCTTCTAGAAAGCTTAACATGAAGAGGAATTTAATCTTTCAGCATGACAACGACCCAAAGCATACATCCAAATCAACAAAGCAATGGCTTCACCAGAAGAAGATTAAAGTTTTGGAATGGCCCAGCCAGAGCCCAGACCTGAGTTCGATTGAAAATCTGTGGGGTTATCTGAAGAGGGCTGTGCACAGGATGATGCCCTCGCAGTCTGACAGATTTGGAGTGTTTTTGCAAAGAAGAGTGGGCAAATCTTGTCAAGTCAAAATGTGCCATGCTGATAGACTCATACCCCAAAAGACTGAGTGCTGTAATAAAGTCAAAAGGTGCTTCAACAAAGTATTAGTTTAAGGGTGTGCATACTTATGCAACCATATTATTTGATTTTTATATTTTTTCTTCCCTCTGCCTAAAAGATTTCAGTTTGTTTTTCAATTGAGTTGTACAGTTTATAGGTCACATTAAAGGTGGAAAAAGTTCTGAAATGATTTATCTTTGCCTCATTTTTTTACAGCACAGAAACCTGACATTTTAACAGGGGTGTGTAGACTTTTTATATCCACTGTATATAGAAAGTATTTATTTTAAAAATAAAATATATATTGATATTAAACAGATGTGACAATTGTATTTATAGCTTCAATCAGTAAACATGTGTTAATTTTGTGTTAAAATATAATATAGTTATACACAATGTATCAGCGTATTTGTTTCTAGGCAACATGGTTTTGTGACATGTATTAACCCCTTGAGTACTGGGCTGTTTGTTACTCTGGATTTTATATTAGAAAAGGGGCTTAATACCATAATATCATATGTTTTAATTGCACATACGTTGATATTGGACTATTAAGTGGCAGATAATGTTGAAACTTCATAATTTTGTACTTCTTCGTATGCTATGGTGTCACTTTAAATGCTTCTGGGGGACTTAGCAAAGGTTTAAAAAACAATTACGAGTGGTCTTTGGTACAAGTAAATCTTTCTTCTGCTTTTTGCAGCAGTTATGGCAGTGCCCTTATTTGCTAGTGATCCATAAAATCTTATTAGCATAGGTTTTTGCGTCTAATGGAGTAACTCGTAATTTATTGTCACCGCAAAACTCACCGGAGATTTCTGCCTTGCTTTTTGTTTGAGTTGTGAAGTTCACTGGTAGCAGTGATTCATAGAAATGTTTTAGGAATGGATGATTAACAGCTATGTAGAATTTACTGTGCTGCTATGACTCTCATAATTGATTTGTCGTAAGGGATTAGCATAGGGGCCTAACAGTCCTGTTGGTAACCAGACAGTCCGTAGGGTTGTGACAGTTCAGTGGGATAATAAAACAGAAAGTTGCAGCCACTTCTCCATTAGACTTTGTTTCAATATGTTCTATTACCCCTTCATCCTAGTGTACCAGGAACCATAGAGATTATTGTATGCGTCTGGGGGAGCTCCATGATACACTTTGTACGACTGGTTCAGAGAGACAGTGGTCTTAATCCCCCTCTACAGCATATTATTTTAAAATTAACCTCTTCCATGATGCTATCATGGCAGGGAAGGGGAATATTGGTGTCAGCAGAAACATGTTTTAAGCTGGTTCCAGTACTTGTATGCATAGGTATGGGGCATATTAGTGGGTCTTGCTGAAAATATTAGTTGGTTGCTCAGTTTTGATGATTTGGTGTTGTTCTAGGACAGTTCCACCTAAATCTATGTTATTTTTATATTAAATACCCCACCTAGCCTAGTTTGCCAATTACTGCTATATGTATGAGCAGAGTGGAAACATCCATTAGAAGACAAAAAGATATCAAGACCTAACTCAACAACCAATCATGCCACATCTGTAGTTCTAAACTGTGAGATTTCCATTTTTTTGTATGTTCTTTTGAAACTCATATCACCTAACATACAAAGATCTTGAAGCAATAAAAGGTCAGTTATATAACCTTTCTAAATATATATTTGAATCACATATAATAGTTGTGTATATACAGGCTGTTGGTCACGCTTTGCGAGCCGTTGACTGCTGCAGCATGCAAGACTTTAGCTGCAATGAGCGCCGAAGGTGCTCATTGCACTGCGACACTCGTGAAGCGAGGCGAGCAGTTGAGGCACGCGGGACATAGGCTGTAATGAACGCATGCAGGACTTAGGCTGCAATGAGTGCCAAAGGTGCTCATTGCAGGCCTAGCGATGAGCACCACAGTCGCTCATCACGAGGCCTGTGGAAATTAGTGCGGGACGCAAAATTACGGCCCGTAGGACTTAGGACCGGAGGCACGTATATGTACTGGGGGCCTCGCAAAAATACGACTTTAATGACCGAATAACTGAACAGTAAAAAGCTGAACAAAACAAATAAATATGCCTTAACTTACACACTCACACACAGCACAGTAGGAGAGCCAGGGAGCCTATGAGTGAGGTTGCAACTTAATTTGATTCATATTTGCTGTTTTTTCATAATCGAAAATGGCCTAAAAAAGAAATGTCGTCAGAAAAAACGCAACAGGATGAAAACGAGGCCGAAGCTCACAAAAAAGAGTCCCAAACTCGTAAAACTTGAAGAAAACCAGTAACACTTCCTCCACAACAGTAACATTTACACCAATACAGTAACACTTCACCAACGCAGTATCACTTAACCCAAGCCATTAACACTTAACCCAAGGCAGTAACACTCATGGCAAGGCCTCTAAACTACACGGAGGGAGAGGCTCGCAATGAGCGCAAAAGGCGCTCATTGCGAGTCACTCGATGAGCGCCAAAGGCACTCATCGTGGGGCTCACGATGAGTGCTTAAGGCAATTATCACTAGCCCTGTAAAGTACACGGGGGGGGGGGGGGGGCTCGCGATGAGCGCCGGACCCTTACCCTTGCATTTTGTGGCAAACAGCATAACCGCAACTTGTGTTCTTAAATGAACTGTCATTTTAATGGAGTCTTTATTGTCATGAAGTTCTGTATAAACACTTGTTATTCAAATAATAAGTAATTTAAGGCGTTGCTGTTTAAAAAAAAACATGTGACACATTCTGTATAAAATATTTTTTTTGACTGTAATCGGAAATTCTTATTTTTTATATTTTCTTTTGAAAAAGCCTAATTAACTACCAAAATCTTTCACTTGTTTGTTAGTGATTAAAATCTGTCTATTTCAATAGAATATCCAGACACTGTTTACATCAACTTCTGAATTGGCTGTCTCCTTTCAAAGTAAAGCAGTATAGATGTGACAGAAACATATTTAGAAAAACTGAAAACAGACAACTTTGTTTAAATGTAATACAGATAAGCACAGGTTAAGACAAGTGGATGCCAACAGCTCTCAACTAAAGAACTATTTTAAGAAAGCTGAAGAATTATTTCCGATAACAAACTTAAAATCTCTTCCCACTGTCAGGCAGTGGCAGGTACATTATTATTGTGATGCCCAAAATATTGCATGACTCAAATTCTTCTATTACTCCTGAACAAACCACACACGATTTGCTGGTACAATGTTAAATAATATTTTTCCAAAATGCAGTACATCATTTACAGGAACAAGAGTGGAAGGAATTTTAATGGTAAGTATCACCTAAGCAACAGGTGTTTTTCTATGAAATTGTTCACTTATAAAAATTCAAATATATGTGGGCAAATCTTTGTACTTGTCTTTTATTGCTACAAGACCACTGCATGTGAGGTGATGTTGAGCTATAGAGGAACACGGGACATAAATATAACTGTCACAGCTTAGAAATCAGCTGCAATCTGATTTGCACTCAATAGTGCAGATATGGAGGAGTAACTGACAAACTAGACAAGTTTAAAAACATTTACATTATTTTTCTCCAGGAGTGCTATTTAAGATAATAGAAGCTTACAGCCTTATTAAATTTCGATTTGGTTAATTAAAAAGTGCTCTATAAAAACACAGAGTATATTCTTTTACAGAAGTTTTTAGTTAGTGAAGACCTTGCTTTTCACTAACTAAAAACTTATGTAAAATAAATATGCTGTGTGCTTAATTAGAGCCTTTTTCAATTGGATGAATCGCAATTTAGTAAGGCTGTTAATGTTCAGTAGAACTTGGCCACTAAACAAATGCAATTAATGTTGTCTTAACCTAAACAAAATCTCTAAAATATGGTCCCATTTAAATCTTTTACGGAGGCAATTAAGGTGCAAGTTAAGCTGGAAGGTTCTCAGGCCAATTTACTGGGTTCTTGGACAAGGGGCAGAAAATAATTCTGAATTATAAAATACTAGCGGCTTGCCCGTCAAAAATGACGGCAATAAAAAATGAATCCTGGCAATGCTGTTTGCCACACAATGGGAGTCTCTCCCCCTCTACTTTACTGGCCTCACGATGAGCGCCTTTAGCGTTAATCAAGGGCCTAGCAATGAGTGCCTTTGGCGCTCATTGCGAGCCTCTCCCCCTCTCTACTTCCTCCCTTGTGTCTCCTCCCCCTCCTCTCCCTCTCTTGTGTCTCCTTCCCCCCACTGTGTTTTACCCCCTCTCCCTCCCATGTCTCTAAACCCCTCACCTGTGTCTCTTTCCTCCTTCTCCCCCATCTCTCTCTCCCCCATCTCTCTCTCTCTCTCCCCATCTCTCTCTTACCATCTTTCTCTCTCCCATCTCTTCCCCATATCTCTCTCCCCCATCTCTCTCTCTCCCCCTCTCTCTCTCTCCCCCTCTCTCCCCCTGTCTCTCTCTCTCTCCCCCTCTCTCTCCCCCTCTCTCCCCCCTCTCTCTCTCCCCCTCTCTCTACCCCTCTCTCTCTCTCTACCCCTCTCTCTCTCTCTCCCCCTCTCTCTCTCCCCATCTCTCTCTCTCCCATCTCTTCCCCATCTCTCTCTTTCCCATCTCTTTCCCCTCTCTCTCTCTCTCCCATCTCTTCCCCATCTCTCTCTCTCTCCCATCTCTTTCCCCTCTCTCTCTCTCTCCCATCTCTTCCCCCATCTCTCTCTCTCCCATCTCTTCCCCCATCTCTCTCTCTCCCATCTCTTCCCATCTCTCTCTCTCCCCATCTCTTCCCCATCTCTCTCTCTCTCCCATCTCCCCCCACTCTCTCTCTCCCATCTCTTCCCCCATCTCTCTCTCTCCCATCTCTCTCTCTCCCATCTCTTCCCCCTCTCTCTCCCCCCCTCTCTCTCTCCCCATCTCTCTCTCTCCCCATCTCTCTCTCCCCATCTCTCTCTTTCCCCCTCTCTCTCTCCCCCTCTCTCTCCCCTCTCTCTCTCTTTCCCACTCCCTCTCCCCCTCTCTCTCTTCCCCCTCTCTCTCTCTCCCTTCCCCCCTCTCTCTCTCTCTCTCTCTCCCCCTCTCTCTCTCTCTCCCCATCTCTCTCTCTCTCCCATCTCATCCCCCATCTCTCTCTCTCTCCCATCTCTTCCCCCATCTCTCTCTCTCCCATCTCTTCCCCCATCTCTCTCTCTCCCATCTCTTTCCCCATCTCTCTCTCTCTCCCATCTCTTCCCCATCTCTCTCTCTCCCATCTCTTCCCCATCTCTCCCTCTCCCATCTCTTCCCCCATCTCTCTCTCTCCCATCTCTTCCCCCATCTCTTCCCCATCTCTCTCTTCCCCATCTCTCTCTCTCCCATCTCTTCCCCATCTCTCTCTCTCCCCCATCTCTCTCTCTCTCTACCAATCTCTCTCTCTCCCCCATCTCTCTCTCTCTCTACCCATCTCTCTCTCTCTACCCATCTCTCTCTCTACCCATCTCTCTCTGTACCCATCTCTCTCTGTACCCATCTCTCTCTCTCCCCATCTCTCTCTATACCCATCTCTCTCTGTACCCATCTCTCTCTGTACCCATCTCTCTCCCCATCTCTCTCTCTACCCATCTCTCTCTCTCTCTCCCCACCTCTCTCTCTCTCTCTCTCTCCCCATCTCTCTCCCCATCTCTCTCTCTCTCTCTCCCCATCTCTCTCTCTCTCTCCCCATCTCTCTCTCCCCATCTCTCTCTCTACCCATCTCTCTCTATACCCATCTCTCTCTCTACCCATCTCTCTCTCACCCCATCTCTCTCTCTCCCCATCTCTCTCTCTCTACCCATCTCTCTCTCTACCCATCTCTCTCTCTACCCATCTCTCTCTCTACCCATCTCTCTCTCTCTCTCTCCCCATCTCTCTCTCTCTCTCTCCCCATGTCTCTCTCTCTCTCTCCCCATCTCTCTCACCATCTCTCTCCCCATCTCTCTCTCTCTCCCCATCTCTCTCACCATCTCTCTCCCCATCTCTCTCTCTCTCCCCATCTCTCTCTCTACCCATCTCTCTCTACCCATCTATCTCTCTCCCCATCTCTCTCTCTCTCTCTCTCCCCATCTCTCTCTCTCCCCATCTCTCTCTCTCCACATCTCTCTCTCTCTCTCTTCCCATCTCTCTCTCTCTCTACCCATCTCTCTCTCTCCCCATCTCTCTCTCCCCATCTCTCTCTTTCCCCCTCTCTCTCTCCCCTCTCTCTCTCTTTCCCATTCTCTCTCTCTCTCCCCCCTCTCTCTCTCTCCCCCTCTCTCTCTCTCTCCCCCCTCTCTCTCTCTCTCTCTCCCCCTCTCTCTCTCTCTCCCCATCTCTCTCTCTCTCCCATCTCATCCCCCATCTCTCTCTCTCTCTCCCATCTCTTCCCCCATCTCTCTCTCTCCCATCTCTTCCCCCATCTCTCTCTCTCCCATCTCTTTCCCCATCTCTCTCTCTCTCCCATCTCTTCCCCATCTCTCTCTCTCCCATCTCTTCCCCATCTCTCCCTCTCCCATCTCTTCCCCATCTCTCTCTCTCCCATCTCTTCCCCCATCTCTTCCCCATCTCTCTCTTCCCCATCTCTCTCTCTCCCATCTCTTCCCCATCTCTCTCTCTCCCCCATCTCTCTCTCTCTCTACCCATCTCTCTCTCCCCCATCTCTCTCTCTCTCTACCCATCTCTCTCTCTCTACCCATCTCTCTCTCTACCCATCTCTCTCTGTACCCATCTCTCTCTGTACCCATCTCTCTCTCTCCCCATCTCTCTCTATACCCATCTCTCTCTGTACCCATCTCTCTCTGTACCCATCTCTCTCCCCATCTCTCTCTCTACCCATCTCTCTCTCTCTCTCCCCACCTCTCTCTCTCTCTCTCTCTCTCTCTCTCCCCATCTCTCTCCCCATCTCTCTCTCTCTCTCCCCATCTCTCTCTCTCTCTCCCTATCTCTCTCTCCCCATCTCTCTCTCTACCCATCTCTCTCTATACCCATCTCTCTCTCTACCCATCTCTCTCTCACCCCATCTCTCTCTCTCCCCATCTCTCTCTCTCTACCCATCTCTCTCTCTACCCATCAAACTCTCTCTACCCATCTCTCTCTCTACCCATCTCTCTCTCTCTCTCTCCCCATCTCTCTCTCTCTCTCTCCCCATGTCTCTCTCTCTCTCCCCATCTCTCTCCCCATCTCTCTCCCCATCTCTCTCTCTCTCCCCATCTCTCTCTCTACCCATCTCTCTCTACCCATCTATCTCTCTCCCCATCTCTCTCTCTCTCTCTCTCCCCATCTCTCTCTCTCCCCATCTCTCTCTCTCCACATCTCTCTCTCTCTCTCTTCCTATCTCTCTCTCTCTCTCTACCCATCTCTCTCTCTACCCATCTATCTCTCTCTACCCATCTCTCTCTCTCTACCCATCTGTCTCTCATATTATTGCTATGAAGATGGCGGCTGCGGCCTCGGCTGGTCCCGGGGTGGCGGGGCTGTTCCCGGGGGGGCGGGCCACTTTCCGGCAGCCGGGCAGCCGTGGATAGGAAGGAGTGGGAGCCGAGCTAAGAAGAGCCGGGTGACCTTCTATAGAGGAGGGGGGAGCCGGACCGGAGGGATACGATCCGGATATAGGGGCTGCGGATCAACATGAAGTGACTGAAGAGGGTCTGCGGAGGGGACAGTGACAGCATGGAGGTGAGAGGAGAGAGTGACTGGTGAAGGAGAGAGCGGGGTGTATGGAGGAGGAGAAGGCTTGCCGAGGGACAGGGATAATACAAAGGAGAGAGTGAGTGTGTGGGGTTAGGAGTGAAGGACAGAGCAGTGTGTATGGTGAAGGAGGCCTGGGGGGCACTGACAGCACAGAGGGGAGAGAGGAGATTGTGGCTGAGAATGCAGTGTGTGTGGGGACGCCGCACGGCTTTGCGATCAGATTGTTGTCAAACTGGGATTTGTCGCAAAGCGTGACGACGAATCGCAGTTTGACAATTATAATATGTGATAATAATCAGCTTCCCTTTAAATGAATGTGGATATGTACCAACCATATTTGTTGGTCAGTTCACCCTTTTTATACAATTTCTAGATGCCAAACAACAAAGAACAGTTGCCCTAATCCAGTAATCCACTAGCATGCCTATCTTCCCGTCTAGGTATAGATGAGTCTACTGCCCCAGATGTCAGACATCGGCCTGTGTCTGGGCACAGCAGGGGTTTGTAAGGGTACTGTGAGCATTGGAGCCAGAGTGTCTAAACAAGGGGTCTGGGTCTAACCCAAGTGAGTGATCATGAATCTGGGGTGTACATACCTAGATTATCAGGAAGAAGGTATCCGCTAAGCAGGAAAAGGGATATCTAGAGGGTCCGGTGTGCTTAGGGGAAATAGTGGTTGGATGTCTCGATAACTTTATTGAGTTGGAGTAGAGTTGGCTTAGGGTAGTCGAGGAGCTCCATGGTGTATTCACTTTTATTGGCCTACCAGGACTTCCATAAAATTTCGGGCTTAGATTGAATGGGAGATCAGCAACAATGCCTAAAGTCACGTATTTACTAATTTGTGATTACCTGGACAAAGGATCAAAGAGGTATCGCTTGACACCACTTGACCTAGGTTTATTGAAACAAAGTGTTTCAATTGCTGTCTGACAGCCTAGTTAATACTTGATGACTTAATCAGGACACTGAATCTCCCATAGAAGTCTATGAAGCTTACTGTAAGTTCAAATCCAGTCAAGAACCTAGCCGGCCCTGGCACTGGGGGAGAACTGGGTATTGTGGTTGGCTACTGGAAAAGACTACTGGTCACCCTCCAAGTGATACTAACCTCAAAATACGCTCAATGCAATTGTTACACCCTGAAACATGTTATATACAATAAGTGTCCCAAAAAAGTAAAATTGGCCAAGAGCACTCTAGGCTTGGATGACCTGGTGGTAATGGTTCTTAGTGGGGCCAGGGCACAAAACCACATAACCAGCACAGCAAACACAACACTTTAAACAATTGGACCTTTGGTCCTATACTCATAACCAAAGTGATATAGCCTCTATAGGATTGTCCTTATGGCCATTACAATAGCGTTTGGTCCAACTGGTCATCTGGCTAGCATCCATCAGGGTCCAGTTGCAAATTCCAATAGTCCTTGTTTTTGACATTTACCTTTGTAGTTTGTTAGTTGTACCCATTGTACTTTATTCTAAACTATGACAAAAATTCTGACACTTTATATATATTCATTATTCTGTTAACTGCTCTGCTCTGTGGAGAGTAGATCTTTAATTGTCAATTAGTGAAAGATGAGTACTCTCTAAGAAGTAAACTATGGATGGGCATAACATTGACCAGTACATTAGGAACTAGATATAGTGTTCAAATCTTCTATGTATCATACAATAGTCCAAGTTGCTGAGTGGTTTTGTTTGATGATCACAGCTCTCCAGACTCCCTGTTATCCGGAAATTCTGAAGCCAGACAACATAAAACACTAAGGGCCTCATACAATTGAGCTTTTGTTCAATCTGGTAGCCCGTAATGGAGGACGCAAGTTAATTTGCTATTCAATTGTCGGAATTTTGCGGGCTCCAAACAGATTACGAGCTATGGTCTTTAAAAAATGGCGATGATTAAACCCGTAACTTACAGCCTCCCAAAGCCTTTGATCCTTCACGGCAGCAAGACTTCCAATAGCTAAAATTCGCTATTCAAGTGCAAAAATTGCTCAACACTACACCCACACTCAAGCCCGCAAAAACAAAATGGCGGCACAAAGCTTATGGGTTCCAAATAGGACCCGCAAAGGGTTTACAGACTAGTTTGTAACACTACAAATGACAATATAAAGACACCAATGCAATTTAAAACATGGGGAAAGCAACGGAGGGCATTACAATTACATGCACAACAACTCCCAAATATCAAATAAAGCAAAAAATTAAATTGTATTTTTCTCATAGGTTGTAATGGTCATGCATATGCCACTATGAAAAGCCATGCTGCAACATGCTGAAAGCTGTTAAAGACATACTACCTCAAATTGCCACACAAATACATGCAAATGGCTGACATATTAACTCTTTCTCATTCACAGAGGCTCTAACGTGGGCACTAAAAATACAAAGATCATCTGATATATATCTCACTCATCACATCTACATTGGGACAACAAATAGTGGACAAATTACACCGCCACATTGCATATATCAAGTACCAGGGGAACATTTCACATATGGTTGTTCAGTCCCTCAGTTGTGTCCGACTCTCTGTGACCCTATGTACTGCAGCACACCTACTAATGTCTCTGTCTGTGCGTATCCACAAGGTTTTCATGCCAAAGATACTGGAGTGGGTGGCCAGTTCCTTCTCTAGTGGACTGCCGATTCTAACCCATCACTGACACAGTGAGAACAGTATAACAAATCTTTGTTTTATATACCGAGCACAATCAGAAATGGACAAGACTGTGCATTAATATGATGGGTGTGGTGTGGGCAGATCCCAGGAGAATTTTTTCAATAAAAAAAGAAAAAGACACCTTTTTGGCTCCAGAAAAAACTCCACTATTTAGTAAATAAAGTAAACAAGTGTGATAATTAAAACTTCCAATTTTTTTAAATATGTTTAGAAAAAGGATTAAAACATATTTAAAACATGTGACACTGTAAGTTTCTTCCTGAATACTATTTTATAATGAATCTGACTGTACTTTTTTATTTTTATGATCACTAGTCCTATTATAATTTACTATGTCCTTAGTATTATCCAAAATATTAATATGTACCTTATATAATTCAAATATAAGATCTCAATAAATATTTCATAGGAGAAGAGCACAGCTGAAATTGTGACTATTAAAGTGCCAGTGCATTTTAAAGAAATAGTAATAAAAGTGAGTGCAAAGCAATATGATGCTTCGAATAAATTACTAAATTAAATCAAATTAAAGAGTGGGGATGGTCCCTGGCTTACTATTATGTTGGAACTGGGGGCCTACCACTTATACAGATCCTGGGAGAGCAAGAGGCTTGTGGGAAAAAGGGGATACCTATAGGGGGTAATGTCATAGACTAGAATAAGCGTGATGCATAACATCTACCAGGGTCATCTCACTATAAATGCTTAGCTGTGACGAGCATCAGTGGTCAGGTGTACTATCACCTTCTCCATATGATATTGTTCATCAACATCTGTATTACATCCATCAGCTATACAGCTGTTAGCACATGTTAAAGGATACTCATGATATCAGCAATAGGGGAAATACTCAATAATACAGAAAGGACACAAAGGTCAGCATATTGAGGTCAGGATCACATGCTTCACTAGTGCATACATTAATGCTGGCTGTCATTAACATGCTGTTGATATTAGTCTACATTTAATCTAACAATTAAGCTGAATGTTAAGGTGGGGGGGGGGGGGGCTGTCATTAAAGGAATGTCTACCTGAGAGGCACTGGGAAAACCTTACATTTCCTTCACAATGCTTGCAGATGTAGAAGATGCCTTCATGGACCGGAATTGTACCTAAAACAAAACAAAGAAAGAAAACAACTACAAAATAAGGTCTTAAAAAAGATAGGGACTGCAGCATCTCTTCTCAAAAGCATTGGTGAAATGTTAAACAGAACCCTACATGTCCACAGAGAAGAGGATCATGGACCATGTGATGAGAGGTAGCCATCTGCATACAAAATAATACACTCACATAGGCCAAGATCCAAGACTCTGTAGCCAGGCTAAATTAAGTTAACATTTGGACCAATAGATTGTCACTGAGGAGTGCTGTCTAGAAGGCACAAAAATATGCTCAGCCCCTAGGTCCTCTGCTTAGACGCAGGGCCCAAACCCCCTGTATCCGTCCGCAATCTCCCTGGTGCTGGTAGTGGTGACAGGGGGGTGGCAGGGGGCGGCAACCCCCCGGGAGGCAGCAGCGCCTGCAGTGATGGAAACATAGTGGGAGGAGAGTAGGGACCGGGCTGCGGGTAGCCATATTATATGCTCCTCCGACGAACCAGGGCCCTCGGCTCAGCTTCTCTCCTACGCCCCGGCCTCTTGCTCGCCACTGGACCGAGACCTCCTTGATGCTGAAAGATAGAAAATAATTGTTTCGTGTGCATTCCTAACTATCTAAAATCTAGGTTTGAACCTGGATGATTCTCCTAATTGCAACTCAGATTAGCTATCATTTGATAGATTTGATCTATTCTTTGGTTCTTGGTGTTGATCGTTCTTGGCTCCTAACACTATCTTGATTCCGGCTGCGTTCTGTAACTGTATATGCAGTGGGCACACCAACACATGGACTCTCTATTGGATGATTTCTGTTGTAGTGCCCAGGAGTGACAATGATTTGTCATCTTCATGGATTTAATGACACATCCATCTATCTCTTGTTAATTCCATGGAGCTGGCATGTCAGTGTCCTTGTTGGTCATCATGTACATGTGTAGTGTGTGTGATGTACATGTGGTGGCATGCTGGTGTATGTGATATTCACCTGACATGGAGGCTGGGTCCTGCTGGACCCCCATGCCTGCAGCTCCAGAGGCGGGCACATGTCTCAGAAGGTCCTTGGCGACCCACTCCTATTTATTATAACTCACATTCATGTTCTTTTCCTCCTTGGCCATCAACCTCCTCACCTTGGCCCTGATGTCGTCAAAACATGCTTGACGTACCTCACATCCCTTGACGCTGTGCCCACTGCTGTAACCTCAGCCACTACCTCCTTCCATGCCTGAGCCCTAAGCCCTGGCCTTACTTCCCTCCCCCTGCAAGGATCACAGGGGTGGCCACAGATAGCAATAATGAGGACCACATTCTCCAGGTGCATGTACTTGTGGTCCCTTTGCTTGCCCTTTACCCTTTTGCCCTCTTGGCTGTGGATAGGGATCCTTACCTCCCTGATCTGCCCCTGAGGCCTGTCCCTCCCCCGAACTACCACCCCCACTGGGATCAGGCCCCTACCCTTTTTCCCTCTCCTAGGTGTTCCTGGTGCTATGGCCACCATGCAGCCATCCACCTTCTCCTCTACACTCTCCTCCTCCTCTCAACCACTTCTCTCCTCCTCTCCACCACTCCTCTCCTCCACTACTCCACAGGGCTGCCTCTCTCCTCCTCGCCTCTCCTCTTCTCCCCACCTCTCTACTCCTCTCTCCTCCCTCCATTATAATCCCCCAAAAATATAATGATAAATAAAAATAAGTGTTACTGTAATATTTATATTTAATAGCTGCTGGGGGATTGGATGTGGGGGTTGCGATGGGGGGGGGGGTCCTGTCCAGACAGGTGATGCCCCCATCCAGCGGTGTATGGAGTGATCTAGCTCTCTGTGTCTCTGTGTGTGTTCTTTAAATTATGTGTAATCCAGAATTAAGTGTAAAACCGTAAATAGTATAAGATAAATGGACAAAACCGCAAATTACTGCTCTCCAAATACTCCTGCTCTCTCTCTCTCTCAAAAAGTTTATAGATTATGCAGCTCCTAACTTTACTATATTGAGAGACTTCATCAGTGTGATTTTTTTCTTGAAAAACAGGGATCCTTCAACATCCTATGCTCTATTAAACTGATGTGACATGCACAGAAGAAATGAACAGGTTGAAGATAAAATTAAGAGATTTATAAAAATGAACAGTTAAAAGTTAGAAACACAGATTGACAAAAAAATGACAACACACAAAAGACAATTCATTCGGAAAAAATCTTTAAATGACAATGAGACTTGATGTCTTTTTAACATTCTCTTTTTCTGCTCTGTGAATGACATTGTAGGAAGTTATTTATTTATTCATAGATTTCAAATTAATCTTACATTACAAAGAAGAATCTTAATTCTCATACATAATTATAGTTATCCATACCTAATGATTTCTATCAGCAGCCCTTTTTTTGGTTATTTGAATATATAAGATCCTCATTGTGTAAATATTACTGCAAATATAGTTTACTTTAGTGTGTTTGTTTTAAATTCTTGGCTTCTTGCCATTTTGATTCTACAAAGTGTACTTTCCTCCCCCTGATGATTTATCCCAGGCAGTGAAGCAATTGTACATTCCTAGCACCTTTACTGATAGAGCAATGGAATTTTTTGGTATGGGGACACTTGTATATTGATTAAGTTTCCTTAAAGGCACATGAAAGTATCTGGATTTTACTAGGTAGTTAATATGCCTATGTATCTATTTACTTTAATGCACTTTATTTTATTAAGACGTGCTGATAAACTCTGTTTTTACTGACTAAAGTCATACAAATAGTACCTGTTTGTGTCAGCTCTCTACAGCTCATGAAGACACAGACTCTGTAGTACTGGCTGTGCAGTGTCTCGTATTAGCTAATCAGTGACCATGTATCAGCAACTTGAGACACTGCACAGACAGTAGTGTAGATTCTGTATCTTTGTGGGTTGTAGAGGGCTACTACTTGTTTGATTTTAGGCAGTAAAAACAGAGCTTATAAGCCCTTCCTAATAAAATAATGTACATAAAAGTAAATATACAAATAGGTATCACATATAATAGTTGTGGATATAAGGGCCACTGGTCACGATTTGCGAGCCTCCTGAAGAGTGGCTAGGCTTTTTCGGCCCATAGGGCCACAACTGCAAGCCTCGCCGAAGGCACTCATTGCACTGCGAGCCTCGCGAAGCGAGGCAAGCAGTTGAGGCACACGGGACTTAGACTGCAATGACTGCAAAAAAAAATATTAGGAGCTGCGAGTATCAAGTAATTTGGAGTGATTTGAAATAGAATAGCTCTTTGGAGAAAATGCAATTTATAATATTCTTCATGTGGGAAAATCAATGAGAAAGTTTGCCGGATTTTGCATCTCTGGCTTGTCGTACCCCTCGGGGGTAGTTGTCTTGCAATCCTGCTGAGGGGGGGAATAGAATGGCTAAGGAAAGTTACTTGGCACTTTTTGCAATATAGGAATAGAATAGCTCTCCATGCTAGTGTATGCAGCATATTCATTAAAGTGTAAAATTACTTTTTTGGAAATGTATTTTCTCTGCTTAATGTATAACATCATATAAAGAATGTACATAAGTCACCCAGTAACACTCTCTAATGAGATCCTCTGGACGTTATTTATGTAGCATTTTAAAAACAGAGCTAGAAATGAGGGAACAACTCAATGTTCTAGTTTATTTCATAGCACTTGTTTAGCAACAAACATCGAATTTCAGACTCTAACTTAAACATACAGATGCCATATTTTAAATCATCTGATTACCAGAACTAACAGCATTTGATATTTATACTTTATAAGTTAAATGCCATATCCGCTCCAGCAGAAATGTAAATCCACTGCATACATGCAACATTCACCAAAGTATTTTAGGTTCTTCCAGGGACCAGCAGATGAATCGAATAATTGCTAATTAAATTCTTAATTAAAAACTAGTATATATATATATATATATATATATATATATATATATATATATATACACATATTCATCAAATAGTCTTCCTTTAATGTGCTAACAGGTAGTCTGAGCACTGAATAAATACAATTTATCATATTCAATGAGAAGCTGAGAGTAGACAAATATAATTATTTCCTATGAAACTATTTACTATAAATACAACCACTAAGCACTCACGGTATACATATGTTGAAAGGAAAAATGTGAAAAATGAAATGTAGCGAGTGCTAATGAGATTGAGTTAGCATTCCAGAGTACAGCCATAAGTACAAGAAATGTCCACTATAAAATAAAACATATATATATTTGAGAGCTTTAAGTCTGACTTACAACAACAGCCTTATTAAATTGCGATTCAGTAAATTGAAAAGGGCTCTAATTAAGCACACAGCATTTTTTTTACAGAAGTTTTTAGTTCGTGAACTTCTATCCAAAAGCAAGGTCTTAACTAACTAAAAACTTCTGTAAATAGAATATGCTATGTGCTGAAATAGAGCCCTTTTAAATGTACTGAATCGCAATTTAATAAGGCTGTAAATGTTGAAACTGTTGTGGTGTGATCCATGATACATTAGTGGATGTTGTGTGTGTGAGGGTCCTTATTTTTCCTGAAAGTAATGCTTTCAGCTGTTGATGAAAAGTTGCTGCTTCTAAGTCAATTTCAAGAAAACCCAATTATCGAACAAAGCCATCTAATTTCTCCCTGTCCCTCCTCCCCCATTACACATAGATTCCTTTACTCAACATAAGGAGTGTTCAAAAAATCTGATTTGCTCTAAAAATTGTTTTATGTCCATGGTTTATGCAGCTGTTAATTTGTTAAATACTTTAAGGTGTATTTTTTTCTTGAAGTGCAGTGATGCTTTAAGTGATATTTATGTAACATGTATGGTATCTTACTATATGTGTATGATTTTACCTGATAGAAACAAAAGTTACTGTTTTTAAAAAGCAGCTGGAGTAGTGATGCCTAATGGGTCACAACACAAAATACATTCCTTATTCAGATTGCTATTACAAGTTTCACTGATTTTATCCAATGAGTGAACGCATTATGCAAATACAGTTTAACAGAGTGTTATATGAGACAGTATATTAGAATCCCCTGATAATGATACAAATAGATAAATGACAGCTGTATGGGGTTCTCTTATCATTTAGATTATTTTGTAAAACAGATAAAAACTAAAATACATAAAATTTCTAATAAAATATATCACACTTATTTTCATTCTGATAAAAGCTATGCATGGATGATTACTTGCTCTAACTAGAAATCTGCGTCCTGAATGTACAGTGGAGACCTTGTCAAAAACAGTGAACATTTTGATTGAATACCATAATGAGCAGAGGCATAGATATTACATAAGTTAATGACATGTAGGATAATTGCAGCTTTAGGCTATAAAATTGAAAGTTTTCCCTTAAATCTCAGTTTATAGACCTTTTTATATAATTTTTCAGGGTGTATCTGTGACTTGCATGTGAAAAATAGAAATAATTAAACATAATTACAAGAACAAATACATTTCAGCACCAAATATAAAAGGTGTTATTTTGAAAGCATACACAGAGGTTAAATCATGGAAATGTAATTATTACTTCTAATCCAAGTATACATCAAAAAATGACAGATATTGTTTTCAAAACAACTGAAAATGCCAATGTCTATAGATTTCCACAAAAACACAACAACCAAAGGCACATTTGGTCCCAAGCTGAGTGACACAAATAGTACTTAAATCGATAAGTTCAATACAATTTTCATAGTACAATAGTTTGAGAAACTATAATGAAAAAACATAGAAAAAGAGAAAATGGTAAACAAATTTAAAGATTAAACGTCATTCATTTTCTTTCTTATTACATGTAAAATATAGAGGGTGATTTTTTTTTTTTACCGAATTTAAATTAAGAGTACGTGCATTACCTAACATATAAGAATCTTCTGAAGTCCTTGTTTAATTTTCCAGCTCATCTTTTCATTAGAAATGTAAAAGCTTAAACATTATAAAGTGACAAAAAAGGAGATAAATATTTTACATAAATCTCAGTAATGTAATATTCCATTTTTCTTCAACAAAATGTCAATAAAAATAAAGTGAAAAAAACATGCTGGAGAAATGTACCAATGGATTGCAAGAGCGAACACGGCTGCAATATCCCACAGTAACCTGTGATCCAGCATCTTCAAGTCATTGTGCAATTTACTAGATACTTTTTCTGCTGTAACACCAATCCTGACATGGATCATCTCAAATTTTACTGAATGGGTTGTTTAATGGGCATGGCATGGGTGTATTACATATGCCGTTCAATGAAAACCCAAGTTGTCCAAATTGCTTTCAACAACCCTTGACGCTAAGTTTTAGTCTTACGTGCTTCAACTTCACAATAGCAGTATATTTTATGGTTAATTAAAATTATATTTCCAATATTCAGCCCCTTACATAGAAGATAAGTGGCTAAATATAACTGGAAAAGTCTGTTAACACAACTCCCAGCCAGAATTTTTTTATATTAATACAAATTATGAGTGATGATTTATATATATATATACTAGCGAATTGCCCGTCAATTCGCTAGTATATATATAATAAAGTAAATTGCATGTTTTATTAAAAACCTTGCTGAAAAGTTATCTGACCCTTTGAACTGTCTCATTGAGAGTTGTTATAAAAGGACAAGTGGACACTTCTAACAGCTTTTAGAGTGACAAAAATAAGCACCGGCAGGGTATAGATACTTCTGAAGCACAATTTAATACCCAGATGCCCCCTAAGAAGTCCACAGTAAGGCTGGTACGTTGAAGGTGTGGGGGAGGGGTGGCTGGTGTGCTGAGGAAATCCTCAGTGGGCAGCAGGAGGAAGATAACAAAAGAGTAGTTCTTCTAGGAACCATCGCACCAAATGGTAAAATGGAACTCCCATCTAGTGCATCTTTACAGATGTAAGGTGGAGGTGATAGGTTCTTAAACACATAGGATCAGAATTACATCAAACTTGAATGTCTGTAGTCTTCAACTGGCAGTTGTTTCTATTGTGACATGTTCATGGCACATGATGTTGTTTTTGGTAGACTCATACAATTGGCTGGAGACAAGACCGAGCACTCAAGATCACAAGTGTAACCACTTACCTGTGAGACAAATGGACACTTACTATAGCAGCATAAAGTACGGTAGCAGATAATAACAGAAAAAAAAGAGATAAATAGTTTGAAGATACTTTTTGGCTTTTTGTTACATGGCGATATCATATGTCCCCCCCCCCCCCCCCTAGGGTTACAGGAAAAGAGACAATGGAATATTGGCATACAAATTAAGAACCGTGTACATGCACTGATAGATTGATAGTTAATTTGAACACACTAATAATGCTGGGAAGGAATAGTTCACACATAACATTCTCTCAATTTTTGTCACATATTATCTCACACAAATTGTTTTAATACATTTAGATGTATTTTCCTATCATGTAGCCCCTGCATCAACATAACATAATTGTTTAACTTATATTATTAGTTGTATTATGTTTCCTAAATTACTTCCCATGAAAAAAAAAAAATCTTTGTTTGCCATGGAGTGATTATTTTCTTTTCCTACTTAGGGATGAGAGAAAATAGACAGTGGCATATTGCCAGAAAACATAGCAAATTGTAAAGAAGAATGACAGAAAGTAATCAGGCAAAGATTGAACTTTCATTTTCTAAATTTAGTGTTTCCTTGTTGTTTGACTTACCTAAACAACCCAAAGCAAAAGTATTAGCCGACATTGTGAAAAGTTGACTGATTACATCTGTCAATGAAAATCTTACATTAAAGGATAACTGTAATCACATTTTTACAACATTGTATGAGAAAATAAACTTCATAATTTGCAAGCTGTTTTTAGAAAAAAAATCCTTATTATGTTTTATGTACCATTAGGCTGTAGTGAGATCTACCATATTGTTTTCTGTTGTTCTACTTCCTGGGAGGGAGCAAAGGAAGTGGGAATGTAGCAGGTAAAACTGTCAGTTTTTGATTAGGACTAGTGAAAAGATCATTAGTTACCAGGACATAGAGCAGTTAAGAGAAAAGCATTCTCTCTTATAAGATAAGGTGAGAAGGGCTCTTTTTCCATATGAACTATTACGTATCTAGTAACTTACCCATCATAAATGACAGTATCATAGAATTTTATCTTGAATTGTCTCTGCTGTCCCTCTCTGTGTTATGTGGTGAGTATGCTGTCTGTCTCTCTCTGTGATGTCTCTCTCTCTAAGGGTTGTAATGTGCTTTTATGCTGCTTCCTCTCTTTGCTTTCTGTCTGTCTCCCTGTTTGTGGTTTGTCTGTTTGTGGTCTCTCTCTCTGAGATGTGTAATAGTGGCTGTTCTACCGCTTGCTATGGTATGTGGCATGTGGTTACCCTTGCTGTGTTGTGTGGCGCGTTCACTCACTATCTTTGCTGTCTCTCTCTGTCCTTGCTGTCTTTTTGTGCATGGCCTCTCTGTGTGTGGTCTGTCTGTGCTTTCTCTATCTCTCTCTCTAACGTGTGTAATGGTGGCTGTTATGCCGCTTGCTGTGTTGTGTGGCGGCCCTTGCTGTGTTTTGTGGCGGGTTCTCTCTCTCTCTCTTTTTGCTATATGTCTGTCTCTTTCTTTTTGCTATCTCTTTCTCTGCTGCCTCTCTCTCTCTGGTCTTTCACTCTCTCTTTGCTGTCTACCTCCCTCTCTGTGTGCTGGCACTCTCTCTATGCTGTCTGTCTCTCTCTGTGTGCTGTTGTCTCTCTCTATCTGTGATGTCTGTCTCTCTGTGCTGTCTGTCTCTCTTTCTGTGTGCTGTCTCTCTCTGTGCCATCTGTCTGTCTCTATTTTTGTGTATTGTCTGTCTCTCTTTCAACGTGCCATCTGTCTCTCTCTGTGCTGCCTGTCTATGTGCTGTCTCTCTGTGTGCTCTCTCTCTCTTTTCTGTTTGTCTATCTTTTGCTATCTGTCTCTCTATTTCCTGTCTCTGTGCCCTATTTCTATCACTCTCTGTGCTGTCTGTCTCTGTGCTGTCTGGCTCTCTCTGTGTGCTGTCTCTCTCCCTCTCTCTGTGCTGTATCTCCCTCTGTCCTCTCTCTCTCTCTTTGCTGTCTCTCTCTGTGCTGTCTGTCACTCTCTTTGTTTCCTCTCTCTCTCTTTCCTGTCTGTCTCTTTCTTTGCTCTCTGCTGTCTTTCTCTTGTTGCTGTCTGTCTCTCTCTGCTGCCTCTCTCTGTGCTACCTCTCTCTCTGTGCTGTCTCTCTCTCTGTCCTGTCTCTCACTCTATCTATATTTCTATGTACCTCTTTATCTTTCTCTCTATGACCTGTCTCTTTCTCTACCTCTCTCTCTCTGTATCTCTGTCTGTGCTGCTTTTCTCTATATCTGTGCTCTCTATTTGTGCTGCCTCTCTCTATGTGCTGTCTCTCTCTCTAACCTCTCTCTCACTACCTCTATCTCTCTTTCTCTGTCCTGTCTCTCTCCCTCTCATCCTCTCACTCTCTCTGTTCTCTGTCTCTTTCTACCTCTCTATATTATCTTTCTCTGTACCTCTCCCTCCCTCTCTGTCCCATCTCTCTGTACGTCTCATCCTCTCTGTCCTGTCTCTATTTCGCTCTACCCTGTCTCTCTCTGTACCTCTCCCTCCCTTTCTGTCATCTCTCTCTCTCTCTCTGTATCTCTTTCTTTGCTGTCTGACTCTATCTGTCTCTGTGTTGTGTTTCTCTGTGTGCTATGTCTCTCAGTTCTGTCCTTGTCTCTGAGGTGCATAATGGCTGCTGTTATTCTGGCTTTTGGGCCCTGCCCTTCGATGACATCATGGCCCCACCTCTCAGTGATGTCAGCGTTACGGACAACTGTTCTCCCCCTCTACTTTACTGGCCTTGTGATGAGTGCCTTTGGCGCTCATCGCGAGTCTCTCCTTCTGTCTACTTCCTCCCTTGTGTCTCATTTCCCCAATCGCTCCCTTGTGTCTCCTTTCCCCCTCCTCTCGCTCCCTTGTGTCTCCTTCCCCCCCTGTGTTTTTACTCCCTCTCCCTCCCCTGTCTCTTTCCCCCCTCTCCCTCCCCTGAGTCTCTTTCCCCCCTCGCCCTCCCCTGAGTCTCTTTCCCCCTCTCCCCTCCCTGTGTCTCTTGTCCCCACCTCTCCTTCCCCTGTGTCTCTTGCCCCACTCTCCCTCCCCTGTGTCTCTTTTCCCCCGTGTCTCATTCCCTGTGTCTCTTCCCCCCTCCCTCGTGTCTCTTCCCCCCATTTCCATCCCCTGTGTCTCTCCCCCTCCTCTTCCTCCCCTGTGTGTCTCTTCCCCTCCTCTCCCTCCCCTGTATGTCTCCCCCTCCTACCCTGTGTCTCTTACCCCTTCTCTCACTCCCCTGTTTTTCTCCCTTCCTGTGTCTCCCCACTCTCACTCCCCTGTGTCTCGCCCCCCTACTCTCACTCCTCTGTGTCTCCCCCCTCCTCTGTGTCTCTCCCACCCTCCTCTCATTCTCCTGTGTCTCTCGCCCCCTCCTCTGTGTCTCCCCCCTCTCCTCTTTGTCTTCCCCCTCCTTCCCTGTGTGTCTCCCCTCCTCCTCTCTCTCTATCTGTGTCGTCTCTGCAATGCGCCCATGCTCTCACGCCACGCAGCAATGCGCATGTGTGGCTTATGCCGTGCAATGCGCATGCGCGCCCCGTTGCGCAATGCGCATGCCTGGCTTACGCCGGGCAATGCGCATGCACGCCCCGTTGCAGCAACCGTAGTTGTCAAACTGCGATTTGTCGCAAGCGTGATGACAAATCGCAGTTTGACAACTATTATATGTGATAAATCTAAGGATTTATCAAGATGACAGAAGTTGCATTTGCGATGAATAGTAAATTGCCACCGATGTAGTGCTCAGCTATTGGTACAACTAATACTTGACATGCTTTAATAAGTGATTGTGCTAGTTGCTTGCATTGCACCTACATTTCATATGTGAGCACAGTTCATGTGTACCATTATGTTCGACAGTGCTTCTGCATGAATTAAAGGACCAGTGTATTAGCAGCTAGTTAAATCGCGAGCATAACAGCAATTTTAGAAAAAAAAAAATCTAAATTTTTCCATGATCTCTGTGTTAGACTGCTTTTTGTTATGACAGCCTGTCAGGGATGATTATTGTACTCTAAGAAGCACTTACCGTATATACTCGAGTATAAGCTGAGTTTTTCAACACTTTTTTTAAGGCTGAAAAGGGCCCCCTCGGCTTATACTCGAGTCACTCTCCCCCCGTGTCTCTCTAACCCCCCCGTGTCTCTCTAACCCTCCCCTGTGTCTCTCTAACCCCGCCCCTGTGTCTCTCTAACCCTCCCCTGTGTCTCTCTTACCCTCCCCTGTGTCTCTCTAACCCTCCCTCCGTGTCTCTTTCCCTCCCCCACTCCTCATTGTAAACCCCCCCTCACTTTACCCCTCTAAATACCTCCCCCTCTCCCTTTCCCCTCACTTACCTCATCTGCAGCTGCTCCTCCGCTCTCCAAGCTTCTTCCTGCGTTGGGACCCGGCATATGCTAATGACGTGACGTCACATGCGCGCCACGTCATTAGCATTGGCCGGGTCAAGACGCAGTAAGGAGCATGGAGGAGCGGAGGAAGAGCTGCAGATTGAGGTAAGTGAGGGCAAAGGGAGAGGGGGAGGTATTCAGAGGGGTAAAGTGAGGATGGGGGTTTAGGAGGAGGAGGGGTAAAGTGAGGAGGGGGTTTTAGGATGAGGATGGGGGTTTAGGATGGGGGGTTGAGGTTGAGGAGGGGGGGTTGAGGTTGAGGATGGGGGTTGAGGAGGGGGGCTGAGGAGAGAGGTTTTGGAGGGGGCTGATGAGGGAAGGTTGAGGAGGGAGGTTGAAGAGGGGGGTTTAGGATGAGGAAGGGGGTTTAGGATGAGTAGGGGGTTTAGGATGAGGAGGGGGGTGTAGGATGAGGAGGGGGTTTAGGATGAGAAGGGGGTGGAGGATGGGGGATTGAGGATGGGGGTTGAAGTTGAGGAGGGGGGTTGAGGTTGAGGAGGGGGGTTGAGGAGGGGGGTTGAGGATGAGGATGGGGGTTGAGGATGGGGGTTGAGGTTGAGGAGGGGGATTGAGGAGGGAGGTTGAGGAGGGGGGTTGAGGATGAGGAGGGAGGTTGAGGATAAGGAGAGAGGTTGAGGATGAGGAGGGAGGTTGAGGAGGGAAATTGAGGAGGGAGGTGCAGGAGGGAGGTTGAGGATGAGGAGGGAGGATGAGGGTTGAGGATGAGAAGTGGGGTTGAGGAGGGGGCTGAGGAGGGTGGTTTAGGATGAGGAGGGTGGGTTGAGGATGAGGATGGGGGGTTGAGGATGGGGGGTTGAAGATGAGGAGGGAGGTTGAGGAGGGAGTTGAGGATGAGGAGGGAGGATGAGGAGGGGGCTGAGGAGGGTGGTTTAGGATGAGGAGGGTGTATTGAGGATGAGGATGGGGGGGTTTAAGATGAGGAGGGAGGTTGAGGAGGGGGTTGAGGATGAGGAGGGGGGTTGAGAATGAGGAGGGAGGATGAGGAGGGTGATAAGGGAGGGGGAAGAGGCACAGGGAAGAGAGAGGGGGAGAGACACAAGGAAGGGAGAGGGGGAAAGAGACACAGGGGAGGGAGAGGGGAGAAGAGACACAGGGGAGAGAGAGGGGGGACACAAGAATAGGGCACACAAGAGGGAGACACAGGGCACAAGAGGGACACAGGGGGCAGCACATTTCCCACCCTCTGCTTATACTCGAGTCACTCATATTTCCCAGTATTTTGTGGTAAAATAGGTGCCTCGGCTTATATTTGGGTCGTCTTATATATACGGTACATTTATTCCTATTGTGTAGTACCATAACATAACTGATTACATATCTTATCTGCATTCATGGTTCTTCCCAAGTGACTATTTCTGTGATGTTAAGGATAATAAAGTATTGTATCAAACAAATTCAATTTAGTAATTTATGTTACAATAGAACCTATCCCACAATATTGTAGCTATACCAGCCAACAATGGATTATTTTTAACTTCTTTAACCATTATAAAAATGTCATAGCTGGAGGACATTGTTTATTGTTATTCATGGGTCTGGATTTACTAGTTTAATACAGAAATAGAAGGTCAGAACAAAACATACAAAAGTGAAAATCAATTTCTTCTAGCAGCAATGGCGGTAAAGCAGAAGTTTGGGATGTTTTCCCATTAAAGCAGAGACCAGCGGCTAGGAGAATAGCATACACAAAAAGTAGTAACAGATTAGTTTTAAAGATACAGAATCAACTATAATAGTTGTCAATCTGCGAGTTGTAGTCGCGCTTGCGGGGCGCGTGTAGGGGCTCTCTAGGAAGTGAGCAGAGGTTAAAAAATACATATTCCTGCAAGTCCTTTAAATGCATGTTATTATTCACTATTTTTTTTTTAAAGAAATCCTGTCTGGTTGGAAGTTTCTCAATCTTCTTAATTCCTTTATTACTTTCCTTTATTTATGGTTTCCACAGTAGAAAGTGTACTATCCTCGCATTTTGTTGCAAACAGCAATGCCAGGCTTTTAAATTTTATTGCCATCATTTTTGACAGGCAAGTTGCTAGTATAGTATAATAAGCATTCCATCTGGCACAAATTTCCACATAACATGATATTTTAGTGCCCTTGCTTTCCTTGTGAGCAATACCTATAATAGGAATGATGCTTTGATATAAGGCAGGGGTGGGCAGGTAATGGAGGGCTGCACACAATAGTGGATTTGAAGATATCCTTTCTGTGCACAGGTGAGTCATTCAGGATGACAAAAGAAGTGATTGACTCAACTGTGCACAGCAGAGATATAATCAAATCCAGGTATGTGTGTGCCACACAAGGACCGAACTTGCCCACCCCTGATATAAGGGATAAACCAACAATAAAAGCATACAATTAAAGCAAATCATGTAAAAGACAGTTATTATTTGTTGTTCAAATCAAAGTCACTTCACTTGGTATTTTTGTGGGGCTTGTACCCTTCATGAGCATCAGAGCACCTCATTGTCAAAAGAAGTGTAACTCTTAGCATGCTATGGAAAATCCAGCTCTTTGTCAACAGTTGAGCTCTTGGATCTATGTATGTCTGATATTGTTTATAATTTATGCATAGAACAACATCTTTTTTCATATTCCTTTTTTTATTGGTCCCTTAAAGGGAGGGAAAAAAAAATATTCCACGGTATATCAGTAAGCCATGATACGCAGATCAGGCAGCATCATGCTATTTCACAACTTGTATAGGTGGAAATTTTAATTTAACCAGTCATGAGACCTCCTTAACACCTTTTTCCGTTTTCTAAACATTAAACATTAATAACTGTCGCTTTTAAAGACTGTTCAGTAACTATCACAGTAGTCCTTAGCTCGCAGGCTAGGATGGTGAGGCCTATGTTTCAATTGGTATATCATTGCCCGGACCCATCAGGCCTTCTCAGCTATGACCTCTCCTCCCCCTTTCCTCCTATACATATACTAACTCTATCCCTTGGAGCTAGGGCACCTTGTTGAGATTAACTAAACAAATAGCGAAGTGTAATATTGTCTAAAGATAGGGGAATGTTATCCTCTTTATTTCCTTAGAGTAGGATACTCTATGTGGGGGCTAGGGTCTTCTTTAATGAGCTTCTCAAGAAACTCCTGTACTAAAGGCCTAAACCTAATGGAACTCTAAACTTTACCCTTATCTTTCCTTGCCCTTTTCCATCCCCTTTGCAATTAACCAAATCACCTTAAAAAACACTGAAAACTTAACTTAGTTTGGTCATTTGAATCGATCTGAATGGAGGAGAAGACCAAATAACCTTCTTAATGTTGGCTTATTTTCTTACCTCCCTGCTGCGCCCAGGTTCCTCGCCGGCTCCCCCAGCCTCCTCATCACCGTTACCTCCTCCTCTACCTCTTCTTGCTTTCTCCTTATCTTTGATTGTTTGTTTTTTTTGCCTAAGTTTACCCAACCCTTTGTTACCTTAATTGATTCCCACAGGTTCCTCTCTATCTATGTTCCCACTGTTCGGGCCCCTGTTAACAAGCCACGGATCCCATATGTCCCTATACTTCTGAATAGCATCTGCTAGTATATGAGTCATGTGTTCGTTCACCGCTATATAATTTATTTTGTTCCTTATTGCCTGTAGTTTAAGTGTGTCTGACTTCCATTGCTTTGCAATGTGTGATTTGGTGGCTAAGTATATATATTGGAGAAGCTTGTTTTGAGAAGGGGATAACCCCAAATCTGGGATTCCTAATAAACAGGTTTCCATTGTGCCCCCTACTAGTGTTCCCAATGTTTTTGAGGCAAGATCTGACACTTTTTCCACATCTGTGAAACTATGGGGCAGTCCCACCACATATGCTTAAAAGTTCCTAGAATGTGGCACCTCTGGTACACATTCTCTCCCCTGTCTTGCTCCATTTTGTCAATCTCTCCGGGGTCAAGTATGTTCTATGCAAAACTTTAATGGCAGTTTCTAGGAGTGTTTGGTTTAGAGAGCCTTTGTATATGCTTTTCCACGCTTCCCCCCATCTCTCCTCATTCCATTGTTCACCTAGATCCTTCTCCCACTCCTCCATATATCTGTCCCTTGTTCCCTCCGGTGGTTCGTTGTATATATCATAGATTCCCCCAATAATTCCCTTAGTTAAAGGGGCCCTCTGGCATATTACAGAGAGCCAGGTTTTTTTGGGAGTCCCTCATGTTCTAGATATCTTGTTAACCAGGTGTTTGATTCTACAAAAGTTGAAATGTTGGCTAATGGGGATGTTATGATGGTCTCTTAAAAATTCAAAAGTTATAGGGGTCTCGGAGCCCAGCCAAGCTCCCAATCTATCCAGTTTCCTAGATTTCCACCACCAGTTAGCTTCTGAACCTAGTCCCTGCGGCAGCCATGGATGGCAAAGGACCGACATCATTGGGGAGGGATGTTTGAAAAGGGATGTATGCTTTAGTGCCCATTTCAAGCCTTGCACTGTGGTGGAAATATCCGGATGTCTAATCCCTCCTATTGTATCTGGAACTTTGTCTAGCCACACCAATGTATCCCAGGTGTAAGGGTGTAGTATTTGATCCTCCATAGTCTTCCATAAAGGATGGTGGATCCCTGAGTGGCTTATAGGAATGAAAGCTAGCTGTGCTGCTCTATAATATTTCTTTAAGTCTGGGCATGACAGTCCACCCTTATCCTTGTGTTTAAACATTATTTCCTTTTTAATTCTGGGGGGTTTACCCTTCCAAATGAAATGGGACACCTTTCTCTGGAATCCTTTCAGTTCAAGCTGAATGATGGGGACCGGCAAGGTCCTGAACAGGTACAAGAGCTTAGTCCATTTCAGCATATCCTCGCTTAGTTTTTTATAGATCTGAGGGTAATTAGCCCTATATATGGAGTCTGTAGACGACGTTAGTTTTATCCCAAGATATTGGATGTAGGCTTTAGCCCATTGCAATTTGAACCTTTCCGTTATTAATTCCTTTGTTTTGGCCTCTAAGTTTAATGCTAATGCTTCTGTTTTCTCAACATTTATAAGTAAGCCCGATCTCTGGCCAAATTCTGTTAGGGTGTCCAATAATAATGGGATTGATTTGTAAGGGTCTGTAACTGTGCATAACATGTCGTCTGCAAATAGGTTGATTTTAAAATGTTGCTGCCCTATTTTAAGCCCCTTAATTCCTGCGTTCGTCCTAATCGCCTGAGCGAGAGGTTCAATCGCAATGGCAAACAGCAGGGGGGAAAGAGGACACCCCATGTCTAGTTCCCCTCTCTATTTTAATGGTCTGGTTGTATTTGCCCGAAAGTTTAAGTCGGGCTACTGGGTTTTTATAGTATGTATTTATTAAGTTTAAGAAACTCCCCTTAAAACCAAAATAATTTAAGACCTGTTTAAGGTATGGCCACTCTAAAGAATCAAAGGCCTTTTCGATGTCTAGTGCTAACAAGCAGGCCGGGGTTTTGGTACTATTAGCGTGGTGTATTAGGTTCACCACCCTCCTAATATTATCTCTGGCTTGCCTATGGGGGATAAACCCCACCTGGTCCCTATGTATAATCCTTGGGAGAAATTTTGAAATTCTGTCCGCTATTATTTTTGCCAGTAATTTAATATCCCCATTTAGAAGGGAGATGGGTCTATAGTTTTTAATTTCTGAGCTGTCCTTCCCTTCTTTAGGAAATAGGGTGATTTCCGCTAAGTTCATTTCGGGAGGGATCTCCTGACCATCCAGGATATGATTATATAGTTTAGTTAGTCTAGGTGTCAATATATCCGTAAAGGTTTTATAATACATGTTCGTGAACCCGTCTATGCCCGGTGCCTTTCCCAGTTTCATTGCCTGGATTCCCTTTCCTACTTCCTCCTGTGTAATCCTAGCATTAAGAGATTTTACCTCCGATTCCTCCAAACAGGGCAAGTCAAATCTATCTAGCCAAGCTCTGATACTGTATACGGTTTCTTTACTTGAAGCTGAGTAGAGTTTTTGGTAAAAATTATAGAAAAGTTCTTGTATTTTGGTAGGATCTGCTGTTTTGATATTTTCTTTATTCTTTATGCAGTAAATTCGAGAGAGAGTTTGTTTAGATCTTAATTTTTTCGCTAACATCCTATCCGGTTTGTTCGCTTGGAGGTAAAATTTGTGTTAGGTTCTCCTAAGAATTTTCTCCGCCCCTTCCGAATAAATCTTATCTAGTTCTACTTTCACGCTTTCTATTTCTCGCCTAATCTGAGTTTTAGGGTTTTGTTGATTTAATTTTTCTAATCTTCCTAATTCCTCTGTGAGTTTTATTTCCTGGGCTGTCTGTTCTCGTCTGAACTTAGATGCCTCTTTCATACAAATGCCCCGGATGTATGCCTTATGAGCTGCCCATACCCAGCCCCAGCTCCCACCCCAGGTGTCTCATTTCTTTAAAAAAAAAATTCCAGTTCCTGGGCTATTCCTTTTTTAACTATCGGGATCGTCAGTATTCTTTCATTCAGTCTCCATTGATAAGGGGGTTTAGTCATGGATCCTAGGTTTATGGTCGCCTTCACCAAACTATGGTCTGACCAGGCACACGGTATTATGTCCACGTTTTGAGAGTCATGTATAAAGGTAGGGTCGGTTAACAAGTAGTCTATTCTGGAGTATGTTTTATGGGGGTAGGAATAGAAAGTAAATTCCCTGTGTCCTAAATGTCTTTCCCTCCAGAGATCCGCTAACTCGAGCTCTCTTAGCAGTCTGTTAATTTGTTTCAATCTTTTAGAGAACTTGTCTCCCAAGTCTTTCCCTGTTCTATCCTTTTTGACATCTAGTACCAAGTTAAGGTCCCCCCCCCAGAATGATCCTACCCTGCTTTACCAATGACAAATGTTTCAATGCCCTGATGAGATGTTTATGAGGAGAGATGGTAGGAGCATATATTAATGCTAGCGTGACCGGGATGTCTAGTACCTTTCCCATCAAAAAAAGATAGCTTCCCTGTCTATGTGTAATTTTTTTGTCCAGAGTGAAGGGAAAGTTTTTGTGGAGTAGGATTGCCACCCCTTCCCTTTTGGCCCTGCTACTTGTTGTGTGGAACGTAGGGAAATTCTTGTTCATAAATGTCGGGATTTGTTGATGCTTAAAGTGGGTTTCTTGAATAAAAATTACCGCAGGGTTAGGTGTTCTGTAAAATTGAAACGCCTTGTTCCTTTTAGTGGGGGAATTAAATCCTTTAATGTTATGTGTAATAAAAACGTATTCAGCTTCACCCATAATCTAAAGTGTCGTGTGTAGCTAATGTCTGCCGAGACTTACCCCTAGGGATAGAGGATTCGGAGTCAGCGCCCGAGGAGTAGGAAAGCCGGCGAGGAAGCCCTGCAGTCCTCCATCCGCCAATCTGGTTATGGATAGTATGAAGAGAGAAAAATTGATGACCAAACATATACAAATAAAACTTTTCGGACCCTTGGTCCTCCCCCCCCCCGCCTTTCTTCTTCCTCATGTTTCCTTTCATCTTGCACCTATTGTGCCTAGGGAGTAGCCACTAAAAAAACCAGCATACTTCCCTAGAATGAGGAAATTCTCTTTCGTAGTCTAACCCGTTCCTAAAACTGAGCGAGTCGAAAAGTACTGAACTGGAGTGCTAACCCCCACTACATTGGAAGGAGCAACAAGTAATGTAAACTGCAACTAGTATTCTCTTATAAGAATCAGATATTGTGGATATTTTGGGAAACCTTACCCCAACTCTTACCTAAGTCTTATAATAGTAGTTCCTGCGCTTTACAATAAAGTCCATTAGTAAAGAATAACCTGATTGTCTCTGCAACCTTGGGAATCATCTTTAGAGAAAGTCAAACCTCTCCTGGAGCATTCCCTTGTTCGGTTCTTACTGCTCCATCGCTCCGGTCCCTAAGCCCCTTGTTACTGTCATTCCTTTGCTTTTTCTTGGCAGAAACATCTATCCAGTCTCTAGTTGGTCTTTCCCTCGGCTTAGGCAATTGGCCCATTAGATTAGAGCCTTCTGGGAGCAGTTGTAGGTGAATAAGCTTTTTTTGGAGCGCACCCAGTGAATGAGCCACATGTGTTTGCTCATTCCAGCAAAATTGTAGGCTAAAGGGGAATCCCCAGCGATACTGAATTCTGTTCTTTATTAAAATTTCCAAAGCCGGTCTCATTTCTCTCCTTTTCGCCAAGGTGGATGGAGCTAAGTCAATAAACAATTGTAATTGTGTTCCGTCCGGGCCAACTATTCTAGGCAATTTCCTGGCAGCTGCCATTAGCAGATCTCTGGAGCTCTGTCTCACAAAACGAACTACTATGTCCTTAGGTTTCTCTGAGTTGATTGGACCTCCAAGTGCCCTGTGGGCTCTTTCAATGAGCAGCACCTCCTCTGTTTGATTCGGTAGGATGGTGGCAAATACCGCTTCTAGATAGGGTACAAGATCCTGCACATTTTTCGGAACACCTCTCAACCGTACGTTATGCCTTCTGGATCTATTTTCCAGGTCTTCAAATTTATTTTCAAGAGCCTCTATACGAGTTGAGTTGGCGCTGATATCAATTTTATCATCCTCTTGTGTAGAGATAATCATCTCGGTTCTTTTTTCTAGCTCGTGTGTTCTCTGTCCTATTGCACAGATCTCTTCTCTCATCTCCTTTAGTGCTAATGCAAGTTGAGTTTTGAGCATTAATTCAAATTTCGCCATTGCCGAGACTGAGAAATCCACGTCAGTGATGGTGTTGGGCCTTTCCCCTTCATTCTCAGACATCTCAGATCTTTCTGGGGAGCTTTCCCCTGCTTTGGTTGCCGAACTGGACGCTGCTTGGAAATGCTCAGGGATGCCTCTGGAGGATGTGCTTCTCTTAGCCTTCTTCATCTTTCGCTCTGTTTCCTCCCTGGCTCTCTTGTCTCTAAGGCGACCGCACTGGTAGAAGGGTATCTCCCCAATATTAGTTGTCTTGGCACCCAAAAAAGAACACTGAGTCCTGCTCTGGGAAGCGCCTGTGTAAAAATGTTATGGAAGGTGCTGCTCGAGTTGGGGCAATTTATAGTTTCATCTTTGTTTAGTCTTGCATTGTCAAAGCCTCAAGACTTTCTGCCTGTTGCTCCCCCTGTTGCTCTATCTTCTAGAACAACATATTAACCGATTTCGTTATCTCCTTTTACAACATCCATCAGAGTTTGAGAGGATGCTGCTTTTTGCCAGCATAGGGCTGGCCTGTCTTATTAAAAGTTGCTACAACATAATCACATGGAGGTTTCATGAGGATGTAAAGTGACCTGCACTGCGAGCCTCGTGAAGCGAGGCGAGCAGTTGAGGCATGCAGGACTTAGGCTGCAATGAGCGCCAAAGGCGTTCAATGCACTGCGAGCCTTTGTGAAGAGAGGCGAGCCGTTGAAGCACGCAGGACTTGCAAGGATTACAACTGCGAGCTAAGAGCATAACTCTACATACACGAAAAAAGAGCAAAATTATTTCACTTTAATAACACACTCACACACAGCACAGGGGGAGACCCAGGAAGTCGGGGAGTGAGGTTGCAAGCAAATTTGAGCTATATTTGGCGTTTTTCGTCAATCCATAATCGGCTAAGCAAGGAAAAAATGGAGGATGAAAAACTTAAACAATTCTGAAACTGATTGAAAACGAGGCTGAACAAAGGCAGGAATGAGGGACTTAGAAAATACACAACAGTGAACACAGTAACATTTATACCAACAACACCAGTCACGCGGGACTTTGAAAATAAAACCAACGCATGTCAGCGTGTAACACGCACACATACAGCAGACACAAAGAGGAGAAAGACGCAGGGAAGGGACAGGGGGGAGATGGTGATAAGAAACATGGCATTCCGAAGCACAAAACTTGCAAGTTAACGAAACCTGCAATGAGCAGCCCGTACAGTAGGCGGGTGGAAAGGTGCGCAATGAGCGCTGAAGGTGCTTTTTATGAGCCATGCAATGAGCTCCAAAGGAGCATTGCGAGCGGGAGATGCTTGCATTGTGCTCCAAAGGCATTCATTGCAAGACCCGCGATGAGCTCCGAAGGTGCTCAGCGTGGGGCTTGCGATGATCCCCGAAGGTGATCAGTGCAAAGCTGGAAAGTTGAAGTACACGGGGGAGAGGCTCGCAATGAGCACCGAAGGTGCTCAGAGGAGCAAAAGCCTCACATTGTGTGGCAAACAGCATTGCCAGCCTTACAATTTTATTCTTGTAATTTTTGACCGGCAAGTTCCTAGTAGCATATAATATTAAACAAAGAAAAACAAAAGCTAATTTCATACAACATAACGTATTGGCCAGAATATAAGCTGCAGCCGCATATAAGCCACACCTATAAAATGCAAGAAGAAAAAAAAAAAAAAAAAAGATAATATCCCAATATAAGCCACAATTTACATATGCTACCCTCACACTCGTAAAACGGCAAATGTAAAAGAAAAGAGACTGTTGCACAATGTCATTCATCGCTTTACAGGCGTCCCCCCTTTTCATCCTCGTCCCCCCTTCCCCCTATCATCCTACTCCTCCTCCTTCCCCCTTTTAATCCTCCTCCTCCTTCCCCCTTATCATCCTCTTCTTTCCCCCATAACCTCCTCCTCACTTCCCCCCTCTCCAATCCCTATCCCCCTCTTTCCTTACTTGTTGCTATGCTCCAATGAGCTGCTGCTGCTGATCCTGACGCCGCAGCATATTTTCCGGTTGTGACTGGACTGGCATATGGTAATGACGTGATACTCATGTGATGTCAAACTTGCAACCTCACACTTGCCACCTTCGGCGTTCATTACAGCCTAAGTCCCGTGTGCTTCAACTGCTCGCCTTGCTTTGCAAGGCTCGCAGTCTGTTCAATTGGCTAAAATAGAAAAAAAATAACTGCAAAGAAGAGTAAGACTTACCATAAAAAGTTGTCTTAAATATATTCATGGAAAGAGGATTAGGAAATAAATTGTTAGAACCTAAACATTTTACACAGGCGCACAATATAAATAAGTTATTTTCATCTGTATGCACTAGGGATGTGCCAACGGTGTATTACAATACATTGGGGCTGCACTACCATCAACAAATATTTTTAGCTCTGGAAGAAATGTAAAAGAGGCTTGAAATCTGTGTATTAGAAAGGGTGACTGATCACCACTAATTACAACTAGTCACTTATTACTTGATTCTCATAAGCAGTGGGTGAGAGTGAATACCCACACGTTATAACTAATTAGCAACTTTGCCCATCAAAAATGAGGCAGTAAGGCAGGTAATGCTGTTTGCCACACAAAGTAAGGCTTTTGGTCCTCTGAGTACTTTCAGCGCTCATTGCAAGCCTAGCGCTGAGCCCCTACAGCACTCATTACGAGCCTCTCCCCTTGTGTACTTTTGCTCCTCTGAGCACCCTCAGCGCTCATTGTGAGCCCAGCACTGAACGCCTTCTGCGCTCATTGCAATCCTCTCTCCTGATTATTTTTTTATATATATATTTTTTTTTTAATGATAATTAATTAATTAACTAATAAATTAATATTCTTTACCTATTTGTAATTAATATATCCAGCAATCAATATCTTGAAGAGCTAACAATCTGTTTTGCAGATTTTCCTGCAGCTTACAATGTATATTTGAACTGTTGCTGACCTGAGGTGTAAGTGTCAGCAATGTGGCAAGTGTGCAGTATAAATAGGCTGCGTGCGCGTGGGCAAACCGTTTGTTTAGTGGTGTAAATCGCCATTTTAGAATAGTAATGTTATTTGTTGCAAGTTAGTATTGTAAAATGGCGGCGATTGTCTATGTGATACGCGGGTGTGGGTCATTTTCCATCCTTCCTAATAGTGTATTTTGTACCTCGTTATGTTCCTGGGTAAAATTCTTATGTGCTTGGCGTTGTTTTTCTTGTTTTGGGGTCAGGTAGCCTCGTTTTAATTTTTTTCGGCAGCCATTTTTTCTCTCGCTTTTCAAGTGCCGAAAAATTTTATAATGTGACTTAAATTTGTGTGCAACCTCACTCCTAGACGTCCTGGCTGTCCCCCATGCTCTGTGTGAGTTTTTTTAAAATGTATTTTTATTATTTTGCTGTGTTTTTTTTTTTTTTTTTCGATGTACCCGTTTCGGCAGTTAACTTCGTATTTTTGCGACCTTGTATTTTGCGGCTCATATTTTTTTTCTAAGTCCCAATCTACTTTTGTATTTTTGCAACCTCGTTTTTTTTTGTTTTTGTAAGTCCCGTGGGTCGTATTTTTTTTTTTCTAAGTCCTGCAGGTCATATTTTTTTTTAAAAGTTTTTCTGGGGGATTTTTTACAGAGAGTGAGGCGCCGTAGAGCTTCCACCTCCGCAGATGCGGAAACTCGCATCGTTGGTCCACATTTGCAGCCTGCAATGAGCCTTTGGCTCATTGCAGTTTATGTCCCCCTCTGCAAATGAGGCCCCTCGCTTCGCAAGGTCCGCTTTGTCGGCCCGAACTGCGTCCATCGCTTTGTGGCGACGACTCGCAGTTTGACAATTATAATATGTGATAAAGGTTCATTTAGCTTCATGAAGTGGCAGGTTACAGAAAATGACAGCAATACAGGTAGATCAGCATCTCGCCTTCTTTCATTTAAGAAACCAATTTTGGAAAGTGAAAGAGACAAGTTTTAAGGTTATGTAAAGTAGTAGAAACTTTGTTTTGAAACAAAGGCTTTTTTTTATTTTCTGTGGAAATCAAACTTATTCTGACACAAAACAGTTGAGCAAAATAGGTGGGTGTATTACTCATGTTTTTCATTTTCTAAACTTATGTTGTTACACAGTAGTAACATATGCTTTTTCATTACACCTAAATTAGAGGAAAGATCAAAAACATATGTAGTGCTTCCACTGATCATCTGTTCTTGGTTTATGTCCAGCTCTAATATCAGTTTTATTAAAACCTGAGCTTTAGTTAAACGGACAGAGACATTACTTATTTCGTTCTGAGCCACAGAAGGTTTCAACAGTATCAACAGTAAATTTGATTTAATGCGAGGCTTGGAATCAGCAGTTTTGCTCTGCTGTAAGTAAAATAGACATATTTCCTGCTTTGGTATGTGTAACTATTTTTAATCAAAATTACCAGGTTACATTTGCTTCTAAAGTATATAAGCAGTCACATCATAATGCAACAACTTCAGTCACACTGAGGGTAAAGGAAAAGATAAGACATTTTTTTCACATTTTAAACTCTTTGCAGGAGGGACTGTTGACCTTTGTAATTTGTTTTTTGTACCCACTTTACTCTGCTGTACCTTTGTAAATAGTATTATCAAAAATACTAGAGCTTTATAAATAAATAAATAAATAATAATAATAATAATAATAATAATTAAGATGTGTCCGTCCCATCAATTCTTGTGTGGGTTAGTGGCACAAATGATCATGTGCTTCTAGTTTGTAAAATGTTGGTTCGTGAAGAGATGACAACTTACATTCTATGGGCCTCATTCAATTGCGATTTGGCCAATTGATTAGGGCTCTATATAAGCACAGAACATATTTTTTTTTTTACAGAAGTTTTTAGTACGTGAAGACCTTGCTTTTGGATAGAAGTTCACTAACTAAAAACTTCCGTAAAAAATATGCTCTGTGCTTATATAGAGCCTTATTCAATTGGTCAAATAGCAATTGAATGAGGCTCTATGTGAGGAGGATGCAGACATAAAATGAGATTTGCTTTGTGGATAATGGTTTTAGCATGAAGGTAAGAACCATATGAGTATAGATCACTACACATCAGGGAGGAGTATGAGTCAGCCAAAGTTAATTTCTTCAAAGGTACAGTTGCAGGGGCAAGCAAGTATGTGTTATACTCCCATGCATTAATTCGTTTTGAGGGTCTGCTGAAAGATATTAAAACTATGGGAGAATTTGATAAGCTGAGTAGTGGTAGTTTTGTTATGAAAAATTATACATTGTGCCCACAATACATTGAGCCCACAATGCATCTTCATATATTTATATTTATATAGATAGATCACATATTATAATTGTCAAACTGTGAGTTGTCGTTGCGCTTTGTGAGCTTGCAAAGGAAGCACGAAGAACTGGGTCCCTCGCAAACGAGGGACGTAGTTCGGGACGCAAATGCGAACCTCGCAAAGTGAGGGCCGCATTTGCGGAGGTGGTGGCTCCCACGTCAGCTGCAATGAGCAGAAGGTGGCCGCATTTGCGGAGGTGGACATAAACTGCTCTACGGCGCGGGACACTGAAAAATAAAAACAAAACATTCAAAAAATCCCACACAGCAAAGGGGGACAGCCAGACGTCTGGGAGTGAGGTTGCACGCAAATTAAAGTCGAATTTAGGGAGTATCGCCACTTGAAAATCGGCTAAGCAAGAAAAGAATGGCATCCGAAAAAAATTTAAACGAGGCTACACGAACCCGAAGCGCGCAAAACACCAATGAGGAAGTACGACTTTTAAAAACAAGAATTATAACCAACGGAACTTAGAAAAGAATCATACGAGGTTGAAAAAATACGAAGTTAACGGCCGAACCGCGCACATCGAAAAACATGAAAGCACAACAACAAAAAAATACAACATAAAACAAACATCACACATAGCACGGGGTCATAGCCGGGACGCCTGGGAGTGAGGTTGCACGCCAGTTTAAGTCACAGTTAAGACGTTTCGGCACTTGAAAATCAACTATGCAACAAAAAAAATGGCGGATAAAAAAAATGAAAATGAGGCTAAAGGAGACAGAGCCGTGAAAATCACCACCAGGCATGTACGAGTTACACAGGAATGTAGGAGATACAAAATACACCATTACAACGGACGGAAAATACTTCCGAGTCAAGTTACACGCCATTTTACAACACTAATTTGCAACTAATAACATTAGGATTCTAAAATGCCGCTTTACGTGCCTAAACCAATAGTTTGGCCTCACTTATGCATCCTCTTTACGCTGCACACTTGGCACATTGCTGACACTTTCTCCTCAGGTGATCAACAGTACAACTGCACATTTTTAGATGCAGGAAAATCCAAATAGATTGTTAGCTCTTCGGGATATTGATTGCTGCATATTAAATATAAATAGGTAAAGTATATACATTTATTAATTCATATTACTTTATTAATTCCCTGTAGTCACATTTTTTTTTTTTTTACACTGTACTTATATATCTGTCTTGTCGATGAGCGCCAAAGGTGATTGTTGCAAAGCAGTACACTTGAAGTACACAAGGGGAGAGGCTCACAATGAGCGCCAAAGGCGCTCAGCGTAGGGCTCACAATGAGCGCCCAAGGTCCACATAGGAGAAAAAGACTTACATTATGTGGTAAACAACATTGCCTTAAAATGTAATTGCCATCATTTTTAACAGGCAAGTCGCAAGTCTATATATATTATACAAACACACATATCTATCTATGTATCTATGTATCTATGTATCTATGTATCTATGTATCTATCTATCTATCTATCTATCCCCCTCTGTACCCCATGTATATGTGTGAGTGCCAGTGTGTGTGTGAATGACTTCCTGTGCGTGAGAGTGTCTCCTGGTGAGTGTGAGAGACTTCCTGTGTTTGTATGATTGTGTGCGTGAGAGTCTCCTGGTGAGTGTAAATCTTCTAGTGAGTGTGAAAACCCCTTGATGATGTTTTATGTGGTCTTGGAGGACTGGAGGTAAGGGGGAGTTAAGGAGAAGTGCTGAGGAGGAAGAGATTGCATCATGCTGATGCGCATTGTGATCTCTCTCCTCATAATAGACATCAGGGATAAGGTGCCAAACTCCCCTATAAAGTAGGGGAAGTAGGTGCTGGGGAGGAATAGATTGCAGCGCGCTGATGCGCATTGCGATCTCTCTCCTCCTAATAGACACCAGGGATAAGGTATCAACCTCCCCTATAAGGTAGGGGAAGTAGGTGCAAGGAAGAAACAGATTCTGTGACTGCACTAAAGGTTTATATTGTAAGAATTAATTAGATCTGCAAAATAGTGGGAGAGAGCAGAGTCTCAAAGTATGACAATGACACAGGAGGTTTAGCATCTTTATTAAGAAGCAAACGTTTTCCAAAATAGTACATTAATTTATTAACATGTTTCGCTAAACCTAGCATTTTTCTTTTAGATTGCTTTATTTTATTCTATAATATCATCTTGCTGACTTACATGCTAAGGGAATTTACTACATATCTCAAGTGGATGAAGCATGTATCCCTGTATTTACCATGCACTTTTTCACATGGGAAAGAATAGATCATAATCCTTCTAACCTCATCTTGCCACCTGAGATGCTTAGTAAATTTCTCACACTATGTTTTAAAACAAATTATGAAGGTGATGCAAACAGTATTTTTTCTGTGATGATGTTACATTTCTAACTATCTTTACCTTCTATTTTCTCTAATCTTCAAATGGAAGCAAATATGCAGCATATCACATATTCAAATATATAGTTGTGAGCATGCGGGCTGTTGCTAATGCTGCGGGCTCCCATAGCGAGGCCGTGGCCCTTTGCGAAGCGAGGGCCGCAGTCGCTGCCATGGAACTCCGAACGTGCTCCATGCCAGCCACTGTGGGCCTCACAAAAAATATGAGAGGCGTTACGACCCATTAAGACCAAGCAAAAAAACGCCGGAAACCGGCGCACATGAAAACATGAAGAACACAATAAATACACACAACAAATACATAAAAAGCTTACCTACAGCAAGGGGGAGCATCCAGGATCTCGAAAACTGAAGTTACACCTCAATTTAACTCCAAATAAAAGAGTTTAGGGGGGGTGTGGCTAGGCGCAGCGTGGGGTCGGATGTGCAGAGCCGGAGCTCCGCTGCTATTGCTACTAAAAGAGCTGCTGCTGCCCGACAGAGACAGAGCTCTAAAGGCTCCTAGGGAACCCCTCCTCGTTACCAGGATCATCCTGATACCCGAAAAACGGGGTTACGCCAGGCCCCAACAGGCAGGGCCCAGGAGACACCACAACCTCCTCAATCCTCCCCGGACAGCAACCGGAGGAGAGGACAACACCGGCGGAGGCTAGAGGACCACCCCCCCCCCCATTCCGGAAGTGAGAACAGGACCCCCGGAACCCCGCGGTCAGCCCAGAGTGGCCGGGAGAGGAGAGAAAACGCTGCGCCCTGGAGCGGGCGCAATCTTGTTTCCGGCAGCCTGCACGGATCAGAGGCCTACAAAGCTACGTGCAACACTATAAGGGGGAGCTGCAGGGCCTGAGGGGAGGAGAGCCCACAACAGCACCCCAGTAGGGTGCCAGCTTTTTTATTTTCCCTGCAAATAGGTTAGGCGGTGGGGGATTGAGGTCCCAGATTACCACCAGCTGGTCAGACCTCCCAACTCAGGGGCCCCATACACCACCTACTCCTCCATTCCTAGAGTGAAGCCCAAAGAGCTTGGAGCCAAAGTCTGTCCACACGTATGCTGACACAGTAGAATAAGGGCATAAAACAAAAGCTAACAGACTTGCACAGGTACCCTCTAATCTGGGGATACTAAGAGTTAAAGTGATGATCTACCTAACACTCTCAACCCCAGTACCTGCACATTGCTATAGGCCTAGGAGCAGGGCGCAGTGAACGGCTACACATCAAGCCAGCGCCCCAGGGGTTAAAATAAAACCCTAATCTACTGTATAGGGACTGTCTTTCATCAAACAAAGTGGCTGGGAATTGATCCAAGGGCTGGAAGACTTGCTTTGGGGTGGACGGCACAGCCTAGGGTGGCACTCCCCACATGTCTTGGACAGAGTATTGTACATAACAACGTGTCAGAAATAGGCCACTTAACTCACCTGCACGGCTCCATCTTGTGGGCAAACCTCAGGCCTCCAAATTCAGACCTGCAACAGTAAAGCTACACCACACTGCCACCTGGTGGGCCTACAAAGTATTTACAGCTCTGTACAATATTGACTGTGAACTACAAGACCCTGCAGGTCACCACTCCCTGCACCCCTCATCATTACCTGCTCCTCCCAGCTATCTCATGGGACAATACTTTTTCCTCTGTATTATCAGCCAAGTCTTCCTATCAGAATGCCTGAATAGCACTATAAGTGTACCTGAAGGCTCCGGGCCCAGTGACTTGATATGACCAGGCTGGAGACCTCTTGGACATGATCCTTACCTAACAGATGAACACCTAGTCTCTATACCTGGGGGCACCCGACTTGCTGGTGTTATATGAATGGGACGGGGGCTTAACGGATATGATCTCTACCTGTTAACAGAAAAAAAAGCCTATCCCTGTGCCTTCCTGATTGTCAGCCTGGACAGTGTCCTATCACAGCTTCGCGCATCAGCGTCACCCGCTAAAAAGAATATCTTCCTATCCATCATGGGGAAGTCCAGCAAGAAAACCCAGCAATTTAGAGGAATTAAGGAGCACTTTCCAATGCAATCCCCTCCACCCGCTCCATCTCCGCGGCCAGATCTCACTTCATCAGACAGCTCGGACATCGAGGACGCCCCGGTATGCCCCGCACCTCTGGACTTGACAGAAGCGACAGTGGCAAAAATAGATGCTCTCTTGCAAGCCCACCTGTCCACGGCGGTCAGGGAAATAAAGCAGGAAATCCAGGACCTGGTTCAACGCACCAGCCACCTGGAAAATCTAACAGACCAAATCATTGAGTCACAATCCTCTGATAGACAAGTGATTGACCAACACTCATTACAAATTTCCACCCTTGAAGCCAAGCTAGAGGACCTGGAGAACCGTTTGAGATGATTTAATGTTCGCTTCCGCGGCATCCCTAAAGCGGTAACTAATCTTCTGCCGTACCTGCACTCGACTGTTCAGTCCATCTTACCGACGCACCTAGAGTCAGCTTGGGAAATTGATAGAGCTCATAGAGCCTTGGGTGGTCCCCCGAGCTCTGATCAAACGAAGGATGTGTTAGTCCGCTTTCTTCGCCAGAATGCAAGAGAACTTCTACAGGAAGCCAGAAAGCCCCCTCCATTGAGGTTCCAGACGGCTCCACTCTGCAGATCTATGCAGACCTAGCACCATCCACACTCTGTAAAGGTGAACTCATGAAGCCCGCAATTGCAATCCTTATTCATAACAAAATTAAATATAGATGGGGTTTTCCATTCAGCCTCTCCTTTCAAGTGGGCTCATCGGTTTATACAGCTTTTTCAATTGAAGAATGCATGGCTTTCCTGGCCCAACTCCATCTAGCCCCAGATCACGGATTGTCGGAACTATCAAACCCTCTGGATCCCAGCTTGGTGGAACCTACAAATGGACCGCCTTCTCAATGTCCGACTACGCATTGGGTGAAAGCCTCGAAGCCTAAGCGACCCCGGAGGCCTTCCCGAATAGAGGTCACACCAAACGTTTCTACACTCTTTTCTAAAACCTTGCTGGACTTTCCTAGTAATCCGGTTGTGCATTCCTCACCCACGAAAATCGGATTTTGGATTGCTCTCCCCGATACTCATCAATGACTACTTAAGACTCACAATCCAGAGCCATTATTCTAGGCTTGCACTTCCCAGGAGGAGATGCTGAACTCCTTCATACTTTGGAACTCTAGATTGCTTGGTTCTCTTACCTAAACCAAGTTGATCTCATTCTGGACCAGGTTTAGTATGCTCCCTATGATTATTGTCCCCAGGAGCTGGACCATAAACTGCATCCACTATACGCCTGAGAAAGGGCTCTAACCCCCCTCCTATTCCCCTATACAAGGCAACATCAAGCCCGCTTAGATCTTCCCATATAATTCAGACCCACGAAGGCCCTTGTGGATCCACAAAGGCCCTTGTCCGAATCTCCACTCACCCCTGCCCCCCCCCCCCCTCAGCACTGGGCAGGCCTAGTTGACCGGGGCTCCCCAGGCCACTTAAATCCAATCTTAGACCTAAAAACCCTCCTACCCAGCAGCTTGTAACTACTGGCCGGGCCCTTCAGGTCCATTAGTTTAACTTTTTTATACACACCTGAACCTATACTTTTCCCCACCTCACTAGTAGGGACTCCAAGGTTGGGGAGATCCCCTCCTTGCCCTCGGCACTTTGTGTGCCTTAAATTATTTAGTGAGGATCTACTCTCACTATACTGTAGATGTTTTTTATACTGTTGGATAAAATGTAGATTTTTGGGATATTCTCTCAAGTTCTTTTTGTCTCTATTCTCCCCTGCATCCTGGGTTGTCTGGCTCCGGTCCTTTGCTCCTCCTACGCCTCTGGTACTCGGCCGCCATGAGCTAAGCGACGTTCACAATATCTTACTGAGCATCTATGAATCCTGCAGGTACAATGACTGACACGTCTTTCACCTTTCTCACTCACAATGTTAAAGGGTTTAACTCCCTATTCAAACGGCGTAACGCTTTTATCTCATATAAATCACTTCGACCCTAAGTAATATTTATGCAGGAAACTCATTTTGCTAAAGGAAAAGCCCCTGCTTACCTACACAAATCATACCCCTACTTCATAACCTCAACTTGCCCCTCTAAGAAGGCAGGTGTAGCTATACTACTACATAAAGACTTCCCTTTCACCGTGGAGAGTAAACAAATTGACCCAGAGGGCAACTGCATTTTACTTACAGGATCCCTTCTGAATACTAGGATCTCTCTTATAGCTCTTTACTCCCCCACTACCGCCCCCCATAATACTCTCATTAAACTCCTTGCCCATCTCAAATCATTAGATACAGGCAAAATCATTCTAGGGGGGGATATCAACTTGGTTCTAGACCCTCGCATGGATAGGTCCTCTAAGCCCCAGGGAGATAGATTCTCAAAAAAACTTAAGCGCATCCATAGATCTCTGCTGGATACTTGGAGGCTGAAACATCAGGGAGAAAGGGAGTATGCGTTTTACTCCCCAGTGCATAGCTCATACTCCAGAATAGATACACTGCTAATGGATTCATCTTTGTCTGATGGCTTAGTTGCCTCCGAAATACGCCCCTGTCCCTGGTCCGACCACTCTGTGGTCAACATGTCCCTAGATTTGGGCATTGTATACAAACCCCCTTATACATGGAAGCTCAATGATATGCTCCTCTCCAATCAAATCTTTCAGGACCAGGTTGCCTCGGAGCTCAGCCAATACTTTTTAGATAACTTGACCCCAGGCGCGGACATAGGGTGGGTTTGGGCAGCACACAAAGCCTTTATTAGGTCACTTGCATTAAACTGTCTTCTGCACACCAGAGACAAAAAAGAAAAAGGGAAGTTGAGATTAGAGCGTCACTTTTAGCTTTAGAAAAGTCTAATCAGACCAATCCCTCAACCCAACGCCGTAAACAAATAGACCTATTACGAGCAGAATTGGATTTAATACTTTCAGCGCAAACTGAAAAAGCATTGAGGTGGACGGGCCATACATTTTACACAAAAGCTAACAAACCGGATTCTCTGCTTGCTAAAAAATTAAAAGGGAAGCTAGCCCACTCCAAAATTTTTAAGATCAAACGTATAGCCCATATGAGATTAAAGAAACCTTTACCACCTTTTTTCAAAAGCTCTACTCTTCCGCGCAGAAGCAACATACTAATCAAATTCCCATCTTTCTTGAGTCTTACGACCTCCCACATATTTCGGCGCAGGAGAGAGATGGCCTGAACTCTTTAATTACGCTGGAGGAAGTTCTGGAGACAATTAGAAAACTGAAAATAGGTAAAGCCCCAGGTCCGGACGGATTTTCTAACTTGTACTACAAGAAATACACAGAAATGTTAGCTCCTCACTTGGTGACCTTTTTTAATGCGATCTTAGACGGTCACAACATTCCACCTGAACTAAATCAAGCGATCATGGTCTTCTTTCCAAAGGAAGGCCGAGAACCTCTGGAGGTTAAAAATTACAGGCCTATATCGCTACTAAATGGGGATGTCAAAATACTTGCTAAATTGATGGCCACTAGAATTTCAAAATTTCTGCCCTCACTAATTCATAAGGATCAAGTGGGTTTTATCCACTTTAGGCAAGCGGGGGATAATATTAGGCGGATTCTGGATACCATGCACTGGGCGGGTAAATACCGTACCCCCTTATGCCTTCTAGCCCTGGATATGGAGAAGGCCTTTGACTGTCTAGAATGGCCCTATTTAGGAGCAGTATTGGCGAAATTCAGCCTTACAGGACATTTCATGAACATGATTAATAGCTATTATAAATCCCTTCAAGCAGTCCTAAAACTTACTGGTGAAGCAAGGGCTTCATTTACTATTCAGAGGGGGGCCAGACAGGGCTGCCCTTTATCCCCCTTACTCTTTGCTCTAGCCGTTGAGCCCCTAGCACAGGCTATTAGATCAAGCGTAGACATTAAAGGCATTAAAATAGGCCACCACCACTTTAAATGTGCCTTATTCGCAGATGATGTCCTCTGTACATAGACAGAACCCTGCACTTCAGTCCCAGCCCTCTTTTACTTACTGGGAACATTCAGTAAAATATCTGGGCTCCACATAAATGTGGATAAAACGGAAGTTCTAAATATCTCCTTACCTTTCTCAGACGTAACCTTTTTGCATCAGCACTTTAATTTTAACTGGCCTTCTAACCATATTAAATACTTGGGTGTGAATCTCACCCGTAACACTGCACATCTCCACAAGTCCAACTATATGGCCATCTACAAAACATTCACCCAAAACTTACTGACATGGGCAAAACACCCTATCTCATGGACGTATCCACTCTTTTAAAATGAACCTCCTTCCCCGCCTTATGCATTTATTTTGCTCCCTACCGATTGCCTTGAATTACATGGAGTTAGACAAACTACAACGCCAAGTCTTTAAATTTATATGGCAAAATAAATCACATTGTATCTCTAAATCAGCTAGGTTTATCCATAAATCAAAAGGAGGTCTCTCTTGCCCCAACTTGAAATTATATTTTAAAGCGGCACAATTGGCCTTTGTTCCAATCGCGCACTCCCCCACTCACCAACCTCTTTGGGTATTTATTGAGAACTTTATGATGGCCCCATACACGTGGCACTCCATTCCATGGATCCCAAACCCACTGACATGTTTGGGTAAATTGGACAGCCCATATATAAAACATTCCCTAACTATATGGGTCATGGGCTATCCGCAAATTTCAGCTGATTCCCAGATACCCCACTCCTACTCCCATAATACCCAATCCCAGATTCCCGGATACTCTCCCTGCAGCCTCTTTATTATGGTGGAAATCCCATACCTACTGACGGTGAATTCCTGGTATCGAGATAACACCACTTTAACATACACTCAACTAAAAGAAGAATTCAATTTCCTCATTCAG